>JAUMJK010000132.1:0-600000 GCA_033558105.1 Coccyzus lansbergi
CTGCCCCGTTGTCAGCTCCCGGCCAATGGGCGCAGCCGTGCGGGGCCCGCAGCGCCCGACGCCGGAGCCCCCGCAACGGCGCCCGCGGCCCCCTCCTCCCGTCCTTTCCTGTCTCCCTCCAGCACCCTCCCCCCGGGTCGGGCCCCCGGGCTGCGCCGCCGCCGCTGCTCACCGGAGAGCATCCCGCGACGCCGCCGCCACCGCCGCCAGCCTCAGATCCGGGCACCGGGGGGCGGGGCCTGTGAGGGGCGGGGTCTGAGTGAGGGGCGGGGCCTCCCTGCGCTGCAGGGGCGGGATGAGCAGCGGATCCTCGGGGGAGGGGCGGGGCCTACCTGACCGAGGGGCGTGGCCTTCTAGGGCTACACGGCCGAGGCCTGACCGTAGAGGGGCGGGGCCTCCTGGGGCGGGGGGCGCGGTCCCATGTGGAGGCGTGGCCTATGAGTGGGTTGGAGTTGGAGGGGGCGGGGCCTCCCCATATATGGAATAGATTCCCGGATCGGGCCGTAGACTCTGCGGGGCGGGGATCCTGGTCACCAAGACACCCCCATCCCATCCCATCCCATCCCATCCCGTCCCATCCTATGCCATATCCCATCCCATCCCCTTTCCCACCATAATGGTGTGACCACCAGGTCCAGGGAGGCGATTCTCCCTCTGGACTCGGCACTGGTGAGGCCGCTCCTTGAATACTGTGTCCAGTTCTGGGCCCCTCACCACAAGAAGGATGTTGAGGCTCTGGAGCAAGTCCAGAGAAGAGCGACAAGGCTGGTGAAGGGGCTGGAGAACAGAACCTATAAGGAGCGGCTAAGAGAGCTGGGGGTGTTTATCCTGGAGAAGAGGAGGCTGAGAGGAGACCTCATTGCTCTCTACAACTACCTGAAAGGAGGTTGTAGAGAGGAGGGAGCTGGGCTCTTCTCCCAAGAGACAGGGGACAGGACAAGAGGGAATGGCCTCAAGCTCTGCCAGGGGAGATTTAGGCTGGACATTAGGAAAAACTTTTTCACAGAAAGTGTCATTGGTCACTGGCAGAGGCTGCCCATGGAAGGGGTTGATTCACCTTCCCAGGAGGTGTTTAAGGGACGGGTAGATGAGGTCTTGAGGGACTTGGTTTAGTGTTTGATAGGAATGGTTGGACTAGAAGATCCAATGGGTCCCTTCCAACCTGGTTGTTCTATGATTCTATGATTCTATAATCCTTGCTCCCTCAGCCTTGTGCCCTGCATAGCTTTTCTATCCCAAAACAGCCCAAAGAGCTGGGAACAGAAGCCTTTTGAGCCCTACAAGGACCCTACTGGACTTGAGCTGAGCTTAGGGCAGTCAGGAGCCTCCAAGACCATCCCAGTCCACCCCAGCTCTCCTATTCCTGGCTTTCCCAGCACAACATCTTCCCACCTGCAGGATTCTCCTCCTACCCCACATTAGTGCCCTTGTGTCCCTGCAGCCCCCAGGGCCACAGATGAGGGAGGGCTGGTTGCTCTTGGTGCTCTCAGCACTGACCTCACTGTTCCCTCCCACTGACCTAATACTTCAGCTTTGTTTGCATGCTTCATTTCTTGCCCTCTGTAATTAGCCAGCTGGCCTGTCATTAGCAGCAGGCGATGCTGTTGGGATGCCCTCATGCTTCCCTTGCTCCAGGCTGATGCGGAGGCCAAATCCACAGCCATGCCAGCTGCCTTTGTTGGTACAGCTTGTGTTCTCCGTGCATGTGGTGCCACCAAGGCCACCTCTGTCCCTGCATCTGTCTCCACAGCTGTGTCCCATCCACCTCTGTGGGGTTACCCAGGGCTGCTGGTCTAGTGCTTTGCTACCTTTTTCTACAGTGGATGGGGTGTGAGGTTGAAGACAACGTGAGGATGGAGACCATGCGCTGCTCCCTCCTCAGCCAGGCAGCAGCATGGATGTCCCCCAGCGCCTGCGCAGGAGTCACCCTGCGTGACCTGGGTGTTACACAAGGCTGCAAATGCTGCTTGGCAGCGTCAGCTCTGAGCCAGGGACGTGTGGCAGAGCACGGCTGCGGGACACACACTGCACCTGAATTAGAGGCTGTGAGAGGTGGGGAAACCGCAGTGTCCTGTGAGAAGGTCATCGTGGTAGCAAGCTGCCCTTGGAGCTGTCTCACGCTTCCTAGAAATGGAGCGTTTTCCCAGCATGTTTGTGCACCCTCTGGACTCAGCACTGGTGAGGCCGCTCCTTGAATCCTGTGTTCAGTTGTGGGCCCCTCACCACAAGAAGGATGTTGAGGCTCTGGAGCAAGTCCAGAAAAGAGGAAGGAAGCTGGTGAAGGGGCTGGAGAACAGGCCCTATGAGGAACGGCTGAGAGAGCTGGGGGTGTTCAGCCTGGAGAAGAGGAGGCTGAGAGGAGACCTCATTACTCTCTACAACTACCTGAAAGGAGGTTGTAGAGAGGAGGGAGCTGGGCTCCTCTCCCAAGTGACAGGGGACAGGACAAGAGGGAATGGCCTCAAGCTCCGCCAGGGGAGATTTAGGCTAGAGATTAGGAGGAAGTTTTTCACAGAAAGGGTCATTGGGCATTGGAATAGGCTGCCCAGGGAGGTGGTTGATTCCCCTTCCCTGGAGGTGTTTAAGGCACGGGTGGATGAGGTCCTAAGGGACTTGGTTTAGTGTTTGATAGGAATGGTTGGACTAGAAGATCCGATGGGTCCCTTCCAACCTGGTTATTCTATGATTCCACTGTGTCCGCTGTACCCAGCCACATCCAGGTGATGCTGGCGATGTTTGCAGTCCTGGCCCAGCCTATCCACCCCCCATCTTCTCACTTCAACTGACTCTGCTCTTGGCTCTCTGAAACACTCTCTGGACGGCAGAGAAGGAGATCAAGGTGGCAGTGGAGAGGCTGGAGGCCTGGCTGGGGAAACAGTCTTTTACTGCAGGAACCAGATTAAATTCTAGTTAGGCTTTGTCCCTTCTCATTTTCTCCCTGCATGACATACTTGTAGTCTTCATGAATTGCCAACATCTCCTTCTGAAGACCATAAACTCTCTTTTTCTCCTAGGCTCCAGCCAGAGCTCTCTGTTCAGCCAGTCCGGTCTCTTCATCGATGGCTCATCCTTCAGCACATGGCGACAAACTGCTCCTGTCCTTTAAGACTTCTTCCTTGAAGAATATTCAGCATTGCTGCACTCCTTCGCCCTTCAGGACTGCCTCCCAAGGAACTCTGATAACCAGGCTTCTAAACAGTCCACGATAGGCATCCTGATCATAGAATCATAGAACAACCAGGTTGGAAGAGACCCATTGGATCATCGAGTCCAACCATTCCTATCAAACACTAAACCATGTCCCTCAGGACCTCATCCACCCGTGCCTTAAACACCTCCAGGGAAGGGGAATCAACCACCTCCCTGGGCAGTCTGTTCCAATGCCCAATGACCCTCTGTGTGAAAAACTTTCTCCTTATCTCCAGCCTAAATCTCCCCTGGTGGAACTTGAGGCCATTCCCTCTTGTCCTGTCCCATGGCACTTGGGAGAAGAGCCCAGCTCCCTCCTCTCTACAACCTCCTTTCAGGTAGTTGTAGAGAGTAATGAGGTCTCCTCTCAGCCTCCTCTTCTCCAGGCTAAACAACTCCAGCTCTCTCAGACGCTCCTCATAGGGCCTGTTCTCCAACCCCTTCACCAGCTTCCTTGCTCTTCTCTGGACTTGCTCCAGAACCTCAACATCCTTCTTGTGCTGAGGGGCCCAGAACTGAACACAGGATTCAAGGAGCGGCCTCACCAGTGCTGAGTACAGAGGGAGAATCACCTCCCTGGACCTGCTGGTCACACCGTTTCTGATACAATCCAGGATGCCATTGGCCTTCTTGGCCATCAGTAACCCTTGTGTTTTTGCTGCTGCATGGATCTCCATCCCCTACCTCCACTGACACAGCAGACCAAAGAGCTTCACCAGCACACTGTCCCTCAAGCCTTGGTGTGCCGCCCCTACCCCTAGTGAGCCTGGCTTTGCCCCTTTCCCCCCTCAAATCCAGTTTAAAGTTCTTCCAATGAGCCCTGCTAACTCCTGAGCAAAGATCCTTTCCCCGCTTTGCCACCGGCTCCATCAAAGGCTCCTTTACCAAGCGCCCCCGTCGACAAAGGCGTAGGGTTGGTGGGGGCTGTGTTTCCCAAGAGGTTCGACGTGCCTGCCTGGTTAACACTGATTTTTAAGTCAATGTTTGCTTTGAGGTCGCTCCCGGCTGCACCCCATTGTGAGCGGGAGCTGTTCCCATGCACTCGAGGAGGGTTTGGTGCTTCCAGCCGCACAAAGGAGCAGTCACTTAGCATTAGCGGATGCACAATGCAGCCGTGTCTCCTGCCAGCCAAGCCAGGTCTGTGTTTCACCAGCAAAAGCCCCTCTGCTGAAAGGCTGAGGAGAGACAAGGCAGCCCTAATGGATTTGAGCAAAGAGGGGGGGGTCTCCCATGGGGGCAGGGGGACCTGCACAGGCAGGAGCTGAGGCTGTCCCACGGTCCAAGGCTGCTGGAGGTCGTTATGGTGTGTGGTGAGAAGGAGGGCATGGGGCACGGTGGTTGTTGTATCTGCAAGGGCACTGCCACAACCGGGAAGATCCGTGCACCCCAAAGAGTGGGGTGTGTAGTAGCTGTGGGTCCCCAGGATGCAATTATGGGCTGGGAATTGTTGGCTCAGATGTGCAGCCATGCAAAGTAGAGGTACTCCTGGGTGTCTTTAGAGCTGCTTCTAGTACTGAAAGGGTCTACAAGAGGGCCAGGGAGGGGCTCTTGATCAGGGAGTGCAGGGATGGGTTGAGGGGGGAACAATTTTCAGCTGAAAGACGGGAGATTGAGATGAGTTATCAGGAAGAAATGTTTTCCTGTGAGATAGGGAGGCCCCATGAGTTTTCCCAGAGCAAAACTAGCTGCCCCATCCCTGGAGGGGTTCAAGGTCAGATTGGATAGGGCTTGGAGCCCCTGATCCAGTGGGAAGTGTCCCTGCCCATGACAGGGGGCACTCGATGGGTTTTAAGGTCCCTTCCAAATCATTCTATGATTCTGTTTTAACAGTTAGTAGAGGTGTGAGAGGGAGAAATAGCCCCTGCAACTCTTTCGACTCTTTTTTTTTTTTTTTTTTTTTTTTGAGGGGGACAGGAATTATCTTGTCAATCCCTGCCTTGGAGGGGTGTTCTCTTGACTCTAGGAGCATCCATCCTGTGGGGACAGAGCTGGGAGCATCTCAGTCAGAGAGGAAACATATCCCCAGCAGGACACACAGGACCATCAGCATCTCCTCCCATGTCTCACTGACTCCAGCAGAACTAATCCCATCTGCCCACATGCCCTAACCAGCTGAAGCGACCCGGAGAGGACTGGATGCTGTGCAGAGCCTCTCAGCTGCTTGTCAGTGAGGTGAAGTGGTGTCTGAGCTGCTCTGGGCATGGTGGGTGGATGTAGCAGGGCTCCAGGGCCAGCAGCTGTAGGGGAAAAGAGGCTTTGAGCAAAGGAGAAGCAAGGATGGAGTGGGAGACAACACAGGGAGCTGGGCGCTGGTTTGTGCTGGGTGGGAGCATCCAGATCTACTTGCAGCTCTAGAGCTGTGAGCATTCCCCACTGGATGTACTCTGAGAACTGTCAACTCATTGCATCTCAGAAGCTTTGTGGAGCTTGAACTGGCAGAGACTGCCCACTGCTGGGTTCAGGAAAAGTGATTCCAGATCTTCAGGCTTTGGCCTCACGCAGCTCCTGCCAAGGAGTCCATGTCATGATTCTGCCAGTCTCAGTGCTGGCAGGAGCTGGGGTACATCCAATCCCTGCCCAAACCGATGTTTGCCTCCAAAGAGCCGTAATCTCATATCTCTATCCCACTGCCTTCTTCCCTGGCTGGCTGAGGGCAGCATTTGGGCCAGGAACTCGCATCTTCATGCAAGATTTTCTGCTCACACCTACCCATGTTCCCCATCCAAGTGCTGGGCTGATGGCTGCAGTAGCAATATTTCTTCCTTGTAACCCAGTGGGTTCAACCGTGGCCTTAAAAGGTGTCTCCTGCGAGGCTCTATGTGCCCTCAGCAGGGGCTCAGGGAGGGCTGGGACTGAGGAGGATGCAGGAGGATGAGGAGGATGCAGGGGGACATGGAGAGCATGTAGGTAGGTGTGGGGCTGGGATGCAGAGGACGTAGGGCTGACTCTGGAAGGGATACAGGAGGCTGTTCAGGGAAGGATGGGGCTGGGAGATGTATAGTGAAAGATGGGGTAGATTTGGAACTGGGTAGGATTTGGAGTGGATTTGCTACCAGGTGGGATTTGGGGAGAGATGGGACTGGTAGGCATGCAGGGCGGATTAAAACTGGGAGGGATGTGGGGTGAGATGGAGCTGGACGGAGCTGAGTGGGACAGGAGCAGGGGTGACACAGGGAGCGCAAGTCTGTGAAGGACATGGCAGGGCAATGCTGTGGGAGGTATAGGGAGAGGCAAAGGTCTAGGAAGGCTTTGAGGAGTCTGTGGCAGTAGTTTGGGAGGGGATATGGCAGAGCAATGGCTCTAGAGAGGACGAGTGGACCCTCAGTGCTCCCAGCCCAGCTGTACAGACGGGAATCCTCCATGGCTCTGCTGTGGGATATTCCATGCTGGCATATCCCTGAGCCAGCGGCACTGGCAGTGGGGCTGCCGAGACTCGCCCGACACGCTATATCCCAGCAGCCTGCTGGGGTGATGCAGCAGCCAGGAAAGCAAAGCTGCTCTGTGCCATGCACTGAATCTACAGCCAGTTTGTGTGCTTCCCCCAACAGGCTGGTGTGGGCACCAGGGTGAGGAGACAAGCAAGGGGACAATCTCCCATTGTTTGGCTGCATGACTGAACACAAGCCAGCAGTGGCCCAGGTGGCCAACAAGGCCAATGGCATACTGGCTTGGATCAGAAACAGCGTGGCCAGCAGGTCCAGGGAGGTTATTCTCCCTCTGGACTCAGCACTGGTGAGGCCGCTCCTTGAATCCTGTGTTCAGTTCTGGGCCCCTCAGCACAAGAAGGATGTTGAGGCTCTGGAGCAAGTCCAGAGAAGAGCAAGGAAGCTGGGGAAGGGGCTGGAGAACAGGCCCTATGAGGAACAGCTGAGAGAGCTGGGGTTGTTTAGCCTGGAGAAGAGGAGGCTGAGGGGAGACCTCATTACTCTCTACAACTCCCTGAAAGGTGGTTGTGGAGAGGAGGGAGCTGGGCTCTTCTCCCAAGTGACAGGGGACAGGACGAGAGGGAATGGCCTCAAGCTCCACCAGGGGAGGTTTAGGCTGAACATTGGGAAAAAGTTTTTCACAGAAAGGGTGATTGGGCATTGGAATAGGCTGCCCAGGGAGGTGGTTGATTCACCTTCCCTGGAGTTGTTTAAGGCACAGGTGGACAAAGTGCTGAGGGACATGGTTTAGTGTTTGATAGGAACAGTTGGATTCTATGATCCAGTGGGTCTCTTCCAACCTGGTTATTCTATGATTCTATGATTTTATGCTACCAGAAAATCTGACGATGGATCCCTCCTGGGTTTTGATAGGCAGCTCTCAACTCTGGCCCTGGCCCCAGGAAGACTCTGCTGGGCAGGACCCCCAAAGGGAGCCGTGGTGGAGCGCAGCCCCTGCTCTGCACAGGCAAGTGGGCAGCTGCCACTGCTGAATAGATGCCTTCTTCTTCCCCAGCATCTGCCCACTCACTTCAAAGCTCTATTGTTTCTCCATTCTGCACGCGATGCCACGGATTACCACTGTGGCAACCCCCCCCCTGCTGCTAACCAGCATCCTAGAGGGGAGGGAGTGGCATGTGAGGTGGGACCAGGACTAGGGAAGGCATGTGGGGAGGCAGCCATGGGCCAGGGGAGGGGGACGTGGGCCAGGGAAGGGGGACGTGCGCAAGAACTTTCTGCCAGAGCCAGGGTGGGTCACATATTCTGGCAAACAATCACATTTGGGCTGCCCCCAGACTCACTTGAGGCAGCTTTTGCAGTGAGCTGAGCCCCTGCCTGGTGGAGGGCATCGAGGGGGGAAATAAGTTGAGTTGTAGAATCATTTTGTTGGGAAAGACCTTTGAATCGTAGAGTCATAGAATCATAGAACAACCAGGTCGGAAGGGACCCATCGGATCTTCTAGTCCAACCATTCCTATCAAACACTAAACCAAGTCCCTCAAGACCTCATCCACCTGTGCCTTAAACACCTCCAGGGAAGGGGAATCAACCACCTCCCTGGGCAGCCTATTCCAATGCCCAATGACCCTCTGTGTGAAAAACTTCTTCCTAATCTCCAGCCTAAATCTCCCCTGGCGGAGCTTGAGGCCATTCCCTCTTGTCCTGTCCCCTGTCACTTGGGAGAAGAGCCCAGCTCCCTCCTCTCTACAACCTCCCTTCAGGTAGTTGTAGAGAGTAATGAGGCCTCCTCTCAGCCTCCTCTTCTCCAGGCTAAACAACCCCAGCTCTCTCAACCGTTCCTCATAGCTTCTGTTCTCCAGCCCCTTCACCAGCTTCGTCGCTCTTCTCTGGACTTGCTCCAGAGGCTCAGTATCCTTCTTGTGGTGAGGGACCCAGAACTGGACACAGTATTCAAGGAGCGGCCTCACCAGTGCTGAGTACAGAAGGAGAATGACCTGCTGGTCACACCATTTCTGATCCAAGCCAAGATGCCATTGCCCTTCTTGGCCACCTGCGCACACTGCCCAGATCCAACTGTACCCATTCACTACTAAACCATAGCCCTGAGCAGAGCGTGACAGAACCATTTGGTTGGAAAAGAGCCCCTTGAAGGAGCTCCTGGAAACTGCACTCGCCCTCCAAAACCCCATGTGCTGTGGGTCTGTGCTGCTCTGCGCGGACCAGGTGGGACAAATCTACAATATTTGGTGTCAGACTAAGGCTCCAAGGCCTCATACCAGGTGAGGGATGATTTCTGGGAGGGTTTTTTTTTTCTGCCAGCAGCAGGGAGGCAGAGGCAGGTTAGAATCACGATGCCCAGTACAGCGCAAGCCTGCAGCAGCTGCTCAGCAGATCCCTACCCCTGATGGGAAAAGAGAAGCGACTGGGAATACACCCAGTTATTCCTTGGTGTTTGGTAAGCATTCATCACATCAAATGGCTGTACTTATATTTCTGACTAGCAGGAGGAGGAGCAGATCCCACCCATCCTGTTGGGGAAGAGGCAGAATCCCAGCTGATGGGGACCTGGGGACCACCAGCTCCAGACGCTGCAGTTCTGGAGAACCAGGCTCAGGGCTTTTTTTTTTTCCAGTGCATCTCACGGTTTGGGGTTTTTTTATTGGTTTTGTTGTTTTGGGTTTTTTTTTTTTTGTTGTTTTGTTGTGGTTTTTTTTTCAAGGGTGTCCAAAGCACATCCAAGAGCACCACCTCCTGGGCACGGGAAAAAAGCACCAAGGAGAAAGCTGAAGGAAGACTTTACTCTGCACTACAACCATAGAACCATAGAACAACCGGGTTGGAAGGGACCCATCGGATCTTCTAGTCCAACCATTCCTATCAAACACTAAACCAAGTCCCTCAAGACCTCATCCACCTGTGCCTTAAACACCTCCAGGGAAGGTGAATCAACCACCTCCCTGGGCAGCCTATTCCAATGCCCAATGACCCTCTGCGTGAAAAACCTCCTCCTAATCTCTAGCCTAAATCTCCCCTGGTGGAGCTTGAGGCCATTCCCTCTTGTCCTGTCCCCTGTCACTTGGGAGAAGAGCCCAGCTCCTTCCTCTCTACAACCTCCCTTCAGGTAGTTGTAGAGAGTAATGAGGTCTCCCCTCAGCCTCCTCTTCTCCAGGCTAAACACCCCCAGCTCTCTCAGCCACTCCTCATAAGGCCTGTTCTCCAGCCCCTTCACCAGCCTCGTGGCTCTTCTCTGGACTTGCTCCAGAGCCTCAACATCCTTCTTGTGGTGAGGGGCAGTCCTGCCCTGCAGCTTCACCGAGGACACTCCAAAGCCACTGGGCAGAGGCACTGGTCATCACATCACAACTTGTCAGATATGATGGTGTTTGGCTTCGCACCTTCTTTCACCTTCAGCCCTCAGGACCCACAGATGCATCTTACCAGGTCCCGTGGACATGTGCACCTTCAGGTTCCTTACATCGTCTCAAACCTGACCTTCTCCAGTGGGTGGTTCTTTGTTCTTCCAAGTCCCTGTCTTTGCCTTCTGTGCCTTGGGCAGTGTGGCTTGAGTACCGAAAGGAAAGTTTGGGTGGAAGATGAGGGCTGTCTCTTCAGCATCATCTTGCCCTTACAAGTGTCTGCAGAGCTCTGTCCAAAAGCTGTGCCAGTTGCAGGGAGGACACCCCAGCCCCACCAGACCCTGCAGGAAGTGCTGTGTCCCCTTCTGGTTTAGAAATGACCCTTGTTTGCTGGAAGCCACTGACCCCGGAGCAAAGGTCTCAGTTGTGGGTCCTGAAATGGAGCTGAACCTGGTACCATCCTGGAGCCCTTGGCCCAAACGCTGGTTGTGAGCTGCAGTACTTAAAGACCAAGAAGAAATACAGGCAGCATTTAAGGACTCATTTTGCCCTGAACCTGTTTTCTTGTCCTTCAGGCACCGACAGACTCAACGCTGTCACTCAGGAAAGATGCTGCCACACTTCAAAGTGGGACAAAGGCACCGAGAAGCCACCCTGGGAAAGAGCAAAACTGCTGACAGAGCCAGGGCTGCGATGTGCCAGGATCCCTTTGATTTTGGTGTGGTCGAAGCAGCACAGGGAGGCAGACTCGTTTTTCCAGTGCCTATGTATAGAGTCGTGAGGTCATAGTTTCCGACCTTGGAGAGCATTCAAACTATGGGAAACAGGAATTTCCACCCTGCCTGGGTGCCAGCAGAGAGCAAACTGAAGCTGCGGAGATGCTCGGTTGCCCTAAATCTGCTCTTGCTGGCCCAGATCACTTGTTCAGCAGTGGAGATCTTAGGAGGTGCAAGCAGCCTTGGGACCTCCAGCAGCTTCGAGGAGGGGCCAGGAGATGGAGATGCCTACCCCAAGGGTAATTGTGCAACCTCAGCCCTGGCAAAATCTGTCTGGAGAATCTCAGTTTCTGACCATCCCAAGAAAACTGGGGTGATGAGTGCAGTGGGTTTGTCTGTGATCCTAAGCAGAGATATGGGAAGTGTTGACATGCTCCACGTCTCCTTCCAGAGAGGATAAGAATTCATGGCTCAAGAGGTCCCCTCTGGGATACAAACTTATCATAGAATCACCAGATTGGAAGAGACCCACCGGATCACTGAGTCCAACCATTCCTATCAAACACTAACCCATGTCCCTCAACACCTCGTCCACCTGCACCTTAAACACCTGCAGGGAAGGTGAATCAACCCCCTCCCTGGGCAGCCTATTCCAATGCCCAATCACCCTTTCCGTGAAAAACCTCCTCCTAATCTCTAGCCTAAATCTCCCCTGGTGGAACTTGAGGCCATTCCCTCTTGTCCTGTCCCCTGTCACTTGGGAGAAGAGCCCAGCTCCCTCCTCTCTACAACCTCCTTTCAGGCAGTTGTAGAGAGTAATGAGGTCTCCTCTCAGCCTCCTCTTCTCTAGGCTAAACACCCCCAGCTCTCTCAGCCGTTCCTCATAGGGCCTGTTCTCCAGCCCTTTCCCCAGCTTCGTTGCTCTTCTCTGGACTTGCTTCAGAGCCTCAACATCCTTCTTGTGGTGAGGGGCCCACAACTGAACACAGGATTCAAGGAGCGGCCTCACCAGTGCTGAGTACAGAGGTGCTTCCCAGCGTAGGTGCTTCCTGCAGAGGGCAGATGCATTTTGGAAGCTGCTGCAGTGCACAGGGCATCCTGGCGTGGCTGCACCCACCCTTCTCCTTCCAGAAACCAGCCCTGTGTTGTAACCACTGCAACCTCTGCACCCATGAGCGACTGATACTCCTGCCCACGCCTGCAGCCGTGGCACCCAGCCGTGTGAAACCACCCCTCCTGCCCATGAAAGGACTCCAGGGGCCACCTCATCGGTTTGGAGTACTAAGAGTGTAGTTCTTCTTCTGCTTGCTCTATAGAACCTGCAGAGCACTAGGCATCTGCTAAGATTAAAGGAGCACGGGGCTTGGAATGCTTGTGTGGAGCATTTCTCTGTCCCAAGGAAAGACTTTTCCCTGTGTCCAAGTTTCTCCTGAAGGGCTTCCCATGATGGAGATGTCAGGGCCTTTGGGTCCCTCAGTGGTACAAATCCAGGTCCTATGGATGCTCTGCCACAGCCAGAGCTGGGGAAGGCGTGTAGGAAGGGTGCCTTGGAGTCATCACACCTCCTTGAGGACCTCCTCTGGATGCGGTGAGTGGTGCCCATAACCCCGCTCTGCAGGCCTGAAGTGTGGGCTGGCAGCCCAAGGGCCTCTGGCTGGGCTGGGAGGTGGCAGAGGTGGCTGGAAAGAGTTGAGGTTGAGTCAGGAGCGATCCACCCCGCTGGCAGTTTTTACAAGGCTTCGCAGGGAAGATGCCTCTCAGCTTCTTGCCTGGGGGTCGAGTGAGGGATGAGCAGCAGCCTGCGATGTGGGTAAGGCCACAGGGAACCTCCTTTATGTGGGTTTCCAGACTGCACGTGGCCAAACAGTGACTCAGAAGTCAGCCACAGCTGCTGAGACAGCCAAGCACAGTGCTCCTCTCTACTTTGAGCCCATGGGGCTCCTTCTGCTGCATGGACCATGGTTCCAAGAGATGCTGGCAACCCCTCCAAGGTGGTGGTGGGTTCTGAGCCTGCTCCAGTGTGTCTGTCAGGCTGAACTCTGCCACACCAGGGCTTGGAATAGCACCCAGCAATGTAGGATGAGGATTACAGGGCTGGAGTGATGAGCGTTTTGGGGATGAGGAAGGGACACAGGGACAAAGATGTGGCCAGGGTGAGGGATGGAGAGTGGAGATGGGTGGAGGTGAGAAGTGTTGAGCAGTAGCCCAGGGCTGGTGCAGATCATCCAGCCTTGCAGCAACAGAGGGTTTGGGATCCCAGCATCCCCTTTAACACCTGCTTCATGAGGGTTTGACCCCAGGGATGGACCCAGCTACAGCTTCCCATTACAGGAGGGAAAGCAGGCAGGACTGTGCCTCCTGACCCTGCCCTCCGACGCCGGCTCCTCACCCGCTCCCTGGCCAACCAGGTGACTATCAGACCTTTAAAACCCAAACAAGTTCCTCCACATTCACTCTCCGGGAGCTGTCCCTGCTCCAGCTTTTGCGCAATGAGCCCATATGAAACGCAGAGCCAACACCTCTGTGTTATATAGGTGTCCTGGTCCTCTTCCCAGCTGGTGCTTGGGGCTGGGGCAGAGCTGCCTCTGCTTCTGGGAATAGCGGCGGAGTGCATGGAGGGGCCCCTGCCCTGGTGCCCTGCGGCAGGTAAGGGGGCTTTGGGACGTGGAGGAGTTGGGACATGGAATTAGGTTCTTCTCCTGCAGCATTACAGGTGAACATCAAGTCCCTGATCCCTTCTAAACAAGAGCAGGAGCCTGGGTCTTTCTCCTCTTGCATGGGGAGTGGATGGCTTATTGTGTTCCTGGTGCCAGTGAGGGCTCCCGTGCAAGAGAAGGGCAGCCAAGGAGGGGGTGCTGTAACCTCCAGAAACAGCTGTGAGGATGCCCATGGGCACGGTCATGTGTGAGAAAAGGGGTGAGGGTCATGTCTGAAAATTCTGCAAGGTCTGGAAAACCTACTGGTTTTATGAAGATTCAGTTCCTGATCTAGTCTGAGAGGAGAGGTGAGATGAGCATCTCTTCTCCCCTTTGCTCTCTCCCTCCTCCCTTCTCCTCTTTATTCCCTCTCCTTTCTCCCTTCTTCCCTCTTCCACCTCCCCTTCCCCTTCCCTGAAGCCACCATGCGAATGCTCCCTGACTTGGGAGACCCACGGGAGAGCTTCAGACCCAGCCCAGATGCAGGTCCGGGGATCACAGCCTCCCTCACACCCTGGGCCAGGGCGGTGGCCAAGCGAGCTGGCTGGGCTCTGCCCTGCCTGCTCTGACTAACAGGAGGTGCTGGTCTCTGAGGTTTGATGCCCTCACTGTGCTCCAGGATGAGTGAGGAGCACAGCCTGGAGATAGTGGTGACCTGGCCACCAGCCTGGGACATCCTCCAGCAGCCTGCGAGAAGCCTGGTGTGGGACCCTCTCCATGTCTGGGGAGTCCTGGAATTTTCCCACACCTCCACCTGCCCTTCTGACCCAACCTTCTCCTGCTTTTCCTGGCCCCTCCATGTCTCCTGGAATGTGATCATCTCCCTTTCGTTGGCAGGTTTCTTTGTGGGATGGGAATCCCGCCTCCTGCACAGCTGGAACTGGCAGCAGAGCACAGAGGCACTCATGACACAAGCTGAACCTCTTTTGTCTCTGCCAGGCACTGAGCAGGGAGGCACAGCTCCAATCAGGGGCTGATGCTTTTTACTGTGCGATTTTGCAGCCAGGGATTGTTGTCCCTCGTGCCTCTGGAGCTGAGGTGTCCCTTGCCCCAAGGGCCACACAGAGAGGCTTTAATGCTCCTGAAAATGCTCTGCCTCGTTGAGCTCATGCCTAACAGACACCCACCCCATCTGCTGGGGGCAAGAAGACAAAGGCAAGAGAGCAGAGAGGAGAAGGATGGGTGGAGAAGAGATGGATCATGCTAATTGCTGCCACTTAGACCCTTATTGACCTCTTCATGCCTCTTCCTTATAGAATCATGGAACCATAGAATGGTTGGGGTTTGGAAGGGACCTTAGAGATCATCTGCTTCAAACCCCACTGTCATGCGCAGGGACACCTTCTACTAGGTCAGTTGCACAAAAGCAATCTGGTCCCAAACACCTCCAGGGATGACTTCTCTAGGCAACCTTAGCCTTCTCCACATCTTGGGCCCATTTCATTTCAGAGAGGGCTCACATTCTCCTTAGTCTTCCTTTTATCCCTGACATACTTACAGAAAGTTTTCTTGTTGTCCTTGACTTCCTTGTCCAAATTTGAATCCTTGCAGCTGAGGAGCCCCTGTGGCTGACAGAGCAGGGATGTCTGACACCTCATCCAGCAAGGAAGGTCTTCCAGCTGAGTGCCCCGTGTGCTACGAGAAGTTTCACCCGCTGGAGGCCACACACCGCAAGCTGAGCTGTGGGCACACCTTCTGCCATGACTGCCTGGTGAAGTGCCTGCTCTCCACCAAGCTGGAAGGCCAGGTCCAGAGCAGCATCATCTGCCCCATCTGCCGCTACGTGACTTTTCTCAGCAAGAAGAAGGCTCTGTGGCCACCCAAGGCAGGCACCAGCCTCAGGACACTGGAGATGCCTCTGTCGCCTTCCTCCTTGTCCCATCTGACCAAAGGGGAGGCCAGCAACACCTTGGTGGTGCCCACCCATTTTGTGATGCCGGTGCAGAGCTTTGATGGGTGCTGCGGAACGGGGAACGGCCCCATGAACTCACTGGGGGTCCCAGGAGAGCTGGCACGGGAAGCCCACATCTTTGTCATCAGCAACCATGGGATGCCACTGTTGGATGCAGAGTGCGGCTCTCTTGGAGGGAGAAGTAGAGCAGAAACACGGAGCTCTGTGTCATCCAGCTCAGCCCTGGGGGTGAAATGCTACCAGTCACCCATCGCCCTCGCCATCCTCCTCATCCTGACTGTGGCCATGCTGGCAGCTGTGCTCCCTTGGCTGCTGCTGGTGAAGAGGGACTCGTAGCAGGGTTGAGATCGGTTTGGATGCTGGAAGGGTGTTCCTGGTGCTGGGACCTCTCTCAAAAGATCCCTCAAGAAAGCCCAGAAGCAGCTTCAGGCAAAGCTCTCTCACCTCGCTGGGGACTGACTGGACTGTCAGACTTTCCTGCAGATATCCAGGTGCTCACCGTGTCTCTGCTGACATTTTCTGCCTCTGGTTGAAATATGGCAGGTCAAATCCTGCTTGTGGGTTCCTCTGGCAGCTTAGTAGAAAAGGAGGTCACTCCTCCCACACCCCCTGTGGCAGTATGTGCAGGGGGTGAGAGGGCCACCCTGGTCCCTCTCCTCCATCCTAGCTCCTGGGGGGCTGGGACTGTGACATCTAGGTATCCAGAGCTTGGGGACAGCTGAGGGCTCTGTGAGATGGACAGTGGAGCTTTGGGAGGTCCCCAAGCTTCTAGCTGGCTCTTGAGGTCATCAGGGTACGTGGTGCAACCACCCTAGAGCAGAAACTCGTGGCTTTCCATCCGAAAGATGTGGTCCTCCAGCTACCAGGCAACAAGGGCAGCAAAACGAGAGGAAGGAGAGAGCGATCCTGGCCCCTACGAACTCACTTTCCTCCCTGCAGAGCAATAGGGTGGGAAGGGTCGCCAGCTCATCCTCCTAGCAGTCTCAGCCTTGCCCTCCCTGACCCCTCTCTTAGCTCCCCAGGGTGGTGGCCATCCTCCTGGTGTCACAGACAGCCCTGCTGCCCTGGGGATCCGGGGACTGGCACGGGGATGTGGGGCAGGGAACTAAACCAAAGGTCGAGGCTGTATAAGAGGATGGATTTTGGACCTCAGCCTGTTGTCCTCGCTGGACCCCAGTGCCTTGACAGAGTAATTGTTCCTCATCCTTGCATCCAGCTCCACCTGGCAGCTCATTTTCACCCATGCCAAACAGGGCAGGCACTGTTCAGCCCTACATGCCTTCCAGCTTTCATAGAATCGTGGAATGGCTTGAGTTGGAAGGGTCCTTAACCATCACCCAGTTCCAACACCTGCCATGGGCAGGGACACCTCCCACCAGACCAGGATGTTCAGAGTTTTACCCTCTTGGGGACCAGTCCCACCCAGAGGAGACTCAGCCCCTTATCCCTGGGTTGGGAGAGGTGTGAATGTCTGAGAGCTGTGATGTGAGCTCCTCCGTGCCCGCACTCAGGGGCAGCGGGGGCTGCTGGTCATGCTCCTTCCATGTTCCTGCCCAGATCTGCTGCCCAACATCTGTACCCTCACCGCCACCTTTGTCCTCCTGACCCAGTCCCTGGCCCTGCGGGTGCTGCTCTTGGCTCTGTCACTCAGAAATGTGCCCTGAGGACCTCAGCACTCTCACCGGTACCCCAGAATGTCCAGGAGCAGGACGAGGCTGTCCCTCACTGTGTCCCACCACCATGTGGGGGCCTAGACACCATTCTTATGGTGCTGAAACGAGGTCCAACTTGCACGGCTGAGCATTAGTAGAAACACGTCCGGCAGGGCCACTGGGGCAGCTTTGGGATCAGCCAGAACATTTCAGGGAAACAAAGAACAACTTGGGGTTGGACAGGGACAAGCAGTCTGGGACAGAGTAGCTGAGTGCCACCAACTCAGCCCCCACCCCTTCCTTTGGGACCACACCATGGGCATGAAGCCCTGGCAGGGCTGCCCGCTGCCCAGCTTCTCCCTGCGATGCTGTTACTGCACTCCCCCGCACCGTGCCTCAGTTTCCCCACTCACACTTGGGGTGCAGTGACCCTGACCCTTGCAAGAAGCACTGGGAGATCACCTGGGAAAAAGTGTTTGAGACACCACATTGGAATGGAAACCCTATTTCATAAGAAGTGATTACCTGATAATGATGCGTCCATGCCTCATTATTTAATAATAAACCTTATAATTAGTCTGTCTGGGGAATTAGCGCAGGGTGCCAGGGAAGCAGCCCCTTGCTGGGAGTAGGCGCTGAACTCGTTTGCACCCCAGAGAAGGTCCCCATGAGTAAGGGTGAAGGAACCCACCTTCTACTGTTGCTGGAGCCCTGCGGATAGTGGGTCAAGGTGACAGGGATGGGGAAGAGCTGCGGTGGCAGCACTGGGGTGAGCTGGGATGCTTTGCACTGTGTCAAGGTCATGGGCACCAGCCTGGCCAGCCGAGGGGAGCAGGATGAGAGCATTATCAGCGGTTCCATGGGTCTGCAGGCTGGGGGGCAGCCAGAGGCATCGCCCCCTTCTGAGACAGAGAGAGTGTTTGCCACAGGATGGCACTGCTTGGCCAGGGCTGGCTGTCAGGGCTGGCACAGCAGCAGGACGAGCCTTGGGGAATGACACTCAGTGTCCCCAGCCCCTGCCTTCCTTGAGGGAGGGTGAGAGATGTTGGTGCTGCTGGGGGTGGCACAGTCCTGTGCCCACCGTCATGAGCAGGGTCCGGTTTGCACCAGCACCTGCTGCATCAGCCTGCAGTCACGTTAGCTGCTCAGGGCCAGACAATCGCCCATCATCCCCACATCCTCACTGGAGCAACCTCGTGTCCTGGCAGCGAGGCCTGTGTTTGGTGCTCTTGGAGGCACAGGTGTCCGTTATTTTAGGTCAGGATCTGCCTACGTCTAGGAGAGATGTTCCCAGCCCCTTCCCATGCAGATGGAAAAGCTACCGTCATCCTATTTTCTCATTAAAGCTGATGACCTTCCTGAGCCCTCTCCTGCTGATGGCCCCTGGGGAAGAGTTTCAGATCTCCAGCAAACCAGAGCCCTGAGATGCTGTACAGCTTGTCCTCCCACAGGCACTTGTCTATTAGAGGACATTGGGGCCATTTCCAGCTCGGTGGTAACTCGGTGCTTTCCAAGTAACTCTGTGCTTTGGTTTGTCATGGTGACCTAAAGCCCCAGGGCTAATTTGTGCCTGCAACTCTCAGACAGTATTGGATATTTGTGGTCTCTGTGCGTGGCAGAGACACTCCCATGGTCCTGGCTTTGGCTCTGCCACGTCTATCGGCAGGGATGTAAGCATGGGGCTGTGGGCAACTGGGTTGCTCCCTCTCTCACAGCCAGGTGTGCTGGTGAACAGCCCTGTGCAGCACCTTGCACTCTTAACCCTTTTCTGTAGGCTCCTGGACCAGGGCAACTGCTTGTGAGTGGAGATGGGAGCTGCTGGTGATGCCCTCAGCACCTTGACTCCATGGCACCTGCACATTCCTGGTACCTCATCCCAAATGCCTCCCACACACACACAGCCCTTGGCTGCCCCACATCAGCATTCCCCAACCTGGTTGAGCCCTGCTCCCCTTCTCCCCTTCCATGCTGCAGAGGGCTCCTGGCTCCCATCCCTGGCCCACAGGAGGCACTGGTGATACTGGAACCGTGTCCACCTGTAGGAGCCCAATGCCCAACGTGAGCTGACTCAGATTACCCTGGACCAGGCAGCCAGTAAAGCCCATTAGGACAATTATTCCCTAATGCGTGTGTGAGGAGGATGCTAATGGTTCTTTCCTGCAGAAAAGGAAGGCCAGCATGTGTGCACACAAAATTAAGGGTCAGATAATGGCATTGGCACAGCTGAAGGACCAGAAACACATCCTCTGGGCAGCTCTGGAGGAAGGGATGTGTCCCAGCGGGTGGGAATTTTGTAGGACACAGTGATGGGGGCAAAGAGATCTCAATGAAGGGGAAAGGTGCCAGGAACCACAGTGTTGGTTTTGGACTACTCTGCAAGCACATAGCAGAAATAAACCCCAGCTTGGGCTGAAGGGTGAGCTTGTGTTCAGGGATAGAGTGTAGCTCTTAGCTAATGTGTATTCATGTGTACCTCATGCCCAGCCAGAAGCTGCCTGTGGCTGTTTGCAGGTGTGTTTCTACATGTATTTTCATGCTCGCATTTTATTTCAAGCAGCTGCCAATGCACGTGTGAGCACTATCCTAGGAGATGCTTGAGCCTAAGGGAGTGGCCAGACAACTTCCACCCCCTCAGCATGGTCCTGGGACTGCAGCACTAGTTGTCCCCATGCAGGGAGCTGATGAACTGAGCTCCTGGCTGGTCGGCACAGCCACACTGTGGACACTGTGGAAAGGGTCATTGGTCACTGGTAGAAGCTGCCCAGGGAGGTGGTTGAGTCACCTTCCCTGGAGGTATTTAACGCAAGTGTGGATGAGGTGCTGAGGGACATGGTTTAGTGACTGATAAGAATAGAATCATAGAATCATAGAACAACCAGGTTGGAAGAGACCCATCGGATCATCAAGTCCAACCATTCCTATCAAACACTAAACCAAGTCCCTCAGGACCTCATCTGCATGTGCCTTAAACACCTCCAGGGAAGGGGAATCAACTCCCTCCCTGGGCAGCCTGTTCCAATGCCCAATGACCCTTTCTGTGAAAAACTTCCTCCTAATCTCTAGCCTAAATCTAGCCTAAATCTCCCCTGGTGGAGCTTGAGGCCATTCCCTCTTGTCCTGTCCCCTGTCACTTGGGAGAAGAGCCCAGCTCCCTCCTCTCTACAACCTCCTTTCAGGGAGTTGTAGAGAGTAATGAGGTCTCCTCTCAGCCTCCTCTTCTCTAGGCTAAACACCCCCAGGTCTCTCAGCCGCTCCTCATAAGGCCTGTTCTCCAGCCCCTTCCCCAGCTTCGTTGCTTTTCTCTGGACTCACTCCAGAGCCTAATTGGATGTGGTGATCCTGTGGGTCTTTTCCGACCTGGTGATTCTATGATTCTATGAAAGTCCCAGGCCAGTGTTGCAAGAGGATGGAGACAGAGCAGTGAAAGTGCAGGAAGGTGTTTCTAATGTAGCATTTCTCATGTTCTGCAGCATCCAACTATTAACTAGGCTATTCCTGCATTCCAATTTTCCAGCATTGCTTCCACCTGTTAACCGTAGCATCATTGTACTCTGTGGGTGGAAATGTCCTTCAGGCACTCAGCACGTTGTGCTAACTGGTCTGCAGCACCTGGAGTGCCTGCTCATGCTGGTCCCAAGTGAGCTCTCTCATCTCCTTCCCTTTTCTAAAAGACATGGAGTGGGAAGGCTGCAGGTCATGCTATGCTCTAGCTATGTCTGTTGTCTCACTGGTTCCTCTTCTTCTCCCTGTGCGAGCTGAGCTCAGATGTCATCTCTCCGTCAGTCTCCAGTGCGTTACAGACCCCTGGCAGATCCCAGAATGTGGGAGAGCATGGCTGGAGAGCATGCACTGCCCTTTCCACCCCAGCAGCTCTAGATCTTTGCATGATGGTAGCAGGGCTATGAATCCTGGGTAATGGCTGCATAATGCATCATTAGCAGGAAAAGGTGGCATTTTTATGGCATGGAGATGGGAGAAGTGGGAATTGCCCAGGGCCCAGGAGTGCTTACTGGCCAGACACGTCAGCAGGCTCCATTAGGAACCTGCCTCTGAAAGCCCCAGCTCCATCAGCTGAGATCTCACCATGAATAATTGAGAAGGAGGCTCTGCCGAGCTCCCTCCCGTCCCCTACACCCAGTCAGGGCTCCTGGACAGCCACACTCAGTGGGGGATTGGGGTGGGGCTGACTGGATTTGTCCAGTGGGGCCAGTGTGGTAGTCCAACCCATTCCCATCAATCACTAAACCATGTCTCTCAGCACCTCAACCACCCGCCCCTTAAACCCCTCCAGGGAAGGTGACTCAACCCCCTCCCTGAGCAGCTTCTGCCAGTGCCCAATGACCCTTCCCATGAAATATTTTTTCCTGATGTCAAGCCTGAACCTCCCCTGGCAGAGCTTGAGGCCATTCCCTCTTGACCTGTGCCCTGTCATCTGCTGGAGGGAGAAGTTGACCCTAGCCAACCTTGCCCCCTGCCCTGGTGGTTTGGTCCCGATGTTTTCATTCCATGGGAACTGGTTGTATGATGAGTGAGTGGAGAGCAGCCATGAAGCTGGTGAACAGGCTGGAGAACAGGCCCTATGAGGAGTAGCTGAGAGAGCTGGGAGTGTTTATCCTGGAGAAGAGGAGGCTGAGAGGAGACCTCATTACTCTCTTCAACTACCTGAAAGGAGGGAGCTGGGGTCTTCTCCCAAGGGACAGGGGACAGGACAAGAGGGAATGGCCTCAAGCTCCGCCAGGGGAGATTTAGGCTAGAGATTAGGAGGAAGTTTTTCACAGAAAGGGTCACTGGGCGTTGGAATAGGCTGCCCAGGGAGGTGGGTGATTCGCCTTCCCTGGAGGTGTTTAAGGGACGGGTGGATGAGGTCCTGAGGGACATGGTTTAGTGTTTGATAGGAATGGTTGGACTCGATGATCCGATGGGTCTCTTCCAACCTGGTTGTTCTATGATTCTATGATTCTATGAAGCACTGCTGAGCATTGATCATGGTGTGCATGACTTCTCAGGGAAAACCCTGGCCACGAGGGCCAGTGGTAGAGCAGAGCCACAGAGCCACTGCTGCTTTGGCAGCTGGTGTCCTCCCAGGCAGGATCTGAAGCAGCAGCCAGGCCCAGGGATGCCCAGGGATGATGCCCGGTGCTGTGCAAGGCCTGTGTGCCACCAGGAGCTGCTCTTCAATTTCACATCCAGCTACTACGGCAAAGCCTCGGGGCAATTGCCTTTGTCTGCTGGTGACACCAGCACTTGCTCTCACCTTGTCTTGCTAATGACTGCAGGGCTCTCAGTTACCTTTCAAATGAGCAGCAATTAGCTTCTGGCTAGCACTCCTGGATCCCCATCAGGCCTAATACAGTCATTAATGGAGTGTGGTTCATTAATGGGGGCTGGGCAGAGCAGTGGGGCTGGGTGCAGTGGAAGGGCTGGGTGCAGTGGGCTGGAAGAGGCAAGACCCTGGGGGACATGACTGAGGAAGAGGACACCATCCAGAGGGACCTGGACAAACTTGAGAAGTGGGCCCACGAAACCTCCTAAGGTTAAATCCCAGTTCAGAGCTCCCTCCCTCCCTCCAGCTCCCCAGCTGTGCTGGGATCAGCTGGAAGCAGGGCTGCCAGAGCAATAGCAGGGACTCCCTGCAGGACCAGACACCCTACTCCCTGCAGCACCAAAAGTGCAGGAGGACTTTGTGGTAGCTGGTGTGGGTCCCATGTCAGTCCAGGCAGTGCTGGTCCATTTTTAAGTTTTGCCTCTGTGCAAGGCTGACTCTGCCCGTGGTGAATCGTTGAATCATGGAATGGGTTGGGTTGGGGGGGAAATTAAAGCCCATTCAGTTTCAATCCCCTGCCATGGGCAGGGACACCTCCCACTGGGTCAGGGGCTCCAAGCCCCATCCAGCCTGGCCTCGAACCCCTCCAGGGATGGGGCAGCCACCCCTGATCTGGGCAAACTGTGGCCCTGTAAGCAGTGGAGTAAGTTCAGAATTTCCCCAGAACCTTGATCTGATAAAATTCCTGGCTGCAGGCTGGCTCCTTCCTTGGTCAGCCATGGATGGATATCTGGCTTCACGCTGCAGGCTGCCCTGGAACAGGTCAGGTCCTGCTTGGGGCAGATGGCAATCATGTGTGAAGATGATGCAGTTGTTTACCTCAGATTTATGATCAGTGATCTCCTGACAAGTGCTGTTTCCCAAAGGCCTCCTTTTGGGGGTTACAGGAAAATTCCCCTAGAGTCGCAGGAATCTGCTCAAACCTCAGAGATTTGCTTAACATGGTTTTATCTTGGAAGGAAAAGGAATTAATCAATGATTTCTAGAGAGCCCACTGCTGCACTGGCTGCAAATAGAGAAGAGCCAACAGAGCCTGCATTTTTTAAAGGTCTTTTTTAAACAAAAGCTTACTTGCACAGGGAAGCGAGGAGGGGGAAATCTCTCCATATTCATAGAATTGTGGAATGGTTTGGGTTGGAAGGAGTTTCAAAGCCCATCCTGTTTCTAACCCCCTCCATTGACAAGGACACCTCCCACTGGATCTGGTTGCTCCAAGCCCCATCCAACCTGGCCTGGAACCCCTCCAGGGATGGGGCAGCCACCACTGCTCTGGGCAACCTGGGCCAGGGACAACTCACCCTCACAGCAAAGTATTTATCTGTAAGAACTCATCTCAATCTCCCCTCTTTAAGCTGAAAACCATTTCTCTCACCCTCTCCCTGCACTCACTGATCAAGAGTCCCTCCCCAGCTTTGCTGGAGCTCCCTGGAAGCTGCTTTAAGGTTTCCCTGCAGCTTTCTTGCCAGAGAAGGGTTAATGATGGTGTTTGTCACTCATGTTCTGCCTCTAGGATTTATACCACAGTTTCCAGCTCTCATTCTCCCCTGTGGAAGAGCTACTCTTCAACAGAGTTGCTGCAATCAGATGTTCTCACTTTACCCCATCACCTCCTGCCAGGAAACAAACAGCTACAAAAAGGAGGGTAGCAACTTTAATAAAAAAAAGTCACTTAAAGGTGGCACCAAAACAGTTCCCCCAGAATGAAGCAGAATGCTATGAACATCCTGGCACTGTCTCTGTTCTGATTTGCGTCCCAAGAAGACACAGCCTTGTACCCTTTTTGATATTCTTGATGGCATCCCTTATTGTGATGACTCTGATGTTCTGAGGAACTGGGAGGTGGTCCTTGTTCTCCCTCTGGCAGGATTAAGCCCCAGTGAGGGCTAAGGTTAGGGCTATTTCACTGTTTTGAGGCTGTAGGACTTGAACAGGACTTCTTTGGAGTTGAGCAGGTAGTTGAGTGGGAAGACAGGATGGTTAGACAGCTGCAGGGAGCACCTCCTTGTGACAGAAATGCCAGCCCTTCCATCAGTCCCATGCCCCGGGACGCAGAGGCAGAGGAGAGTGGCTCTATTCTATAATGGTTGGACTAGATGATACGATGGGTCTCTTCCAACCTGGTTGTTCTATGATTCTATGATTCTATTCCGCTCAGCCAGTAGCTCCCACCATGAACAACTTGCCCTCAAACCCCACTGCCATTGCTGTTGTCCCAGGTGTTGACATTTAGGCCAGCACTGACTTGGTATTACCCTTAAAGTGTAACCTGGGCCATACTGTTGTGGGTGCAGCAGTGGAAGTTGACAGTCCCAGCTCAGTCCTCCCTTTGGAGACCCACGTGTTTTGTTCTCCATGTGCTCTCCCTGCTGCCTCTTTAACTGGACCTGAGGTGGTTGATGGAGCTGGACTGGACACAAGAAGCAAACTGAGTCAAAACCACATCTCTGCCACCACAGGGAAGTCAGTAGAGGTCTTTCTGACATGATGGGAGAGATCTCTCCCACATCAGGTCACTTCATCTGTGTATCAAACCTGTTCAGCAGAGATCATCAAAGTCATCCTTGGCTAACAAAGAAACCCTTGAGCACCAGCATTGTCCTGTCAGCCAGTCTCCAGAGAGAAGGGCCGAGGGAAACAAAGCAATTCACCTCAGGATGGGAAATCACAAAGAAACACATTTGGGTAAAGTTGTAAACAAGTGAAAAGAGGCATCTACAATGCATAGTGTTTAACGACCTTTCTGATAGCTTCCATCCAGAGCTTTTGTGCTTCTATCCTACACAAATGTCTTTATGGTCGGCTGAACACTGCATTAAGAATACCTGAGGATGGAGATACGGATCTTTTCTCTCCTTGCTTCCCACCTGAAATCTGTGTTTTGAGTCAGCTGGGAAGTTTATTTCTATATTGAACCACCACCAGTTTGACAGCTGAAGTGCTGAATTGTTTCCTGGTCTTCACAACTGTTCACAGCTCCAACAATCCTTTGAAACAACATCTTCTGAGTATTTCGTTAAGTGCCACTTAGAAAGTGCCCAGGACCTTGGTGAGATTAGGTGAAAAATACCTAAGATCTCTGTCCAGTCAGCAGCTAGATTTGGCTTAGGAAATCCTGTCCTCTCTGATTTTGTTCTCCCCCTCTCTCTCTGTATTTTCAGTGACAGGTTGGCAAATGTAGCATGACAGAGTCCTGGTTTGGTGCTTCTCCTCTTCTCCTGCTTGCTCCTTACATCCACACTGTGGTCCTTTTCTGTTTCCCTATAAACAGACAGAGAGAAGAGGTGTGAGTACTTTACCAGGCCCTGATGATATCTAAGGAATTCAAGGTCTCTTGAATTAAGACATCTAAAATCAAAACACTGGGACTCAGGGGACCATTGACCATCAGCTATATTCAGTACAGAAGCACCAGTAGACTTCTGGGGGACAAAAAGGATCTCCTTTATGTCTACGATGTCCAAGATGACCTCGTGTGCAGCCATATCAGCTTCTGGGTTGGACATTGTGGGCTGCCCAGTGATATTCAGCACCAACCCAGGTCAGGGCATGAGTAAGGCAGCTAATATTTGGTCACAAAAGGAAGATTTTTGGCCTCTTGAAGACCTTAACACATGAGCAAGCACATTGTTTGGACTGATGTTCCCCTGAGAGCATCCCCTGGTGCAAGAGTGGGAGGTGCTGTGGCTGTGGCTGTGGTGCTGTACTGGGGAAGCGGTGTAAGGGAGCCCAGGCTCCTAACAGCCTGCACAGTCACGAAAGAGCACTCCTGGCATCCACTTGCACAGCACTTTGGGGTTAGACTACCAGGGCAGGAACAGCTGGAAGGTGCTGTTTGTCATCAAGGGCCCAGTTCTGGTAACTGGGTAACTTGAGAAACACAGGCTGGTCTCAGAGTGGAGAAGGCTGCTGATCCCAGTGCCCTGCACGCATGGGCTCTGTGCCACAGCCACAGGGCAACACCATGGCCAGGGCTGTAAAACACCCCCTGCAGCCCCAGACAAACCAAATGTGTACAAAACCACAAAACCCAACAGTGAAAGATAAGCTCCTGGGTCAATAAGGCACTGGGCTTGGGCCAGCTCTCCCAGTGCTGCACAGGACCAAGCCTCCAAGGAACAGGGACTCACAGATGCTTCAGTCGTGCTTATCCTGTCACTGCTGAGGCTGGGGGTGGATTCTGCTCCAGCCAGCGTGGGTTGGGGATTGCAGCAGAAAGAAAGACCTTTGTCCTTGGGATTGAAAGAGACCTTGGAGACCATCAGAACTGATATTCTGGAGGTGCTGGTGTGCAGGCTCGTGGGGGCCCATCATGGCAGAAGGTAGGACAGAGAGGCAAGAGAAACCCCACGGTCGCTGGCCATGGGCTCACACCACAAGTGGGAGGTTTTCCCTCTGGCAACTGGGCCTGGCGGATTGTTTCAGCCTGTGTGTGGGGGAAATTGAAGCCACCATGTCATGGCTGTACCCCCACAACTCCATCCAGCTCCCTGGAAGAGCTGAAGGCACCTTGCACACACACACAGATACAGAAGCACGTTTGAGTTTCACTTGTGCAACATCTCCCTGTGTGCATCCCCCTGGGGAATGGTCCTTGCCCTGCCTGGAACCATGTGGGCCGGGTGATTATCAGTGACCACAGATGAACCAGGGAGGGAAAATACGAAAAAAAAGGCAATGCGGGATCCTGGCACTTCTACAACCCTGGCAGTGCAGTGCTTGAGCTGAGCCAGTGTGGGGAGGTGTGCACTGGAGGCCTCTGCTCCTCCACAGAGCTGGATGCAGCTTCATCACTGCACACTGGGAGGTCTGGGCACAGGGCTGGCAGCACTTTCCTGCATGGGTGAACATACCCCCCATCCCTCATCACCCCAAAGCTTTCCTCTTTCCGTGTACTGGCAATATGCATCCAATGCCCAGTTTTGGCAAAGAATTCACTCCCCAACAAGCCCCAGTCAGGAGTGGTCTGGCCCACTGGCCTCTCCTGCAGGAAGAAGAAGTGGTGATGAGGATCTCATTTCCTGCTGGGTTCCCTGGGTGATGCCACCAGCTCCCTGGGTGTTGTCTCTGAGCGACGCACCCAGGCTCGTACCCAACAAGAGACAGTGACAAAGCCCACAGCCGATTGAATGAGCTTAGCTTTAGCCATTAAATATCCCAGAGCAAACAAAAGAGGGTGTTGGTTATGGCTTCCCTTCCTTATGTGTAACTGCAGATCAAACTAATGCTTGTTAGAAGCTTTTATCAAAGGACGTCAAGGAAATTCTTCAAGGAGGTAGTCCCAAGGGCACATGGGTGGAAAAGCATCCTGAGATCTCATGGTGGAGGGTAAAGCTGAACTCCTGGTCTGGGCATCCTGGTAAGCATATGGCTGTAAAACACCGTGACTCACACTGCAGCTTCCACGCTCCCAGGAGAGCTGAGAAAACTTCCTGGCTGCCTCCTGTAGTCACTGCCAATAAGATGAGAAATAAAGAAAAAGCTTTGAATACTACTAAAAAAATATGTTTCCTGCTGATTAGAAGAGGCTTTATGAAAAAAAGTGTGCAAGGAGGCCCCTCTGCATTGGCTTGTGGCTGGGGATCACATCACTGGCAACCTCCCTGTGCTGTGCCATAGGAGGGTTTACCTGGGGTCACTGGTCTGTCTGAGGTGCCGAAACTGAATTGAAGTGAGCCTGGCCTCAGCTCTGACACTCCCCCACATGCCAGTGGGGGATGTCTCCCCCATCTCTGCCTTCACTTGCTCTCATGTACTGTGACAAAACTGCTAAATCTTAAACTCCTCGGTTTGGGTTGGTTCTTGGTATGTGGGTGCACTCTTGGCTCCCAGCTCCCCTAGGAACTCCCAGCTTGGTTCCTATTGTCATCATCCTCTTGACATGTACCATCCAAGCACTGTGGGGTTTCTCGTTCATTAACACAAGCTAATTGGCTCTACCAGCCTTGCAAGTACATAAGGATGCTGGGAAGAATCATAGAATCATAGAACAATCAGGTTGGAAGGGACCCATTGGTTCTTCTAGTCCAACCATTCCTATCAAACACTAAACCAAGTCCCTCAAGACCTCATCCACCTGTGCCTTAAACACCTCCAGGGAAGGTGAAAGAAGGCAAGATGCTGTCCATGCAACGGTGCTTTACTGACACGTGGGCATTTCTGCTTCGGTTAAACTTTGCAGTGGTGTTGCTGCTCATACAAGAGGCCAAACCCAAGCCCTTTGCAGCAGCTCTTGGTTGACCTGGATGTTTCCATGTCCACACCATCTCCTCAGTGCAATGATGCTGATGCTCAACGCGTGGGTCCCTCCTGCTCATCATGTGCTGTAGGATGAGGCTGCAGAACCCCAACAAAGTCCATGCTGCCTGATCTTTCTGCTCACTGGGTGACTGCCAGATGAACCAAGCATGCTCTAGATGAACCTGAGATTAAGAAAGCATAATCTCACAGACCATGGCACTTTGTACCCTATTTTCGTGTATTTAGCATTTCATAGAACGATCATAGAATTACAGAACAATCATAGAACAATCATAGAATCATAGAACAACCAGGTTGGAAGGGACCCATCGGATCATCGAGTCCAATCATTTGTCCCCAGGTTGAGTGCAGGGTATCACAGCAGTGCCCGGGTGAAACAACCTTCACTTTTTTTCCTCACTCTCTCCCATTACCTTGCTGGAAACACATTCCCTGATGGCAAAACCTTCCCAAACTGGGGGGCCCAGAAGCGCACACTGGTGTGATGAGGGTATGCCAACAAGCAGCCAGATTTGCTCACTCACATACCATTTACACAGAGGTTTTGATGTTAAGTGACAGTCTGGATTTGGATTATTCATATTGACTTTCTCTGTTTGACCACACTGTAATGCTAGGAGGCTGCTTGTGCTCCCTTATCCCTCTGCTGCCAAAAGCTGTCACGAGAGCAGTTGCTCTCCAGGACACACAACCCACAGCATCATCTGATGAGAAGAGATGAGGAAATAAACTCCAGCCACCTCCAATTTCCACAATAGTCCCCCCTCCCCAGATTCATTCTGACAGCTTCATCTCATCCAACCCAAGCTCCTGTCCACTATTAATCCACTGCAGAGCAGTTTAAAGTCTAATCTCACACCTGAAGAGTGTCTGTCACCACCAGGAAAGTCTGGCTGCCCTGCCAAGACCTCTGCATTCCCCAGTGCTGTGAAAGCATCCCTGCACGTGCAGACCTGTAGGTACCTTTGCCTGAGGGTCCATCTGGCTGGTTAATGCTGTGAGGACAAGCAAGCCTTTCCCTTTGGCTGTTTTGGATGCTCCACACCAATGGGACGATGCTTTGAAGCTCCCCAGCATGAGATGTTGCTCCTCCAAGTGCAAGTTTCATAGAATCATAGAATCACCAGGTTGGAAGAGACCCACCGGATCATCGAGCCCAACCATTCCCATCAATCACTAACCCATGTCCCTCAGCATCTTGTCCACCCGTCCCTTAAACACCTCCAGGGAAGGTGACTCAACCTCCTCCCTGGGCATCCTCTGCCAGTGCCCAATGACCCTTTCCAGGAAAAATTTTCTCTTAATGTTCACCTCTGTTTTCCGTATTTATCTCAAATGCAAGCCGACTTGAAAGGTCCAAACTAGCAGGAGTTTTTGCTGGAGCTGTGGGTTAGTTAAATCCCAGCTCCTTAAAGGGAACCTCGATGTTGAACGTATACCAGAAGGTCCAGAAGAGGAGGCTGAAGGCAAGCAGCAGAGCTCCCAAGTAAACGAAGAAGTCCCAGTAGCTTAGTGGAGCAAAAATTCCCACGAAGAGGACGATCAGCCCAACCACATCGCACAGCACAGCCAGGAGGAATATCACAGAACAGCGACCCATGAACTTGAAGATGTCCATGGTGGGATTCCCCAGCAATACCCCTCAAGGCAGGGACTGATGCACCGGCAGCATCCCAGCAAGTCTCTCCCTTGCAATCTGCTCTGGCTGCCAGGAGGAAGTACAAATGTCACAACACACCTTGTAGAACAATCCAGAGGGAGCACGCGACACTGCTTTAACCATTTCATGCCCCTGCCATCGCCCTGTCTCTTGTCCTGGGCTGGATCACTGGGATGTGTTTCTCTGCATGGCACGGGCAAGCCCTCTGGGTAAGGGACACACCACTAGGATACTCTGAGATCAATCCGCGTGTGGGTGCCTCACACCCAACCTACCCGAAAGGTGCAAATCTTGTTCTGATCCATCCCACGGATGGGCTACGCCCCTTCTACTGGAGAACCAGGGCATCTTGTGTCTCTTTTCAGCAGAACTCGCCTTGGAAGGATCTCTCGTGTAAAGCATCATTTTATTCACTCAGTGTCTGTGTTACCAGCCTGATCTTCTCTAAGATTCAGTGATATCACATGTCATAGGAAATATTTCTGCTTACAAACAGAGAAATCATTTTGCAAAACTACTGAGAGTGACAAAATTCTGTAGTCAAATGACTGGTTGTTGTTAGGTAAGAAAGTGAGAAAAGCCTTCAAATTTCATGTTCATCTAAATTTGTAGAAACAGTTCAATTGAATGTTCCTTAGTCTGTCACCAGAGATGGTATTTTGAGTGAATGTTCCTTTAAGATGTTCTTCTAGGAAGTGGAAATGGTTTTGTTTCGTGATTTTTTTTTTTCTGGGAGAAAGTGCCCCCTCAGTTTCAACAGTAGAAGATGACTTATTTTGGTACTTACTAAAACCAATAATTTAAGTAATTCTTTCAGTAGCAAGTGTTTTAATAACATTTGTATTCATGCAAAGAAAATGAATAATCTTGTCTGTAGCTTTAGACTCAGAAATTCCAGTGGTAAAAGTAGCACTTCTACCTGATAAAGCATCCCAATGTCTGTTACCATTTATCTTTGGCAGACTTTTGCTAATGTGATGAGGGCAGCTGATCCTGAGTGTCAGGTCCCTGGAGGTGTTTAAGGTGCGGGTGGATGAAGTGCCGAGGGGCATGGTTTAGAGATTGCTGGGAATGGTTGGACTCGATGGTCCGGTGGGTCTCTTCCAACCTGGTTATTCTATGATTCTATGATTCAGCAAAGACTGCAGAACACGGGCTCTGCAACCTGGAAACATTGCACTGTTCTCCTCTCTTTATGGGTAAACTGAGGCACGGGAATTTGCCCAGAGTGTCAGAAGAACATCACCCTTGCAACACCTCCAAAAGCAGGTCTTGCTAGAAAGCCACAAATCAGACAACTTGTGTCACTGCCCATCTCCAAAATGGGAAGCGAACAAGTTAGTGATGAATCACCAAATCAGATAGAATTTCCCAGAGCTCCTGACTTATACTTTGGCAGCCAATATAACTTTGTGAGATCCAGGACTGGTGCTTTCTGCTCCCAGGTTGCTCTGTGACACTAGACACATTTCTTCACAGAATCATAGAATCATAGAACAACCAGGTTGGAAGAGACCCACTGGATCATCAAGTCCAACCATTCTTATCAAACACTAAACCATGTCACTCAAGACCTCATCCACCTGTGCCTTGAACACCTCCAGGGAAGGTGAAACAACCTCCTCCCTGGGCAACCTGTTCCAGTGCCCAATGACCCTTTCTGTGAGGGGATCCTTCTTTCTCCTGCCTCTAGTCTGTGCCTGCTTGGCAAACAGGGGAAGTCTTGGGGAGGTGGAGCATCCAGGAAGGCCTTCGCTCTGGGAAAGCCATTCCAAGACATGACACTGCTCAGCCGGTGGGCTGGCAGCGGCCTACCCCGTCTCTTGGCCATGCAGAGGATACCAAACCTTGAGACAGGACCACTAGGCATGAGGTGTGCATCAGGGACTGGAGCAGTCCCCTGCTGCAGGTACCTGCTGGGGATGGTTTAGCTTCAGGGGGTGCCAGGGGGACACACCAGGAGTGTCTTCCCCCATCTCTTTGCCAAAGCCAGTGCACCCAGGGCCATCTGCCTCCTGGGCCGCCCCATCACTCCTCTAGTAATGGTCAGACAGAACGGGGATCATTACTCTGGGCCCCTCAGCACAAGAAGGATGTTGAGGCTCTGGAGCGAGTCCAGAGAAGAGCCACGAAGCTGGGAAAGGGGCTGGAGAACAGGCCTTATGAGGAACGGCTGAGAGAGCTGGGGGTGTTTAGCCTGGAGAAGAGGAGGCTGAGAAGAGACCTCATTACTCTCTGCAACTACCTGAAGGGAGGTTGTAGAGAGGAGGGAGCTGGGATCTTTTCCCAAGTGCCAGGGGACAGGACAAGAAGGAATGGCCTCAAGCTCCACCAGGGGAGATTTAGGCTGGAGATTAGGAGGAAGCTTTTCACAGAAAGGGTCATTGGGCATTGGAATAGGCTGCCCAGGGAGGCGGTTGCTTCACCTTCCCTGGAGGTGTTTAAGGCACGGGTGGATGAGGTCCTGAGGGATATGGTTTAGAGTTTAGTATTTGATAGGAGTGGTTGGACTCAATGATCCGATGGGTCTCTTCCAACTTGGTTGTTCTATGATTCTATCTGTTCCCTCTGCTGCCCAGGGAATCCCAGGGGCTAAACGTGACCATGCTCCTGCCTGCCACCCTCAGTGTGCATTTCACAAACAGCAAGCACATGGCAAAGGAGGTTGCCCAGCATGGCCCTGTGGTCCTCTCGTCTCACCTTATCCAACCTGCGGCTTGGAACCATGGAGCAAACAGCTCTGTGCAAGCCAACTATTCCGGCATCTTCAGTTCCCTTCTGTCGGCAAGGCTCTGCTTGTTCCAGGAGGTATTTTTTCTTCCTTATCAGAAGAATGAAGGCTTTTAAATACACTAATAAATAACTAATCTTTTCTTTGTGCATTATCAGCCTCTAGGGCCTAGGGGAGAATATGCTTTTTGCCAGCCCAGCATCAGCCCTGGATTAATTATTTCCAGCACAGCTTCCTTCAGGATCCCATCACCTTGGTGTGCTCTGAAATCTGTCTTCGCGGATGCTCAGCCAAAAAAATCCCAGTCTTCAGTTCCTCATGGTCTTCTTAGCAACTTCAGCCTCACGGGGAGTTGAAAAGATGATGTTAGCAGAAAACACCTTCCTAGAGTTGGTGAAGAACAAGTTTGCAGAAGTATGTGACAAGAGCAAACCAGTTCTTCACAGGGAACAATGAATGTTGCTGCCCCGAGTTACATATTAGTCGGAAGCAGCAAGAATTCAAGTAGACAAATGGAAGTGGTCCAATAAAATCTTTGGCTAGCGGGAATCACTCAATATTTATTTAACTGCAGCATGTGGAGACAAATCCGAGAAGGACCTTCCAAAAAAGTCTGTCCTGTAGTGAAGCTGAGCTACCTCCCTGTAGCATGGACTGAGTTTTATGAAGTATCTGTTCGAGGATGAGGAGAAAGTGGGTGGGTGGAACAGTGCTGCTTGACTGAGAAGCCCAGGGATGGCTCATGTGCACTGATCTCCAGCCACAGCTCCACAGCCCAGTGCTGGCTGTGGCCACAGTGGGGCATGGCTCAAGATATCATAAATGCAGGGGCTACAGATGAGTTCAGCTTTCACAGGGATGGGCAAATTCCTTCCTGCATCACAAGGGGCCTGGCTTCCTTCAAGGGCCAGTGGTTCCATGCAGGGTCGGAACATTTTGCAATTGGGCATCAGCTGCAGGACTCATGGCTGCAGGAGTGAAGATGCTCTCTGAGTGCTCTCCTCCCAAGACCAGTTGTAGGAAGAGCTTCCTTGACTGAACAATAGCTCAGAGTAATTTATATTGAACTCTCAGGCCGTGTCCCTTGGGAGGAATGGTAAAATGAGCACCTCCTCTCTCCCCTGAAACACTGATTGATAGACACAGTGATTGTGTCTCTTCTGGGAAGGAAGCCAGACACCATGGGTGGACAGGAATAGCACTGAATTAGGAAAGCCTCCTGCCCCTAGCACTCCTTCTTTCCTGGTCTCTGGTTGGTGATGCTGATTCCCTGGAAATCATCCCACAGAGGACAACACTTCAAAGCATCCTGGTGCATGGCAGGTGGCACATTAACTGAGATCTGGCTGGTTTTGGGGGGTACACGGCAGGTGAAAGCCCTTCTGCAGGATCTGCAAATGCTTCCCAGAAGCAGCCAGCAGTTGGAGAGACTCCTGTGCAATCTCATCTGGGAGAGATGCACAGTGGAAGTGGAGAAGCATCAGTGCTGGGGTCTGACCCTCACGGCAGCATCCACCAGGGCTGGCAGGCACCAGTGTAAAACCATTGTGACAGATTCAGCAAGCAGGAACCGGCTTGGACTCGAACCTGCACAGAGAGCAGCCCAAGGGCAGATGAATGCTCCCATTCCAAGTGCCCCCCGGGACAGCTTATCTGCCTGCTCCTCCACTGACCTGATGCAATCGCCCATGTGCAGCACTGCTCGCCTTGGGTGGCAGCTCCTTCCCCGGCACGAGCAGCTGACAAACAGGCGTGTCAAGCTGAGGTCAGTACAGCTAAGGATACACTGGCAGTGCTGGTTATACTGGCCTGCGGTTTCCAGCCCCCGACACTGCTTCCCTATGATGGAGTTCAGAGACCAGGGTTTAGGTTGCATTCAGGGATGGGGCATAAAAAGAACTGGAAAGAGGCTTAGCTCACTGTGCAAAACTTGGTGTAATCTATGGGCATACCAGCCTGAAGTGGGACCCTAAGGGCTGATGCGCGCAAGAGGGCAGGTGGGCTGCAGACTAGACCATGCACTCACCATCCCACAACTCCAAACCCTCCAGATCCAACTGGTGCTGGGGAAGCACCCAGAGCAACCTGGAAAACAAGGCAGATCTTTGACCCCTACTCCCATCCAAGCAGAGGGGTGAATCCATGCACTAAATCATAGAATCATAGAACAACCAGGTTGGAAGGGGACCCATTGGATCTTATAGTCCAACCATTCCTATCAAATTTTTTATTTCCTATCAAATTTTTTATTTCCCACTCTTTTCACTCATGGCAAATCCACCTTCCACTCCAGAAGCACTTGTCCCGCTCTTTTCAGTTACTGCACTCCCACCCTCAGTTCCAGATTCCCATTTGTCCCAGGATTTTCAGTCATGGCACTCCCACCCTCTGCCTCTGAGCTCCTTTTCCCGATCTTTTCTCTCATGGCACTCCTGCCCTCTGCCTCTGAGCTCCTTTTCCCGATCTTTTCTCTCATGGCACTCCCACCCTCTGCCTCAGAACTCCTTTTTCCACTCTTTTCTCTCATGGCGTCTGCAATGACATCTGCAAGCACTAGGGCCACGCCGAGTCACTGGTCAGCACTGGGCAGAAGAAGGCAGTGCACTTTTCCCAGTGAGGATTTCAACGGGGAGCTGTCAGGGGCCATCTGGTTCAGAGCCTCAGCCTCTCAGGCAGAGACGTCACTGGGTCTTGGCACCAGGCAGTGCCACACTCACCCCGTGCTTTCCACAGGCCAAGCCTGGTGGCTTGCTTCCCATTTACCTGCAGGGCCTGGCTCAGCAGTAATCACTGTTCTCAGAAGAGCCAGGAGAGCTGCTTTTAGCAGAAGAGGTCGATTATGTGTCAGTTGGAGTTTATGGCTCCAACCATCATTTGAGTCAGCAAAAGCGTGCTGGGAGCCCAGCCCACAGCCCTGAGCAATCTCTGTGATGTGCCCATCGGCTCTGGGGCAATTGGCCTCTCCTCATCGCAGACACACAGCAAGAGCCCACAACCCAGAGGAGCTTCCACCCAACTGCTTTCCCTGGAGACCCAAAATAATGACTATCTCTTGGTTCCACGTGCACACAGATATGTGCTGGAGCACCTCCCATACGAGGACAGGCTGAGAGAGTTGGGGTTGTTCAGCCTGGAGAAGAGGAGGCTTCGAGGAGATCTTAGAGCAGCTTCCAGTACCTGAAGGGGCTACAAGAAAGCCAGGGAAAGACTTTTACAAATGCATGGAGTGATAGGATGAGGGGAAATGGATTCAGACTGGAGAGGGGAAGATTTAGACTAGACATAAGGATATAATTCTCCACAATGAGGGTGGGGAGGCCTTGGCCCAGGTTGCCCAGAGCCATGGTGGCTGCTCCATCCCTTCAGGTGTTCAGGGCCAGGCTGGACAGACCAGGATGTGTCCCTGCCCATAGCAGGGGTGGGTGGAATTAGATGATCTTTAAAGTCCATTCCAACTCAAACCATTCTATGATTTGAAGTGTGATACCGTTCTGAGTCCTGTGGTCCCTCACAAATCAGGCAGAACACACTCCCAAACTGCAATTTCCCCTAAATACCCTGGCTTAATGCTTCCAGAATGTCACCAAGAAGGGAAGACCTAAGCTCCCATCTTCCCTCCTTCCTCCTTGTTTTCTACTTTGTCCAGGAACAGCTTTGGGAGCCTGAACCACCAGCACTACTTGCACCCAGCAGGGACTTTCTGAGTCACTTTCAGCTGTTTGTCCTCCCCATACCTGTGTTTAGCTCTAAACTTCTCCAGGGCAAAGGATGTAGTGGAACTTTCCAATTAAGTATTCCCTTCCACCTAGAGGAGAGAGAGAACAGGCTGGGCAGGAGCCAAGCCTGGCTGATACCTCCTCTAAGGGCTTTGCCCAGAATCAGAGACACGGGCACATTCTCTGCAGTAGGTAAGAAGCAAAGAGCAGAGGGGTAGAAAGTCCCAGTCCTTCCTCTGGCACGAGTCAACCTGCACTCCATCCACAGGGAGAGGAAAAGCTATGTGCTAGCTGTGGGTTATGCTGCTGCAAATGCCATACATGCCCCTAAGTCTGCCTAGCACAGCTTGAAGCCACTCAGCACCCATCTCCATCTGTCAGTCTTAACTGTTCAGCTTCTCTTTATGTGGGGAACAGATATAGGTAGGTAGGTAGGTAGGTAGGTAGATTAATAGAATCACAGAATCACAGAACAACCAGGTTGGAAGGGACCCATCGGATCATCAAGTCCAACCATTCCTATCAAACACTAAACCAAGTCCCTCAATACCTCATCCACCCGTGCCTTAAACACCTCCAGGGAAGGTGAATCAACCACCTCCCTGGGCAGCCTGTTCCAATGCCCAATGACCCTTTCTGTGAAAAACCTCCTCCTAATCTCTAGCCTAAATCTCCCCTGGCGGAGCTTGAGGCCATTCCCTCTTGTCCTGTCCCCTGTCCCTTGGGAGAAGAGCCCAGCTCCCTCCTCTCTACAACCTCCTTTCAGGGAGTTGTAGAGAGTAATGAGGTCTCCCCTCAGCCTCCTCGCACTTCTGGATGCCAGTGGCTGCCTGCTTCCTTCCACAGTTAAATCATGTCCACTGCTGAGGTGTGAGGATGTCAGTGATGGTGCAACACTCAGGAGCAGCTGCAAGAATCCTAAAATCATAGAATCATTTGTTTGGAAAAGACCTTTGAGATCATAAAGTCCAACTGTACCTGTCCGCTGCTAAACCATAGCCCTAGGCACCTCATCTACCTTTATTTTAAACACCTCCAGGGATTGTGACTCTACCACTGCCTGGGCAGCATCTGCCAGTGCCCAAGAGCTATTTCACTGAGGATTTTTTTCCTGATATCCAATCTAAAACTGCCCTGGTGCAACTTGAAGCTATTTCCTCTCCTCGTATCCCTTGTTATTTGGGAGCACAGCCCAGCACCCACCTCACCACAACCTCCTTTCCAGAAGCTGCAGAGAGCAATGAGGACTCTCCTTAGCCTACCTCAGCTGCCTCACATAACCCTTGCTCTCCAGACCCTTTCCCAGCCCTGTTCCCTTCTCCAGATGTGCTCCAGCCCCTCAGTGTCTTTGTTGTAGTTAGGGGACAAAAACTGAACCCAGGATTCGAGGTGTGGCCTAGCCAGTGCTAAGGACACAATCCCTTCCCTGCTCCTGCTGGCCACCCCATGGCTGATCCAAGCCAGAATGCTGCTGGCCTTCTTGGCCACCTTAGCCACTGCTGGCTTGTGTTAATTTGAAGTGGGATATATCACAACTCAACATCCTTGGAGAGAGATGTGCAACATGGGTATGCATGATCTTTGCACAGGCTTAAGTTTTGTTGAAGCCCAGGAATGAAGAAGCTGTTTCCAGCGCCCTATAGCCGGGTGTCATCCCACAGCAGAGCCTGCTCGTGGGGTTTGCCGGGGGGGCTGACCTTTGAGATGAAGGAGAACCATTTCCTCTTTGAACCGCTCTGCAGAGATAATGAATTTTGTAATGGATTTCCTGTTCTTTTTATAGAACAGGGGAAGCTGGCAGATTGCATCTAAGCTTGCTTTAGTGAGAGCTGGGCATAATTATATTTGCTGGATAACCTGATATGTTTTTAAAATATGGTTTTCTTTGTCTGTCTCTCTATCTATTTACCCATCTATCCATCTACTCACCCATCTACCTACCTACCTGACCATATATGCTCTTCACACAAAAAGAGGTTGATTTTAACCCCTGAACAGTTAAGGCAGCCTGATCTAAAGCATCACACCAGGATTCAAACATGCTTTAAGTGGAAGTGGAGAGGAATATTTGAGAGCAGCCGAATAGTTCTTCACAGATCCATGGAAATGACCCAAAGTCATGAACTGCCCTATGATCAGATCAAAGATCCCTCTAGCCCATTGCTGTCTCCAGCAGTGGGAGGAGGAGACAGCACGTGAGCCCAGCCCTTTCTGTTCTCTGCTCCATTTGGACTTCCCTGTTGCTTCCCCTGTCTCTTTTTTGATCTCTTGATCTCCATCAACTCATTTTGAATGTCCAGATACTCCCTGTTTCTGCAGCCTCCCGTGTCAGTGGGATGTAGAAGTCCAGTAGTCGCACAGCACAGAGGTAGATTCCATTTTTCAGTGGCCCTGTGGGGTTGTGCTAGGCCACAGTAGGGCACGCATTTTATGTCAGCTCCCAACGAAACACTTGTGAACAGTCTCCAGGACACCCTGCATCTCTGTTTCCCTGAGCTGCTCCAGCTCAGCCTCTCTCAGTCCAGGAGAACGACATGTTTCCCAGTGTTAGCAGCTCTTTGGATTGTGTGCAGAAATGCCAAGTCCACCCAACTACCAGCAATAACCAGGCGTTTATATCTCTGCTCATGGTGTCCCTGCCCATGGCAGAGGATTGGACCTGGATGTTCTTTAAGGTCCCTTCCAACCCAAATCATTCCACGATTCTATGATCCCATGCAACAAAGTGGAGTATTCCCACTCTGCTGCTGGACTTCCTTCTGCACGTTGATCTTGAAGCTATTGATCCAGTTTTCCCCTCATTTAACACTTCTCTCCCTTTGCTCAGAGTCTCCCTACAGCTGTGAGCAGCAAATGGTCAGATCTGCCTGATAAATCCACGCGTGCTCCTTACACCTCAACAGTGTTCTGCACTGAGCACATCTGCAGACCTGAAACCCTCACCCAGGGCATGTGGCCACCACCTGAACAAATCTGCAGCACCAGCCCCACTCTTCCTCCTCCTGACATCCTGATGCCCCTGGATGCCAAACCATCATCCATCCCAAACACCCGATCACGCAGCCTCCCCTCTCTACTAGCAGGCACAAAAGAACAGACATGAGAACAAAGCAGGAACATGAAAGCCCCTTAGGAAATTTTTGCTTTAATTAAGCATAATATTCTTGTTATAAATGACCAGTCTGAAACCCCATTATGTCCTTGGTCTCAGTGACTTCTTAGCATATTAACATTTCATCGACATTATTCTTGGCGGTGATACATAGACAGCAGGACCACTGCTCCCTCTCTTCAGGCCATTTGGTACTTCTAATCCTCCTGTCACATACCGTTGGACAGTGAGCCCAGGCTGAGCAGCCTCTCGCCACAACAGAGCTCTTTGCAGCAGGGACCATTTCCAGGCTCCCTTTCCATTGTGCAGCTTTAGAACATCTGCCTGTGACCAGATGTGGATGCTGGAATGAGCCAGGACCTGGAAATGCTCTTCATGATGCTTCATGATGTCACCCACATGAGTCCTGATGTTTGTCTGCTCTTCTGCCTGCAGCTGCCTTTCCAGCAGCAGTTCTGGTAAGCATCCTCTGCCCATTGCAGCTAAATCCATAGAGGCTGCTGCCTGGAGCCAGGACTGCAAAACCAAGCAAAACCTTGCACAGCATGATGAATGACTGAGGAACAAGTGGAGGTTTGCTGGGTCCAGTGCCAGACCTTGCACACTCATTCATGAACCCAGCACTGGTTGGCCAGAGACACACGTGTCTTCATCATCCAGGAAACAAAACTCAGAGCCAGGTTGAGCCTGGGGTAAAGGGATGTGTGTTGCCTGAATATTCATAATTGAGGCTGGAAGCTGCCTCCTCAAGCTCTCTTAGCACTGGTGAGGGGGATTTGCAGGTGCATGGGACTGGTGGGAGTCTGGCAGCAGTGTGAAGGTGAGACTGATCTCCTTGGTTAATCCTGTTAGCCAGATTGTAGCTCAAATGGTTCCATTTAAAGCCTTTGAGCCATGGGCATTTGGACCATACTTGCAGTCAAAAATGCAGATGTAACATCTATTTCAGATATAAGGGAGTTCAACAAGAAGTGTGAGCAGCAGATCAAAGGAAGGGATTCTGCCTCTCTAGTCCGCTCTCGTGAGACCTTACCTGGAATCCTGTGTTCCATTCTGGAGTCCTCAGCACAGCATCTGCTGAAGCAAGTCTGAAGGAGGCCACAGAGATTCTCAGCGTGGAGAAGAGAAGGCTCCATGAAGACCTTAGAGCAGCTTCCAGTACTGAAAGGGGCTCCAAGAAAGCTGAGGAGGGGCTCTTGATCAGAGAATGCAGTGGTAGGATGAGGGGGAATGGTTTTAAGCTGAAAGAGGGGAGGTTGAGATGAGATCTTAAGAAGAAATGTTTTGCTGTGAGGGTGGGGAGGCCCTGGCCCAGGTTTCCCAGAGAAGCAGTAGCTGCCCCATCCCTGTAGGGGTTCAAGGCCAGGTTGGATGGGGCTTGGAGCAACCAAGTGGGAGGTGTCCCTGCCCATCACAGGGGGTTGGAACAGCATGGGCTTTAATGCCCCTTCTAACCCAAACCATTCCATGACTCTGTAATTCCATGACCAGGAGGATGTTAAATATTCCCCACCTCTGCAGGTGTGGAGGAACAACTTTTCTTAAGCATCCTCTGCTAGGGGAGCAAAAAAATGCTGCTTGTGATGCTGCTCTTTGCCTTGGGCAATAAATAAAGCCTGTGAACACTCCACCCTCAGCAAGGAATGAGCTCCATCTAAGAATATTCTAAGATGAATGCTCCATCCATTCGTCTATCTTCCAGCTGTTATAACAGTCCAATGGCAGGAAAGTCCTGACCATGAGTGTCACATCTGGTCCTCTTAGGTTTTGGTGGTATGAGTCGCCCATTCTGATGGCCTCATCTGATACAAAGTGGTCTAGAATGATATTGTCCTGCTTCTCCTCTCCACTGCCTCTGCATGAACCTTCCAGTTTCTACGTCTGAGCTGCGGTTTGCAGTCAGCAGTGATCACATCTGGCTTTACTCGCACTCTGCAGCCACTGGTTGGCTCCTCTTTGTTGACACATCTTGCAGAAGCTACTAGGTGGAGCCAGGCTACTTTGAAGCTTTGCTTTTCCCAGTATTTGTCTTTGGGTTGCTTATTGGAGAGGGGGCGATGAGGAGAGCTCAGACCTGCCTTGCTGGACTCAGCTGCAAAATCCTGCCCTCTTTTCGTCTGGGATTACTTTGATGAAATACAAAGTTCATTTTCACACTGGAGATTACTACAGTGCATTTCACCTCTAGGGAGAGACTTACCAGGATTAAATTCTCTAGGAGAGTACAAGAACATGTTTCTTTCCATGGCTAACCAACACAGGTAGGTAGAGGGGAGGGGAAACTTCCCAGCAAGGTCCTGGGCTGCCCTCAGCGGTTAAAGAAGAAGGACTTGAGGCTCTGGAGAAACTGTGGCTTCTGTCTCTGCTTCTGCTTCTTCCGGATGATGGGGATCCAGACAAGGCCATAAACGAGGAGCATCAGTCCCAGGGACAGGAGAGCTGGGCCACACATTTTGTAGACATTTTTGTCCTTGACTAGAACACAAGATAGGCTCGTGATGACTATCCCCAAGAGGAAGATAGCTGCTCCGACAGACATGACAATGATGGGCTTGCGGTATATGTCCCACTTGCTTCTAGAGGATGTAGTGGTCCAGACGGACTCGCTCCGGGAGCTGATGCAGAGGGTGCTGGCCGTGTTACTGGTCAGCAGCTCCTTAGACTGAGGGGACTTCTCACTCTCGTCAGGGCTCTTGGGGGGATTTTCCATGGTGATGGGGTCTGAGGAGGAGACCTGAGATGGACAAAAGATAACGGGAAGAGCAGAGTTAGTGATGGAGGATAGATTGGGTGCTTTCCATCAATCAGTACCAAGTCAAATGAGGGTGGAGAAGGCTTTATGGGTCACTGCAGGGGGAGAAGAGCATCACAGCTATGAGAGCAACGTTTACAAAATGAAATGAAATGAAGGAATAGACCACAGGATCCTGCAGGTAGGCTGGGCTGAGGATGCCTGCAGATTCCCACTGCCCACCCATGGAGAGTGGGATGCCTGTAGTCCCTGTCTGTATCCTGAGACCTTCCATTTCACCAGCTTGCAGCTCCTACAGGGATTTAGAGGGATGGCTGGACGTCCACTGGGACCAAACACACTGAGCAACCCAGGGCTCTTGGCAGCTTTCAGGGAAGTAGCAGGGTGCTGCAAGCAGAACTGGTGTTCCTGCCTGTGGGGAAAAGCTCTGTCTCCTCAGACCTGCTTTCCCTCCCAGATCCCAAACTACACCTCAGCACCATGATCGTCCCTTCCTCTTGCACATGGGGAAAGTGAGGCATGGGTGTTCTGTGTCAGCACTGCTCAGCGGGAGAGTGGAAAGCCCCCTTCCATGGGCTGAGCACTTCATTTGATCTTCTGGGACTGGGTGCTCCTTACTGCCACACCCAGCCTAGACACACCAGCTTCGTGGTAGCCACAGCACAGGAGCTTCTCATTTCCAGTTTAAATGTGCAGGTGGGAGACGAGGAAATGCTTCTCATAAGCTGGGGCAGGCTGCTCAGTAGCAGGAGCACAACAAACCTTGTGACAGCTGGGTCAGCCGTGTGGCTTTTTGAAGCATTACTTTAGCACCAACTCAGGGAGAAAATACATTTTCCCAGAAACAAAGTGCCTTTAGCACAGAGAAACCATTATAGTAAATGGGAGGGGCCGAGCATTATGTTAACCACTATTTCCTCAGGGCTCTGCTGAGGAGAAGAGGGCAAAAGGATGGACCAGGGAGTGCTCTGGATGAACAGTTTGCCCTGCTCCTGGGAAGCCCTCGCAGAGATAGAATCATAGAATCATAGAACAACCAGGTTGGAAGAGACCCATCGGATCATCAAGTCCAACCATTCCTATCAAACACTAAACCGTGTCCCTCAGGACCTCATCTACCCGTGCCTTAAACACCTCCAGGGAAGATGACTCAACCACCTCCCTGGGCAGCCTATTCCAATGCCCAATGACCCTCTATGTGAAAAACTTCCTCCTAATCTCATAGATGAACCTATGCAAGCTCCAGGGGTAAGGAGGGTGGGAGAGGCCATGGGTGCTTCTCACCCAGGGGTCAGATTATTGTTGCAAAGGTAACTCCTGCTGGACATAAGGGCTGTCCCCAACCCCAGGAGTGCCATCCCAGAGCAGCCTAGGACCCCGCACTGCCCTTCTGCCAACACCACAAAGCAAAGTTACTGGTGGCTCCTGCCAATCCCAAATCTGTCCCTGTGGGACTGCCCCGTCCAAGGCACTGGTCAAACCAAAAGCCACATCCACACTGGCCTGGCCACAAGCCCCTTGTGGCACCCAGATGGATGAGCGGTGCCACCAGCGCTCTGCATCTGCTCCCCTGTCAAGGACAGATCTTCCTAAGCACCAGGCAAGCTTTGAACCTAAGGAGGCTTTGGTCATAGATTCATAGCATCATTAAGGCTGGAAAAGAGGTCTAAGATCACCCAGTCCACCCATCACCCCAAACCCACCATGCCTGTTAAACCATATCCCAAAAAGCCATAGATACGTGCTTTCTGAACCCCTCCAAGTATGGAGACTCCAGCACTGCCCTGGGCAGCCTCTGCCAGGGCTTTGCCACTCTTTCATACAGAGTAGACTCACAGAATCATTTAGGATAAAACCTTGTGTTTCAGCCCTGGTGTGGCACACACAGTACCATGGGCTGTGTGTTTGCTCAGTTCAGCCCTGCACCATTCCCATGGGAAGGCTCCCCAGGAGGTGCACCCCATGGGTGGTGCCGCACTGGATTTGCATTCTGCGTGTGGCACTGCAAGACCTGTGGCTGCAGCAGGCAGCAAGAGGTGTAGGTGAGACGAGCATGAAGCTCTTTGGATCACATTTTGTTTCCCATGGCTGCTAATTAGTGTGAGAGCATCCACTACAGGAGCACAGCCTCACAGAGGCCCCAAAGCCATCACAGTTCCAGAGGCACCATCTTAAGGAAATCTGGCTGTATTTGGGCTATACACGGCCCAATGCCCATCTAGGGATGCTGATGCGTGGATTCCTGACATAAGGAAAACATTCTTCACAGAAAGGGTTGTTAGGCACTGGAATGGGCTGCGCAGGTTGATGGTTGACTTGCCTTCCCTGGAGGTATTTAAGGTGAGGGTGGATGAGGTGCTGAGGGTATGGTTTAGTGATTGATGGTAATGGTTGGACTCAATGATCTGGTGGGTCTCTTCCAACCTGGTGGTTCTATGACTCTATGATTCTGACAGCACCTCCCTTGTTCTTTTATCTGTGTCTCCTGTAGTTTATTCTGAAAGGGACAGATGTATTTTTTCAATTCACTTCCCCCAAAGCAGACACCATGGTAGAAATGCAGGTCTGGTGGTATTGATGTATTCTCTGGTGCTTCAGGTTTGACAGAATTGGATTAACAAGCAAAATGCAGAAGCAAAGAGCAATGGAGACACACCCCATCTGCAGCTTCCAGCCCTCTCTGGACAGATGGGGCAGAGGAGGTGACACATTTTTGCCATCCTGATGTTTGCTCTACAGCACTTGGTCAAGGACCACAGAATCATGGATTGGTTTGTGTTGGAAAGGACCTTAAAGCCCATCCACTTCTACTTCCCTGCCATGGGTAGGGACACCTCCCACTGGATCAGGTTACTCAGAGCCCCATCCAAGCTGGCCTTGAACCCCTCCAGGGATGGGGCAGCCACCCCTGCTCTGGGCAACCTGGGCCAGGGCCTCCCCACCCTCACAGCAAAACGTTTCTTCCCAATATCTCATCTTGATCTCCCCTCTTTCAGCTGAAAACCATCCCCCTTATTCTATCCCTGCACTCACCGATCCAAAGCCCCTCCCTAGCTTTTTTGGAGCCCATTTCAGTACTGGAAGCTGCTCTAAGGTCTAAGGTCTAAGCTTCTAAGGCCTCAGAACCTTCTCTTCTCCAGGTTCAACAACCCCAACTCTCTTAGCCTGTCCTCTCATAGGAGCTGCTCCAATCCTCTGATGACTGAGCACTTGACAAGGCAGGTAGCAAGCTCTAGTTTGTCTGCTTCTCTTTCTTTTGTGTTGCTAACCCTGTCTCTGCAAGCCAAATCAATTGTGATGGAGCATTTTGGCCCCTTGGCTTTGCAGAAGCAGTGGCCACCATGATGAGATGTTATTTTATAGAATGGTTTTGGTTGGAAGTGACCTTGAAAGATCATCCGGATCCAACCCCTCTGCCATGGGCAGGGACACCTTCAGCCAGATCAGGTTGCTAGAAGCCTCATTCAATCTGGCCTTAAGCATTTCTAAGATTGAGGCACCCACTGCTTCTCTGGGAAACCTCTTCCAATGTCTCACCAACCGTACAGTAAAAGATTTTGATGGCTACAGCTGCATTAGCCCTGCAGGTGATCAGACGGCTTCCCCTGCAGTTGGCTCTGTGATGCAGCTCACCTCACTGCTCCTGTAAGTTGTTGCTCCAGGTAGCCGTAGGCTACTGAGACAGAGAAATAACGACAATAGTGTTCACTGTTCTGGAGAGTCAGCGAAGGTGGCTCTGCATGCGCCAAAAACTTTGTTCTGCTTCCACCTACAAAATCCAAGTCAGCCCAGACCTCCAAAAAACTCCACCAGATGCAGCTAAGTGGAGATACACCCTGACCCTGGAGAATTTCTCTCTTGCCTGCTGTGTGCAGCCTGTCCAAAAGCTGCCTTGCTGGTAGCATCGCTGGGCTGTGATCCCTCTCTTCCAGCTCAAATTTTTCATAAGGCTCTTCCTGAAATTTCATCCTAGGTAGTTGTGGCACTTCTTGGCATTCTCTTGTAGCATCCATTGTGGAGAGGTTTTATGATCAAGCTACTGTATCATTTTAATTTGGCTTTGTGGTTGGAAATTTGCTTTCTCCCCTGGAATCACGCCCAGATCTCCTATCTCAGCAGCCTAATGCAGTCTGCCCAGCCCCATCCTTAAGGCAACCCACTCCTGCTTCTCCATGTGCTGCTGCTGCTGCCCTGCCTCTGCATCCAGAGGTATTTTGGTCTGCAAAGCACCTTCCTCCTCATTTTATGGTGCATTAATGCCAGGCTCCTGCAGAAACCATTGTCTTTCTTTCAGGTTTGTATTTACACTAGGGTGGATTTTCCATCCCCTTTTGTTTTCCGGCATGAACTGGTGAGAGTGTCCCTCACACCACAATTCCCAGCCACTGATCTTTTTTTCTGGCACTTCCTGGCAGAGCATGCATTTATTTTCTCTGCTTTTAGTCTTTTCCCTCTGTTTCATGTACTCTGCTTTGCTGTTCTCTCTCTGCTTTTGTGTGAGGCTCTGAGTATTTTCCCCACTCATGAAGGATTTCACTCCCTTCAAGGGGCCAGGAGGCTGGTTGTGAGCACCGCATGTATCTGCAGCTCTTGGAGAGCAAATGTGATTTCAGTCCCTGCTCTGCCCCTGTGCCACACTTAATCCACCACAGATGTGCAATGTGAAGCTGCAGTGTTACACTGAGCAGCCTGGCAGGATGACACTATGAATTTTCTCCCAATTTTTTTTTATTCATTATTACTGTAAGGAAAGCAGCATCAGATGGGTGTTTGCTGGCTTGCAAATGCCTCCAGAGCACACCTGTGGTTTCACTGCCTCTGAAGTCTTGGACAGCTCTTGGTGACAGACCTATGAGTCTTTCTTTCCCAAGTTAGAATCATGGAATGGTTTGGGTTGGATCTCAAAGCCCCTCCATTTCCAGCCCCTGTCGCGGGCAGGGACACCTCTCACTGGATCAGGGGCTCCAAGCCCTGTCCAACCTGCCCTTGAACCCCTGCAGGGATGGGGCAGCCAAGAGATGAACCACCCTCACAAGAAAGCATTTCTTCCTAAGACCTCATCTCAGTCTCCCCTTTTTCAGCTTCAAATCATTCCCTCCTGTCCTTATCCCTGCACTTCCTGATCAAGAGCCCCTCCCCAGCTTTCTTGGAGCCCCTTTCAGTGCTGAAAGGACTGGACTTCATAAGCAAGAGCCTGATGTGATGCTATTTCTCCTCCCTTTGCTCTTCCAATACTTTGTGTGGTTGATGTTTGGTTTCTGATCAGGCAGATCCATCGGGGCCCATCTGTTGGAGACCCCTACAACAGAGCCGCACAGCACAGCATATGCTTGGGTACCTCCTGAACCTTGGGGACATTACATGGCGGAGGTGGGGAGAGAGTTTTTGCCTGAGCAGAGCACCCAAGAGTTCTGCCTCAGGTCCCTCAGTCCATCCTGGATGTGGAGGTGGTTCATCACCCACCAACTCCCACTAGCAGCAGCTCTCTGGACCAGCATCTTATCATAGCACCTGGGATGACAGAGCCTGCAGATGTGACTGCCCAATCTGCAGACTCTGCTTCAAAGCATAGGCCTGTATCCTCCTGTCCATAGAATCGTAGAATCATAGAACAACCAGGTTGGAAGGGACCCATCAGATCTTCTAGTCCAACCATTCCTATCAAACACTAAACCAAGTCCCTCAAGACCTCATCCACCTGTGCCTTAAACACCTCCAGGGAAGGTGATTCAACCACCTCCCTGGGTCCATGCAAGGTCTGCTCTCCTAGTACAGTCCCCAGCCTGACTATTTCATTTTTATTTGGGAACACAGCCCAGATTCTTCAGGAGCTTCCTATATGCTCCTCTTACGTTCTCATTGCAAGCAGTTTCTGCCACTTCTTCCTTCCATTTTGCATGGTTGTGGACATTAGAGTTTTTCCAGCTCAGACAGTCTTACCCCATGGATTTGCATCTGTCCCCATCTGACTCTTCCTGGTGAAGATCCCTCTCAGGATCCCGAAGTGGTTCTGGTTTTTGCCCTTGGAATAAGTGAGCACCATCCTACCTTACAGCAGGGCTGTGAGTGAGTGTGGACCTTGCCATCTGAGATCTAGGTACCACCCCACCAAAGCTGTCCCACACAGTGGGACTCACAAACCCTCCTCACTACCCCATGACTCCCTGGAGTTTCCAGTGGCCTCCAGATGGCTTGGGATGGTCCCCTGCTTAATATCAGCATTGGATGCCCCGAAAAATCTTGGGGGCAAGACACAAAATGCACATTTGTCCTTCAGCCAGAATGTGTGTCCTGCCTGCCACCCCAAAGTCCTCGTTGATGGGTTCCAGCTCTGAGGAAACCATAATGTTGGGAATGGAAGAAAACTCAGAAGTGCTTTGTAGGCATGACTTTTCCTGCTGCCTTGGGATGTCTCAGTCTGATGCTTTAATCGGTCCTGCCGTTTCACCTCAGTAGAGGACCCTTCAGATGACAGTCGTGGGTTCCTGTCTGCTGGGAGAAGGCTTGAGCTGCTCTAGAGGACTTGTGTGACAATGAGATGGGTGGGAGAGGAGAGTGCCACGCTGACGGACACATGCATGCATACACTCTGTGGAAACCTTGTGTTAGATGCTCAGCGCTGGCCACATTTGATTGAGAGTAGCTGTCCCTCAAGTTCAAAGTGAACAGGAGAGAAGTGTTCAGTGATCCAGTGCCCGGGGTCCCCAAGAAACAGAGTAATCTGGGGTCTGCACCAGAAACAGTGTGGCCAGTAGGACCAGGGAAGTGATTCTGCCCCTGGACTCGGCACTGGTGAGGCTGTACCTCGAATCCTGTGTTCAGTTTTGCGCCCCTCACTAAAAGAAAGACATTGAGGTCCTGGAGTGTGTCCAGGGAAGAGCAATGAAGCTGGTGAAGGGGCTGGAGAACAAGTCTTAAGAAGAGCAGCTTGAAGGAACAGGGGTTGTTTAGCCTGGAGAAGAGGAGGCTGAAGGGAGACCTTTTTGCTCTCTACAACTACCTAAAAGGAGGTGGCAGAGAGGTGCTTGTTGGTCTCTTCTCTCAAGTGAGAGGTGATAAGACAAGAGGAAAGGGCCTTAAGGTGTATCAGATTGGACATCAGGAAGAATTCTACACAGAAAAGGTTCTCAGGCACTGGCAGAGGCTGCCCAGAGAGGTGGTTGAGTCCCCATCCCTGGAGGCATTTAAAAGGCAGGTAGATGAGGTGCTTGGGGATATGATTTAATAGTGGGCAGGTATGGTTGGAACTGATGACCTCAAAGGTTTTTTCCAGTCTAACCATTCTATGGTTCCATTGGAGGTGGAGGATCTGCCCTGCCCTCAGCTGTCTTGTGAAATGCAGCCTGGAGCTGTACATCTGCCATGGAGTAAGTGGATGTGGGAAGGTGCTGGTGAGGGACAGCACCCTGATCCTTGTGTGGGGGTCAAGGAAGGGTCCGAGCGTCAAAAGCCCACTCACCATGCCGTGTCTTGTCGTCCCAGCTGTCACCAGTGGGTAGTGGCTCCCTGCAGGAGGTGAGGCGGCCAATTGCTTTATAAATCCCCCAAGCGTGCCACAGAGGGATGCAGCCACCAGCTCCTGCAGGGACAGGAGCGGCAGCTCACAGCAGCCAGCTTTCTGTCACTGCGTGTCAGCCCCAAGCAGACCAGATCCTGCTGGGCTGAGTGGGCTCTGTCCTACGAGAAGACAAGAAAAGTTGTGTCGGTGACAGGCATAAGTGCTAAAGCCCCATCCTTGTTCGTCCTGCCCCCACACCCCAGCTCACAGCCAGGAGGAGGCTGGCAGTGGCTGTGTGGCCAGCGGTCCCTGAAGGCTGACTAGATCTGCTCTGAGACCAGGGGTGGAGAACCGAGGCAAGGTGCCGGAGGGGGGTTGAATCATCTACAAGATCTTGGAAGTAAATTGAAATGGAGTCAGCATCCATTCGTTGGTGTAGTGGAGCTGGGTTGGGTTGAGCCACTTGCTCGCCTTGGGAGCAGCTTTCCAGCATCACCAAGAGTTTAGATGGTCCCAGCAATGTGCTCAGGGTCTCGCTGAGCAAAGAACATCTCTGAGTCCCTTTTTGGGGGCTTAGGAAGAGGATGACCCCCAGCCTTGCCACACTGTACCCCCTCTCCCTTTCCACCAGCCCCAGAGCCAAACCCATGCAAATCCGTCTTACTTACGTGGTGAGCGGTGAGGGGTGGCTACCCACCCCACCAGCAGTGGGACAGGCTCCAGCAGAAGCTCCCATTCTCCTAAGCCACGTTCACCCCAAGCCCCGCATCCCTCTGGATGTTGTCTACTGGGCTCTCTAAGGAGTCTAATAAACAATGGAACGTATCACAGCCCTGATGATCTCACCAGGCTATCAAGTATATAATTTAACTCTTTGTTTCCCAGCCTCAGGCCCCTGCAAACTGGCTTCTAGGCAGTTTGCCTGGGAGTGTTTTATAAAAGGCTGCAGTTTGGGAGGCAAGCCAGCAACGTGGAGGAGAGGCAGGGTGGGTTGGTGCTTGGAGCACGGGTCCAGGATTGGAAGCTGTTGCTGATCCAGACTTGGGTCATCAGCAAGGTTCTGAAATGTCTCTGGACTGCAGCTTCTGCACCCTCAAAGCAGGGGATCAGAGGTAGAATTTGCAAAGTGCTGTGAGGCTCCTCATTGAGACATTATGGATGCAGGATATTAGCAATTAGCTATTAATTAACATCCTGAGTCCCTTACAAGGAGGGGGATGGAAGAGGGACGTGGTTCTGGCATACTGTCTCCTTTCACCGACCCACAGTCAAACCTTAATAACCTCTTAGATCAGTGTGAATCCACTTGGTGCAGGGAAGGGATCCAGCTTGACACAGACATTACTGGTGTCCAGGGCTGGGTTCCAGTGTTGATGAGGCTGCCTCTGTCTGCAGGGGCTCTTTGTTGCTTTGGTGCAATAAATAACACTATCTAAGCTGCTCCACAAACTTGGTCAGGGAGCAAGATTGGGTGAGAAGGACAAGCAGGCGTGGAGGTCTCACAAGGGTCCTGAGGCTGGGTACAGATCATCCCAGGGCAGCACACGGGGCTGGAAGGGGAGGAGGAGGGTCCAGGGGGACTGCTGGCTGAGTTGAGAGGAAAGCAGCTCATCATCCAGTTGTGGGGAGCTCAGGCAGGAAGGTTTGTCTACGTGATGTTCCTCAGTCCAGATGTGTGTAGAACTCTGGCCAGTGGTTGGTGGACATGAAACAGGTTATGGAGCTCCTCAGCAAGGGGCAGATGGGGCAGTGAGCTCCCAGGCTGAAGTAGGGACAGAGAGGGGTAGAGGTGGGATGATCTGAGCAGGTCTGACCCATGGTCTATCCTCAGCACTTGACGGGATGATTTAGCTGAGCACGGTGGCCAAGCACTGGGATAAGGAGGTGGGATTCATTGGTTTGGAGGTGTTTGGGAAGTATTTATCGGAATAGATGAAAGACTCTTTAGAAATGAGAGAGTTGAGTGGATTTAGGTTCTCTAGTGCAGGTCCAAGGGGTAAATTCTACGGCCTAAAGGAGCAGTTGGGGTAAAAAAAAAAAATAGAGGTGGAAAGGCTTCATTTCAGCACTTGCAGTATGGTGCTTTTCACAGCCTAGTTCTGCACCATCTTCAGGTTGAATTGAATTTCTTCTGAGCTGCTGGGGAGCATCCAGCCCTGTGCTTCAGCCAGTTACCCCATCGCATGGAAGTATTCATCTCAGCTCCCACTCCCAACTTGCCCGTGCTCCCTACAGGACCCCTGGCACCTCCGTCCTGTCCCAAGGACCAAGCTGTGGTGACAGAGAGCAGGCAGGGACCCAGGCATAGTCACAGGCAGGAGTGCCAAGGTAACCTGAACAAGCCACTTGGGGCTGAACATTTCCTCAGGAGGTCTAGGGTTGAGTTACATCCCTCCATGTGCTGAAGTCTGTCCCATGGGGTCATCCATGGGCTGAATGTGATTTGGGGCCTAGGGGAAGTACTAACAGGGTAACCATTGTTTAGCAGCCCCAGATGAAAACAAAGAAAGGACTAACACTGCAGAATTAACAGAATAGTAATATTTTAGGAAAACAACTGACACTTGAAGGAGAGCGGAATAGAAACTACTCACACCTACAGAATACACCAAGATGACAGTTGTTTAGCTAAAACAACATATTTCTATAAGCCTTATGTAGGAAGGCGGCCTATTGTTACAAGTTTTCTGAGAAGCAGGACAAGTCATCTGGACCTGTGATAAGAGCGGAATCACCATTGATAAGGACAACTGGATTCCTGAGAGCATGGATGCAGAAGGAAATTAAGACAACTGCCCCCATCCCTGGGAAAATCTTTCACAGGCAAAAAACAGGAAGAGGTCTCTTCTCAAACTCATTATTATAAACGAAGGACTGTTATGAATATGTAGAGGTGGTTTTGAATATGTAACAGTTCACTGTAAAAAGCCAAGATGAGTTGCCATGATGGGTACACAGGTTGTTTTGGAGAAATGATTCTCCTGTGCGTCTCAGTGCTGAATAAACATACCTACTTTATAACTTTATAAGTTATGGAGTCTTGATTCCGCGTGTCAAATGAACAGGGGAATCCCTCCTGGCCTGTCTCTCAGGCAGATGCTGTGGGTGCAACTCCTCACCCCCTCCCCGCAGCTTGCCCGGTCACTGGCTCCTCTCCGCAGGGAGGTGGTGGCGTCCTCATCCCTGAAGGTGCCTAAAAGATGGGCCGGTGAGGAGCTCAGGGCTATGGTTTGGTAGTGGACAGGTAGGGTTGGACTCGATGATCTCAAAGGTCTTTTCCAACCAAGCGATTCTATGATTCAGAGCATCCTGCAGCCTCCGAGCTTTCTCCGTGGACCCCTGCTGCCACCTTGTGGGGCCGTGGACAGGGACGCTGGGGACACCGCACAGGCAGGGACATGTTACCCCTGAGCCCCCCAGGGACAGAGCGTCCCCCACCAGAGCTCACTGGTAAACACGGACACACACGGTGGTGCTTGCAGAGATGCAAGTTTGTCGATAACAACAAGCTGTGTGATGTGGGCAACGCACTGGAGGGAAGAGATGCCATCCAGAGGGACCTGCACAGGCTGGAGAGGTGGGGCCTGCGCAAACCTCATGAAGTTCAACAAGGGTAAGGTCCTGCCCCCCGGTCAGGACAATCCCAAGCACAAATACTGGACTGGGAACTGCCTTGAAGAGAAGAGCTTGGGGTGCTGGTGAATGAGAAGCTTTGACACAGTTTCTCACGGCATTCTGCTATGGACACTGTCACCTCTGGCCTGGACAGGCGCACACTCTCCTGGGTGGAAAACTGGTTGGATTGAGGGCCTAGAGAGTCGTGGGAAATGGTGTTAAATCCTGCTGGAGACCAGTTACAAGTGGTGTCCCCAGGGCTCAGTGTTGGGTCCAACCCTGTTCAACGTCTTTATCAATGACCTGGATGAAGGCATCGAGTGCTACCTGAGCAAGTTTGCAGATGACACTAAGCTGGGTGGAAGTGTGGATCTGCTGGAGGGTCGGGAGGCTCCAAAGGGATCTGAACAGCCTGGATCCATGGGCTGAGACCAATGGGATGAGGTTTAACAAGGCCAAATGCTGGGTCCTGCACTTTGGGCAGGATCGTTCTATGAGGATGAGAAAGCTCATTGCTTTGGGTTGTGGCAGTGTCACAGAGGTCCCAGAGAGCTCAGGTTCCCCTGGACTCTGAGCCGGGACCCCAGACTCTGGACAGATGCCAGGTAACAGTGAACAAAGCTGATCCTTTCATACCCTACATGGCCAGAGTGAGGTGTGGGTGACAGGAGCCCAAGCCCTTCTGCCCCAGGCTCAGGGATGTGTGTAGGTACGAGGTGTCTGCCCCCGACTCAAAGCAGTGGGTACCTGCTGTGAGCAATGCTTGTGGGCTCCATGGGCCCAAACAAGCCTACCTTGAGCTTTGGAGAGCTGACAGAGAGAGAAGAGAGACTTCAGGGCAGGGTGTTTCTGTTCCAACCCTAGCTCTGCTTCAAATGACATGAGAAAGACCTTTAATTTAGGTGAAATAAATAGAGCTCTTCCTTCCTGTTGCTCCGTGAGAGAGCAGGGACCTGCACGGGTGGCTTAGAGAGAAAAGGAAAACTGTTCAGTTCTTATCTGTGCATCGTTTATTCCACCCAGAGTGGGAGACAGGGTACCCCACACCCCTTAGCTCTACCCTCACTGGGACCCTATTTATACTGCTAGCAAAGCATTTGCCCTGCTCCAGCCATTTCTGGTGGGAAGGGAGATCACTTCCTCATGGATGTGGAGCGGTTAGAGAGTATGGCTGGACAAGGAAGGATTCCCGACTGGAGGCAGCTGTTTTCAGGGAATCACTGCTGCTGGGGCCGAGTGGGGAGCAGATTTGCACAGAATCGCTGGTTCTTGTGGCAGTAGGTGGTGCTTTTTTCCTGCTAGGGATGGTGCTGGCTTGCTTGGCTGTACAGACAAGTGAAAGCCAAACTGGCATCTCCAGAGGGGAAGGTTCGTCACAGGCTCTGGCTGGGGAACCTGCACCCCAGAAAGCCTTTTCCAGACTCTCTTTCACACTCCAAACCTGTGATGCAGCTCTCGGGCCCTGCTTTTCCAGGGTTTAGCAGGACTCGGGGCTCTGCTGTGTGAGCTGCAGCAGTATCCCCATGCCCAGTGTCCCAGGACACAGCGTCCCTCTCCTAGGTGTTTGTTTCATGGCACATGGAATTTGGACGGTTCAAAGACTCAACAGGGAGCCCTGAGCAAGCCTGGTGGCAGCAGGTGCCTCAGGTGCAAATCCCCTTCCTTCTTGGGGATGCAACTGGAACTTAACTTCTTGTTAGTACTCATGTTAAAATATTTCCTGAAAAAAACATACGGAGGGAGAGTTGCCACAATCCTCATGTTAACTTTGAAGTCCATACCACCAGTATGACGCTCAACAGTACATTGACCTTTCCTTCATGTTTTGTCCCATGGTTCTTGAGCTGCCCAGTGACTCAGAGTGCCCCACGCACACCTGGTTCCACACTGACTCACTGTCACGGTCCACTCGTAAGTGCACTCATCATGGTTCGTTTCATTTCTGATTTCAGAGTTGCAAAATAATAACTCAAAGAGAGAGAGAGAGAGAGAGAGAGTCAAGGGAGTCAAATTTCGATCTCGACAGGCACTTTATTAATAATGTCCATAAAGCGACTTATGAAAGAAAAAGAGAGAGAACAAGGAAAGAGATATGAAGAAGAGGGAAGGAGGTGAGGTTCATAGCTACCGCCACGGGTCCACAGATGTCCAGAGCCTCTGGGAGTCCCAGTGCAGAAGGCATTCCGTTGTTTCAGTCTTTCTTGGAGGTAATCCCATGGTGGAGGGGGTCTTCTGTCTTGGTCTTCCTGTTGCCCCTCTCATTCAGCTGCTCCAGAGCTGTCTTTTATGCCAGTCAATGCACCTGTAACCTGCCTTGCCCATGGAGATGTGCCAATCTCCACATAGCAGGCCCACATGCCAAGAGAGGAGTGTTTGTGAGTCTCCTCCCCTTGCGCACGCGCTCCTTCTGGCAGCGGTGGTCGACCCGGGGTCTTCCGATGAAGGCCAGTAGTCATCGTCACCTTGTGCGCATGCTCTGCTGGCTGTGGGCCTGTGGTCATTAATCTTCCTGTCTTTTCCTCCTTGCTTCATGGAGCTTTCACAATGGTCTTGAAGACAGGTACAAAACATTTTTGAGATAAGGGAGCAGGTACAGGCAGTTAGGTACAAAGCATTCGTTCTGTACCAGTTCTGGCTGAGTTTCTGAGACCGGTTTTCTGAGATCTGTGTTTCTGTTTTATACAGTCAAGTTCTGAGGCCTAAAAATGAGGAGAAATGTTGAGAAAGAAATCGATCCTTTGACCGACTCTTACACCACCCGGTGGCTCAACATTTATCTTCAGGATCAGTTGTCTTCAGGACAACGTGGCAGTAGCACTCAGAGAGAAAAGGAGAGAGAAAAAGGAAAGGAAAGGGAGGAGAAGTTTTTACATCATTTTTTGTCTTGCATCCCGTTCAACATCAATATATTTTGGGATGTCTGTGTTGGATATGACGCTCAAGGACATTTGTTTGACACTCAAGGACTTTTGTGCATTGAACTCAGATGACAAAATTTGCATTCGCTTTATCATTCGCCAATTAAGAATATGCAATATTGCACAGAGGGCCATACAGATTAGGCAAAGAATCAGGAGAACTACAACAGGGTGACACAGCTTATTCAGGATGCCTGTAGCAGTAGGCGACCACCCGAAAAGTGTATCCCACCAATTATGTTCTCCGTCCTTTCTCACCTTTTTCATAATTTGTTGTAATTCGTCTACACTATGGTGAGTTGTTATCAGAGTTTTTTGTCCGTCTTTCTTAACTTCTTCTAATATTTGGGTATAATCTTGATGTTGTAATAATTTCTTTGTTTGAATTATATTCATTCCAATAGGTACAGGCTTTACTTCATGAATCAATGTCAGGTTAGATTTTAGAATTTGGTGGGAAGTGACTGGAGCTGAGTAGGAAAAGTCACACCCTGTGATTTTAGTAAAATTACAAACACAAAAATTCGTATGATTACTGGTATAAGCTGTTACATCCTCTACTGTTATATTAGCGCAAGCAGTTCTCAAACACACACAACCTTTGCCAATGTAAATTATTACAGTTTTAGGGTCAACTTCAGGGCGAACTTCAAAATGGCAAACCTTTTGATCAGTGTCTAGGCAAAAATCTTGTGTTCTGATGGCGTTACTTTCACAAATGAATCCTAGTTCTTCCCGCACAATGCAGGATTCCAGGTCCACTGTTTGCCATTTATCATTCACCTTTTGGGCCCATGCTCTAGGAATCACAGAATCACAGAACAACCAGGTTGGAAGGGACCCATCGGATCTTCTAGTCCAACCATTCCTATCTAACTCTAAACCAAGTCCCTCAAGACCTCATCCACCCGTGTCTTAAACACCTCCAGGGAAGGTGACTCAACCACCTCCCTGGGCAGCCTATTCCAATGCCCAATGACCCTCTGCGTGAAAAACCTCCTCCTAATCTCCAGCCTAAACCTACCCTGGCGGAGCTTGAGGCCATTCCCTCTCGTCCTGTCCCCTGGCACTTGGGAGAAGAGGCCAGCTCCCTCCTCTCCACAACCACCTTTCAGGTACTTGTAGAGAGTAATGAGGTCTCTTCTCAGCCTCCTCTTCTCCAGGCTAAACAACCCCAGCTCTCTCAGCCGCTCCTCATAGGGTCTGTTCTCCAGCCCCTTCACCAGCCTCGTTGCTCTTTTCTGGACTTGCTCCAGAGCCTCAACATCCTTCTTGTGCTGAGGGGCCCAGAACTGGACACAATATTCAAGGAGCGGCCTCACCAGTGCTGAATACAGAGGGAGAATCACCTCCCTGGACCTGCTGGTCACACCGTTTCTGATACAAGCCAGGATGCCATTGGCCTTCTTGGCCACCTGGGCACACTGCTGCCTCATGTTCAATCGGTTGTCGACCAACACCCCCAGGTCCCTCTCCTCCTGGCAGTTTTCCAGCCAGGCTTCTCCCAGTCTGTAGCTCTGCTTAGGGTTGTTGTGCCCCAAGTGCAGGACCCGGCATTTGGCCGTGTTAAACCTCATGCCGTTGGACACTGCCCAGCGGTCCAGCCTGTCCAGGTCCCTTTGCAAAGCCTCCCTACCCTCCAGCAGATCGACACTTGCACACAGCTTTGTGTCATCTGCAAACTTGCTAAGGGTACCCTCAATGCCCTCATCCAGGTCATTGATGAAGACACTGAACAGGACTGGACCTAGCACTGAGCCCTGGGGGGACACCACTTGTCACTGGCCTCCAGCTGGACTTAACACCATTTACCACCACTCTCTGGGCCCGGCCATCCAGCCAGTTTTCTACCCAGGAGAGTGTGCGTCTGTCCAGGCCAGAGGCTGACAGTTTCCGCAGCAGAATGCTGTGAGAAACTGTGTCAAAGGCTTTACTGAAGTCCAGAAAGACCACATCCACAGCCTTTCCTTCATCCAGCAGCCGAGTGACTTTGTCATAGAAGGCGATCAGGTTGGTTTGGCAGGACCTGCCTCTGGTAAACCCATGCTGACTGGGCCTGATCACCCGGTTCTCTTGTAAGTGCTTCATGATAGCACTCAAGATCACCTGTTCCATGACTTTCCCTGGCACTGAGGTCAGACTGACTGGCCTGTAGTTCCCCGGATCCTCCCTGCAACCCTTCTTGTAAATGGGAACTACATCAGCCAGTCTCCAGTCCAGAGGTACCTCCCCAGTCTTCCAGGACTGCTGGAAGATGATGGAAAGGGGTTTGGCCAATACATCCGCCAGCTCCCTCAAAACCCTAGGATGTATCCCATCTGGCCCCATGGACTTGTGGGTGTCCAGCTGGCCAAGCAGGGCTCTGACCACCTCCTCTTGGACTATGGGAGCCTCATATTGCTCCTCTGTTTCCCGGGTATCTACACAGAGGGAACAGCTTTCTTTACAATTAAAGACTGAGGCAAAGAAGGCATTAAGTACCTCGGCCTTCTCCTCGTCCCCTGTCACTGCTGTTCCCTCTGAGCCCAAAAGGGACTGTATGGTCTCCCTTGTCCTCCTTTTACTGTTAATATACTTATAAAAAGATTTTTTATTGTCTTTTGCTGACTTAGCTAATCTGATCTCTAGCTCGGCCTTAGCCCCTCTGATTTTTTCCCTACATAGCCTCGCTTCCCTCCTGAAGTCCCCCCAAGAGGCCTGTCCCCCCTTCCAGAGCCTATAAATCTTCCTTTTTTTTCTAATTTGACTCAAGATTTCCCTACTTAACCAAGCTGGTTTTTTCCCCTGCCGGCCTTTTTTCCAGAACACGGGGATGGCTTTCTCCTGAGCTGCCAGGATCTCCTTTTTGAGGAACTCCCAGCCCTCATGGGCTCCCTTGCCCTCAAGTGCTGTCTCCCAGGAGACTTTGCCAACCAGCCTTCTAAACAGTTCCATTGTGATTCAAACCTAGAGCTGAAACAGGATAAAGCCAAGATACTGAAGCATTGCGAATGGTTAATACATAAGCTATGACAGTGTTCTGAATAGGATCATAGGTAAAATTTACCAACTTCCACCAAGACTGGAGGTTCTTTTCAAAATCACTGGCATTATCCCAAATTATTGTTTGGATTTCTGTAGGAAAAGTACCTTCTTCACCTTCTCTAACGATTGATGCTGCCACAGTTTGCATCCACAATTGAGCCTGGATGCAACTGAGAGCCCAAGAAATATTACTTTGGACTGTACCAAATGCATCTAGAATTAGTTCATGATCTTTTACATTCATTTTTTCCCATTCTGGTAACACGTTGGACAGCAGTCAGGTAGCTTCCAACTTGCAGGAAGCCTGGGGTTGAGGGCAAAATCTCTCCTGTGTGTTGATCCCTCAACCCCAAAAGAAGATCCCCTTGAGGTGCTTCCTGGCTGGCTCTGGTCTCCCGGAGCCTTCCCGAGCAGAGCAGCCCATCTCTCCCAGCGGGCTCAGTGCTCCTGGGCAGGGAGCTGTGGGAAGCTGCTGCCAGAGATCAGCCCGGACCCGCTGTGGGCAGGGAGGGCAGGGGAGAAGGTGGCAGGAGTGGGGCATCTGCCAGCCCTGGGGAGAACTTCATCTCAAGCCCCTCAAGGACCCGGGGTGGCACCTGCAGGCTCCTGGGGAGGTCCATCACCTGGCAACGGGTGATGTGACAACGAGCCCTGTCCATCTTCCCCCACCCCCCCATTGTGACACTGCCTGGGGACACTCAGTTTGTGGGATCAGGGGGTGCCTGGGTGTCACTCGGTGTCTGTGCAGCACCGGGTGTGCATGAGGCACTCCCTCTGAGTCACTGACTCACTTGGGTCCCTCAGTGTCCGTTGGGTATTTGGTGTGCGTGGTGCGCTGTGTGTCCTTGAGTCCCTCTCTGTCTGTGTGTGTGTGAGGCACTTGGTGTCTGTGGGTCACTCCCTGCCTGGGGGTCACTCAGTGGCTTTGCAGCACCGCGTGTGTGTGAGGCACTCGCTCTGAGTCACTGACTCGCTGTGGGTCCCTCAGTGTCCGTTGGGTATTTGGTGTGCGTGGTGCATTGTGTGTCCTTGAGTCCCTCTCTGTCTGTGTGTCCCACAGTGCCTGTGGGGCTCCTGGTGTGTGTGAGGCACTTGGTGTCTGTGGGTCACTCCCTGCCCAGGGCTCACTTGCTTCCTGAAGCGAGGAGCACAACAAGGAGGAAGGCTGCCTGCTGACCGCCCTCCCGGGTCCCCTCCATACACAGAAACTCCTGTCCCCCCCGAGGGAATCTCTCTGTTTCCACACAGGGCAGCAGAAATGGCCTCAAACTCCCTGTTCCAGTGTCTGGAAAAAACCTTTCTTACTCCCGACTTCACTGCCATCAACTTTAAAGAACTCTTCAACCTGCTGCAAGCTGTGCTCCAGCGCCTGGGAGACCAACCCACAGAGGTACAGCCACGACAAGAAGGGGCACAGGGCAGAAAGCGAGGTGGTGAAGGTTATTTGGTCACCGTGTGGAGTACACAGTGTGAGGAGAACGGGGCAGGGAAGGCGACAACCATTCGTCTCCAGACCCTCCTTGCAGGGCTGTCTGGGAGTGACAGGGCAGCTACCACGCTTGGAGAGAGACTTGGGTCCTGCTCATCCCCAGGGAGTTCAGGAATGGGAAGTTCAGGGATGGGAAGTTCAGGGATGGGTTTCATCAGAGTCGCCTTGCATCCTGCTTCTTGTGTCTTTGGTTTTGCCGACTGGAGTGACCCAGCCAAGGGCTCCCAGCCTCAAGGGTCGCTAGCCAGGACCCCCCAGCACGGGTCTTGCGGGGAGCCTGGTGTGGGCAGGCACGGCTGGATCCGTCCCTGTGGACTCGGCATGAGCAACAGCCCCCCTGGGGCAGGGCTGGGGGCTCTGGGTTTCTGCTGCCCCTTCTCGGCTCTTGAGAATGGAACCAATGCCTCAGTGCTGCCCGTGCTGCCCTCCCAGCCTGTCTGGGCTGGACTGTGCCCTGTCTCCAGGCTCTGTGCCGGCCACAGTGGGGAGGAAGAACCAACCCTCTCTGCGGTTCTGGCTTTCTCACAGGCTCTTCTCGAGGAAATGAGAGAAATGAAGGCCACGCAAGCCCGTCTGGTCGAGGATTTAAACAAGATGCAGCAGGCACAAGTCGAGTAAGTGGACAGCAGAGGGTTTCCTACCCCGTGGGGCTACGAGGGAGACTGGGAGGCCAAGGAGCATCCCACTTTTGGGGGAAAACTGCCCCAGCAGCCCCATGGAGGCTGAAACCTTAATGACCCCATCTCGCTGCCCAGGTCCACTCTGCAGTTGAAGCAGGAGCTTAACGAGCTGCGAGAGCAGCAGGAGACGGGCAAGGCCACGCTGGAGCGGTTGGTGGCCCAGGCGGCCGACCAGCAGACACAGGTGAGGTCTAGGGGCGAGCACTCCCACTGCCAGCCGGATCGCTGGGGTGGTCCTGGTGGGCTTCCCAGACACGTCCCTGGGCTGGAGGAGGCCTTGGGACCTCCGTGGTCTCTGGACTTGTTGAGTGCATCCATCTCGTCTCAGTGCCCATTCCTTCTCCCGTTCTTGCAGATGAATGACCTTAGGGAGGCTCTGGAGACCATAAAGAAGGAGCAGGTCGAAGTGCAGGCAGCACTCTCTGCCAGTTCAAACACACAGCAGCAGGTTGACAGCTTACTAGAGGGCGTCAGGAAGATCCAAAACCAGATCGACGACTCTGCCCACCATGCAGCGGAGAAGGTAGGATAAGCAGAGCCTGGTAGGGAGAGGCTGGCAGGGGTTGGTGTGGGTTCCTGGCTGCGTGATGTTCACTGTAATGTGGGGGAGCCCCTCGCTGCACCTCAGATTGCCTTGTTCACATCATCAGGATGGTAGGCAACGAAAGCCTTGAGGAAAAGGTCCAGCAGGAACTGATAGTTCATAGTCCTGGGCCAAGTGAGCAGGGTCTGTCCCCTCGGGCATGAGTCCATGACCATTGATACCTTCCTCCCTACATGAGCAGGAGGAGGAGCTGAAACAGCTCGAGGCCGCAGTGAAGCAGCTGCAAGGCGACCAGGAGAAACTCAGCGATGCCACCTTGGTGCTCCAGGACCGCTGTGAAGAGAATCAGGACAATATCCAGGTACCTGGCTGAAAGCCCTGCACGCTCAGAGCATCCTCCAGGCATATCCAGGCTGGGCACCACAAGGGACTTGTCCCCCTGCCAACGTGCTCATAGCCCTGCCCGGCTCCAAGTGCCTTTCTGGGAGGCTCTGGAGGAGGCTGGCGAGGCAAGGGGGGCTCGAGGGGCTGGGAGGTATCTCAGGCCACGCCGTGTCATCATGGGCTGGTTTCTGTGTTGGAAGGTTCTGTTCCAGTCCGTGGGGAGCCTGGAGAAGGACAAAGCAGAGATGGAGCAGGAATTGAAGCAGCTCGTGGAAGAGCTGAACTCCAAGGTGAGGACTCTCGTGTGCCCTCCAGGCAGACATGGCATCTTTGGGGCTTGGCAGCCTCAGGCAGCCTCTCCACAAGCAGCTACCCCTGCCAGGGAAAACCACGTCCCCTTGTGGAGCTGCTGGCTGACAGGATGATCCCGTCCACAGGTGGATCGCGAGGAGCTGGGGCCTATCATGCAGCAGCTCAAGAAGATCCAGAAAGAGCTGCACAAGGAAGCATCAAAGGAAAGGCCTGCTAGTGCAGCTGTGACTAAGTGAGTGTCACAGGGACAGTGGTGGCTTTGGGGACAGTACTCGTCCCCTTTGTGGCCTCTGGCCACCTTGGCCAATGCCCAAGCGTGGGGATGGCGAGGAAGCAGCTGTGCCTTCTTCTCCCACCCAGAGCAAGCAGCAGCTTCCCAACCCTGGAGGAGGTCCAAGGAGGGGTCTGGAACCCTCCTAAACGCACACTGGGCTGTGGGTGCAAAGGGTTCTGGTGCGAGGGTGGGGGACACCGGCTTGTGCCCTGGGGCAGGGCTAGGACACACAGCACCCACAAACTTGAGTTGTGACCTGTCCTCCGGACAAGGTGCAGGGGTGTTATTAGAGCTGAGGAAGCGCTGGAAGCTGCATGAAGGCTGGTTTGGACGGCAGGTGTGGGCTCCTTCACCCCACATCCTTGCCCACCCTTACTCCCCGCAAGCCACATCCCTGCCAGGAGCTCACCTTCCTTTCTCTCCCCTCTGCAGGCAATCACTGGCCGGCGAGCGCTCCTGCCTTTCCTGTGACCATCCCATGGACACGCAGAAGCCTGCGCTGTAAGGAGCACTGGGCACATTGGTGGGAGTAGGGAGGGATGGGTGCAGGTGATGTTCTGCTGTTGGGGACATGGGGCCTGGGAGTCTGGGGGGGAATCCGACCCTGCCAAGCCCCTCGTACAGCCCTGTCTGACATAAGGGGCACAGGGACACCTCCCCAGGGGCAGGGGAGGCTGTCAAGGGTACAAGCCCAAGGTGCTCCTGGCTGTAGGGTGGCACCTGGGGTGCCGCGGTGCCAGGCACTGAGCACCCTCGTGCTGCATCCCACAGGGAGCTGGCAGCCACGACCACGTTTCTCAGCACGACGCGGAGCTGTGGGGGTCCACACACCATCACTACCCCGCAGCAGCGCTCCATGATGCACCAGCCCAAACCACCCAGGACCCTGCCACTGAGAAAGGTAAGGATAACAATGGGAAGGATACAGTGGGAAAGAGCGAGGCCGGGAGAGAGATGCTGAGCATGCAGAGGGGTCCATGCCTCCGTTTCCCCAGGGAGAGCTGGGGGTGGGATGGTTGCTTAGGGATGCAGGATTCAGCCCTTTGATTCACCCAGTCTCTTTTCTGCTTCTCAGCATGACGAGGAGATATTTCTGTTGGGCCGAAATGGCATTGTTTACCGTGGCCGGCAGTACAGGCAGGAGACTCTGACCGACGGCAAGGACGATGGTATGGCCAGGGCTGGACTGTGGGGGAACCCGAGGGTGTGATGGGGACTGTGAGGTGGGCAGGGCATCCACGGGGCTGGCAGAGCTGCCATGGGGGCTGCAGGGGGCTCAGTGCTACCCCTCACCCCCAGGCTGTGCTGCCACAACAACCACGTCCCATGGAGAACTCTCCCGGCCACTGCACCTCCCGTCCCTGCAGAATGGACTTGGCACACCAGGAGCCAAGCGGGACAAGGAACAGAACTAGTGGTAAGAAAAAGGTTTGACACTTTTTTTCTTTTATTCATTTCACGTCAGTAAAATCCTTCAACTGCACTGGTGCTCGTGTTTTCATTGAAGCAAGACTGATTTGAAATCTGTCCCCTATCTCCCGGCCCCCAGCCAGCCGTGCCACATCGGTCAAGCATGACTGCCCTTGGGTCAGGCCATGGCGGCCACTGCCAACCACCTTCTCCTTGCTCCACCATGCAAGTCTCCGGCCTTCTGTGCTTGATCCCACATCTCTCGGACACTCCTACCCTGTTTCTGCCACACAGCATTCTCAACACCACCATCTCGTGGCCACTGCAGCCAAGGTGCCCCCAGCCTCCCAAATTGAAGGCTTAAATCTCAAAATGGCTTACAAAATTTTGACTGGGTTGTTCCTACTTTTCTGTATTACATCTCTTGGGAAAAGATTAAGGTGGGGTACAGAAAAGTAGAACTTAGTTCTTGTTGGCAATTTTTTAGATGTTAATTTGACATCCAAAATTCACCCAGGCTTTTCAAGAGAAATATGTCCCACCAAGAGTTGGAAATATATTAAGCAAAATACTTTTACTTTGTGTTGCCGCCAGAAATTTGCTGGCAACAACAATTTTTTTTTTTGGACCTAAGTACATTAATGTAGAAGTTACCAAATCTTGCAAAAAAGAACAAGGTGATTGCTGGTTCAATTTTACTATGGTTAATTCTGTCTCTGTGATATGTGATTGGAGAGCTGACCCAAAAACTAACCCAAAATTATTAGGTTTAATTCAAAGATTCCAGATAAATGCAGTAGCTAAACCAAAACTTGTTGCAATACTCACACACCAAGGCAGAGACACTTCTCTCACTTTAAATGAGAAGGAAACAGTTTCTCCTTTTGTCATTACTCGAGGTGATGCCACTTACATAAGATGTCAATTAATGTCTAAATCCCTCATTGAGCCAGCAAACAGCTATAGTATTGGACAACATGGTCTTGTTCAACCATGCAGAACCCAAAATGAAGATTGTTGGTTAAATTTTACCGCAGTAAATTCTTCTCATAAAGTCACGTGTGGAAAAAAATAACAGCAAACATTGGGGAAAATTAATGATAGAAGTTTTAACACCTACGGTTCCTCCCAAATCAAAACTCCAACCAATGATTTATGAGGTTGGACCATTTGTAATTGGAAACACTGGTCAACAACAAATGTTATTTCAACCAGAATGGTCTCTTAAAAGGGTTGAATTGTTGATGCAAAGTAACGTTTCAGAAATTCAACCTGCCTGTTCTCCCTTCCTACACACCTCTTATGAGGGATGGGCCACCTGGTTACGTAGATCTTCCCGGAGACGAGTATCGAGAGACCTAACTGGCATTTTGGGAACCAGACTGGGGGTTCTGAATAGCATTGATTCAGAAGTATTATTGAACAAATTAGCTGCTACAACTTTTGACTTGGCAAAAATACAACAGCCTTTACAATCTTCCCTTTTGGCTTTGGGAACGCATCAGTGGCTGCTGTGCAACGTGTTACCAGAATGGGAAAAAATGAATATAAAAGATCATGAACTAATTCTAGAAGCAAAAGCCTGTACCTATTGGAATGAATATAATTCAAACAAAGAAATTATTACAACATCAAGATTATACCCAAATATTAGAAGAAGTTAAGAAAGACGGACAAAAAACTCTGATAACAACCCACCATAGTGTAGACGAATTACAACAAATTATGAAAAAGGATGGAGAACATAATTGGTGGGATACACTTTTCGGGTGGTCGCCTACTGCTACAGGCATCCTGAATAAGCTGTGTCACCCTGTTGTAGCTCTCCTGATTCTTTGCCTAATCTGTATGGCCCTCTGTGCAATATTGCATATTCTTAATTGGCGAATGATAAAGCAAATGCAAATTTTGTCATCTGAGTTCAAAGCACAAAAGTCCTTGAGTGTCACACAAATGTCCTTGAGCGTCATATCCAACACAGACATCCCAAAATATATTGATGTTGAACGGGATGCAAGACAAAAAATGATGTAAAAACTTCTCCTCCCTTTCCTTTCCTTTTTTCTCTCTCCTTTTCTCTCTGAGTGCCACTGCCACGTTGTCCTGAAGACAACTGATCCTGAAGATAAATGTTGAGCCACCGGGTGGTGTAAGAGTCGGTCAAAGGATCGATTTCTGTCTCAACATTTCTCCTCATTTTTAGGCCTCAGAACTTGACTGTATAAAACACAAACACAGATCTCAGAAAACCGGTCTCAGAAACTCAGCCAGAACTGGTACAGAACGAATGCTTTGTACCTAACTACCTGTACCTGCTCCCTTATCTCAAAAATGTTTTGTACCTGTCTTCAAGACCATTGTGAAAGCTCCATGAAGCAAGGAGGAAAAGACAGGAAGATTAATGACCACAGACCCACAGCCAGCAGAGCATGCGCACAAGGTGACGATGACTACTGGCCTTCATCGGGAGACCCCGGGTCGACCACCGCTGCCAGAAGGAGCGCGTGCGCAAGGGGAGGAGACTCACAGACACTCCTCTCTTGGCATGTGGGGCCTGCTAGGTGGAGATGGGCACATCTCCATGGGCAAGGCAGGTTACAGGTGCATTGACTGGCATAAAAGACAGCTCTGGAGCAGCTGAATGAGAGGGGCAACAGGAAGACCAAGACAGAAGACCCCCTCCACCATGGCATCACCTCCAAGAAAGACCGAAACAACAGAACGCCTTCTGCACTGGGACTCCCAGAGACTCTGGACATCTGTGGGCCCGTGGCAGTAGCTGTGAACCTCACCTCCTTCCCTCTTCTTCATATCTCTTGTTCTCTCTCTTTTTCTATCATAAGTCGCTTTATGGACATTACTAATAAAGTGCCTGTTGAGATCGAAATTTGACTCCCTTGACTCTCTCTCGCGCGCTCTCTCTCTCTCTCTCTTTGAGTTATTATTTTGCAACTCTGAAATCAGAAATGAAACGAACCATCACGAGTCCGCTTACGAGTGGACCGTGACACCAGTGCAGGGCCGTGTCTCCCCACTGGATTATCCTCTCCTGGCAGAACAGGCTGCGGAAAGGGACGGACGAGTGCTGGGCCGGCTGGGAGGTGGCCAGAGCGCTTGTGTGGGTTTTGGGCCTCGGCTGCCTGCTGAGGAAGAGGAAGGGCACACGGCTTAGAGAGAAAAGGAAAACTGCTCTGCTCTTGTCTGTGCATCGTTCATTGCACCCGGAGTGGGAGACAGGGTACACCACACACCGCCCCCCATTCCCCGTAGCTCTGCCCTCACCGGGACCCTACTTATGCTGTTAGCAAAGCGTTTGCCCTGCCCCAGCCCTTTCTGTGGAGGAATTGCCACACAACAGAGAGGCCAGCGGCCAGCCGGCACAGGAACCTTTAAGGCAGAGCAAGGAGCAAAGCCGAGCGGCACAGCTTCCCTCCCCTGGAGCCCTCCCAGCTCCACCCCTCTCTGGGACGCGGGCTGCTCCCTTAACGCTCACATCAACACCATCTCTGTGACCCCCTCTCCCTCCGCTGCTACACCACCTGCTGCTGGAGAGGCACCAGCTCCTGGCGCTGCCCCTGCCCGGCAGCAAACACCCAGACAAGGGTTCCTGCCCCCACAGTGAGCGAGCCGCAGGCAGGCAGAGACCCACACAGCCACCTCCTCACAGACTGGGACCACCGCAAGGCCCAGCCAGGCTGGAAGGGCAGCACAGGCACTGCTCGTTGCCACACAACAGCCAGGCCAGCAGCCAGCCTGCAGACCGAACCTTTAAGGCAGAAGGAACCAAAGACGAGGTTTACTACTGCAGCCATTTTCCTCCCCTGGGGCTCTCTCCCCGGCTCTCCTCAAAAGAAACCAAGGCTGCAGTAGCACATGTGGTAGAGAAATTCCCGAAGATCCAGGGGGTGTGAGGCCGAGAGGCGTCTGTCACTGCCCCAGGATCTTTCAGCCATCTCGGTAATACCCGTAGGGTATTTGAGGCTATCCAAGCCCTCCTTTTAGCTAGAATATGCACCATCACCTTTATCATTTGCGCATCATGCAACCACTAGGTTGGAAAGGACCCACAGACCATCGAGTCCAACCATTCCCCTCAGACGCCAAACCCTGTCCCCCAGCGCCTCCTTAAACCCTCCGGGGAAGGTGACCCAAGCCCATCCCTGAGCAGCCTGTGGCCGGGGACCCTTCCCGTGAAATCCCTGGGCCCCCATCTCTCCACATTCAACTACTCACCCCGGTTCCCCATTCGGTCATTCGGGGGCAGCTTTGCCTGCTGCCAGACGGCCCTTCGCCTCAACCTCTCCCCGAGCCACACTCCTCGCTCGCCGCCTCCTCCCCGAAGCCGCCATTTCAGGGCACTGAGACACGCACCAACAAACGAACCTGAACATCTCCTAATGGCTCCTTTATATATGTTAACGAGCAAGGTCACGCGCTCGGGCTCGTTTCTTCACAACGATTGGGTTTTGCCCCTTGTCCTTGAGTTTGGACGGTTCAAAGAGTCAACGGGGAGCCCTGAGCAAGCCTGGTGGCAGCAGGTGCCTCAGGTGCAAAGCCCCTTCCTTCTCGGGGATGCAACTGGAACTTAACTTCTTGTCAGTACTCGTGTTAAAATATTTCCCGTAAAAAAACGTACAGAGGGAGAGTTGCCACAATCTTCATGTTAACTTTGAAGTCCGTACCACCAGTACCTTAGGAGAACTGCAGTCAAGCAAGGGGCAACAAGACCTCTGGAATACTGCCTCACTTTAGGGGGCTACCAGCTTGGTCAAGCACGAGTCCTGCTTTGTGACTCCATGCTTATCATTTCCAGTCACCTTTCTGTGTTTGGAAACCATTTCCACGATGCTCTGCTCTGTCATCTTTCCAGAGACTGAGGAGACATTGACCTTCCTATGAGGTCTCTGACTCTTCTTTCTTTCCCTTCTTGTTCCACTTCCCCATGGTGGGGGCAGAGGAAGCTGAGGTGGTTCCTGGGCCACTTCAAGTCACTGGAAGTTGTTTTCAGGCAACTCTCATCTCAAAACAAATGTTGTTTTGGGGCACACATGGAGCTGTTGTGGGCACTACTGGGCTGACTGGCTCAAGGACATTTGTGTGACACTCAAGGACTTTTGTGCATTGAACTCAGATGACAAAATTTGCATTTGCTTTATCATTCGCCAATTAAGAATATGCAATATTGCACAGAGGGCCATACAGATTAGGCAAAGAATCAGGAGAGCTACAACAGGGTGACACAGCTTATTCAGGATGCCTGTAGCAGTAGGCGACCACCCGAAAAGTGTATCCCACCAATTATGTTCTCCATCCTTTTTCATAATTTGTTGTAATTCGTCTACACTATGGTGGGTTGTTATCAGAGTTTTTTGTCCGTCTTTCTTAACTTCTTCTAATATTTGGGTATAATCTTGATGTTGTAATAATTTCTTTGTTTGAATTATATTCATTCCAATAGGTACAGGCTTTACTTCATGAATCAATGTCAGGTTAGATTTTAGAATTTGGTGGGAAGTGACTGGAGCTGAGTAGGAAAAGTCACACCCTGTGATTTTAGTAAAATTACAAACACAAAAATTCGTATGATTACTGGTATAAGCTATTACATCCTCTACTGTTATATTAGCGCAAGCAGTTCTCAAACACACACAACCTTTGCCAATGTAAAGTTTTACAGTTTTAGGGTCAACTTCAGGGCGAACTTCAAAATGGCAAACCTTTTGATCAGTGTCTAGGCAAAAATCTTGCGTTCTGATGGCGTTACTTTCACAAATGAATCCTAGTTCTTCCCGCACAATGCAGGATTCCAGGTCCACTGTTTGCCATTTATCATTCACCTTTTGGGCCCATGCTCTAGGAATCACAGAATCACAGAACAACCAGGTTGGAAGGGACCCATCGGATCTTCTAGTCCAACCATTCCTATCTAACACTAAACCAAGTCCCTCAAGACCTCATCCACCCGTGTCTTAAACACCTCCAGGGAAGGTGACTCAACCACCTCCCTGGGCAGCCTATTCCAATGCCCAATGACCCTCTGCGTGAAAAACCTCCTCCTAATCTCCAGCCTAAACCTGCCCTGGCGGAGCTTGAGGCCATTCCCTCTCGTCCTGTCCCCTGGCACTTGGGAGAAGAGGCCAGCTCCCTCCTCTCCACAACCACCTTTCAGGTACTTGTAGAGAGTAATGAGGTCTCTTCTCAGCCTCCTCTTCTCCAGGCTAAACAACCCCAGCTCTCTCAGCCGCTCCTCATAGGGTCTGTTCTCCAGCCCCTTCACCAGCCTCGTTGCTCTTTTCTGGACTTGCTCCAGAGCCTCAACATCCTTCTTGTGCTGAGGGGCCCAGAACTGGACACAATATTCAAGGAGCGGCCTCACCAGTGCTGAATACAGAGGGAGAATCACCTCCCTGGACCTGCTGGTCACACCGTTTCTGATACAAGCCAGGATGCCATTGGCCTTCTTGGCCACCTGGGCACACTGCTGCCTCATGTTCAGTCGGCTGTCGACCAACACCCCCAGGTCCCTCTCCTCCTGGCAGTTTTCCAGCCAGGCTTCTCCCAGTCTGTAGCTCTGCTTAGGGTTGTTGTGCCCCAAGTGCAGGACCCGGCATTTGGCCGTGTTAAACCTCATGCCGTTGGACACTGCCCAGCGGTCCAGCCTGTCCAGGTCCCTTTGCAAAGCCTCCCTACCCTCCAGCAGATCGACACTTGCACACAGCTTTGTGTCATCTGCAAACTTGCTAAGGGAACCCTCAATGCCCTCATCCAGGTCATTGATGAAGACACTGAACAGGACTGGACCTAGCACTGAGCCCTGGGGGACACCACTTGTCACTGGCCTCCAGCTGGACTTAACACCATTTACCACCACTCTCTGGGCCCGGCCATCCAGCCAGTTTTCTACCCAGGAGAGTGTGCGTCTGTCCAGGCCAGAGGCTGACAGTTTCCGCAGCAGAATGCTGTGAGAAACTGTGTCAAAGGCTTTACTGAAGTCCAGAAAGACCACATCCACAGCCTTTCCTTCATCCAGCAGCCGAGTGACTTTGTCATAGAAGGCGATCAGGTTGGTTTGGCAGGACCTGCCTCTGGTAAACCCATGCTGACTGGGCCTGATCACCCGGTTCTCTTGTAAGTGCTTCATGATAGCACTCAAGATCACCTGTTCCATGACTTTCCCTGGCACTGAGGTCAGACTGACTGGCCTGTAGTTCCCCGGATCCTCCCTGCAACCCTTCTTGTAAATGGGAACTACATCAGCCAGTCTCCAGTCCAGAGGTACCTCCCCAGTCTTCCAGGACTGCTGGAAGATGATGGAAAGGGGTTTGGCCAATACATCCGCCAGCTCCCTCAAAACCCTAGGATGTATCCCATCTGGACCCATGGACTTGTGGGTGTCCAGCTGGCCAAGCAGGGCTCTGACCACCTCCTCTTGGACTATGGGAGCCTCATATTGCTCCTCTGTTTCCCGGGTATCTACACAGAGGGAACAGCTTTCTTTACAATTAAAGACTGAGGCAAAGAAGGCATTAAGTACCTCGGCCTTCTCCTCGTCCCCTGTCACTGCTGTTCCCTCTGAGCCCAAAAGGGACTGTATGGTCTCCCTTGTCCTCCTTTTACTGTTAATATACTTATAAAAAGATTTTTTATTGTCTTTTGCTGACTTAGCTAATCTGATCTCTAGCTCGGCCTTAGCCCCTCTGATTTTTTCCCTACATAGCCTCGCTTCCCTCCTGAAGTCCCCCCAAGAGGCCTGTCCCCCCTTCCAGAGCCTATAAATCTTCCTTTTTTTTCTAATTTGACTCAAGATTTCCCTACTTAACCAAGCTGTTTTTTTCCCCTGCCGGCCTTTTTTCCAGAACACGGGGATGGCTTTCTCCTGAGCTGCCAGGATCTCCTTTTTGAGGAACTCCCAGCCCTCATGGGCTCCCTTGCCCTCAAGTGCTGTCTCCCAGGAGACTTTGCCAACCAGCCTTCTAAACAGTTCCATTGTGATTCAAACCTAGAGCTAAAACAGGATAAAGCCAAGATACTGAAGCATTGCGAATGGTTAATACATAAGCTATGACAGTGTTCTGAATAGGATCATAGGTAAAATTTACCAACTTCCACCAAGACTGGAGGTTCTTTTCAAAATCACTGGCATTATCCCAAATTATTGTTTGGATTTCTGTAGGAAAAGTACCTTCTTCACCTTCTCTAACGATTGATGCTGCCACAGTTTGCATCCACAATTGAGCCTGGATGCAACTGAGAGCCCAAGAAATATTACTTTGGACTGTACCAAATGCATCTAGAATTAGTTCATGATCTTTTACATTCATTTTTTCCCATTCTGGTAACACGTTGGACAGCAGTCAGGTAGCTTCCAACTTGCAGGAAGCCTGGGGTTGAGGGCAAAATCTCTCCTGTGTGTTGATCCCTCAACCCCAAAAGAAGAACCCCTTGAGGTGCTTCCTGGCTGGCTCTGGTCTCCCGGAGCCTTCCCGAGCAGAGCAGCCCATCTCTCCCAGCGGGCTCAGTGCTCCTGGGCAGGGAGCTGTGGGAAGCTGCTGCCAGAGATCAGCCCGGACCCGCTGTGGGCAGGGAGGGCAGGGGAGAAGGTGGCAGGAGTGGGCATCTGCCAGCCCTGGGGAGAACTTCATCTCAAGCCCCTCAAGGACCCGGGGTGGCACCTGCAGGCTCCTGGGGAGGTCCATCACCTGGCAACGGGTGATGTGACAACGAGCCCTGTCCATCTTCCCCCACCCCCCCATTGTGACACTGCCTGGGGACACTCAGTTTGTGGGATCAGGGGGTGCCTGGGTGTCACTCGGTGTCTGTGCAGCACCGGGTGTGCATGAGGCACTCCCTCTGAGTCACTGACTCACTTGGGTCCCTCAGTGTCCGTTGGGTATTTGGTGTGCGTGGTGCGCTGTGTGTCCTTGAGTCCCTCTCTGTCTGTGTGTGTGTGAGGCACTTGGTGTCTGTGGGTCACTCCCTGCCTGGGGGTCACTCAGTGGCTTTGCAGCACCGCGTGTGTGTGAGGCACTCGCTCTGAGTCACTGACTCGCTGTGGGTCCCTCAGTGTCCGTTGGGTATTTGGTGTGTGTGGTGCATTGTGTGTCCTTGAGTCCCTCTCTGTCTGTGTGTCCCACAGTGCCTGTGGGGCTCCTGGTGTGTGTGAGGCACTTGGTGTCTGTGGGTCACTCCCTGCCCAGGGCTCACTTGCTTCCTGAAGCGAGGAGCACAACAAGGAGGAAGGCTGCCTGCTGACCGCCCTCCCGGGTCCCCTCCATACACAGAAACTCCTGTCCCCCCCGAGGGAATCTCTCTGTTTCCACACAGGGCAGCAGAAATGGCCTCAAACTCCCTGTTCCAGTGTCTGGAAAAAACCTTTCTTACTCCCGACTTCACTGCCATCAACTTTAAAGAACTGTTCAACCTGCTGCAAGCTGTGCTCCAGCGCCTGAGAGACCAACCCACAGAGGTACAGCCACGACAAGAAGGGGCACAGGGCAGAAAGCGAGGTGGTGAAGGTTATTTGGTCACCGTGTGGAGTACACAGTGTGAGGAGAACGGGGCAGGGAAGGCGACAACCATTCGTCTCCAGACCCTCCTTGCAGGGCTGTCTGGGAGTGACAGGGCAGCTACCACGCTTGGAGAGAGACTTGGGTCCTGCTCATCCCCAGGGAGTTCAGGAATGGGAAGTTCAGGGATGGGAAGTTCAGGGATGGGTTTCATCAGAGTCGCCTTGCATCCTGCTTCTTGTGTCTTTGGTTTTGCCGACTGGAGTGACCCAGCCAAGGGCTCCCAGCCTCAAGGGTCGCTAGCCAGGACCCCCCAGCACGGGTCTTGCGGGGAGCCTGGTGTGGGCAGGCACGGCTGGATCCGTCCCTGTGGACTCGGCATGAGCAACAGCCCCCCTGGGGCAGGGCTGGGGGCTCTGGGTTTCTGCTGCCCCTTCTCGGCTCTTGAGAATGGAACCAATGCCTCAGTGCTGCCCGTGCTGCTCTCCCAGCCTGTCTGGGCTGGACTGTGCCCTGTCTCCAGGCTCTGTGCCGGCCACAGTGGGGAGGAAGAACCAACCCTCTCTGCGGTTCTGGCTTTCTCACAGGCTCTTCTCGAGGAAATGAGAGAAATGAAGGCCACGCAAGCCCGTCTGGTCGAGGATTTAAACAAGATGCAGCAGGCACAAGTCGAGTAAGTGGACAGCAGAGGGTTTCCTACCCCGTGGGGCTACGAGGGAGACTGGGAGGCCAAGGAGCATCCCACTTTTGGGGGAAAACTGCCCCAGCAGCCCCATGGAGGCTGAAACCTTAATGACCCCATCTCGCTGCCCAGGTCCACTCTGCAGTTGAAGCAGGAGCTTAACGAGCTGCGAGAGCAGCAGGAGACGGGCAAGGCCACGCTGGAGCGGTTGGTGGCCCAGGCGGCCGACCAGCAGACACAGGTGAGGTCTAGGGGCGAGCACTCCCACTGCCAGCCGGATCGCTGGGGTGGTCCTGGTGGGCTTCCCAGACACGTCCCTGGGCTGGAGGAGGCCTTGGGACCTCCGTGGTCTCTGGACTTGTTGAGTGCATCCATCTCGTCTCAGTGCCCATTCCTTCTCCCGTTCTTGCAGATGAATGACCTTAGGGAGGCTCTGGAGACCATAAAGAAGGAGCAGGTCGAAGTGCAGGCAGCACTCTCTGCCAGTTCAAACACACAGCAGCAGGTTGACAGCTTACTAGAGGGCGTCAGGAAGATCCAAAACCAGATCGACGACTCTGCCCACCATGCAGCGGAGAAGGTAGGATAAGCAGAGCCTGGTAGGGAGAGGCTGGCAGGGGTTGGTGTGGGTTCCTGGCTGCGTGATGTTCACTGTAATGTGGGGGAGCCCCTCGCTGCACCTCAGATTGCCTTGTTCACATCATCAGGATGGTAGGCAACGAAAGCCTTGAGGAAAAGGTCCAGCAGGAACTGATAGTTCATAGTCCTGGGCCAAGTGAGCAGGGTCTGTCCCCTCGGGCATGAGTCCATGACCATTGATACCTTCCTCCCCACATGAGCAGGAGGAGGAGCTGAAACAGCTCGAGGCCGCAGTGAAGCAGCTGCAAGGCGACCAGGAGAAACTCAGCGATGCCACCTTGGTGCTCCAGGACCGCTGTGAAGAGAATCAGGACAATATCCAGGTACCTGGCTGAAAGCCCTGCACGCTCAGAGCATCCTCCAGGCATATCCAGGCTGGGCACCACAAGGGACTTGTCCCCCTGCCAACGTGCTCATAGCCCTGCCCGGCTCCAAGTGCCTTTCTGGGAGGCTTTGGAGGAGGCTGGCGAGGCAAGGGGGGCTCGAGGGGCTGGGAGGTATCTCAGGCCACGCCGTGTCATCATGGGCTGGTTTCTGTGTTGGAAGGTTCTGTTCCAGTCCGTGGGGAGCCTGGAGAAGGACAAAGCAGAGATGGAGCAGGAATTGAAGCAGCTCGTGGAAGAGCTGAACTCCAAGGTGAGGACTCTCGTGTGCCCTCCAGGCAGACATGGCATCTTTGGGGCTTGGCAGCCTCAGGCAGCCTCTCCACAAGCAGCTACCTCTGCCAGGGAAAACCACGTCCCCTTGTGGAGCTGCTGGCTGACAGGATGATCCCGTCCACAGGTGGATCGCGAGGAGCTGGGGCCTATCATGCAGCAGCTCAAGAAGATCCAGAAAGAGCTGCACAAGGAAGCATCAAAGGAAAGGCCTGCTAGTGCAGCTGTGACTAAGTGAGTGTCACAGGGACAGTGGTGGCTTTGGGGACAGTACTCGTCCCCTTTGTGGCCTCTGGCCACCTTGGCCAATGCCCAAGCGTGGGGATGGCGAGGAAGCAGCTGTGCCTTCTTCTCCCACCCAGAGCAAGCAGCAGCTTCCCAACCCTGGAGGAGGTCCAAGGAGGGGTCTGGAGCCCTCCTAAACGCACACTGGGCTGTGGGTGCAAAGGGTTCTGGTGCGAGGGTGGGGGACACCGGCTTGTGCCCTGGGGCAGGGCTAGGACACACAGCACCCACAAACTTGAGTTGTGACCTGTCCTCCGGACAAGGTGCAGGGGTGTTATTAGAGCTGAGGAAGCGCTGGAAGCTGCATGAAGGCTGGTTTGGACGGCAGGTGTGGGCTCCTTCACCCCACATCCTTGCCCACCCTTACTCCCCGCAAGCCACATCCCTGCCAGGAGCTCACCTTCCTTTCTCTCCCCTCTGCAGGCAATCACTGGCCGGCGAGCGCTCCTGCCTTTCCTGTGACCATCCCATGGACACGCAGAAGCCTGCGCTGTAAGGAGCACTGGGCGCATTGGTGGGAGTAGGGAGGGATGGGTGCAGGTGATGTTCTGCTGTGTGGGACATGGGGCCTGGGAGTCTGGGGGGGGATCCGACCCTGCCAAGCCCCTCGTACAGCCCTGTCTGACATAAGGGGCACAGGGACACCTCCCCGGGGGCAGGGGAGGCTGTCAAGGGTACAAGCCCAAGGTGCTCCTGGCTGTAGGGTGGCACCTGGGGTGCCGCGGTGCCAGGCACTGAGCACCCTCGTGCTGCATCCCACAGGGAGCTGGCAGCCACGACCACGTTTCTCAGCACGACGCGGAGCTGTGGGGGTCCACACACCATCACTACCCCGCAGCAGCGCTCCATGATGCACCAGCCCAAACCACCCAGGACCCTGCCACTGAGAAAGGTAAGGATAACAATGGGAAGGATACAGTGGGAAAGAGCGAGGCCGGGAGAGGGATGCTGAGCATGCAGAGGGGTCCGTGCCTCCGTTTCCCCAGGGAGAGCTGGGGGTGGGATGGTTGCTTAGGGATGCAGGATTCAGCCCTTTGATTCACCCAGTCTCTTTTCTGCTTCTCAGCATGACGAGGAGATATTTCTGTTGGGCCGAAATGGCATTGTTTACCGTGGCCGGCAGTACAGGCAGGAGACTCTGACCGACGGCAAGGACGATGGTATGGCCAGGGCTGGACTGTGGGGGAACCCGAGGGTGTGATGGGGACTGTGAGGTGGGCAGGGCATCCACGGGGCTGGCAGAGCTGCCATGGGGGCTGCAGGGGGCTCAGTGCTACCCCTCACCCCCAGGCTGTGCTGCCACAACAACCACGTCCCATGGAGAACTCTCCCGGCCACTGCACCTCCCGCCCCTGCAGAATGGACTTGGCACACCAGGAGCCAAGCGGGACAAGGAACAGAACTAGTGGTAAGAAAAAGGTTTGACATTTTTTTCTTTTATTCATTTCACGTCAGTAAAATCCTTCAACTGCACTGGTGCTCGTGTTTTCATTGAAGCAAGACTGATTTGAAATCTGTCCCCTATCTCCCGGCCCCCAGCCAGCCGTGCCACATCGGTCAAGCATGACTGCCCTTGGGTCAGGCCATGGCGGCCACTGCCAACCACCTTCTCCTTGCTCCACCATGCAAGTCTCCGGCCTTCTGTGCTTGATCCCACATCTCTCGGACACTCCTACCCTGTTTCTGCCACACAGCATTCTCAACACCACCATCTCGTGGCCACTGCAGCCAAGGTGCCCCCAGCCTCCCAAACTGAAGGCTTAAATCTGAAAATGGCTTACAAAATTTTGACTGGGTTGTTCCTACTTTTCTGTATTACATCTCTTGGGAAAAGATTAAGGTGGGGTACAGAAAAGTAGAACTTAGTTCTTGTTGGCAATTTTTTAGATGTTAATTTGACATCCAAAATTCACCCAGGCTTTTCAAGAGAAATATGTCCCACCAAGAGTTGGAAATATATTAAGGAAAATACTTTTACTTTGTGTTGCCGCCAGAAATTTGCTGGCAACAACAATTTTTTTTTTTGGACCTAAGTACATTAATGTAGAAGTTACCAAATCTTGCAAAAAAGAACAAGGTGATTGCTGGTTCAATTTTACTATGGTTAATTCTGTCTCTGTGATATGTGATTGGAGAGCTGACCCAAAAACTAACCCAAAATTATTAGGTTTAATTCAAAGATTCCAGATAAATGCAGTAGCTAAACCAAAACTTGTTGCAATACTCACACACCAAGGCAGAGACACTTCTCTCACTTTAAATGAGAAGGAAACAGTTTCTCCTTTTGTCATTACTCGAGGTGATGCCACTTACATAAGATGTCAATTAATGTCTAAATCCCTCATTGAGCCAGCAAACAGCTATAGTATTGGACAACATGGTCTTGTTCAACCATGCAGAACCCAAAATGAAGATTGTTGGTTAAATTTTACCGCAGTAAATTCTTCTCATAAAGTCACGTGTGGAAAAAATAACAGCAAACATTGGGGAAAATTAATGATAGAAGTTTTAACACCTACGGTTCCTCCCAAATCAAAACTCCAACCAATGATTTATGAGGTTGGACCATTTGTAATTGGAAACACTGGTCAACAACAAATGTTATTTCAACCAGAATGGTCTCTTAAAAGGGTTGAATTGTTGATGCAAAGTAACGTTTCAGAAATTCAACCTGCCTGTTCTCCCTTCCTACACACCTCTTATGAGGGATGGGCCACCTGGTTACGTAGATCTTCCCGGAGACGAGTATCGAGAGACCTAACTGGCATTTTGGGAACCAGACTGGGGGTTCTGAATAGCATTGATTCAGAAGTATTATTGAACAAATTAGCTGCTACAACTTTTGACTTGGCAAAAATACAACAGCCTTTACAATCTTCCCTTTTGGCTTTGGGAACGCATCAGTGGCTGCTGTGCAACGTGTTACCAGAATGGGAAAAAATGAATATAAAAGATCATGAACTAATTCTAGAAGCAAAAGCCTGTACCTATTGGAATGAATATAATTCAAACAAAGAAATTATTACAACATCAAGATTATACCCAAATATTAGAAGAAGTTAAGAAAGACGGACAAAAAACTCTGATAACAACCCACCATAGTGTAGACGAATTACAACAAATTATGAAAAAGGATGGAGAACATAATTGGTGGGATACACTTTTCGGGTGGTCGCCTACTGCTACAGGCATCCTGAATAAGCTGTGTCACCCTGTTGTAGCTCTCCTGATTCTTTGCCTAATCTGTATGGCCCTCTGTGCAATATTGCATATTCTTAATTGGCGAATGATAAAGCAAATGCAAATTTTGTCATCTGAGTTCAATGCACAAAAGTCCTTGAGTGTCACACAAATGTCCTTGAGCCAGTCAGCCCAGTAGTGCCCACAACAGCTCCATGTGTGCCCCAAAACAACATTTGTTTTGAGATGAGAGTTGCCTGAAAACAACTTCCAGTGACTTGAAGTGGCCCAGGAACCACCTCAGCTTCCTCTGCCCCCACCATGGGGAAGTGGAACAAGAAGGGAAAGAAAGAAGAGTCAGAGACCTCATAGGAAGGTCAATGTCTCCTCAGTCTCTGGAAAGATGACAGAGCAGAGCATCGTGGAAATGGTTTCCAAACACAGAAAGGTGACTGGAAATGATAAGCATGGAGTCACAAAGCAGGACTCGTGCTTGACCAAGCTGGTAGCCCCCTAAAGTGAGGCAGTATTCCAGAGGTCTTGTTGCCCCTTGCTTGACTGCAGTTCTCCTAAGGTACTGGTGGTACGGACTTCAAAGTTAACATGAAGATTGTGGCAACTCTCCCTCTGTACGTTTTTTTACGGGAAATATTTTAACACGAGTACTGACAAGAAGTTAAGTTCCAGTTGCATCCCCGAGAAGGAAGGGGCTTTGCACCTGAGGCACCTGCTGCCACCAGGCTTGCTCAGGGCTCCCCGTTGACTCTTTGAACCGTCCAAACTCAAGGACAAGGGGCAAAACCCAATCGTTGTGAAGAAACGAGCCCGAGCGCGTGACCTTGCTCGTTAACATATATAAAGGAGCCATTAGGAGATGTTCAGGTTCGTTTGTTGGTCGGGCGGCGGGTGCGTGTCTCAGTGCCCTGAAATGGCGGCTTCGGGGAGGAGGCGGCGAGCGAGGAGTGTGGCTCGGGGAGAGGTTGAGGCGAAGGGCCGTCTGGCAGCAGGCAAAGCTGCCCCCGAATGACCGAATGGGGAACCGGGGTGAGTAGTTGAATGTGGAGAGATGGGGGCCCAGGGATTTCACGGGAAGGGTCCCCGGCCACAGGCTGCTCAGGGATGGGCTTGGGTCACCTTCCCCGGAGGGTTTAAGGAGGCGCTGGGGGACAGGGTTTGGCGTCTGAGGGGAATGGTTGGACTCGATGGTCTGTGGGTCCTTTCCAACCTAGTGGTTGCATGATGCGCAAATGATAAAGGTGATGGTGCATATTCTAGCTAAAAGGAGGGCTTGGATAGCCTCAAATACCCTACGGGTATTACCGAGATGGCTGAAAGATCCTGGGGCAGTGACAGACGCCTCTCGGCCTCACACCCCCTGGATCTTCGGGAATTTCTCTACCACATGTGCTACTGCAGCCTTGGTTTCTTTTGAGGAGAGCCGGGGAGAGAGCCCCAGGGGAGGAAAATGGCTGCAGTAGTAAACCTCGTCTTTGGTTCCTTCTGCCTTAAAGGTTCGGTCTGCAGGCTGGCTGCTGGCCTGGCTGTTGTGTGGCAACGAGCAGTGCCTGTGCTGCCCTTCCAGCCTGGCTGGGCCTTGCGGTGGTCCCAGTCTGTGAGGAGGTGGCTGTGTGGGTCTCTGCCTGCCTGCGGCTCGCTCACTGTGGGGGCAGGAACCCTTGTCTGGGTGTTTGCTGCCGGGCAGGGGCAGCGCCAGGAGCTGGTGCCTCTCCAGCAGCAGGTGGTGTAGCAGCGGAGGGAGAGGGGGTCACAGAGATGGTGTTGATGTGAGCGTTAAGGGAGCAGCCCGCGTCCCAGAGAGGGGTGGAGCTGGGAGGGCTCCAGGGGAGGGAAGCTGTGCCGCTCGGCTTTGCTCCTTGCTCTGCCTTAAAGGTTCCTGTGCCGGCTGGCCGCTGGCCTCTCTGTTGTGTGGCAATTCCTCCACAGAAAGGGCTGGGGCAGGGCAAACGCTTTGCTAACAGCATAAGTAGGGTCCCGGTGAGGGCAGAGCTACGGGGAATGGGGGGCGGTGTGTGGTGTACCCTGTCTCCCACTCCGGGTGCAATGAACGATGCACAGACAAGAGCAGAGCAGTTTTCCTTTTCTCTCTAAGCCGTGTGCCCTTCCTCTTCCTCAGCAGGCAGCCGAGGCCCAAAACCCACACAAGCGCTCTGGCCACCTCCCAGCCGGCCCAGCACTCGTCCGTCCCTTTCCGCAGCCTGTTCTGCCAGGAGAGGATAATCCAGTGGGGAGACACGGCCCTGCACTGGTGTCACGGTCCACTCGTAAGCGGACTCGTGATGGTTCGTTTCATTTCTGATTTCAGAGTTGCAAAATAATAACTCAAAGAGAGAGAGAGAGAGAGCGCGCGAGAGAGAGTCAAGGGAGTCAAATTTCGATCTCAACAGGCACTTTATTAGTAATGTCCATAAAGCGACTTATGATAGAAAAAGAGAGAGAACAAGAGATATGAAGAAGAGGGAAGGAGGTGAGGTTCACAGCTACTGCCACGGGCCCACAGATGTCCAGAGTCTCTGGGAGTCCCAGTGCAGAAGGCGTTCTGTTGTTTCGGTCTTTCTTGGAGGTGATGCCATGGTGGAGGGGGTCTTCTGTCTTGGTCTTCCTGTTGCCCCTCTCATTCAGCTGCTCCAGAGCTGTCTTTTATGCCAGTCAATGCACCTGTAACCTGCCTTGCCCATGGAGATGTGCCCATCTCCACCTAGCAGGCCCCACATGCCAAGAGAGGAGTGTCTGTGAGTCTCCTCCCCTTGCGCACGCGCTCCTTCTGGCAGCGGTGGTCGACCCGGGGTCTCCCGATGAAGGCCAGTAGTCATCGTCACCTTGTGCGCATGCTCTGCTGGCTGTGGGTCTGTGGTCATTAATCTTCCTGTCTTTTCCTCCTTGCTTCATGGAGCTTTCACAATGGTCTTGAAGACAGGTACAAAACATTTTTGAGATAAGGGAGCAGGTACAGGTAGTTAGGTACAAAGCATTCGTTCTGTACCAGTTCTGGCTGAGTTTCTGAGACCGGTTTTCTGAGATCTGTGTTTGTGTTTTATACAGTCAAGTTCTGAGGCCTAAAAATGAGGAGAAATGTTGAGACAGAAATCGATCCTTTGACCGACTCTTACACCACCCGGTGGCTCAACATTTATCTTCAGGATCAGTTGTCTTCAGGACAACGTGGCAGTGGCACTCAGAGAGAAAAGGAGAGAGAAAAAAGGAAAGGAAAGGGAGGAGAAGTTTTTACATCATTTTTTGTCTTGCATCCCGTTCAACATCAATATATTTTGGGATGTCTGTGTTGGATATGACGCTCAAGGACATTTGTGTGACACTCAAGGACTTTTGTGCTTTGAACTCAGATGACAAAATTTGCATTTGCTTTATCATTCGCCAATTAAGAATATGCAATATTGCACAGAGGGCCATACAGATTAGGCAAAGAATCAGGAGAGCTACAACAGGGTGACACAGCTTATTCAGGATGCCTGTAGCAGTAGGCGACCACCCGAAAAGTGTATCCCACCAATTATGTTCTCCATCCTTTTTCATAATTTGTTGTAATTCGTCTACACTATGGTGGGTTGTTATCAGAGTTTTTTGTCCGTCTTTCTTAACTTCTTCTAATATTTGGGTATAATCTTGATGTTGTAATAATTTCTTTGTTTGAATTATATTCATTCCAATAGGTACAGGCTTTACTTCATGAATCAATGTCAGGTTAGATTTTAGAATTTGGTGGGAAGTGACTGGAGCTGAGTAGGAAAAGTCACACCCTGTGATTTTAGTAAAATTACAAACACAAAAATTCGTATGATTACTGGTATAAGCTGTTACATCCTCTACTGTTATATTAGCGCAAGCAGTTCTCAAACACACACAACCTTTGCCAATGTAAATTATTACAGTTTTAGGGTCAACTTCAGGGCGAACTTCAAAATGGCAAACCTTTTGATCAGTGTCTAGGCAAAAATCTTGCGTTCTGATGGCGTTACTTTCACAAATGAATCCTAGTTCTTCCCGCACAATGCAGGATTCCAGGTCCACTGTTTGCCATTTATCATTCACCTTTTGGGCCCATGCTCTAGGAATCACAGAATCACAGAACAACCAGGTTGGAAGGGACCCATCGGATCTTCTAGTCCAACCATTCCTATCTAACACTAAACCAAGTCCCTCAAGACCTCATCCACCCGTGTCTTAAACACCTCCAGGGAAGGTGACTCAACCACCTCCCTGGGCAGCCTATTCCAATGCCCAATGACCCTCTGCGTGAAAAACCTCCTCCTAATCTCCAGCCTAAACCTACCCTGGCGGAGCTTGAGGCCATTCCCTCTCGTCCTGTCCCCTGGCACTTGGGAGAAGAGGCCAGCTCCCTCCTCTCCACAACCACCTTTCAGGTACTTGTAGAGAGTAATGAGGTCTCTTCTCAGCCTCCTCTTCTCCAGGCTAAACAACCCCAGCTCTCTCAGCCGCTCCTCATAGGGTCTGTTCTCCAGCCCCTTCACCAGCCTCGTTGCTCTTTTCTGGACTTGCTCCAGAGCCTCAACATCCTTCTTGTGCTGAGGGGCCCAGAACTGGACACAATATTCAAGGAGCGGCCTCACCAGTGCTGAATACAGAGGGAGAATCACCTCCCTGGACCTGCTGGTCACACCGTTTCTGATACAAGCCAGGATGCCATTGGCCTTCTTGGCCACCTGGGCACACTGCTGCCTCATGTTCAGTCGGCTGTCGACCAACACCCCCAGGTCCCTCTCCTCCTGGCAGTTTTCCAGCCAGGCTTCTCCCAGTCTGTAGCTCTGCTTAGGGTTGTTGTGCCCCAAGTGCAGGACCCGGCATTTGGCCGTGTTAAACCTCATGCCGTTGGACACTGCCCAGCGGTCCAGCCTGTCCAGGTCCCTTTGCAAAGCCTCCCTACCCTCCAGCAGATCGACACTTGCACACAGCTTTGTGTCATCTGCAAACTTGCTAAGGGTACCCTCAATGCCCTCATCCAGGTCATTGATGAAGACATTGAACAGGACTGGACCTAGCACTGAGCCCTGGGGGACACCACTTGTCACTGGCCTCCAGCAGGACTTAACACCATTTACCACCACTCTCTGGGCCCGGCCATCCAGCCAGTTTTCTACCCAGGAGAGTGTGCGTCTGTCCAGGCCAGAGGCTGACAGTTTCCGCAGCAGAATGCTGTGAGAAACTGTGTCAAAGGCTTTACTGAAGTCCAGAAAGACCACATCCACAGCCTTTCCTTCATCCAGCAGCCGAGTGACTTTGTCATAGAAGGCGATCAGGTTGGTTTGGCAGGACCTGCCTCTGGTAAACCCATGCTGACTGGGCCTGATCACCCGGTTCTCTTGTAAGTGCTTCATGATAGCACTCAAGATCACCTGTTCCATGACTTTCCCTGGCACTGAGGTCAGACTGACTGGCCTGTAGTTCCCCGGATCCTCCCTGCAACCCTTCTTGTAAATGGGAACTACATCAGCCAGTCTCCAGTCCAGAGGTACCTCCCCAGTCTTCCAGGACTGCTGGAAGATGATGGAAAGGGGTTTGGCCAATACATCCGCCAGCTCCCTCAAAACCCTAGGATGTATCCCATCTGGCCCCATGGACTTGTGGGTGTCCAGCTGGCCAAGCAGGGCTCTGACCACCTCCTCTTGGACTATGGGAGCCTCATATTGCTCCTCTGTTTCCCGGGTATCTACACAGAGGGAACAGCTTTCTTTACAATTAAAGACTGAGGCAAAGAAGGCATTAAGTACCTCGGCCTTCTCCTCGTCCCCTGTCACTGCTGTTCCCTCTGAGCCCAAAAGGGACTGTATGGTCTCCCTTGTCCTCCTTTTACTGTTAATATACTTATAAAAAGATTTTTTATTGTCTTTTGCTGACTTAGCTAATCTGATCTCTAGCTCGGCCTTAGCCCCTCTGATTTTTTCCCTACATAGCCTCGCTTCCCTCCTGAAGTCCCCCCAAGAGGCCTGTCCCCCCTTCCAGAGCCTATAAATCTTCCTTTTTTTTCTAATTTGACTCAAGATTTCCCTACTTAACCAAGCTGGTTTTTTCCCCTGCCGGCCTTTTTTCCAGAACACGGGGATGGCTTTCTCCTGAGCTGCCAGGATCTCCTTTTTGAGGAACTCCCAGCCCTCATGGGCTCCCTTGCCCTCAAGTGCTGTCTCCCAGGAGACTTTGCCAACCAGCCTTCTAAACAGTTCCATTGTGATTCAAACCTAGAGCTAAAACAGGATAAAGCCAAGATACTGAAGCATTGCGAATGGTTAATACATAAGCTATGACAGTGTTCTGAATAGGATCATAGGAAAAATTTACCAACTTCCACCAAGACTGGAGGTTCTTTTCAAAATCACTGGCATTATCCCAAATTATTGTTTGGATTTCTGTAGGAAAAGTACCTTCTTCACCTTCTCTAACGATTGATGCTGCCACAGTTTGCATCCACAATTGAGCCTGGATGCAACTGAGAGCCCAAGAAATATTACTTTGGACTGTACCAAATGCATCTAGAATTAGTTCATGATCTTTTACATTCATTTTTTCCCATTCTGGTAACACGTTGGACAGCAGTCAGGTAGCTTCCAACTTGCAGGAAGCCTGGGGTTGAGGGCAAAATCTCTCCTGTGTTTTGATCCCTCAACCCCAAAAGAAGAACCCCTTGAGGTGCTTCCTGGCTGGCTCTGGTCTCCCGGAGCCTTCCCGAGCAGAGCAGCCCATCTCTCCCAGCGGGCTCAGTGCTCCTGGGCAGGGAGCTGTGGGAAGCTGCTGCCAGAGATCAGCCCGGACCCGCTGTGGGCAGGGAGGGCAGGGGAGAAGGTGGCAGGAGTGGGGCATCTGCCAGCCCTGGGGAGAACTTCATCTCAAGCCCCTCAAGGACCCGGGGTGGCACCTGCAGGCTCCTGGGGAGGTCCATCACCTGGCAACGGGTGATGTGACAACGAGCCCTGTCCATCTTCCCCCACCCCCCCATTGTGACACTGCCTGGGGACACTCAGTTTGTGGGATCAGGGGGTGCCTGGGGGTCACTCGGTGTCTGTGCAGCACCGGCTGTGCATGAGGCACTCCCTCTGAGTCACTGACTCACTTGGGTCCCTCAGTGTCCGTTGGGTATTTGGTGTGCGTGGTGCGCTGTGTGTCCTTGAGTCCCTCTCTGTCTGTGTGTGTGTGAGGCACTTGGTGTCTGTGGGTCACTCCCTGCCTGGGGGTCACTCAGTGGCTTTGCAGCACCGCGTGTGTGTGAGGCACTCGCTCTGAGTCACTGACTCGCTGTGGGTCCCTCAGTGTCCGTTGGGTATTTGGTGTGCGTGGTGCATTGTGTGTCCTTGAGTCCCTCTCTGTCTGTGTGTCCCACAGTGCCTGTGGGGCTCCTGGTGTGTGTGAGGCACTTGGTGTCTGTGGGTCACTCCCTGCCCAGGGCTCACTTGCTTCCTGAAGCGAGGAGCACAACAAGGAGGAAGGCTGCCTGCTGACTGCCCTCCCGGGTCCCCTCCATACACAGAAACTCCTGTCCCCCCCGAGGGAATCTCTCTGTTTCCACACAGGGCAGCAGAAATGGCCTCAAACTCCCTGTTCCAGTGTCTGGAAAAAACCTTTCTTACTCCCGACTTCACTGTCATCAACTTTAAAGAACTCTTCAACCTGCTGCAAGCTGTGCTCCAGCGCCTGGGAGACCAACCCACAGAGGTACAGCCACGACAAGAAGGGGCACAGGGCAGAAAGCGAGGTGGTGAAGGTTATTTGGTCACCGTGTGGAGTACACAGTGTGAGGAGAACGGGGCGGGGAAGGCGACAACCATTCGTCTCCAGACCCTCCTTGCAGGGCTGTCTGGGAGTGACAGGGCAGCTACCACGCTTGGAGAGAGACTTGGGTCCTGCTCATCCCCAGGGAGTTCAGGAATGGGAAGTTCAGGGATGGGAAGTTCAGGGATGGGTTTCATCAGAGTCGCCTTGCATCCTGCTTCTGGTGTCTTTGGTTTTGCCGACTGGAGTGACCCAGCCAAGGGCTCCCAGCCTCAAGGGTCGCTAGCCAGGACCCCCCAGCACGGGTCTTGCGGGGAGCCTGGTGTGGGCAGGCACGGCTGGATCCGTCCCTGTGGACTCGGCATGAGCAACAGCCCCCCTGGGGCAGGGCTGGGCGCTCTGGGTTTCTGCTGCCCCTTCTCGGCTCTTGAGAATGGAACCAATGCCTCAGTGCTGCCCGTGCTGCCCTCCCAGCCTGTCTGGGCTGGACTGTGCCCTGTCTCCAGGCTCTGTGCCGGCCACAGTGGGGAGGAAGAACCAACCCTCTCTGCGGTTCTGGCTTTCTCACAGGCTCTTCTCGAGGAAATGAGAGAAATGAAGGCCACGCAAGCCCGTCTGGTCGAGGATTTAAACAAGATGCAGCAGGCACAAGTCGAGTAAGTGGACAGCAGAGGGTTTCCTACCCCGTGGGGCTACGAGGGAGACTGGGAGGCCAAGGAGCATCCCACTTTTGGGGGAAAACTGCCCCAGCAGCCCCATGGAGGCTGAAACCTTAATGACCCCATCTCGCTGCCCAGGTCCACTCTGCAGTTGAAGCAGGAGCTTAACGAGCTGCGAGAGCAGCAGGAGACGGGCAAGGCCACGCTGGAGCGGTTGGTGGCCCAGGCGGCCGACCAGCAGACACAGGTGAGGTCTAGGGGCGAGCACTCCCACTGCCAGCCGGATCGCTGGGGTGGTCCTGGTGGGCTTCCCAGACACGTCCCTGGGCTGGAGGAGGCCTTGGGACCTCCGTGGTCTCTGGACTTGTTGAGTGCATCCATCTCGTCTCAGTGCCCATTCCTTCTCCCGTTCTTGCAGATGAATGACCTTAGGGAGGCTCTGGAGACCATAAAGAAGGAGCAGGTCGAAGTGCAGGCAGCACTCTCTGCCAGTTCAAACACACAGCAGCAGGTTGACAGCTTACTAGAGGGCGTCAGGAAGATCCAAAACCAGATCGACGACTCTGCCCACCATGCAGCGGAGAAGGTAGGATAAGCAGAGCCTGGTAGGGAGAGGCTGGCAGGGGTTGGTGTGGGTTCCTGGCTGCGTGATGTTCACTGTAATGTGGGGGAGCCCCTCGCTGCACCTCAGATTGCCTTGTTCACATCATCAGGATGGTAGGCAACGAAAGCCTTGAGGAAAAGGTCCAGCAGGAACTGATAGTTCATAGTCCTGGGCCAAGTGAGCAGGGTCTGTCCCCTCGGGCATGAGTCCATGACCATTGATACCTTCCTCCCCACATGAGCAGGAGGAGGAGCTGAAACAGCTCGAGGCCGCAGTGAAGCAGCTGCAAGGCGACCAGGAGAAACTCAGCGATGCCACCTTGGTGCTCCAGGACCGCTGTGAAGAGAATCAGGACAATATCCAGGTACCTGGCTGAAAGCCCTGCACGCTCAGAGCATCCTCCAGGCATATCCAGGCTGGGCACCACAAGGGACTTGTCCCCCTGCCAACGTGCTCATAGCCCTGCCCGGCTCCAAGTGCCTTTCTGGGAGGCTCTGGAGGAGGCTGGCGAGGCAAGGGGGGCTCGAGGGGCTGGGAGGTATCTCAGGCCACGCCGTGTCATCATGGGCTGGTTTCTGTGTTGGAAGGTTCTGTTCCAGTCCGTGGGGAGCCTGGAGAAGGACAAAGCAGAGATGGAGCAGGAATTGAAGCAGCTCGTGGAAGAGCTGAACTCCAAGGTGAGGACTCTCGTGTGCCCTCCAGGCAGAGATGGCATCTTTGGGGCTTGGCAGCCTCAGGCAGCCTCTCCACAAGCAGCTACCCCTGCCAGGGAAAACCACGTCCCCTTGTGGAGCTGCTGGCTGACAGGATGATCCCGTCCACAGGTGGATCGCGAGGAGCTGGGGCCTATCATGCAGCAGCTCAAGAAGATCCAGAAAGAGCTGCACAAGGAAGCATCAAAGGAAAGGCCTGCTAGTGCAGCTGTGACTAAGTGAGTGTCACAGGGACAGTGGTGGCTTTGGGGACAGTACTCGTCCCCTTTGTGGCCTCTGGCCACCTTGGCCAATGCCCAAGTGTGGGGATGGCGAGGAAGCAGCTGTGCCTTCTTCTCCCACCCAGAGCAAGCAGCAGCTTCCCAACCCTGGAGGAGGTCCAAGGAGGGGTCTGGAGCCCTCCTAAACGCACACTGGGCTGTGGGTGCAAAGGGTTCTGGTGCGAGGGTGGGGGACACCGGCTTGTGCCCTGGGGCAGGGCTAGGACACACAGCACCCACAAACTTGAGTTGTGACCTGTCCTCCGGACAAGGTGCAGGGGTGTTATTAGAGCTGAGGAAGCGCTGGAAGCTGCATGAAGGCTGGTTTGGACGGCAGGTGTGGGCTCCTTCACCCCACATCCTTGCCCACCCTTACTCCCCGCAAGCCACATCCCTGCCAGGAGCTCACCTTCCTTTCTCTCCCCTCTGCAGGCAATCACTGGCCGGCGAGCGCTCCTGCCTTTCCTGTGACCATCCCATGGACACGCAGAAGCCTGCGCTGTAAGGAGCACTGGGCGCATTGGTGGGAGTAGGGAGGGATGGGTGCAGGTGATGTTCTGCTGTGTGGGACATGGGGCCTGGGAGTCTGGGGGGGGATCCGACCCTGCCAAGCCCCTCGTACAGCCCTGTCTGACATAAGGGGCACAGGGACACCTCCCCGGGGGCAGGGGAGGCTGTCAAGGGTACAAGCCCAAGGTGCTCCTGGCTGTAGGGTGGCACCTGGGGTGCCAGGCACTGAGCACCCTCGTGCTGCATCCCACAGGGAGCTGGCAGCCACGACCACGTTTCTCAGCACGACGCGGAGCTGTGGGGGTCCACACACCATCACTACCCCGCAGCAGCGCTCCATGATGCACCAGCCCAAACCACCCAGGACCCTGCCACTGAGAAAGGTAAGGATAACAATGGGAAGGATACAGTGGGAAAGAGCGAGGCCGGGAGAGAGATGCTGAGCATGCAGAGGGGTCCATGCCTCCGTTTCCCCAGGGAGAGCTGGGGGTGGGATGGTTGCTTAGGGATGCAGGATTCAGCCCTTTGATTCACCCAGTCTCTTTTCTGCTTCTCAGCATGACGAGGAGATATTTCTGTTGGGCCGAAATGGCATTGTTTACCGTGGCCGGCAGTACAGGCAGGAGACTCTGACCGACGGCAAGGACGATGGTATGGCCAGGGCTGGACTGTGGGGGAACCCGAGGGTGTGATGGGGACTGTGAGGTGGGCAGGGCATCCACGGGGCTGGCAGAGCTGCCATGGGGGCTGCAGGGGGCTCAGTGCTACCCCTCACCCCCAGGCTGTGCTGCCACAACAACCACGTCCCATGGAGAACTCTCCCGGCCACTGCACCTCCCGCCCCTGCAGAATGGACTTGGCACACCAGGAGCCAAGCGGGACAAGGAACAGAACTAGTGGTAAGAAAAAGGTTTGACATTTTTTTCTTTTATTCATTTCACGTCAGTAAAATCCTTCAACTGCACTGGTGCTCGTGTTTTCATTGAAGCAAGACTGATTTGAAATCTGTCCCCTATCTCCCGGCCCCCAGCCAGCCGTGCCACATCGGTCAAGCATGACTGCCCTTGGGTCAGGCCATGGCGGCCACTGCCAACCACCTTCTCCTTGCTCCACCATGCAAGTCTCCGGCCTTCTGTGCTTGATCCCACATCTCTCGGACACTCCTACCCTGTTTCTGCCACACAGCATTCTCAACACCACCATCTCGTGGCCACTGCAGCCAAGGTGCCCCCAGCCTCCCAAATTGAAGGCTTAAATCTGAAAATGGCTTACAAAATTTTGACTGGGTTGTTCCTACTTTTCTGTATTACATCTCTTGGGAAAAGATTAAGGTGGGGTACAGAAAAGTAGAACTTAGTTCTTGTTGGCAATTTTTTAGATGTTAATTTGACATCCAAAATTCACCCAGGCTTTTCAAGAGAAATATGTCCCACCAAGAGTTGGAAATATATTAAGCAAAATACTTTTACTTTGTGTTGCCGCCAGAAATTTGCTGGCAACAACAATTTTTTTTTTGGACCTAAGTACATTAATGTAGAAGTTACCAAATCTTGCAAAAAAGAACAAGGTGATTGCTGGTTCAATTTTACTATGGTTAATTCTGTCTCTGTGATATGTGATTGGAGAGCTGACCCAAAAACTAACCCTCGGACACTCCTACCCTGTTTCTGCCACACAGGATTCTCAACACCACCATCTTGTGGCCACTGCAGCCAAGGTGCCCCCAGCCTCCCCAGCCCCAGCCACTGCCGCCTCTCTCGGTCGGCCCCTCTGCGCGTCGCTCCTCCAGCCCTGGCCCAAAGCACTTTCCTCCTGCCCTGAAGGAATCTCGGGGCTGCGTGTGCCTAGCCCGACTGTCTCTCCAGCACAACCCGGGATGCTGCAGCCCTGCAGGAGAACCAGGGCCTGGCATGGGGAGGACACTTCCATCTCTCTGCAGAAGGCTGGGTGCCCTTCCTCTTCCCTTTTTTGGAAGGGCATTCGATTCAGCGCTGAACTCTGAAATAAAAATATTATTGCCTTTCCCTTCGAAGACTTTGTTCTTCACAATAACCTACCAGTGAATAAGTGTTTCCTCACAATTTGGGGGCTCCTCTGTGATATGTAATCCTGTCTCTGCAGGAGGGGACAGTGGGAGCAGGGAGGCCTACTCTGCTGATTTTAGGAGTCTCCAGTCTCCTGTCCTGCCCTGTGAGGGGAAGCGAGTCAGTGTGGAACCAGCTGTGCGTGGGGCACTCACTCTGAGTCACTCGGCAGCTCAAGAACCACAGGACAAAGCATGAAGGAAAGGTCAATGTACTGTTGAGCGTCCCTAGGCTGCATTGGTTACAGCAGGGAGTCAACAAACGCAGGATTAATGAGCACCAGCGATGGCCCTGTCTACTTAGTTAGGAAAACCTTTGTTAAGAAACTCTGAAAGGGAAGTCCAGGAATTTTTCATCTTCCCAATGGGCAGTGGCAGTAACCCGCAGAAGAAGCTGGGTAGAGCATTGCATTAGCCAGAGCCATGAGGATCATCGAATCCAACCATTCCTATCTGCCTCTAAAGCAGATCGTCACCTCAGCACCTCGTCTACCCATCTTTTAAACACCATCTTCTCAACCACCTCCCTGGGCAGCCTGTTCCAGTGCCCAACAAGCCTTTCTGTGAATGTTATTTTCCTGATGTCCAGCCTGAACCTCTCCTGCTGGAGCTTGAAGCTATTGCCCCTTGTCCTGTCCCCTGTCACTTGGGACAAGAGGCCAGCTCCCTCCTCTATACACGAAGCAGGAGGAGGAGCGGAGGCAGCAGTGGCAGCAGCAGCAGGAGGATCAGGAGAGGCTGCAGCAGGCGCAGCAGAGGCAAGAGCTGCAGCAACTCGCTGACGAGATGGCCGAGTGGTGAAGGTGATGGACTCCTAATCCGTTGTGCTCTGCACGCGTGGCTTTGAATCCCATCCTCATCGGTCAGCCCAGCAGTGCCCACAACAGCTCCATGTGTGCCCCAAAACAACATTTGTTTTGAGATGAGAGTTGCCTGAAAACAACTTCCAGTGACTTGAAGTGGCCCAGGAACCACCTCAGCTTCCTCTGCCCCCACCATGGGGAAGTGGAACAAGAAGGGAAAGAAAGAAGAGTCAGAGACCTCATAGGAAGGTCAATGTCTCCTCAGTCTCTGGAAAGATGACAGAGCAGAGCATCGTGGAAATGGTTTCCAAACACAGAAAGGTGACTGGAAATGATAAGCATGGAGTCACAAAGCAGGACTCGTGCTTGACCAAGCTGGTAGCCCCCTAAAGTGAGGCAGTATTCCAGAGGTCTTGTTGCCCCTTGCTTGACTGCAGTTCTCCTAAGGTACTGGTGGTACGGACTTCAAAGTTAACATGAAGATTGTGGCAACTCTCCCTCTGTACGTTTTTTTACGGGAAATATTTTAACACGAGTACTGACAAGAAGTTAAGTTCCAGTTGCATCCCCGAGAAGGAAGGGGCTTTGCACCTGAGGCACCTGCTGCCACCAGGCTTGCTCAGGGCTCCCCGTTGACTCTTTGAACCGTCCAAACTCAAGGACAAGGGGCAAAACCCAATCGTTGTGAAGAAACGAGCCCGAGCGCGTGACCTTGCTCGTTAACATATATAAAGGAGCCATTAGGAGATGTTCAGGTTCGTTTGTTGGTGCGTGTCTCAGTGCCCTGAAATGGCGGCTTCGGGGAGGAGGCGGCGAGCGAGGAGTGTGGCTCGGGGAGAGGCTGAGGCGAAGGGCCGTCTGGCAGCAGGCAAAGCTGCCCCCGAATGACCGAATGGGGAACCGGGGTGAGTAGTTGAATGTGGAGAGATGGGGGCCCAGGGATTTCACGGGAAGGGTCCCCGGCCACAGGCTGCTCAGGGATGGGCTTGGGTCACCTTCCCCGGAGGGTTTAAGGAGGCGCTGGGGGACAGGGTTTGGCGTCTGAGGGGAATGGTTGGACTCGATGGTCTGTGGGTCCTTTCCAACCTAGTGGTTGCATGATGCGCAAATGATAAAGGTGATGGTGCATATTCTAGCTAAAAGGAGGGCTTGGATAGCCTCAAATACCCTACGGGTATTACCGAGATGGCTGAAAGATCCTGGGGCAGTGACAGACGCCTCTCGGCCTCACACCCCCTGGATCTTCGGGAATTTCTCTACCACATGTGCTACTGCAGCCTTGGTTTCTTTTGAGGAGAGCCGGGGAGAGAGCCCCAGGGGAGGAAAATGGCTGCAGTAGTAAACCTCGTCTTTGGTTCCTTCTGCCTTAAAGGTTCGGTCTGCAGGCTGGCTGCTGGCCTGGCTGTTGTGTGGCAACGAGCAGTGCCTGTGCTGCCCTTCCAGCCTGGCTGGGCCTTGCGGTGGTCCCAGTCTGTGAGGAGGTGGCTGTGTGGGTCTCTGCCTGCCTGCGGCTCGCTCACTGTGGGGGCAGGAACCCTTGTCTGGGTGTTTGCTGCCGGGCAGGGGCAGCGCCAGGAGCTGGTGCCTCTCCAGCAGCAGGTGGTGTAGCAGCGGAGGGAGAGGGGGTCACAGAGATGGTGTTGATGTGAGCGTTAAGGGAGCAGCCCGCGTCCCAGAGAGGGGTGGAGCTGGGAGGGCTCCAGGGGAGGGAAGCTGTGCCGCTCGGCTTTGCTCCTTGCTCTGCCTTAAAGGTTCCTGTGCCGGCTGGCCGCTGGCCTCTCTGTTGTGTGGCAATTCCTCCACAGAAAGGGCTGGGGCAGGGCAAACGCTTTGCTAACAGCATAAGTAGGGTCCCGGTGAGGGCAGAGCTACGGGGAATGGGGGGCGGTGTGTGGTGTACCCTGTCTCCCACTCCGGGTGCAATGAACGATGCACAGACAAGAGCAGAGCAGTTTTCCTTTTCTCTCTAAGCCGTGTGCCCTTCCTCTTCCTCAGCAGGCAGCCGAGGCCCAAAACCCACACAAGCGCTCTGGCCACCTCCCAGCCGGCCCAGCACTCGTCCGTCCCTTTCCGCAGCCTGTTCTGCCAGGAGAGGATAATCCAGTGGGGAGACACGGCCCTGCACTGGTGTCACGGTCCACTCGTAAGCGGACTCGTGATGGTTCGTTTCATTTCTGATTTCAGAGTTGCAAAATAATAACTCAAAGAGAGAGAGAGAGAGAGCGCGCGAGAGAGAGTCAAGGGAGTCAAATTTCGATCTCAACAGGCACTTTATTAGTAATGTCCATAAAGCGACTTATGATAGAAAAAGAGAGAGAACAAGAGATATGAAGAAGAGGGAAGGAGGTGAGGTTCACAGCTACTGCCACGGGCCCACAGATGTCCAGAGTCTCTGGGAGTCCCAGTGCAGAAGGCGTTCTGTTGTTTCGGTCTTTCTTGGAGGTGATGCCATGGTGGAGGGGGTCTTCTGTTGGTCTTCCTGTTGCCCCTCTCATTCAGCTGCTCCAGAGCTGTCTTTTATGCCAGTCAATGCACCTGTAACCTGCCTTGCCCATGGAGATGTGCCCATCTCCACCTAGCAGGCCCCACATGCCAAGAGAGGAGTGTCTGTGAGTCTCCTCCCCTTGCGCACGCGCTCCTTCTGGCAGCGGTGGTCGACCCGGGGTCTCCCGATGAAGGCCAGTAGTCATCGTCACCTTGTGCGCATGCTCTGCTGGCTGTGGGTCTGTGGTCATTAATCTTCCTGTCTTTTCCTCCTTGCTTCATGGAGCTTTCACAATGGTCTTGAAGACAGGTACAAAACATTTTTGAGATAAGGGAGCAGGTACAGGTAGTTAGGTACAAAGCATTCGTTCTGTACCAGTTCTGGCTGAGTTTCTGAGACCGGTTTTCTGAGATCTGTGTTTCTGTTTTATACAGTCAAGTTCTGAGGCCTAAAAATGAGGAGAAATGTTGAGACAGAAATCGATCCTTTGACCGACTCTTACACCACCCGGTGGCTCAACATTTATCTTCAGGATCAGTTGTCTTCAGGACAAGTTGTCTTCAGGACAACGTGGCAGTGGCACTCAGAGAGAAAAGGAGAGAGAAAAAAGGAAAGGAAAGGGAGGAGAAGTTTTTACATCATTTTTTGTCTTGCATCCCGTTCAACATCAATATATTTTGGGATGTCTGTGTTGGATATGACGCTCAAGGACATTTGTGTGACACTCAAGGACTTTTGTGCATTGAACTCAGATGACAAAATTTGCATTTGCTTTATCATTCGCCAATTAAGAATATGCAATATTGCACAGAGGGCCATACAGATTAGGCAAAGAATCAGGAGAGCTACAACAGCATATTACAACACAGCTTATTCAGGATGCCTGTAGCAGTAGGCGACCACCCGAAAAGTGTATCCCACCAATTATGTTCTCCATCCTTTTTCATAATTTGTTGTAATTCGTCTACACTATGGTGGGTTGTTATCAGAGTTTTTTGTCCGTCTTTCTTAACTTCTTCCAATATTTGGGTATAATCTTGATGTTGTAATAATTTCTTTGTTTGAATTATATTCATTCCAATAGGTACAGGCTTTTACTTCTAGAATTAGTTCATGATCTTTTATATTCATTTTTTCCCATTCTGGTAACACGTTGCACAGCAGCCACTGATGCGTTCCCAAAGCCAAAAGGGAAGATTGTAAAGGCTGTTGTATTTTTGCCAAGTCAAAAGTTGTAGCAGCTAATTTGTTCAATAATAATTCTGAATCAATGCTATTCAGAACCCCCAGTCTGGTTCCCAAAATGCCAGTTAGGTCTCTCGATACTCGTCTCCGGGAAGATCTACGTAACCAGGTGGTCCATCCCTCATAAGAGGTGTGTAGGAAGGGAGAACAGGCAGGTTGAATTTCTGAAACATTACTTTGCATCAACAATTCAACCCTTTTAAGAGACCATTCTGGTTGAAATAACATTTGTTGTTGACCAGTGTTTCCAATTACAAATGGTCCAACCTCATAAATCATTGGTTGGAGTTTTGATTTGGGAGGAACCGTAGGTGTTAAAACTTCTATCATTAATTTTCCCCAATGTTTGCTGTTATTTTTTCCACACGTGACTTTATGAGAAGAATTTACTGCGGTAAAATTTAACCAACAATCTTCATTTTGGGTTCTGCATGGTTGAACAAGACCATGTTGTCCAATACTATAGCTGTTTGCTGGCTCAATGAGGGATTTAGACATTAATTGACATCTTATGTAAGTGGCATCACCTCGAGTAATGACAAAAGGAGAAACTGTTTCCTTCTCATTTAAAGTGAGAGAAGTGTCTCTGCCTTGGTGTGTGAGTATTGCAACAAGTTTTGGTTTAGCTACTGCATTTATCTGGAATCTTTGAATTAAACCTAATAATTTTGGGTTAGTTTTTGGGTCAGCTCTCCAATCACATATCACAGAGACAGAATTAACCATAGTAAAATTGAACCAGCAATCACCTTGTTCTTTTTTGCAAGATTTGGTAACTTCTACATTAATGTACTTAGGTCCAAAAAAAAAAAAATTGTTGTTGCCAGCAAATTTCTGGCGGCAACACAAAGTAAAAGTATTTTGCTTAATATATTTCCAACTCTTGGTGGGACATATTTCTCTTGAAAAGCCTGGGTGAATTTTGGATGTCAAATTAACATCTAAAAAATTGCCAACAAGAACTAAGTTCTACTTTTCTGTACCCCACCTTAATCTTTTCCCAAGAGATGTAATACAGAAAAGTAGGAACAACCCAGTCAAAATTTTGTAAGCCATTTTCAGATTTAAGCCTTCAATTTGGGAGGCTGGGGGCACCTTGGCTGCAGTGGCCATGAGATGGTGGTGTTGAGAATGCTGTGTGGCAGAAACAGGGTAGGAGTGTCCGAGAGATGTGGGATCAAGCACAGAAGGCCGGAGACTTGCATGGTGGAGCAAGGAGAAGGTGGTTGGCAGTGGCCGCCATGGCCTGACCCAAGGGCAGTCATGCTTGACCGATGTGGCACGGCTGGCTGGGGGCCGGGAGATAGGGGACAGATTTCAAATCAGTCTTGCTTCAATGAAAACACGAGCACCAGTGCAGTTGAAGGATTTTACTGACGTGAAATGAATAAAAGAAAAAAATGTCAAACCTTTTTCTTACCACTAGTTCTGTTCCTTGTCCCGCTTGGCTCCTGGTGTGCCAAGTCCATTCTGCAGGGGCGGGAGGTGCAGTGGCCGGGAGAGTTCTCCATGGGACGTGGTTGTTGTGGCAGCACAGCCTGGGGGTGAGGGGTAGCACTGAGCCCCCTGCAGCCCCCATGGCAGCTCTGCCAGCCCCGTGGATGCCCTGCCCACCTCACAGTCCCCATCACACCCTCGGGTTCCCCCACAGTCCAGCCCTGGCCATACCATCGTCCTTGCCGTCGGTCAGAGTCTCCTGCCTGTACTGCCGGCCACGGTAAACAATGCCATTTCGGCCCAACAGAAATATCTCCTCGTCATGCTGAGAAGCAGAAAAGAGACTGGGTGAATCAAAGGGCTGAATCCTGCATCCCTAAGCAACCATCCCACCCCCAGCTCTCCCTGGGGAAACGGAGGCACGGACCCCTCTGCATGCTCAGCATCTCTCTCCCGGCCTCGCTCTTTCCCACTGTATCCTTCCCATTGTTATCCTTACCTTTCTCAGTGGCAGGGTCCTGGGTGGTTTGGGCTGGTGCATCATGGAGCGCTGCTGCGGGGTAGTGATGGTGTGTGGACCCCCACAGCTCCGCGTCGTGCTGAGAAACGTGGTCGTGGCTGCCAGCTCCCTGTGGGATGCAGCACGAGGGTGCTCAGTGCCTGGCACCCCAGGTGCCACCCTACAGCCAGGAGCACCTTGGGCTTGTACCCTTGACAGCCTCCCCTGCCCCCGGGGAGGTGTCCCTGTGCCCCTTATGTCAGACAGGGCTGTACGAGGGGCTTGGCAGGGTCGGATCCCCCCCCAGACTCCCAGGCCCCATGTCCCACACAGCAGGACATCACCTGCACCCATCCCTCCCTACTCCCACCAATGCGCCCAGTGCTCCTTACAGCGCAGGCTTCTGCGTGTCCATGGGATGGTCACAGGAAAGGCAGGAGCGCTCGCCGGCCAGTGATTGCCTGCAGAGGGGAGAGAAAGGAATGTGAGCTCCTGGCAGGGATGTGGCTTGCGGGGAGTAAGGGTGGGCAAGGATGTGGGGTGAAGGAGCCCACACCTGCCGTCCAAACCAGCCTTCATGCAGCTTCCAGCGCTTCCTCAGCTCTAATAACACCCCTGCACCTTGTCCGGAGGACAGGTCACAACTCAAGTTTGTGGGTGCTGTGTGTCCTAGCCCTGCCCCAGGGCACAAGCCGGTGTCCCCCACCCTCGCACCAGAACCCTTTGCACCCACAGCCCAGTGTGCGTTTAGGAGGGCTCCAGACCCCTCCTTGGACCTCCTCCAGGGTTGGGAAGCTGCTGCTTGCTCTGGGTGGGAGAAGAAGGCACAGCTGCTTCCTCGCCATCCCCACGCTTGGGCATTGGCCAAGGTGGCCAGAGGCCACAAAGGGGACGAGTGCTGTCCCCAAAGCCACCACTGTCCCTGTGACACTCACTTAGTCACAGCTGCACTAGCAGGCCTTTCCTTTGATGCTTCCTTGTGCAGCTCTTTCTGGATCTTCTTGAGCTGCTGCATGATAGGCCCCAGCTCCTCGCGATCCACCTGTGGACGGGATCATCCTGTCAGCCAGCAGCTCCACAAGGGGACGTGGTTTTCCCTGGCAGGGGTAGCTGCTTGTGGAGAGGCTGCCTGAGGCTGCCAAGCCCCAAAGATGCCATCTCTGCCTGGAGGGGACACGAGAGTCCTCACCTTGGAGTTCAGCTCTTCCACGAGCTGCTTCAATTCCTGCTCCATCTCTGCTTTGTCCTTCTCCAGGCTCCCCACGGACTGGAACAGAACCTTCCAACACAGAAACCAGCCCATGATGACACGGCGTGGCCTGAGATACCTCCCAGCCCCTCGAGCCCCCCTTGCCTCGCCAGCCTCCTCCAGAGCCTCCCAGAAAGGCACTTGGAGCCGGGCAGGGCTATGAGCACGTTGGCAGGGGGACAAGTCCCTTGTGGTGCCCAGCCTGGATATGCCTGGAGGATGCTCTGAGCGTGCAGGGCTTTCAGCCAGGTACCTGGATATTGTCCTGATTCTCTTCACAGCGGTCCTGGAGCACCAAGGTGGCATCGCTGAGTTTCTCCTGGTCGCCTTGCAGCTGCTTCACTGCGGCCTCGAGCTGTTTCAGCTCCTCCTCCTGCTCATGTGGGGAGGAAGGTATCAATGGTCATGGACTCATGCCCGAGGGGACAGACCCTGCTCACTTGGCCCATGACTGTGAACTATCAGTTCCTGCTGGACCTTTTCCTCAAGGCTTTCGTTGCCTACCATCCTGATGATGTGAACAAGGCAATCTGAGGTGCAGCGAGGGGCTCCCCCACATTACAGTGAACATCACGCAGCCAGGAACCCACACCAACCCCTGCCAGCCTCTCCCTACCAGGCTCTGCTTATCCTACCTTCTCTGCTGCATGGTGGGCAGAGTCGTCGATCTGGTTTTGGATCTTCCTGACGCCCTCTAGTAAGCTGTCAACCTGCTGCTGTGTGTTTGAACTGGCAGAGAGTGCTGCCTGCACTTCGACCTGCTCCTTCTTTATGGTCTCCAGAGCCTCCCTAAGGTCATTCATCTGCAAGAACGGGAGAAGGAATGGGCACTGAGACGAGATGGATGCACTCAACAAGTCCAGAGACCACGGAGGTCCCAAGGCCTCCTCCAGCCCAGGGACGTGTCTGGGAAGCCCACCAGGACCACCCCAGCGATCCGGCTGGCAGTGGGAGTGCTCGCCCCTAGACCTCACCTGTGTCTGCTGGTCGGCCGCCTGGGCCACCAACCGCTCCAGCGTGGCCTTGCCCGTCTCCTGCTGCTCTCGCAGCTCATTAAGCTCCTGCTTCAACTGCAGAGTGGACCTGGGCAGCGAGATGGGGTCATTAAGGTTTCAGCCTCCATGGGGCTGCTGGGGCAGTTTTCCCCCAAAAGTGGGATGCTCCTTGGCCTCCCAGTCTCCCTCGTAGCCCCACGGGGTAGGAAACCCTCTGCTGTCCACTTACTCGACTTGTGCCTGCTGCATCTTGTTTAAATCCTCGACCAGACGGGCTTGCGTGGCCTTCATTTCTCTCATTTCCTCGAGAAGAGCCTGTGAGAAAGCCAGAACCGCAGAGAGGGTTGGTTCTTCCTCCCCACTGTGGCCGGCACAGAGCCTGGAGACAGGGCACAGTCCAGCCCAGACAGGCTGGGAGGGCAGCACGGGCAGCACTGAGGCATTGGTTCCATTCTCAAGAGCCGAGAAGGGGCAGCAGAAACCCAGAGCCCCCAGCCCTGCCCCAGGGGGGCTGTTGCTCATGCCGAGTCCACAGGGACGGATCCAGCCGTGCCTGCCCACACCAGGCTCCCCGCAAGACCCGTGCTGGGGGGTCCTGGCTAGCGACCCTTGAGGCTGGGAGCCCTTGGCTGGGTCACTCCAGTCGGCAAAACCAAAGACACCAGAAGCAGGATGCAAGGCGACTCTGATGAAACCCATCCCTGAACTTCCCATCCCTGAACTTCCCATCCCTGAACTCCCTGGGGATGAGCAGGACCCAAGTCTCTCTCCAAGCGTGGTAGCTGCCCTGTCACTCCCAGACAGCCCTGCAAGGAGGGTCTGGAGACGAATGGTTGTCGCCTTCCCCGCCCCGTTCTCCTCACACTGTGTACTCCACACGGTGACCAAATAACCTTCACCACCTCGCTTTCTGCCCTGTGCCCCTTCTTGTCGTGGCTGTACCTCTGTGGGTTGGTCTCCCAGGCGCTGGAGCACAGCTTGCAGCAGGTTGAAGAGTTCTTTAAAGTTGATGGCAGTGAAGTCGGGAGTAAGAAAGGTTTTTTCCAGACACTGGAACAGGGAGTTTGAGGCCATTTCTGCTGCCCTGTGTGGAAACAGAGAGATTCCCTCGGGGGAAACAGGAGTTTCTGTGTATGGAAAGGAGCCGGGAGGGTGGTCAGCAGGCAGCCTTCCTCCTTGTTGTGCTCCTCGCTTCAGGCAGCAAGTGAGCCCTGGGCAGGGAGTGACCCACAGACACCAAGTGCCTCACACACACCAGGAGCCCCACAGGCACTGTGGGACACACAGACAGAGAGGGACTCAAGGACACACAATGCACCACGCACACCAAATACCCAACGGACACTGAGGGACCCACAGCGAGTCAGTGACTCAGAGCGAGTGCCTCACACACACGCGGTGCTGCAAAGCCACTGAGTGACCCCCAGGCAGGGAGTGACCCACAGACACCAAGTGCCTCACACACACACAGACAGAGAGGGACTCAAGGACACACAGCGCACCACGCACACCAAATACCCAACGGACACTGAGGGACCCAAGTGAGTCAGTGACTCAGAGGGAGTGCCTCATGCACACCCGGTGCTGCACAGACACCGAGTGACCCCCAGGCACCCCCTGATCCCACAAACTGAGTGTCCCCAGGCAGTGTCACATTGAGGGGTGGGGGAAGATGGACAGGGATCATTGTCACATCACCCGTTGCCAGGTGATGGACCCCCCTGAAGCCTGCAGGTGCTCCAAGTTCTCCCCAGAGCTGTCTCTCCTCCAGGCTGAACAACCGCAACTCTCTCAGGCTGTCCTCATGTGGGAGGTGCTCCAGCCCTCGGACCATCTTTGTGGCCTCCTCTGGACGCACTCCCACAGATCTGTGTCCTTTTAGAGTAGTCATCAGAAGGTGGTGGGGATGAGGGGATGACTGGAGCCACCTGGGACAAGCTGCTTGAGTGGCAGGAGAGCAGAATGAGTGTCAGAGGTGTTAAAGCTCATATATGTCTGGCCTAATGTTTGACCTTTGGTGGGCTGTAAATAGAATCTAGATGGTATTCCTAAATGGCAATAAGACCTCTGGGATGCTTAAGCTCCCATATAGAGGCTTCTAAAGGTGTAAGGACTGAAAGCTCTATTTGATCCCCACCTTCCCTTGGCAACGCTTTTGTAGCTGCTTCAAGTGACCAGTTTCAGTCACCCCTCCCTGAAGGTCTATCCAGCACAACCCTAACCATCCCATACCACTTCTCCACTAAAGCTCTGGGCTGGCACCTGAGAAAAGTGGAGCTATGAATGACTTCTGTGACTGTTACCTGTGCTTATGGAGAAGTGGGGGGAAGAGGGTTGAGAGCTGGCTGAGACCTTGATATATCTCTTCTTCAGTCTGATGTGCCCTTGCACAGGACCTCCTGCACACTCGAGCAGTGCATAAGGGGAAGGCTGGACTCTGTCTGGGACTAAGAAAAGCCACCCTGATGGTGGCTTTTCCCTGGTCCTCCGGCAGACTTGCACAAGCTGCTCCAGTGCAGCAATCGTGGGCAGAAGCTGTCACTAGGGGAAGGGACCTGCATGCCTGTATAAAATCACAGCAGTGATAGGAAATTATTCATGAATGATATTAGAACCAATATCCTTCATAATGAAGACATCAATTAAATTCTTGAAAATTAAGTGGAAATATCTAGTGGCACGTTAACTGGAAAATTTCCGACCAGTGTAATTGTACGGCCTTGTGATGGGTGGGTTAATTATTCTTCATTAAATAGAGCTGAAATCAATCTCAATACCTCTCTATTATTTAAGATTGGCAAAGGCAGTGAGAGTGGATTGTTTTCCCAAATTTTCTACCTGCTGTACCTGAGGTGAGGGAAAAGCTTCCAGACACAAAGCCTGTACTGTACCTGGTGTCTTACTCTGCCCTGTCCTGAATCAGGAAGTTTGCATCCTTTCTTTGAGGGGTGAAAGATTGAACTTGAGGTCTCATCATGCTCACAGGAAGACCAGGTCTGGAGAAATGAAGCAAGTAGTCCAATTCCCACATGCTCAACAGACAGCACCGTGGTCTGCTTCCGCGTCTCCTGTAGCGCCTGGATCTTTACAGCACTTCCTGTAAATCACACTTTTGCTGATGCATGGTCTGGAAGGGACCCTGTGAATCACCAAATCAGTTCCTTTCATTGAAGTGTCCCCCCCTAATTGATATGTCATTTGAATAGCGTGCAGGGAAAAGGCAGCAGCCCTCCGCAGGAGCTGGAGGCTCACTCTCCTGCCTCCAACCTGACTGCCTCTCTGCCATCAGAGCAGGGAGACACTGTTCATCAGCACTTGGCTTTTAGTAATGGCGTTATTAATTGCAATATGACAACAGAATAATAATGATAATCACAAGTAAAGAATTAGCCTGGCCAGAATGAAGCTGTTAATTTTGCTGTGTTGGTTTTGACAGGATCACTTGCTGGAGCATTTTTCTTGGAACGGTTCTGCCTCTGCTAAACTCACTTTACTAAAAGCTGGCTGCACTGCCCCTGCTAAGTCATCATCTCAAGGTCAATACCCAGCGGCGCTCTCTGGGTAATATGTAGTAATACAAGGCCTGAGGTCAACGGATGAATAAACACACCTTTCCTTATTATAAATCTCTTTTATCTTGTGTGCTCTGAAGGCAGCTGCCTTCCTTTGGCTCCAGTTTGCAATTTGTATGCCAATATTTTCACAGCTGGAAGAATCAATACACCTGGACATGACTTGAAATCAGCATGGTCCAGCACTGGCCAAAGGAAAGGGATGGAATTTATTTGGAAGGTGAACTCTTGAGCTTTATCTGTGAATTAAAGTAGTGTGGAAGAGCTGAAAGTGGTGGGAGGGGTGTTGGTACACAGCCCCAAACCACTCTCTGGGCTGTGGGGTCAGCCATCAGATCCAACAGAGTCCTTGCTCCCATCCTATCTCATTTCCATCTCATCTACACTTTTCTTGTGGTTCCCCCAAACAAATTTTCCCAGGATTCAATCCCTCCTTAATTTTCCTGAGGTTGCAGCACCTTTGCTTTAAGTCTTCATGAATTACTAAGTTACAAAAGAAAAGCATCTGTCTGGAAAGGGTAAAGACTGGGAAACATAAAGCTTTCTATATCCTTTCAGGCTGCAATCCAGTGTCCTGTTGCTGTAGCTTTCACCTGAGGCAGTTTTCAAGTTCTGATGAAATCCTCTGCTCCCTCTGAGCAGAAGGCATTAAAAGCAACCAATCAAACCTTAGAAAACTTGAATGTGGCTTGATTATTTTAAAGCATTTCCAGTGCTGTCACCTCTGGTGATTTTAATTGCAATTTCAGAAGTGCTGGGAGTTTCTTTCAGTCGTGGGATCAAAATCTGTTTTGTTTTTGAGAGGTAGAGGGGGAAAAATGTGGTTAATGAATGTTCTGAAACCAACTTATCCAATTGCAAGCCCTGACTAAACTGCTGGACCATTAGGATGGTAGTGCAATACCCAGGTGAACCCCCTTTCCCTCATGCACAGTGATTTTTTACTTCTTCAATGCATAGGATAGACTCAGCTCTCGTAAACTTAGTCCATGAGAGGGACTAGGCTTAGTCTGAACTCTGCATTATTTTCAGAGCACCTAGCAGAGCTTAGGTTGAATCGTTATCTGCATAAACCCGTAAGATGGAAAGCAGCCACGGTAGAGAGATTTTGTTTCGCACCATGGGGTCTGTGATGAATGTTACAGGGCTGGTGCAGAACGTAGTTAATCTAAACCTGCCACCTTCTCCTCTCTATCGCACTTATAGCTGGGCTATAGCCTGAGCTGCAGCTGTGACTGGGTTGTTTGTGTGGTACTGAGGTCTCACGTCAGGCTTAAAGCACATCTGAGATTCCTTGCTCCTGATCTCCTAGCCCCACCTTACCACTTGTAAGTGGATGTTTTTACTCCTGCAAGGGAACAGGTTACCTCTTCCAAGGAGAACCACAGTCCAGACAACCCAGCCACAACTGTCCGTCTCAGACCTGTCCCATGGGCAGGAGCCACAAAACTAAAGGTCTGTCCATGGGGCAACGGGCTGCAAATGTAAAGGGACAGTGGGGCCATATTAAACCTCCTTTACCAAAGACCGTCACATGCCTCCAACACCGAAGAGCAACAAGGTCCAATGTGCTGTTTCTAGCTCTGCTAGATGATTTGGGGAGGGACTGCTCACAAAGGCCTGTAGTGACAGGACTAGGGGCAATGGTTGTAAACTAGAGAGGGGCAGATTTAGGCTACACATAAGAAAGAATTTCTTCACCATCAGAGTGGGGAGGCACTGTAACAGGTTGCCCAAGGAAGTTGTAGCTGCCCCACCCCTGCAGGTGTTCAAGGCCAGGCTGGATGGGGCTTGGGCAGCCTGACCTAGTGGGGTGTCCTTGCCTGTGGCAGGGGGATTAGAACTGGATGATCCTTGAGGTCCATTCCAACCCAAACTGTTCTATGATTTAGGAAAGTTGAATACTTTCCCCAAATCTGCCATTGGACTGTTCAAGGCAGTGGAGTTGTCCTGGGGTGGGAGTGAGCCTTGTAGAGAAGCCTCATGTCTTCATTGGCAAAGTAAGATGTACTCGCCTTCCTGACTGTACATGTGGAGAGAGAGCTTTTTCAGGTAAACATAACCAAAGTAATTTTCACCCAGATGCCTTTTGGGGGCAGTTAATGAATCATACTTCAGGCCTAATGAATTTTCTGCTCCCACATGGTAAACAGGAACACACATTATCCTTGCAGTGACAAGTCCTAGGCAGACCAAAACAAAACTAATTTCTCTTTAACCAAGCATCTCTCACAGTAAGGAAAGTTACGGTACACAGACCTTGCTGTTGGCAAAGCAGGAGCCAACATTAGGCTCTTCTATTTGCGATACTTCACTGGTATCACGAAGTAAAATCTGAAGCAAGTTGGAGGATTCTGGCAGAGTTTTTGACAAGACAGATGAACTGCTGGGAGAGCACAGCAGGATTAGTGGACAAGGACCAATTTTATGGATGTTGCTGGCTATCTAAGAAAACATTTTTCCCTCCTCTTCCCTTGTTTGGGGATTCACAAGTCAGGTCACATTCTACCCCAGCCTCTTTGAGCTTTATCTAGATCTTGTTATCCATCCCCATGTTGTGAGAAATGGTAAGAACTATTGTCAAACTGTGGGCAGTGACTTCAGTTCCAGACTCATCAGCAACTTCACAACAACTTGTCTGTATCAATGTTCAGCACAGTGAGGGTAAAATGTAACACAAAGCAAAGTACGACGTATGTTTGGAAATGTGCACTCTGAAAGCATGACCTATGAGATGTCCCTGCCTCCCTGATAGTCTGAGTCTGCTGAAAGGGTATCAAGTTCTACTTTATCTTGCATCCAAATTTAACTGCCAAAGTTCAGAGTTGATGGTGAAGCAAAGAGTTTTTTAACTGAAGCCCTGCAAAAATGTGGGGGTAGCAGCAAAACTTTAGTTCATAGTTATTCTTTATGAAAGAAAAGTATTTTCTGAAATTTAAAATATGCAAAGAGTCGTTATCTTGTTGGAAGAAGCAACAGGTTTGATGTATTTTAGTTGTGGTCAACAGTCAACTGACTGGCCAAGCTATTACATTTTGAAGAGAGCTTGTACCTAGGTTTCAGACAGACTTTTGAGAAGCTGTGCATCTCCCAAGAACTTTTGTTTTTCAGATCCTTTTCTTTCCATCCGGGAGAACTATAGCAGGTGAGCAGTTTGCTCTAATACCTCTAGTGGTAATGATCACTGTAAAGGAATGGAGATCTGAGCTGAAGCATGTTTTAGCTGGCTGTCCTGTGTCCTCGACTGATGTGGAAGTCCTGAGCCAAAAAGCAGACATTACCCACTATCGATCTTGTTGTTCCTCATACCTACTGGACTGATGCTAATTCAGTGTGGAGGTTTCGTTCCTCCTGATCACTGGGTGGATGCAGTCCTAATATCTACAGCTCACTTATTTCTAAGGTTGCGATCTACTACCCTAGACTGATCCGTGCTGCCCGCACAGTGGAGCAACACTATTTGAACACAACTGGATGGCAATGGTGAAGAAACTGCTGGGTTATGATTATGTTTATCTCTTAAAGCAGCAGGTGAGGATGTGCAAGGGACAGCTTGTTTTGAAGAAATAGGAATATCATCTGGAGTATTGTGTCCAGTTCTGGAATTCTCAACATAAGAAGGATATGGAACTGTTTGAACTGGCCCAGAGGAGCCTATAAAGATGATCAGAGGGCTGAATCACCTCCCATTCAAGGACAGGCTGAGAGACTTGGGGTTGTTCAGCCTGGAGAAGCAAAGGTTTCCAGGAGATCTTATAGCAGATTTCCAATACCTGAAGGAGCTACAAGAAAGCTGGGGAGGGACTGTTCACAAAGGCTTGGAGTGATAGGATGAGGTGCAATGGGTATAAACCGGAGAAGGGCAGAGTTAGACTAGACATAAGGAAGAATTTCTTCACTATGAGAGTGGTGAGGCGCTTGAACAGGTTGCCCAGGGAAGCCGTGGCTGCCCCATCCCCAGACTATTCTATGATTCTGTGATTCTGTCATTCTGTGATTCTATGATTCTATGAATCATTTATACTAGGGGATAGGTTTAAGGAGGAAAGACAGAACATCAGTTCTCTTGGGAGAAGAAGTAGTTTCGGGCCTGCAAAGGTGTATCAGCAATATTATCTTTTAGATAAGGTGAAGCATTGATAAAATGAGACACTAGAGCCCGGCCCAGGTTGGGAGGTACCTGACTGAACCTACATCAGCCCAAGCTGAAACATGACGATGTGTTTGTAGTGTTGAAAATCCATGCCCTCCAGGTTCCTCTCTGGAGGTGCATAGCCCCCAGCTTTGCAATGTCCTCCTGCTCTTGCCATTTCTGAGATCTAGTTTTTGCGTTTCAGATACCCACCACATAGTTCCCCTGGTGTAATCATCTCTGAAGTTGCCTCCTTTGTCTGAAAGGTTTTCTTTGCTAATAACGTAGGAACATGTTACTTGTGGCTGGGTGCAGAGAGAAAAGGCATGAGGTGGTTACACATTCCTGTGAGCTCAGCCTCGCAGTGATATGAAGGAAGGGGTGATGTTTCAATAAAGTGCATGTCACCCATTTCAGATGAAATGGAAAGCCTCCCTAGGGATTGAATTGTATGCAGACTGCATAGGAAAGGCCATTAATTTTCTCCCAGTTCATAACATACAATTTCCCACTAATATGAAAGCTTTAATAAGACTACTCATAAACCTTGATGTGTTCATTTGCAGTCCAGGGAATTACTACTATCTTGTGCTTGCAACAGAAAAGGTGATCACACCAATAGGAAAAATGTCATCTCATGGAGAGGTTCCCAGCCAAAAGTCATTATTACAGCATCGTGTAATTTGTTGGGTTGAAATTAACACAGAGTGATGATCACCTTGGGTTAAGTACTAGGACGTTGAGACGGGTGTTTTAGTGCTCTCCTAATGGAGCTTTGCCACATGGTTAACCAGAGCCTCACACATTGCCCCTTTTTGTACAGGGTATAAACAGCATCCAGGCTCCCTGTGGGTACCTGGAGCAGGGATGCTGTTGGGCTGGGCAGCACACCTGCTCCCAACAAGCTGCAGAGGTGGCTGCTGTTCATGGCATCGATATGATACTGAGATTGTTGTCAGAATACCTGTTCTGACAGCAGTGATGTTAACTTTGCTGTTTAAATTGATGAGTTTTCTAACCTTCTGTCTGGCTTTCCCATGAAGGCTGCAAAGATGCAAGCTGTCCTGCTACTTTTTTTCACTAGGTGGAGATCTTTAGTTGTCTGTGAGCACTGAGCTCTTGTTTTTCAGTCTGTGCAACTGAGATCTGCTGAAAAAAATTGACTGATGAATTTTCAGATGCTCTTTCAGATCTTTAATTCTCCTTTGGGATATACAGCTCTCTTTACTGAGAACATATGGGCTGACAGGAAATAGGTCTTTTTGTGGTTCCTCTTTTAGAACATTCTGATTTTTATCATTTATTGATGGATGGGAATGAAAACGCTTGAAAGAAGATTAGGATAACAAACTAATGAAAAGTAAACAAAAGCATAAACAAAGAGTGTGTACAGTTCTTTGCTTTAAGCAACCTGATCCAGTGGAAGGTGTCCCTGTTCATCAGCAGGGTTGGAACTGTGTGATCTTTAAGGTCCCTTCCAACCCTAACCATTCTATGATTCTGTGATATAATTCTCTACTACCAACATCCCGCAGAGGACAGATCCCAACCTCAGCAGCCCTGCCGCAATGCCCCTCCCAGAGAGGTGCTTCAGACATTTCCTGACCTTTGTAGGACTAAAACTCAGCCCAGGCCCCCTTAAGATGAACTGATGTAGAGATTTACCACATTATCTTGAGAAGAAATTTTGTCACTAAACATATAGCTTTCTCCGAGCAAGCAAAGCAGTACATGCACTCATATTTCTTTAGCGAGAGATGGGGAGCTAAGATTGGCAGGGCCAGCAGAATTAACCATCACTCTGTTCCAGATTTCTAGCTAGTGATAGCAGAGAAAAATGAGATCCCATGGGTAGAAGGTCGGTATTTCTCTACCATAATTCTCTCCACTGTAGCCAGTCACTAATTAGGAGGCTAGTGGAACCCTGAGCGTTGTCAGAAGATGAATATTAAACTGGTACAACTTGGAAATACACAACTATGTGCCTTAAATTTGACAATAACATTTCTGGTAAAACAAAACTGTAAGTGATAAAAAGGTCAAAAGGATGGGGCAGCCATACAGGACAGGTTTCTGGACTTTTGTTTAGTGATTCTCAGGAAAATTTGGGTGGAAAATTAAAATTCATTAAAAATGAGTATTTTAATTTCTGCCACAAGGGAGCATTGAAAAATTTCTACATCTTCACTTGAAAAGAGAGGAGTTCAGCTTAATATTGGTATTGTGTCAAAACCATTTTAGAAATATCTAAGTTCAGGGGCAAATCTACTGGTTGCTGAAAGCTCTTCAGAACGTTCTTTCAGAGGGATATTTTTTCTAATAAGCATTAGGAGAATGTTTTTGAGTGGATCAATTCAACCTGCTTTCACTCAGCACCTTGTGCTGGGAGTTTTGTTTCATGTCTTATCCCCTACCTGGAGTCTTCACACACACCTTGGCTACATTTATTACTTTGGGAGGTGAACTTGGAGAAGAGGAGGCTGAGGGGAGACCTCATTGCTCTCTCCAACTACCTGAAAGGAGGTTGTGGAGAGGAGGGAGCTGGGCTCTTCTCCCAAGTGCCAGGGGACAGGACAAGAGGGAATGGCCTCAAGCTCCGCCAGGGGAGGATTAGGCTGAACAATAGTAAAAAATTTTTCACAGAAAGGGTCATTGGGCAGCGGCAGAGGCTGCCCAGGGAGGTGGTTGAGTCACCTTCCCTGGAGGTGTTTAAGGCACGGGCAGACGAGGTCCTGAGGGACATGGTTTAGTGTTAGATAGGAATGGTTGGACTTGATGATCCAGTGGGTCTCTTCCAACCTGGTCATTCTGTGATTCTATGAGATGGTTGGTTCTCAGTTGACCTGGCAGCTGGAGGAGGGCGATTGGAATGCAGAAATAGTGCAAGACAGGAATGGAGAGAAAAGGAGGCAAAGGGAAGAAAGGCAGCAGAGCAGAGAGGATATGGGATGAGGTGAATGGAAGAGTGTGGCAGGGAGCTGGGTCTGGACACAACTCTGATCTGTGATGAGGCTGCTGGATCTCAGAACGACAAACCTTGCTGTGAATATTGCTCAGTGTGGAAGAGAGTCTATACACTTCAAAGAAAACAATATTTGCTTGGGAAGGTTTTCTTCTTTGTAGGGAATCACTGAAAGCTCGAAAAAAGGAAGTCATTCTTTTTCCTTTGCATTTGCCTTTTTGCTTTTGTCTTCTTTTACTTTCTGTCTTTTGCCCTTTTCCTTGTTTGCTTCCTTCCTTCCTTACACATTCTCTCCTGGAATCATCTGTGATGCTTGTGTTGAAATACTCAGGAAAAGCAAATGCATCTCTGCTCTCTGCAGTCATTTCTGTCAGAAAGACTGATGGACATGTGCAAATGAGGGAAGACTGAGAAATTACTTTGACTCTGTGCCACAGATCTCCTTAGGCACTGAGCCAAAAAGACTCTGGCTTCTGTAAATATGGGGTGGACTATGGATGGGAGGGTGATGGACTTTGGTATTTAATTCAAAGCACTAATAGGGAGACAGGGAAATATAACACTTAGTTATGGGGACAAAATCAATCAGAGTTCTCCACTTCCTTGCGTTGGGTTTGATTCATGTAGCTAAACATGGAGAAGAGATTAGACTCCCCAGGAATTACAATTCCATCTGCATTTAGTGTGTGGAGTGCCATATAGCCTCTGGGCAAAGATTGTTTCTGAAGGGTCATTCCTCCATATATCATCATCAAATAAAACCTCAGCACGGCCAGATCTGCTCCCTGGAGGTGCCCATCTTTCACCAATGCCTGCAGGGGGAGCCTTGACACCAAGATTAGGCTGGACAACTCACTTTCAGACTAGTTAAAAGAAATTACCCATCCTGTTGGAAATATGTGGACCAAACCCCAAATAGGGGACTTGTAAGTCCAAGAATACAGTCATTAGCCAGCTGGCCGGTACTTGGCTACCCATAGTAGAGCTTCTAGCAAGGCAAAGCAAGTCAAATCTTTTAGCTTGCGCTGAAAATAAACCATTAGCTGCCTCAGAACAGCTTCAATTAACTTAGCATAAGTTATTAAACCTTAGGGGGGGGGGGAAAGAAAAAAAGAGAGCAACAGGCCGTCTGTTATTCAAATTCAAATAGCCCATAGGCTGGTGGTGTAGGAGGAACATCTGATGGGAGACAGAGAAGCAGAGCCACCCACTTGTGAGGTTACTAATTCCTAAACAGTATCAGTTTCTTGTGCTGCTCTATAAAGCTGACATTTCTCTATTCCTCTAGCCTGGCTTCCTGCTTCTGGTAGGATCTATAGACGTGTATCCTGGACTGAAGGTCCAAGAAGGAAGTAATTCAACTTGTACTTAAGATCCCAGCTGGTCTCCACCAAAAGTAGTTTGTTTATTATGGGTTGAGCAGAATCATAGAATCACCATGTTGGAAGAGACCCACTGGATCATCGAGTCCAAAGAAGGATACAGAAAATGTTGTTTAGTCTTGGAAAGAGAAAGTTAAAGGAGAGATATGTTATGGCTGTCTTCAGCTTCATTGGGAAGACAGACCTTGGCTCTTCTTGGATGTGCATGGAGATTGACTAAAAGGCAACAGGAAGCAGTTGCAATGCAGGCAACGCTGATTAGAAAAATATTTTAAGTCTGAGGGTGCTCAGACAGTGGAACAGAAGCCCAGTATTGCTTCGAGATCTTCATTCCTAAAGATCCTCAAAGCTCAACAGTACAAGGCCATGAGCAATCTGCTGTCATGGACAAATCTGCTCAATCTACATAATCTCATGTTTTGATGATTCTCATCTTGCAAGCATCTAGCAGAAAGCAAACATGAGAAGGAGCAAGAAAAGGGTTTTATGTCTGGAAGCAAAAGCAGGTTGTTTATCAGTCAGGCTGGGGTACCCCGTCCTTCAGCAGCTCCATAAATATGCCATTCAAAGTAGATATGATAGTGAAATTTGCAGAAAAGATGGCCTGACACACCAAGGTGAGTGCAAAAGACTTATCTTCATGGACTGGCAGATGCAAACCAGGGTGAACCGTGCCTCTTCAAGGCAATGAATTTTAACTGAAAATGGTTTTGGATGAAAAACAGCTGTTAATCATATGGAAGAGTTAGACTTAATAATAAATAGTACTTTTCTGGAAGAAATCTCTGGTGAAAACACTCACTGCTCTCTGAGCTCCTAAAGATGCAGCAAATCCCAGTGTCCAACAAATGGCACATTTTCCTTATTCTCAGCTTGCCTAAATACAGGCTGCAGGGAAGCAGAAGAGGTTTTTATATCACTCCTCATAGCAGAACAAGATGTATTCTGGAGGGATGTAAAGAATACCGGGTGCTGCTGCCCAGTATTCCATAGGGATATTCCCTAAGGAACCAAGCTAATCTGTTTCTTACTGAGGCCTTGCCTTTCTTTTATCCTCCAACCCAGCAGGCTGCATTCATGCAGTAGGCAGAGTCCTTGAATCCTTCTTCAGCAACTTTAGAATAGGTCTACAGCAAATCCACCCACTTTCCTTCACCCTTCCCCATTCTCCTGTTCTTCTGTCCCCAATCTGCTGGGAGCCAGGGACCTGGACTGAGATATCTCCATCGTGCCGTATGCAGGCAGCTCTCAGAGCACCGTCTGCCTGCACACAGGACAGTGCTGTCTAAAAGAGGTCATTTTCATTCTGTGCTAGGAGGCGGCTGTAGTCTTGCAGCAGCGGTGACTCTTAGCAGGATGGATGCTCAGACCCAGAACGCGATGGCTTTCATTCAAGGAGGGCTGCAGTAGGGAGACAACTCATCTGCCTGAAAAGGGACACTGTAGACCCCTTAGGATTTGTGTTCTTCAATTTGCTCATTAAAAACAACACCCCTGTGATTCATGCGCAGCCACAAAACACCCTTCAAAAATAATCCACTGTCATTCTTTTACCATGTCTGAGAAATGAAAACTCCAAGCATGGGGCTAGTCCACTTCATAGAATCATAGAATCACCAGGTTGGAAGAGACCCACTGGATCATCAAGTCCAATCATTCCTATCAAACACTAAACCATGTCCCTCAGTACCTTGTCCACCCGTCCCTCAACCCCCTCCCCGAGCAGCCTCTGCCACTGCCTAATGACCCTTTCTGTGAAAAAAAAATTCCTAATGTCCAGCCTGCACCTCCCCTGGCAGAGCTTGTGGCCATTCCCTCTCATATTGTCCCTTGGGAGAAGAGCCCAGCTCCCTCCTCTCCACAACCTCCTTTCAGGGAGTTGGAGAGAGCAATGATGTCTCCCCTCAGCCTCCTCTTCTCCAGGATAAACACCCCCAGCGCTCTCAGCTGTTCCTCATAAGGTCTGTTCTCCAGCCCCTTCACCAGCTTTGTTGCTCTTCCCTGGACTAGTTCCAGAGCCTCAACATCCTTCTTGTGGTGAGGGGCCCAGAACTGAATACGGGATTCAAGGAACGGCTTCACCAGTAAAGCATAAGGACCTTTGCACAGACCTGCACTGTACAGTGAAGAAACATCCTTAACCTTCTGCATATTGTAGATCTCACCATTTGAGAGATAGCAGAGTGCAAGGAGCTCAGGAACTGGCCTGCATAAGAGGAGATAAAGGGGCTTGGGATGAAGAGGTCTTATCCTCTTCCCCGTGTTACCTTTCAATCCTGGGAGCAATGTCTCAATTTTTCCTGTCTTGCAGCTGAGGAAAGTCACCTCACTCCTGCAGCACTAGGACAGCAGCAGAGTGGGGGCTGGAATGTATTTTCCTTTCTTTGTGTGTCCTGATGAGGTGATACAACTGCTCCCCACTGCTCTTTTTAATCTGAAAAACAACCTATCTGAATGACACTGTAGGCTTCATCCAGGGACAAAGAGCGTGAGGGAGTGGGATTTTCATTCATAATGTAGAAGTTCAGCCTTGGGGTGGGGCACTGGTATTCCAAACACACCATCAGCAGCATGTCTCTTGGTTGGAGCCCACTGCTATTATATTCACAGAGCTGCAAAACCCAGCGACCTGCCACAACCCTGTAAGGACCATGCAGGAGGTGCCAAAGAGCTGGGTCCACTTCTCTACCGTGCCCACCCCTGCCAAAAATCCCTGTCATTGAGGAATAACCTGATGTCTTCAGATGCCGAGATTCCTGCCAGTGTTAATTTTCTAGTTGGCAGAGAAAGCCAATGACAAAAGCTTTTGCCAGGAACAGTGAGGAGCAATTTCTAGGGTTGTTGAACTACTATTCAAGTCAGAACCGTTGTCAGACATTGTGGAGAAAGCAGTTATACTGCAAACACAAGATAGAGACCAAGATCCTTGCAACCAGACCAAGAAGGGACAGGGCTGGCTTGCATGGCCATGGTGAATACATCTTGCTTCTTAGCCCTGCAGCACCATAAAATTCAGCCCAAGATTGTGCAGGTTCCCTTGTGTACTAGGGATTCAGCAAGTTCCATGGCCTGGAGAAAACTGCAGTTATGCACAGGACTGGATCTAGATGTACTTCTTTTCCCCATACACAATCCTACCGCTTCCCAGTGCTTTATAAGAAACTACTGCTGCTGTCATAGGCAGCCCAGCGTAGCTGGCGGTCATTGCATGCAAACAGCTCCTAAGAGGTTCTTCGCAGGTGGAGAGAGCTACACATTGTCTAGGAGTGGAGACAGACTTCAGTCTACTGTACTGGGATACAATCTGAAGGCACTGGTCCCTCCCAAAAACCCTGTGTGGTTCTTGCTGTCTAGTATAAGCACGTGCACATTATTTCTTTGCCATATACCTGAGCATAGCCTTGGGATAGCTCTCAGTGGATCCCGCAATGTGTGACAGCTTGGTTCTCAGCAAGGGGACCCAAAGGGACTAGCTGAGGGGAAACCTTATTACAATCTACAGCTTCCTCACCAGGAGGAGGAGGAGCAAGCACAGAGCTCTTCTCTCTGGTGATCAATGTCAGGACCCAAAGGAATGGCAGGAAGATGCCATGGGAGGGGTTAGGTTGCACATTAGGAAAAGGCTTTTCCCCCAGACGGTGGTGAAGCACTGGAACAGCTCCCCAGGGTAGAGGTCATGGTGCCCAGCCTGACAATATTCCAAAGGCATTTGGACAATGCCCTCAGCTCCATGGTGTGAATGTTGGCGTGTCCTGTGCAGGGACAGGAGTTGGACTCAATGATCCTTGTGAGTCCCTTCCAGCTCATGACATTCTATAATTCTATAATAAGGGATGAGTGACTTCCCATCCTGATAGCTGAAAGGTCAAGCTAGAATTCCACCTCAGTTCATCCTACTTTGATGCTATCCTTTCTCTGAGCAGGTCTGGAGACCTCTGGTAGTCCATCCTGACATAAATTATTCTATGAATCTATTATTTTCAGGCTGTTTGGGGTAAAGAACGATGAAGATCTGATCCCAGCAGGGTTGATTTGCTCAGCTGCTAACCAGGGAGGAGTTGCCTTCTTGGTGTATTACCCCAGCTTTACACTTAATCCGTGTCTTTGCTGCAGGAGTTGAGAAAATAACCGATTCATTCATAGAGGAAATTCAATTAGGCAGCAGACCCAGCCTCATGAATATTTAAAGAGTTGGTGATGTGCTGTGAAGGGCATTGGTTGGCCAGCTGAGCAGAAAACACCTTGTAAGTATTTATTACAGCTTTGTGAGGCAAGGAACAACACAGCACTGAAGAGTTATACCTGTTTTCCTCCAGTAAAGGGAACAGAACTTGTGCTTGTCTCTGGGGCTAGGATGGAGAGAACGTGGGTACCCAGGCTGGGCTCTAGCTGAGCCCAACAATGTGCTTAGTGTGACCATGGATGTTCAGCTGGGCTTCCAGCAGGAAAATCTCCCTGCATTGGCTTTACCCACTGAGGCAGTTCTATGGCATTCTAACTCTGCCTGTTGGGAGCAGTGCTCACACAGTTCCTGACTGCTTCTTCCCAATCAGATCTGCATTTTATATATTTTCATATTGCGACTGATGGAACACCTCATAGTGCGTAGGCTCAGAGGACGGGAAAGTGTCCAGATTTGAGGACAGTGGTAGCACATCAGCACAGCTATAGAGAACACCTCACCCAGCTGCAATGTCACAGAGGGAGTTAAGGCCCTAGTCTCCACTGAACAGGGCTACACACAGAGGCAGAGCACAGCTGGTTCCCTACTCAGATATGCAGGATGGGACACCACCAGCACTTGTGTTCACCTGCCTCTGCAGGCTTGCCTGCCCCGTTGTCTGCAAAGTGCCCAGTGCACATTGGAAAGCAGCCTCTCGGGCTGGGCAGAGCCTCTTGGCAGCTCTCTCTAACCTCTTCTTTACCTTCTTTTTGGAGATTTCATTTTGGGTCTTTCTTAAGCTTCTATATCAGTCTTACAAACTCAGGAGCACAGAAACTCCCCAGCAAATGAAAACTTGGAAGCTCTTGAAGGACAACACAGCATGAGCCCCACTGTCCTCTCATCAGCTCCAGCTCCCCTGTCCTGCCCCTGCTACAAGGACAGTGACCTAGTGAAAAACTGTGCCTGTGAGGCAGAGCTCCTCATTGCTGATACAACAGCTGGGACATATCTGGATCTTGGTGAGCTGTACTGCCAGAGCCAACATAGAATAATAGAGTGGCTTGGGTTGGAAGGGACCATGAAGGTCACCTAGTCTAACCTTCCTGCAGGGAGCAGTTACATCTTCAATCAGAAGCTTCTTACACAGACAGGAGGAATTCAAGAGCAGAATGTCCCTGCTTCAGTATTTGCTATTAGTGATACATTCAGAAACATCTTCTTCATGTCTATAACCAGCCCAACATCAGGGCTTTTTCGAGTGACAATCACTGTTGTAGAGCTGGTGTCACTACCACAGGCAGCAGAGTTTGGGCAGTGTGCTCCTGTGTGGACACACAACCCTTTGCACTAATCAGTCATCACTGAAATCTTCCCCAGTAACTCTAGAAAATGTTTTTCAAGCTGCTGGGGTGACTTCACCTATGGGTATGCATGATGTAAAACTCAAAAAGCTCTGCTGCCTGGCAGAAAGCAGCTAGCAAAGTGCTACCTTGTGCTTCTGTTTAGGCATCTGGTATGCAGGTAAAAGAAGGCAGTACCACAGTCCCTAAATGATCTTTCCAGTGTCTCCGTCTACCCCTCCCCAATCTTCTGTTCAGAGCAGTTTTCAGTCCTGCCACATTTCTGATTTCAGAGGAGGCCTGAGCACCGGTGTGAATGCTTTTAAGAGAACAACCTGCAGAGCAGTCTTTATCCTCATAGCTATGTCCACACTGATCCGTTAGGACAGGACCAGTGTGTGGTCATACTTTCCCAGCCTCCCGAACCATAGTCAAGGATTTGTCCCAGACTGGACTTGTAGGATAGATGCATTTCCTGCACAAATGAGATTTACTTTCAGTGAGGAAGATCCCATCATGCTAAAAGAGCAGAGCTGTCTGCTTGAATCCTTGTCCCAGCAATCTCTGTAAGATTTAGTATTAGATATGACAAAGTTCAAATTAGCTGTCATGTTCCTTCCCAGAAACGCTGTGGTGCGTGGAGTCTTGCCTGTGTTGCTCCTCCAGATCCACCTGTAGGACTATCTGTCAAGCCTAAACTTTTGAGGAGAATCCTTTTGGATGGAAGGTGCTGAATAATCCCACTATTCTGTATCTGTTTCTGTAATTAAAATCAGATGCTCCAGCACTTTAGAGAATTTTGCTGTATTGGCCTTTGAAGGATCATCTCCATGGTAATTTGTTCTCCAGTTAAATTCTAGGATAAATCCACAGATGCTGCCCTTAGCTGGAGAAAGGGACATCTAGGAAATAGACCCTGAAGAACAAAAATAAGTAAATGCAGCAGTTTGTCCTGGTGTGCAGCTGCTGTAGCAGGGAAAGACAGAGCAATAGGAAGGACAGCCTACTGTAACATATGAGCTCTGTCAACAAAAGAAATGTCATGTCAGCCTTGGATGAACACACTCAAATCAACAATGGACATTGGATTGACTCAGCTGGTGTCAGGATGTCCTATTAAGAGATGGATGACTTCAGAGGGAGAATTTCTCAATCCATTTATATGAAGGATTCGCTTCTAAATTCCAGGGGAGGTTCACTGCAGAATTGCTTTAAAATTTATAATCCAGCATCTGTAGCTCTTTTGTTTCCCCAGTGAAGCAAGAGGCAGCAAGGTGAAATATTCCCAGAGTGTGTCTGGACCTCACACCATCGCTCAGACCATCCACACGCAGCAGCCCTCCTACAGCCCTACATAATTCTTGTCTTTTCCTGTCCCTGGCACTTCCTTTGGTTGAACCAATATAATCCAGGGCTAGATAATAATTTTTGTTATGGGCTTGGACTCTAGACAACTATGGCAGGGTCACAGGTTTTGAGAGCTGGGTGTGCCTTTCGTCTAGGAGGGCTTTCCTGTCCTGAAAGCTAAAGACAGGAGAAAATAATTGGCAGTCTGGGGAATTAGAACAGGGAACAGCCTCCTATGTCCGACTCCATGAGTTTTCACATGTGCTTTTTCTTATTTTCCAGGCTCCCAGCCCACCAGACTTACTTTTCCACACTTCCATTGGTGTAAATCAGCATTGATATGCTAAAAACAACTGGTCAAATTCACATGGCATTTAGACACCTAAACTTAGGCGTCAGTGGCATTTCTCCATTCTCATTTAAGCCCCCTTGAGAGTTGGACTTAGGCTAATTGCAGAGATACCCTAACTTCCTACTGTAATAGGTGCGCATAGTGAGCAAAGACCTAGCAACTTGCAGCACTGCTTGAAGCCTGATTCATAGAGTCATAGAATCACTGATGTTGGAAAAGACCTCTAAGATCACCCAGTGCCAACCCACCATGCCCACTAAACCATGTCCAAAAGTGCCATGGATACACATTTTCTGAACTCATCCAGGGATGGAGACACCACCTCCACTGCCCTGGGCAGTCTCTGCTAGTGCTTTCTTGATCACAATTTGAGTAAAGAAATTTTTCCTAATATCCAGTCTAAACCTCCCCTGGTGCAACTTGACGTCATTCGCTCTTATCCTACGACTTGTTGGTATTAAAAAACAGCACCTACCTTGCTACAACCTCCTTTCATAGAGCTGCAACAAGGTCTCCTCTCAGCTTCCTCTCCTCCAGACTAGACAGCCCTGGGTTTCTCAACTGATCCCCTTTACTCCACTGGTACTTAAAACATCTTTCACCTGAACAGGTTAATCACCAAATGACAGAAATGGTGGCGATCACTTGAATTTTTCATCTGGAGCAGGTGAGACTTTGGTGCGTGCCCTTGTAAAGTTCTAACCTTGAGGTGGCCTGGGGTAGTAGCATTTTCTTGCCATCCCTTTTCATGGGATGATTAGTGCTTACTGGGCCAGAGGGAAGGTCCTCCACCTGTTAGCTGAGTGCAGTTTGAGAGCAGTGGGGATGAAAGGCGAGGCACACCTGGGCTTTTGACCTTGCCCAGTGAATATACTAAGTGCTTGTGAGTGGAACCGCTCCAAAAGGCCAACCCACCCTCTTCTTTGACTGAGCTTCTTTTCTAGCAGGAAATCCTGGACCATTAATTGCCAGTCCTTTATATACCAGCTGTGATCTCAGCACAACCAGGCATGATATCAGCAGCCCTTGTCTTCTGGCTACATCAGCTTTCCTTTCCTTGTTTTGTGATTAGTCACATGGCATGTATCAAGCTGGACTTTCATGGCCTTGGTAAATTTATAGTCTGGATCTTTAACCAACAAATGCTGGGCACTGCCCCCTGCCATTCCTGCTCTTTATGTGTTAGCCTAAATCCTGGTGTCTCTGACCTCACTGGGAGAGTGTCTGGTGTCACCAGGATGACCTTTTCATCCAGTGATGGCTTTAAAGTGATGGATGGATGGATGGATGGAGAAAAGGAGGCTGAGGGGAGACCTCATTGCTCTCTCCAACTACCTGAAAGGAGGTTGTGGAGAGGAGGGAGCTGGGCTCTTCTCCCAAGTGACAGGGGACAGGATGAGAGGGAATGGCCTCAAGCTCCACCAGGGGAGATTTAGGCTGGACATTAGGAAAAAAATTTTCACAGAAAGGGTCATTGGGTACTGGCAGAGGCTGCTGGGTTAATGTTTGATAGGAACGGCTGGACTCAATGATCTGATGGGTCTCTTCCAACCTGGTTATTCTATGATTCTATATCTCATGTCAAGATCATAGAGAGAGGGAAGCTGTTCTTTTCACAATCCTGTGAGCCAAGATGCACTCTGAGCTGAGACTAGACAGTTCTGAGATTAGGACTGCTCAGGGAAAGACCTGTGTACTCAGTCAGATCCTTGCATAGTTTGGTGTTTCTTAGTCTTAGAATGAAGGCAGCTGCTCCCAGGAGTTGCTAGATCTGAAAATGATCACATCCATTCTTCTTCATCTCACTTATGCTTCATTGTAGAGTATGAGGTTTTGCAGGTATTCTAAGGGCAAGAGACAACACAGAGCATGGCAGTTGTTACAAGATGTCAATAATGACTTGGTTCTTCCTAGACCCTGTTCCCAGACCCGCTGGCAGTACATACCCTTGTCCAAGCAAATCAGGCCTTTCAGCACTCTTCAGCATAGCTTTTCTATGCTTTCTGATATAAATATTTTCACTGATGATGAATACTGTTTAACACCATCCTTAGCTGTCAAGGTTCTGCAAAATAGTTCATCATCCTCATGTACTATTCACCCCTTTTCTTCCCAAATTCAGAACAGATTTATTTCTTTATATACTTCAAAATTTATGCCTTATTATCCCTTTGTTGTGGCAGCCACAGATTTTCCCAGGTGCTTCAGCTTGACAGTTATCTTCTATTCATAACTTCTAACACACATTAATTGCCACCTGTATTTATATAGCTTTATTTTTTATTTTGCACTTGTGTAGCTGCTCTCTATGCTTCCCTTCTGTGCTCCACAGCCAGCCCCTTGAGGAAGAAAGGTGAGAACAAGAGAGACCAGGCAGAGGGGCCCACAGGTACCTCATATTTGTACTAAATCCCAAACATGTCATTCACATTCCCTGGTAATTTCAGTTCTCACTGCTGGGAAAAACAACACTACTACTCTGATTTTTCTTCATGCATTGAAACAACTTGGGCTGACCACAAAGCTGATTCTTACAGAGCCTATTCACCTGCATAATATCACGGTTTTATCTTTTCTTTCTACCTGGTTTGTGGCACTATCAAAATAGCTTTGCTTTGCCTTTGTAGTATTTGTCTCCTTCCCAGGCATTCAATTTCTCCTTTATTGTGATAATACTTTTCTTTAGCTCTGCATTCTCTTTGCCTCCCTGTTTTCTTTCTTCCTTTGTGAAGTTATGTCCTATTCAGTGTAATTTTGTGTCTGAGAGACCCAGGACAGGATTGATCCAACAGATTTATGTATCTTCAATGTGAATATTTACTTCTGAACTAGTCTAGATTCCCTTTATAGTTGACAGAAGCTCTAGGTGTTTTAATGTACATTCATCTCATCCTTAGGTAGGCGTCTACGTTGGGGCAGATGAGTCATGCTCCAGAAGTGTCTGTTTTCTCCCTTGATTGTCAAGGGATTTGAGGGTGACTAGCTGAGATGTTGTTTTCTACAACGAGGTGACACAAATCCCACTCTGAAAAGGAAACATTCTTAGCCCTGAAATGAGTATTCTGCTTCCCAAAACAATTACCAATTAATCCTCGTAAGATTTCATTTTACTGCTAAGTCAGGTTATAGAAGCTCACAATAGAAAATATTTTCTCATTGTCTGATCTGGATTTTTGTTCTCTTCAGGCTGACCAGGCTTTCTTATTCACTGTTTTTGAACTTCCAGATACAGTGGGAAGACCTATACCACTAGTTTGAAATGGAAAACAAAGATTTAACTCTGTTCAATAAGATGGTCTGATCACAATTGTAACTTGAAATGTTGCTGTGTATAATTCCATTCCTCCCTTTGTGATTCCTTTTTGCTTTGGTATTTTCATTCCTTCAGACTTTTGTAAGACAACTGTGTTCTTTTGCAAGTAGCTTGCCTTTGTCCAAAAGCTGGCACTATGTTGTTCTTTTAAAAAAAAAAGTTATACACAGTCCTTTCTTCCGCTTCTCACCGGCTTCTCTAATTGTTTGTTGCTCTCCTGTCCTTGGAATATGCTCTTTTCATTTTCCTCTGCACACTGCTTACATTTTGATAACTCACTCACCTGCCGATTCATCATCTTTCCCTTTCGAAGTCCTTAAGACCATCTCACATTTTCTTGCAACAGGGAAACTGTTGCAGTTTTGATAACTTTAAGCCAGGATCCAGTTTTCTAGGGCTGGATGCCCATTGTGATTGTCTCAAATTCAGAACTCTACCTCCTTACTGTATCAGAAACACTGTGGTCCTGAGGACCTCGGAGTCATCCTTTTGCTGTACTCAGTATTGTTGAGGCTACGCCTCGAATCTGGTGTCTCAGGACAAGCTGCACATCCTCGCTGTTAGCAGGACATTGAGGCACTGGAGTGTGTCCAGAGGAGGGCAACAAAGCTGGTGAAGATTCTGGAGAACGAGTCTTATGAGAGGTGGTTGAGGGAACCGTGGTTGTTTAGGCTAGAGAAAAGGAGGTTGAGGGGAGACTACTGTCTATGGCTACCTGAAAGGAGATCGTAGAGAGGTGGGTGTTGGTCTCTTCACCCAGTGCTAGGTGGCAGAATGAGAGGGAATGACCTCAAGTTGTGCCAGGGAAGATTTAGATTGGATATCAGGAAAAATATGTTCACTGAAAGGGTTATCGGGCACTGGCAAAGGCTGCCCAGGGAGGTGGTTGAGTCACCAGCCCTAGAGGGATTTAAAAGACAAGTAGATGAGGTGCTCAGGGATCTGGCTTAGTAGTTGACAGGTATGACTGGACTCAATGATCTTAAAGGTCTATTCCAACCAAACAATTCTATGATTCTGTGACAACTGGAACTCGATCTGGAGTCTGCTATTTGCAATCTTTCCATATGCTCAAATGCCTCTTATCTTTCATACTGCCATGCTTTAACTAACACAACTGTGTTCCGTTCATTTCTCAAGTATGTCCGTTAATCTTCATGAGAAGACAAACACTTGAATTTCTTCCAATTACCTCATACCCTAAGCTTCTCTGCTATGCTCTTCTCTCACCATTCTTTCCTCTGTTGTGTTTCTTTTATCCTATGCCTTGTTGATAACTGAAGTTAAGTTTAAGAGGATGAGTCAAGCAGAAGGAGGAGGAATTTATAAGGGAAGGAGAAACTCCTCTTGAATTGAGGATGCTCAAAAGAAACCCTATGTCTCAGCATCCTACCGAGCTAGTTGTCTTTACAAAGCAGAGATAAAGAAAAGTATTTGAAGGGAGAAGGATTGGAGGTCATTGTCTTCAAGAACAATAATTATTCCTCCTCTTCTCCCCCAAATCAATAACTTTCAGAGCATGTAATAAATACCATCATGCAGTCTTGCGCTTCATACTGCTACCAAGACTGAAATATTTTTGTTACTTGTATTTATTGAAGCTATTATATCACTTAACATATGTTTACTAGGATTCTTAGCTTGTAAATTTTGTTCGCGTTTAATCATGCATCTTTAATTGATGATTTATGTCAAGCTCACTTGAATACAAATTAAAATTCAATCAGAATACACTAAACTGCTATTGTAAAATAGACTTTAAATTAACTGGATACAGGGAAAAAAATCTATCTAAACTTGGTCTGCATTTAAAATTGATTTATCAAACAATTGCTATATTGTTTGAAAAGACATTTTGCCAAACATTTTCTAGTTACTATGTTCTTCAAAACTTGAGAACTAGTAAAAGTTATCCTCAGGCATCTACACGTTTCCACAGAGAAATGTGCTTTCTGATAATCATTGTTAACTTTGCCTGCTCTGAGCAATACTATGAGAGCCTGGTGTTCTCCATCCTACCCATGAGAGTCTCCTTCTTTCATTCTTACTGGGATAGGTCTCACTGACTCCTCACGTCCTTTGCTACAAGGATTTATAGTGAATTTAGTGAGTATTTTAGTGTGTTATATTATAACATAAACTCATTTTGGGTAATGTCTCATAATGTTTTTATGCACTGAAGAGGTTTAGATTGGATATTAGGAAAAATTTCTTTAATGAAAGAGTGGAGGAGCCCTGGCAGAGGCTGCCCTGGGCAGTGGGGGAGTCTCCATCCCTTGAGAGGTTCAAAAAGTGTGCAACCGTGGCACTTTGGGACATGATTTAGTAGGGTTTAGTAGGCACAGTAGGGTTGGGCTAATGGTTGGACTGGATCATATTAGGGGTTTTTCCAAGCTTAATGACTCTATGATAATTATGTTTTCATTTTAATAGGTTTTTTTTTTTTTTAAATATTTCACGCATGTAGCATACAGAGTGTGGAGTCCATTTACTGAAATTTAGTACTTCATAGAATCATAGAATCACCAGGTTGGAAAGGACCCACTGGATCATCGAGTCCAACCATTCCCATTAGTCACTAAACCATGTCCCTCAGTACCTCGTCCACCCGTGCCTTAAACACTGCCAGGGAAGGTGAATCAACCCCCTCCCCGGGCAGCCTCTGCCAGTGCCCAATGACCCTTCCCATGAAAAATTTTTTCCTAATGTCCAGCCTAAACCTCCCTTGGTGGAGCTTGAGGCCATTCCCTCTCGTCCTGTCTCCTGTCACTTGAAAAGGCAGGAAGTCTGTGTCTACTGTTCAGAAATCCCCTGTTGTCACTAGAAGGAGGCAGATTTCTCTTCACCCTGGCTGTTAAGACACCTGAGCCCTGTATATCTGCAGGCAAGCCCATGGTGGAGCAGGGACACATGAGGTTTTGTTGGGTCTAGTGTGACTCAGGAGCTGGGAGGGCACTGGTGAGGCAGGATCAGGAGTGAACTCCTGACAGGTCTGCCAGACTGGGTGGACATGTCCTTCTGCTGGCTTTGGTGTGCCGCAGCAGTTGGGAGCTGAGGGCTGCACTCTGCCTGCTGCCTCAACTTGGCTCAGGAGACACCTCAGCGTTGGCACCAAAAGGCTGCTCATGTAGTTGCCATGATGTGCTTTGCTAGCGTGGGTCGGGATGCCATGACCTGGTTCACCTCTGCTAACTCAACCATTCCAACAGACCCAGGAGTCCCTGCCAGCGACTGCCCCTGGGCTTGGCTGATTGTTTGATTGAGCAAAAGGTTGAGGCCGTGAAAGCCATTTCAGGAGGTTTCTAATTTTTGTGCCAGACCCCCCTCTACTCCTGCTGCTGCTAGTGACCAGGAATTGGGCTGAAGGCTCTCTGTGCCTCAGAGGTGTTTTTGTACAGGAGTCCTTTCACACCAGTGACTAGTGCACATCGGAGTAGGCTTTGGTGTTGTGCTGCCTGAAGAAGAGCAGATAGAGCGTTTTTATTTACATGTTATATATTGAGAGCAATTGTTAAGCCTACAGACAGGGGGATATTTGGTCAAGCAAGACCAGACCAGCATCATCTCATTTACCAACAGGCCACAGCAACCTGACACAAAGCACCTGCTGAAATGGAAAGGACTCTGCTGCACATAGAATCATAGAACAACCAGGCTGGATGACCCACTGGATCATCGAGTCCAGCCGTTCCTATCAAACACTAAACCATGTCCCTCAGCACTTTGTCCACCCATCCCTTAAACACCTCCAGGGAAAGTGACTCAACTCCCTCCCTGGGCAGCCTCTGCCAGTGCCCAGTGACTGTTTCTGGGAAAAAGTTTTTCCTAATGTCCAACCTGAACCTTCCTTGGTGGAGCTTGAGGTCATTCCCTCTTGTCCTGTCCCCTGGCACTTGGGAGAAGAGCCCAGCTCCCTCCTCTCCACAACCTCCTTTCATGACAGCCCCTGCAAGAATTATGTTTTAGGAAGTATCCCTGTTTGCAAGAGATGAGAGGAAATGAATTACCTGCTTCAGAATTCCTGAGCTCTGTAAGTAAACTTTCCTTAGCATGACAATCCCAGTGCTTTCATCTAAGCCTGCTCAAGGAGGACTGCAGATTTCATCTGAGGAGGATTTATTTCTTGGTAACACCTTGCACTCTCCATTTTTCATGTTCTTTGGGAATTCAAAGGAAGAAAATGTTTTGAAGGAGATACTAAGTAATTCTATTGGATAATTTTGGTTCTTAATTAGATGATAATGTCTTTTCCTCAGTGTAGTAACCCACGTTCTTTATCAAATGAGAAGCCTCTTCAAAGAGGCTAATTTGGGAATATTTTGTAATAAAGAGGAATATTTGTATAATAAAATCTGTGTATCTGCATCCTGTGAGAGAGATACTTAATATATGAGTTTAGCAAGGTTGGTTAATGCTGCGGTTGTTTACTAAAATAAGGAGTCATCTATTTGTATACATTAGTTATATTAATTGAGGAATTACTTAATTATCTGACGGTGCTTAAGTAGTTTTCTTAACAAACTCAGAAAGACCAGAGAAACCTCTGCAAAGATAATTAAGAGGAGACAATACCGCCTTTAATGGCCACTTGCAATTTAGGCTTTCTTTAATAATTAATTATGCTCAGAAAGATTATTTTGAGAGCTGGTGGACTTTGCACGTAACACAAGGGCCTAATTTAATGAGGAACATCAACTGTCTGTTAAGATTTGATGGAATTGAAGGCTGATCCCAGAAAACAGCATGAAGAGGGGAAAAAAAATTAAAGATGTTCCAAGATTTTCTTGTTCTCTTAGGAAACAGCCCCAGAAATTTTGCTGAGGCAGTGAAAAAAGCATCAGGAAGCATTTCTAATATCTATCTTGGAGATGTGTCCTCTCTGAGCTTATAAAGGAGCATAAAGCTCTCTGAAGTTGCATGTGGCAAATTCATATGCTTCTTTCAGCCTCTAGAATGCAACTTTTCCAACCTTGCAAGCCTGCAGAGAGCTGAGGAATCGGGAGGAGGCAGGATGCAGGCAGGGGGCAAATACCATATCCTTGAATACTGTGTTCAGTTCTGGGCCTCTCACCACAAGAAGGATGTTGAGGCTCTGAAGCGAGTCCAGAGAAGAGCAACAAAGCTGATGAAGGGGCTGGAGAACAGGCCCTATGAGGAACGGGTGAGAGAGCTGGGGGTGTTTATCCTGGAGAAGAAGAGACTGAGAGGAGACCTCATTACTCTCTACAACTACCTGAAAGGAGGTTGTGGAGAGGAGGGAGCTGGGCTCTTCTCCCAAGTGCCAGGGGACAGGACAAGAGGGAATGGCCTCAAGCTCCACCAGGGGAGATTTAGGATAGAGATTAGGAGGAGGTTTTTCACAGAAAGGGTCATTGGGCATTGGAATAGGCTGCCCAGGGAGGTGGTTGATTAACCTTCCCTAGAGGTGTTTAAGGCACTGGTAGATGAGGTCCTGAGGGACATGGTTTAGTGTTTGATAGGAATGGTTGGACTCGATGATCCGATGGGTCTCTTCCAACCTGGTTGTTCTATGATTCTATGATTCTGTGATCTCCTGAACTTCCTAGCCTCTGCTGCAGCACCAGGGGCCAGGGGTCAGTGTGGGTTCATGAAGAGCAGCTCCTGTTTGACCAGCGTGATCTCTTCTATGACCAAATTGCCTACCTGGCAGATGAGGGGAAGGCTGTGGGTGTTATCTACCTTGACCTCAGTAAAGCCTTTAACACTGCCTCCCACAGCATTCTGCTGGAGCAGATGGTGACCCATGGCTTGGACAGGTGCACTCTTCACTGGGTTAAAACAGAGCCTGGAGAGAAATGGTGAGCTTCTCCAGTTGTTAACTGGAGCTAAATCCAGTTGGCAGCTGGTCACAAGTGAAGTTTCCCAGTGTTGGGGTCGGTCTTGTTTAATCTTGGGGGATGAATCCACACTGGAGCCAGTGTGTGCCTCCCCAGAGCCTGCTGGGTGAAGAGCATAATGGTGTAGGCATGTTCTCTAATAAGGCAGTTCGTGGTGTCTGATAAGAACTACTTTACAACAGAATATAATCTACTGTAACACTTTATTATGCCTAATGCAATGGGAGAGTAAACAGGGCTGACGAGAATTAAAATCAATTGCATTCTCTTCTCAATAGCGATATCAGTTTGTCAGTAATTACTTGTTTGTTGTCTTCATTGTGAATCCAAACAATTCCAAGGTTGTTAATGCTCCGAGAGAGAAAATGAAATTACATATTCAATTTATTCTGCACAGAAACAAATTATCAAGAAGAAAAGAAGGGATTTATTTGTATTCCTGTGGTGAAGCTGGTGACATCCTCTGCAATGGAGCCGCCTCCCCACCAGGTCCATGGGGACTTGGCAGTTGCTCCCAGGAACCTGCCATGAACACTGGGAGCTTCACTGGTGCCCAGTTTGAGGGAGCCATCTGGGTCTGGGATCCACATCACATGTTCCTCTTCTTCGGGGAGGAGAGGCTGCTTGGGGGATCCTGCAAGGGCAGTGCTGGTCTCTGACGTAGTGTGGTAAAACTGGACTACACTGAAGTTGTGTCATGATATCCAAAGAGGCAGAGCTGGGACTTTGACCCGTCTGAGCTCTGTGACATCGAGAACAGTCCAAAGCTGCTCTCTGTTATACCAGTGTCATCTCTTCAGAAGCACTGCTTGTTTTCCTGTGGGATTAAAGGTGTGGGGATACAGGAATAAGGGAGAATCTTTCTGCAATAAAGTATTTGAATTAGTTTAAGCTGCTTACTGCAAGAAATGGTTATCTTTATCCAGTTAATTTCTACAACGCTTAAATCTATCTTTCTGTAAATCTGACTTAAATATTAATGATGCTTTGCATTTCTAGTGCCTTTCATCTGATGATCTTAAATGTACCTCTGAAAGAAAAGGTGATTGGGGAGGGTGAAGATTTCCTTTAAAATCTCGAAGAGCTTAAAATGCTACAAATCATCTGATGGTTCTGCTCCCACTCAAATACACAGAGGCTGTGTTTCACTCTCTTGGTGCCAAGGTCCAGCCTGCCTTACAGTCTGATGAGCAATGCAGAACAGGACAGCTCAGCTGAGGAGGGCACAGCACTTTAATAGCACCTTTTATAATTAAATATGGATGATACTTGAGCTGTGATGTAATTGAGTGAGACACGCAGTGGAAAAAGTGTCCTGTTCCAGAGAGAAGGTCGTTTGTTTGGTGGCCAGGAGAAAAGAGTGGTCTGTAATGAGACTGGGGACAGCTTTGAATCTGTTTGGCAGGAAGAGTCAGTGTACAGAGTAGTAAAAAGACAGTCAGGATGAAGGACATATATTCCTCTGTGAGGGAGAAAAAGTGTTAATATGTCAGCTGGAGAAGGGGCTGGACACCAGCACACATAGGACAGAGGGACAGAGAGTGCATCTGTTAGGGGCAGAGCCAAGGAGTGAACTCATTACACTTACTGTCCATGGATATGATGGGAGGAAGGCTCAGTGATGCATTAGTATAGAATCATCATAGAATCACAGAACAGTTTGGGTTGGAAGGGACCTTAAAGATCATCTAGTTCCAACCCCCCTATCCTGAGCAGGGACACTTCCCACTGGATCAGGGTACCCAAGGCCCCATCCAACCTGGCCTTGAACACCTCCAGGGATGGGGCAGCCACAGCTTCCCTGGGAAACCCATTCCAGTGCCTCACTGCTCTCATGGTGAAGAAATTCTTCCTTAGATCTAGTCTAAATCTGCCCCTCTCTAGTTTATACCCATTGCCCCTAGTCCTATTACTGCAAGCCTTTGTGAACAGTCCCTCCCTCTTAAGAAGGGAGGATATGGAAGGAGATGTCATTTCTATGCTGACAGGAAGGCTGTTCCCCAGCCAAGACCCATCAGAGCGTGCATGGGCAGGGACTTTGCATCTCCTCACATCCTGCAGCTCAGATTGGACTGGGACTTGGATACAGTGAAGTGGTGCCAGTAGTGAGCTGTGCTAGTCAAGCTAGTTCCACGTTACTTCCAACAGTTAGGAAAGCTTAGCCTGGCCTATACGCTGATGGCAGATATATATCTGATGATGACTAAATTACACCCTCAGCTTCTTTTGCAATGGTCTGACTGTGGGACCTACACTAATGCCCATGCTCTTGGGATCTCTGGATGGGTGTGGTGTCTCCTTTTACCCTCTCAGGGTGCAATGACTTCTGGTGGCTGATGATCCATCAGATAGCAGGGAGCCACGGATGGCGCAGACCTTGTCAGGTGCTTGCATTGATTCGGCATCAGCACAGCAGCACAACTCTGAGGTTCAAGTGGCTGTTAAAGCAAAGCACCTGCAATGCATTGAGTCTGCTCCAGGCCCAGGGAAAATAACAAAAAGGGAGCATTTGCCAGAAAAGAATGAAGAGCTAAGCGGGGAAAATACATTTTAATGAAATGCAAATATGGTACCCAGCATCTAGGAGAGAATTAAAAGCATAAATAAATAAATGGAAACTGGGAGCGAGCATTTGGCACCAGGCTCAAAACTCTGCTTAGAGGAACAGTCCTACCTGATGCTGCCTGGGCAGTCACCTGCCTGTCCTCCTGCCACCACAGCTCCTGGGGCATCAGAGAAAAGGAGAAAATTCTGCTAGTGGCTTTGCAGTTTGCTATATCTGCTCCTGGCACTACATTTCTGAGGACTCTTTCTATCCCGGTTGAGCTTAGATAACTCTAATGTTTGACTTTAAAATCTGGCTCAAGCAAATCTTGCAGACTTGGGCAGGCAGAGGAAAAGCCAATGCATGTTCTCACTCCCTGAATTCACCCAAGGGTAGGCTCTTCTAACATTGTTTGCTGCAGGTTTGACCTGAACCCTGCTCTGTGTTTTCGTGGTATGTTATTAGCAGGGCTTTGTGCGGTTCCCCACCTCCAGGCCATTCCCAAAAGAGCCTGACAGGCACCGCAAATAGATCCATTTGTCCTCTTCTTTCTTTTATACCTATTTAGTCCCTTTATCTCCCTGGACACAACACTGGCTGACACACTGCCCATGCCTCTGGGATAAGCCCTAATTCAGCCCCATACGGCGAGGGGGGCAGGATGCTCCTGTCCCCAGCGATCAGTCCCTGCTCCACCTGCCAACAGCCCAGGGTGGGAGGCGAAGCTGGTGGAGGGAGAACACTCTCCTGCAGCCTGGCAGGAGCACACTGCAAGCCAGAAGTGCTTATTTCTCTGTGAAATTCCTGTGCAAATGTTTTGCCTCTTCTGCCCTGATTCAGCACTACTGCAAACCCCATGAGAAGCCTTTCTGGAACTCTAGGCCCAAATAACTTCGCAAGTGTTATTTTCCTGAGCAACATTATTCTCATTTAAGGCTACCCTGTGAGCATAAAAATCTCTCATAATGATTTCCCCATCAGCTGTTTCTTCTCAAGACCTTTTTCTCCTTCCTAGAAATGCACGGCACACTACGGAAATTATGTAAAGCTCCTGCTCTCTGCGGCTATGAATAGTGGTTTCTGTTCTGTGTTGGTTTATATTTGGGTTTATAATCACACTCATATTTTAAGTTTAACCAAGGCACCATTTCTCTAACAAGGGCAGCAAACAAAAGAAAGGAGTTTAAGCTGAGCAAACGGCTGCAGCAGTGTATCCTTCACTTTCTTAATGCTCTCCTGCTTCAAATTATTCCCTGCGCATTCCTTTTAGACATGATATACAAATGATTTGTAGAAGTTATTCACCCTCAAAACATAATAACGCAGCAGGGCTGTGCTGCCGTTGCTCCATTCCTGCTCGTTTCAGAGCAACTACATGCTTTTGTGTGGAACTCTTGCCCATTTGTTCTTTATTAAAAAGAAAATTAGCATGAAACCCAGCTCTCCGCTTAATAGTCTCCAAAGCTGCCTAGCAAATACTTTTGTTAAACCAATACAAATCTCGGCCGTAATGCTGCTTTCTGAAATGGAAGAGGCACATGGCGTAAATGTGAACGCTGACCGTGACCAGAGAGAAAACAAGGAAACTGCGCTTGTTGTCCGTGTGTTATTAGTGCGCAGCAAGTCACAGTGCTCTGAGCTAATTGGAGCAGGAAGCAAGCCGGGGCTGGGGCTAGAAAATAGCATCTTCCAGAGTATGCCCTTGCTATTTAGGTTGGTGGGATCTTATCACAGAATCACAGAACAACCAGGTTGGAAGAGACCCATCGGATCATCGAGTCCAACCATTTCTATCAAACACTAAACCATGTCCCTCAGCACCTCATCTACCTGTGCCTTAAACACCTCCGGGGAAGGTGACTCAACCACCTCCCTGGGCAGCCTATTCCAATGCCCAATGACCCTTTATGTGAAAAACTTCCTCCAAATCTCTGACCTAAATCTCCCCTGATGGAGCAGGTGGGCTGCATCACGCTGCATGCCTGTGGAGGGCCCAAGTTCACCCTAGCCACTGAGGGAGTAGAAATCTTCTCTGTTTTTTTTTTTTTTTTTTTTTTTAAAATCCTTTGGATCTTCTACCCAAAGCTTGTAGGACAGAGAGTAAGCATCTGCTTCAAAGAGTTTGGGCATTTTTTTCTGGGAATTTCAGTTCTATTGGGAACTTGTTTGTGAACTAACAATTTAATGAAAAACTACTCTCATCAATTTTTTTTCTTTCTGTTTTTGCCATAAGGAAATTCAAAATCTGAAAAAGAACTTGGTGTTTTCTTGGCCAAAGTTTAAAGCTGAACGTGTTTTTGTTGTGTTGCTTCTGATGATTTTGGCCAGAAAGGGGCATTAAATGTGAAATTTGCAGCTGGGCCTTGGGAGGACTTACTCATTTTAATGATATTTTTGCAAGGATATCTCTCTCAGGATCTAATTCTGCATATTAATGCTGACAGAAGACAAAGTGCTTTGGAGCATTTAACCCTCCTCTCTAGCTTCATGCTTGGATTTTCTGCTGTGGCACAATCATATAAATCTCCCTATAAGTCAGAGCCAAGACAGGTTGTCTTGCCTTGACACAAAGTTGACAGTGGATCTCTGAAAAACCATTTTGGAATGTCTGATGAAGCTATGGCTCGTTTCTCTTCCCTTGTATAAGGGCAACCTTTGCCCTAAGACGAGACCTTGGAGGTCAAATGCTGTCTGAGCACATCTGCTTCTGCTGTCTCTGGACTTGGGATGTCGATCTTGCCTCTGCCAAGTGCTAATATCTGAAAGTGTCATTAAATGCAGACACTGGACCAGCCAGATTTGGAGCAAGAATGTGGGAGCTCATGGACAGAGGGCGAGGGCCAAGGTGATTAACTAAGGAGGAATGGTTGCACTCGATGACCCAGTGGATCTCTTCCAACCTGGTGATTCTATGATTCTAAGAGAAGGGAGCTTCTCCTCCTCATGCATGGATCAAACCCAGTCAGCTTCTCCTTCTTCACTAGACACTTATCCTGGTGGTACTTTATGCCATGCAGAAAAGACCAGATGAGCTCTAAAGGTGGGAAATGGATAGGCAGGCAGGGACATGTCATCTCTCTGCTGCCAGCACACCAGGGGCTGAGATTCTTTGCCTGCTGCTGGTCCTGCAGTTGTCCCTAGGCTCCGAGATACAGGTATATGGGGGTCCTCTGTGTGAAGAGAATAGGGCAGAGAGCGTCTGTCTCTCAAGAGCCACAGAGCACATTTTGTCAGGAGGTATGTTATAATTCAGCAGAGAAAATGAACCTTGCCTTAATGATGTGTTAATTACACGAGTTGTCACTGTTCCATGGCAAAGGCACCTAATCAGGGAAGAATGCTGAATACATGTTTTTAGATGCCTCATTATGGAGCTTGCAAAGAGCTTGATGCACACTGGATGAGGAGAGCCAGCATGTTGTGCAAGACCAGATCTGCACAGGACATTCAGCGATGGAGCTGAATTAATATGCAGACATGGAGCGAGTCCAGAGAAGAGCCACGAAGCTGGTGAAGGGGCTGGAGAACAGGCCCTATGAGGAGCGGCTGAGAGAGCCGGGGTCGTTTAGCCTAGAGAAGAGGAGGCTGAGAGGAGACCTCAGTACTCTCTACAACTACCTGAGAGGAGGTTGTGGAGAGGAGGGAGCTGGGCTCTTCTCCCAAGGGACAGGGGACAGGACAAGAGGGAATGGCCTCAAGCTCCACCAGGGGAGATTTAGGCTGGAGATTAGGAGGAAGTTTTTCACACAGAGGGTCATTGGGCATTGGAATAGGCTGCCCAGGGAAGTGGTTGATTCACCTTCCCTGGAGGTGTTTAAGGGACAGGTGGATGAGGTGCTGAGGTTTAGTGTTTGATAGGAATGGTTGGACTCGATGATCCAATGGGTCCCTTCCAACCTGGTTGTTCTATGATTCTATGATTCTATGACGGGTGATGAGTGATGGGGGCAGCTGGAGTCTGGGCAGCCCCAAGCCATGCCAGGCAACTTCTCTGTTCAGATCCTCCTTTGTGGTGCAGCTCAAGGCATGGCAGGATGGATAAGGGGACAGCAGGTGGTGGATTGTTTCATTTCCCCTTTGGGCTGAAGCTGTTCTAGCTGGTTCGTTCTGTCTGAATTCAGACTCGTCAGAGGCAAAATCCCTGCTGCACAATTTCAACCTGGGCACTGCCTCTGTAAGAAGGTCCTGATTGGATCCATGGAAATGTTGAGCACTGAGGAAGTAGAAGCCAAATCAGGTCTTGTGTGTGGAAAGACACTGTCCCAGGAAATACAAGAACATCAATATTTATTGCTACCTTTACTCTGCTGGCTGAGTGCTGCAGCTTTGGCTGAGATTCCTGAACCCTCATCAGGCAAAGGTCTCTGCTTGAATTTCAGCCACTTCCCACTTATCCAGTATGTCCTACAAAGCCTTTGAGGGCAGCCTGTCCACTATCAGAGGGATGCAGACCTTTCTAATGCACATGAAGATCCTGCTTGCCCTGGTTTTTGCTGCAGCTCTCAGGGCTCCCCTGACTTGTGGTGTGACCTGTGATACTGCTGCAGCCCAGACTGTTAATTGAGACTTAGGCTTGCCTGTTTCTCAGTATTTACTGACTCCAACCCACAAGGGCAGAAAATGCTCCCTATATTCCTTCACAACAGGCATGGGAGCTCCCAGCACTGGCTGCTGTCAGGGAGTGAAGAATGTGATCACCAAACACAGTTTTGTGTCTGTGCTTTTTGTACTGGGGCAGATAGATCTTCACCAAGGTGAAAGCAAGTTTTAGGGTGAAGTTGCTTTCATTGTTAAAACAGCTCTTCCAGTAACCCCATCTGTCACACTGAGATTTACAGGAAAATGACTGAGAAACACAATGGCAAAATAAAGATGCCTTCAACCAGACAATGTATTTGTTGCTCTGGAAAGGCCACGCGTGGCAAGCAGAAGCAGACCCCATCTGGCTCTGGGTTAGGTAGAGTAACTGGATAGGGAGAGTAAATAACAGCTTGTTGGGTAACTTTGGGGTGAACTCAAAAGCCTCCCCCCCCAGAAAATCATGTTTACCAGGCTCGTTCTCAGGACAGCAAACCCCAGGGTGCCAGGCTGTTTGTTGAGGGTTCATAGCTACTGGCCAGGACGGAAAGGCAGTTTGTAGACTGAATGATCTCTAAGATCTCTTACAATCCAAACTATTCCATGATTCTGTGATTCCAGGAAATTCGTAGAATCATAGAATCACCAGGTTGGAAGAGACCCACTGGATCATCAAGTCCAACCATTCCCACCAATCTCTAAACCATGTCCCTCAGCACCTCATCCACTTGCACCTTAAACCCTTCCAGGGAAGGCAAGTCAACCACCTCCCTGGGCAGCCTCTGCCAGTGCCCAATGACCCTTTCTGTGAAGAATTTTTCCCTTATGTCAAGCCTGAACCTCCCCTGGTGGCGCTTGAGGCCATTCCCTCTTGTCCTGTCCCATGCCACTTGGGAGAAGAGCCCAGCTCCCTCCTCTCCACAACCTCCCCTCAGGTAGTTATAGAGAGCAATGAGGTCTCCCCTCAGCCTCCTCTTCTCCAGGCTAAACACCCCCAGCTCTCTCAGCCGTTCCTTGTAAGGCTTGTTCTCTTCATGTCTCTCCTGGAAAATGTCCATAGAGAGTTCAGGTGAGGCTGGCTGGGCAGTAGGGAGAACAGTTCCCCACTGTGCACCGTGCTCCCTGAGTCACCTGGACCCTTCTTTGAAGCAGTTTGATGTCTCTTGAGCAGAGGTGACAGGCCCGGGAGCAGCGTGGGGCATGGGTGATGCATGATACCTGAAGCGTGAGGGTCTGAGAGGAGCGCAGGCTTGGGGCTGACACCTGAAGGCAGGCAGTTTTGGAACCTCGAGCCTCAGATGGGATGGATTCTTCAGGTCCAGGCTGGCTGCTTTGAAAAAGGGAAAAAAAACCCAGCCCTGCAGTGAGCAGGGACATCTTCAACTCAATCAGTTGCTCACAGCTCCATCCAACTTGACCTTGAATGTTATCACCTCTCCGGGCACCCTGTGCCAGTGCCTCACCTTCCTCATTGGGAAAAATGTCTTCCTTATTTCTAGTCTAAATCTTTCCCCCTTTTTAGACGTGAACCCTTCTCATTGCATTTTCCAGGAAGACTGACTTACGTAGACACTGAACGGTCCCCTGTTCCAGGCATTATGTTTGTAAAAGCCACCGAATTGCATTCCCAGGATGGCGGAATGGAGCAGCTCTCTCCTTCAGCAAGTGATGGGGTTGGCATTCCCTTGAGGAAGGTGTTTTTGCAGCAGTTGTACTTGTCAAGCAGCCCAGGTGTGGGGCCTCCTGGTGTGTTTTCAATCCACTCACTGAGCTGCTGTAGGTTTTGTCTCCATTCAGGACCCTCTGGCAACCCTGTTATTTTATGCCCTGCATGTGTCATTCTTTATAAGCTGAAACTGCTCAGTGTTGTGATAGAATCTGATAAATACTTTAATCACATGTGGCTGTCTAGGGAAAGAGATTTGGAGTGACTTTTTATGCTTTTTGTTTGCTTGTTTTTGTTTATTTCTTTAAGTTTCACATCTTGTGCTGTTTTATCTATCTGTTCCGCAGCCTTATTCCTGCTCTGGAAACACCTGAGGAGGGACAAATGAGGGGCTTATCAGGAAGATTTGCAATTCATATACACCTCTGAGGATAGACAACGTGACAGAGTAGATGCTTTTCTATAATAAATTGTGTTCTGGAGTTGGGAAATCCCCATCCTGAAGGACCTCCTTGCAGTTTGGAGGCATGGACCTCTTGATATTTGCAGCTGTTTCCCAGGACAAGGCTTTGCCAGCTATGTTAGAAGTGGGGAAGGTGCTGTCATGCTCTGGAAATTTCCATATAAGTGGCCTGTCAACTGTCAAGGTTGGACTCGATGATCCGGTGGGTCTCTTCCAACCTGGTTGTTCTATGATTCTGTGCTGATCTCTTGAGCTTGTTGTTCTCAGCTCCACCTGCAGTCAAAGATTCATGCCAGGAAGAGCTCAGCTGGTCCAAACAAACATTCTCAAACTCATCTCTACCTTTTCAAGAAGGTAAGACAGAGAGGTCCTGCTCAGTCTCCCACAGTGTAAGCTGATTTGCTTCTGCTCATCTGTACAGTTGAGTTTCCTGTTCAAGCTATCACCCAGAACCACAATCCACTTGGACAGACCCTCAGAGTGGGAAACAAAGGAGAGTGGAGCGTGTTAAAGGCCTCTTATCTGCTCTTCTGGATGCCTTTTCATTTCTATTCCCAGCACTGGGCCTCAAGAGGTCATCGCCTTTATTGGTTCTACCTACATTGTCTTGCATGATATGAGGAGCAGCTGAGAGAGCTGGGGGTGTTTAGCCTAGAGAAGAGAAGGCTGAGAGGAGACCTCATTACTCTCTACAACTACCTGAAAGGAGGTTGTAGAGAGGAGGGAGCTGGGCTCTTCTCCCAAGTGACAGGGGACAGGACAAGAGGGAATGGCCTCGAGCTCCACCAGGGGAGATTTAGGCTAGAGATTAGGAGGAAGGTTTTCACACAGAGGGTCATTGGGCATTGGAATAGGCTGCCCAGGGAGGTGGTTGATTCACCTTCCCTAGAGGTGTTTAAGGGACGGGTAGATGAGGTCCTGAGGGATATGGTTTAGTGTTTGATAGGAATGGTTGGACTCGATGATCCGATGGGTCTCTTCCAACCTGGTTGTTCTATGATTCTATGATTCTATGATTATTTTTTCTTTTTGCCTTCCATGTTTCTCTCAAGGCACAGTGGTGAAACCTTGAAGATGATGACAAAGAATCCTTTGAAATAACCTTATTGGACATGTAATGTTCATTCTGATCAGAGATGCACATGTAACCCAAGCATGTTGTACCTACCCCAGTGGTGACACTGGGAAGAGAATGCCAGGTTGGGGAGCACCTTGGGGTCAGCAAACTTCGTCTAAGGGAGAATCCTTCTGGGGACCTCCTCACAAGTTTAACAGATCTCAAGTTAGCTATTACTTTTATGCCTGTCTGTAATCCCAGTAGGGCTTCTCCACCGAGGGATGAAGATTTCTGGGAGCAGCCAGTTTTTATTCCTTTGGCTGCAGAGAGGAACTGATCTACTTATCAAGCTCAGCATCTTTCTGCATCCATAGGGGACCTCCCTGTTTTCTCTTCATCCTTCAAACTCAGCTTTCAATCCTTTTTGGAGTTTGAATCTCCTTGGCACTTCCACACTGATGAGTGTCAAGTCATGCATAAGCACAAGGTTTGCCCCCATGATTTATTTGCCTCTTTAGGATCTCTTTTCCTTCTTATTAATTGTCTGCACATTTTATGTGCTCATTTACCCCCAGCTCAATAAGAAAAGAAAGCCTTTGAACACGGTGCTAACTAAATACTTCTGCATCTTCTGCCTTTGCTTTGTTTTGATCCCCTTGCACGGAAGGATCAAAAGGGAACAAGTTTAATCATGGAAGATGACAGCAACAATGCTGAAAGTGCTGGGAATGTTACCTCAGAGGCACAACCTCACTCAGGAAGCTGTAAACATCCCTTTCAACTCCTAAAAAAATGAAGGTGTCTGCGACCTCCTCATCTGCTTTGATCTTTACCAGCAGCTTCTGCGCTGAGTGTGATGGTGGCAGGGTGGGGATGCAACCTGTCAAAACAGTGAAACAGGGAGCAGGGTAGGAGAAGGTGAAGAATCAGCATCTAGCTCTGCACTTCCCCTGTCCCGATCACACTGGAGGGGGGACACTGCCCCTTCCCTCCTCCTCCCCCTGCCAAGCAGGGACTTTCCTAGTGAACAAATCTCAACTCTCTTGGAAGGTTCAGGCTGGACATCAGAAAAAAAAAACCCAATTAATGGAAAGGGTCATTGGGCACTGGCAGAGGCTGCCCAGGGAGGGGGTTGAGTCACCTTCCCTGGCTGTGTTTAAGGCGCGGGTGGACGAGGTGCTGAGGGACATGGGTTACTGATTGATGGGAATGGTTGGACTCGATGATCCAGTGGGTCTTTTCCAACCTAGTGATTCTGTAATTCTGCGATTCAGTCAGTCCTAAGGATTCAGGCTCACAACAGTCACAAACAGATCACAGGCAAAGGAAAAGAGTAAATAATGCTACTTCTAAGTCCCTGCATGGGCAGGGTTACCTGTGAGGCAAAAAGGACAGTGATAAAATAATAAGACATTGCAGGGATAGGATGAGGGGGAATGGTTTTAAGCTGAAAGAGAGGAGATTTAGATCAGATATTAGGAAGGAATGTTTTCCTGTGAGGATGGGAAGGCCCTGGTTGCCCAGTGAAGCCATGGCTGTTCCATCCCTGGAGGTGTTCAAGGTCAGGTTGAATGGGACTCTGAGCAGCCTGATCCAGTGGGAGGTGTCTCTGCCCATGGCAGTGGCTGGAACTGGATAATCTTAAGGTCCCTTCTAACCCAAACCCTTCTATGATTCTGTAATTCTAAGTGCTCATTTCCCCTTTGATGCAGAAAGACAAAAAATGAGAACAGACTCACAGCACCTGCCAAGCTGCTCAACCTGGTGGTCTGTGGTTGAAACAGAGCTGAGTTATTTACATGCATGAGGTGCAAAGCAAGGGCAGCCTGGTCTGGGGTGATGCTGGCAGAGGGAGAAGGGTACTCTGTCCCCCATGGAGAGGGAAACATCAGCCCACACAGAAGGTGATGCAGAAGAAAGCAGTTCCACCTTGCTCCCTGAAGAAAAACAGGCAGTGAACTAATTTTCACATGCCAATGAACGATAAAAATAGGGCAGAACTGGCAGCGGTAGGAAGTGCTGGCTGTGGTGATGATGGTTATTAGCAGTGGGCTACAGGTGGAAAATTCTTTCTACAATTCACTGACAATAAAACATAGTGGTGTTCTAAAATTATTCAAGCTTGGGCACCCTGGCAGGTCCTGGCTCTGCTTATCCTTCCCTGCAAATCTCAGCAGGAGTCCAGGAGGAGGGAGCTGGGGCTTCCAGCACTGCAGACTCATCTTGAGGAGGTATTTTTTTCTTAAAAGGGAACAACTCTCATCTCCACCGAGCAGGAATTCAGGCCTGTGTGCCTCCAGGTGAGGCATTTGTGAGCTCATTAGCAAAGCCCTGAGGTCTAGCTAATAAGTGCTGCTGTGCTGTTCCTGCATGGGAAATCAGGCTGCCTTTCTAGGCAGGTACCTTTATTAAATCAAGCTGTGACCTTGGGGACACTCAAACAGACAGAGGCTTCCACTCTCTGCACACAGCAGAAATGGATGTGTGCTAATTGCTTCCCCCTGCGGGTCCTCACACCAAGGGTTATCATTTTCCCTCCACTTAACAGTAGTTAGAGAGGAGCTGAGCTGCGAACTCCTGGTCTGCTGCTTTGCACCCTGCCCAGAGCATCAGTCAGGAAGAAGTCTTTGCTTTCCCTCTCAGCTATTTCTGACAAAGCTAACAGCTGCGCTACACCTGTGATAGTGTCGGTCACCAGAATAAAGCTCAGTCAGGAGGTCAGGGCATGCTCCATCTCACAAGAATCCTTGTTGTGGCTGAAAACCCTCCCTGAGATCCATAGAATCATAGAATCATAGAACAACCAGGTTGGAAGAGACCCATCGGATCATCGAGTCCAACCATTCCTATCAAACACTAAACCAAGTCCCTCAGGACCTCGTCCACCCATGCCTTAAACACCTCCAGGGAAGGTGAATCAACCACCTCCTTGGGCAGCCTATTCCAATGCCCAATGACCCTTTCTGTGAAAAACTTCCTCCTGATGTCCAGCCTAAACCTCCCCTGGTGGAGCTTGAGGCCATTCCCTCTTGTCCTGTCCCCTGTCACTTGGGAGAAGAGCCCAGCTCCCTCCTCTCCACAACCTCCTTTCAGGTAGAGAGCAATGAGGTCTCCTCTCAGCCTCCTCTTGTCTAGGCTAAACACCCCCAGCTCTCTCAGCCACTCCTCATAGGGCCTGTTCTCCATAGTACAGCTCTTATTTGAATGGGGCAGAAGAGCTCAACTGATATGTGAGTGTTGCACACAGACCAATCGATGGCAAGTGGGTTTTCAAGGAGAACATGTAGTGAAGAGGGCAGAGCAGTCAGATGATCTGGCAGCAGCTGCTCCTGTGAGCAGGACAGGGGTGGGAGGGTTTCTACAAGCCCAGGGAGCAGAACACCAGGGAGGGAAACACTGACACAGCTCATGACAGCTGTGGAGGAGCCTGGTCTTACCTATGACTAACAGAAATGTTTCACCTTCTGTATCTAACCACTGTCTGTTTCAATCTTCCAGCTAGTTTGATTGAAAACAGTAACCTCTTAAACCATGGCTCTCTACCAGCTCTGTCTTTCTGAGAGTCGCTCCTGATGCAACGTGGCTGTTGGGTGTGAGATTGTGTCACTTCCCATTACTTCAGCCATTCACCGATAAATGATATGAGGCACCTCACGCATGGCTACCTTTCTCTAGTCACCCTCTAGTTCAGAAAGAAAAAAAAAAAAAAGCCCAGCTCTGTTTGCAGGAGACCTGGTGCTCTTTCTCACCTTGTGGCTGCCTTAAGCTTATAGAATCATAGAATCATAGAATCATAGAACAATCAGGTTGGAAGAGACCCATCGGATCATCGAGTCCAACCATTCCTATCAAACACTAAACCAAGTCCCTCAAGACCTCATCCACCCGTGCCTTAAACACCTCCAGGGAAGGTGAATCAACCACCTCCCTGGGCAGCCTATTCCAATGCCCATTGGAATAGGAATTATCATACCTCTTTGTGACTCAGTTTCCCTGCTGCAGATTAAATCCACTTTCTTTTCTCATGAGGTTGTGTCTCCCACAGAAAAGTGTTGCATGTGGGTAAAGGGTTGTCATTCTGCTCCAGAGGTTGAGAGAAAACATCAAAAATGGATGACTGCTGGGGAAAGCCAGCACAGTATATTTCTCTTTCATAACTGTCATAATGTGGGAGGTTTTCATCATTCAGAGAAATTGTGCAGAGGAGTCGTGGCCCCATCCCTGGAGGTGTTCAAGGCCAGGTTGGTTGGGACTTTTAGCCCCTGATCCAGTGGGACGTGTCCCAGTCTAGGGCAGGGGTGGAACTGGATGGGCTTTGATGTCCTTTCCAACCCAAACCATTCCATGGTTCCATGTTTCTATGAAGAATCCATGGTTCTATGAAGACATTATATTTTTATTTTAAGTACCAAAAATTATTTGTTTTTTCCCTCCTTTTTGCAATTTTTCTTTCCACCATTTCATTTTTTTTGGCAAAACTTTGTCAGCGTAGGGAAACTGGCAGATTTAAGCCATTTCAAAGCTTCTTGTCAAGCTGCAAATATGCAACAATGAGGATTTGGAAAAGGAAAAAGGCAAGTGGGGTGGGGGGGAAATAGGGAAATGTTTTCCGCTAACAAAGTAAATGAGTGAGGAAAAGATATAGAAAAATAGGGTTTCAAAGAAATGTAGAATTCAAACTAAATCTAACAATCATGCTTACTCATTATAAGTTTTGTCCTGAAATACATGGCCAGCCAGCCTCGAGAGGAAGGTGCTCCAGCAGATCAGAGCCTTCTGCAGCTCACAAAATTTCCTTTGCAGCTGAGTTCATTTGTGGGTTTGAAAGAAGTAAAAATATTTACTTGAGAAAGCTTCTTGTCTTGATGTCTTGGTTTGCAAATTATGTCGGCATATGACTGTTTGCAGGTGCAAATAGCAGCCTCTAGATCAGCCCTGGCAAGAAATACTCCAGCTACACTGAACAGCTTTTGGGTTTGGCTGTTATTGAGGTTTTTTTGCTTTTGACTTTCTTTCTTTTTTTTTTTCCCCTCTATAATTATGTTTTTCTGAAACTTTTGCGTTCAGGGCTGAAACCTCTTATTTATAAGAAGAGAGTGCATTCAGGGAATACAAACAATAGTGTCTCCAAAGCATTTCAGGACATGCAGTAAGAGCAGAGCTCTGCTGTTTTAAGCCTTCAGGGTGACAGCTCTGGAGATAAAATCCTGCTGTTTGTTCCTGCTCTAACAGAGTCTTTCCTGTCGGGGGGCTGAACTCTAGACTGATGCTCCTGCCTTGGGCAGCCGGTGCTGTCCCTTTGTGCAGGGATCGCTGAGTGTGTTTCAGGCCGTGGCAGTTTGCAGATGACTCATCTGAACCAGCGAAGCCTGAATTCTATGTGAGGAGACATCGCTTTTAACATGAGCATATTGCCTGTGGAGCTTGTAAGAGTCACCAGTTGCCTTCAGCCATGGTTCGCTGAGCAAACAGCAGCCACAGCATGGAGATCACCACCAGGACACCTCGCTGTGCAAGCCAGGCTCCCAGGAGCAAGCTGAAGATGGTGTAGCAAACATGGGGAGAGGATCACAGCCCAGCATTGTTTCAGAACTCGTGGCACCTCCTGAATAAGACACAGACATGAGGTCCGCTCCCCCCACCTTGCACAGGAGCCACAGGTACATCCATACTGCGCATGGTGGTTAGAGTGCAGCATCACACGCAGGGAAAACTCATCACATTACTGTGGTTCTCCTAACCTCAGAGGTTACAGAGGGAGGTTCTTCTACAGAGGGAGGTTCTTCTCCCTCTGTACTTGTCACTGGTGAGACTGCTCCTCGAATCCTGTGTTCAGTTCTGGAACCCTCAGTACAAGAAGGGTGTTGAGGCTCTGGAGTGAGTCCAGAGAAGAGCAACGAAGCTGGGGAAGGGGCTGGAGAATAAGAGGAGCAACTGAGAGAGCTGGGGGTGTTTATCCTGGAGAAGAGGAGGCTGAGGGGAGATCTCATTGCTCTCTCTAGCTACGTGAAAGGAGGTTGTGGAGAGGAGGGAGCTGGGCTCTTCTCCCAAGGGGCAGGGGACAGGACAAGAGGGAATGGCCTCAAGCTCCACCAGGGGAGATTTAGGCTGTACATTAGGAAAAAAAAATTCCCAGAAAGGGTCATTGGGCATTGGAATAGGCTGCACAGGGAGGTGGTTGATTCCCCTTCCCTGGAGGTGTTTAAGGTGCTGAGGGACATGGGTTAGTGTTTGATAGGAATGGTTGGACTCGATGATCCAATGGGTCTCTTCCAACCTGGTGATTCTATGACTCTATGACTCTATAAAACTGGGTTTTTTTAGCACTTGTCAAAACCCTTCAATACTGCTTTTCTTCAGTCCTCATGAAAACCACTATAATAAACTCATTCAGCTCCTGAATGACCTTGAGGCAGCAGTCTTCTAGGGATGTGTAGGGATGCATTCCCTACACAGACAATGTTTTTAATTCTAGTTCATACCATAGAACCATAGAACCATAAAATGGTCTTGGTCGGAAGGGAGCTTAAAGATCATCCAGTTCCAATCCCCTGTCCTGGGCAGAGACACCTTACATTGGATAAGGTTGCTCATACCTCAATCAGTATTGTGATGGAAATAACAAACTCTAAACTAGGTAAAAGTACACCTCTGTAGGTTACAAAATGTATTGAAGATACCTTCTCCAGCAGCCTTTCCTCTTTTTCTCCATAAACTGCATAAGCAACCTTCCTGGTAGGATGTGACTAAAACAAATTGTCAGACTACAGAGAGTGGCTGTAAATGACAGGCTAAATCATGTCCCAGACTTCCGTTCTGTTCCACATGCTGTCTCCTAGCAGACACCATGGAGGTGTCCATATATCCATGGGAGGTAATCTCTCCTCGGCAGGCTGGCACTCATGCTGGCTCTTGAAGCATCTCTCCACACCTCTCATCTTTGAGCTCTGTGCTGCTGGGACTGAGGTTTTTCATACACACCTCCTGCACTTTGGAAAATCACATCTGCACTTCTCCACCTCCTAAGCTGCTGTACTTTTCCACTCAGATGGCTGCTGAATGCAGTCTGCCTGTTTTGGCACTGTGGTGACCTAATGGTTGTTTTTAGCTCCTTGGGGAGAGGATCTTCATCCAGCTGCACAGTTCCTTCACATCTTTATTTCATAGAATCATAGAATCACCAGTTTGGAAAAGACCCACTGGATCATCGAGTCCAACCATTCCTATCAGTCACTAAACCATGCCCCTCAGCACCTCATCTACCCATCCCTTAAACACCTCCAGGGAAGGTGATTCAACCAACTCCATGGGCAGCCTCTGCCAGTGAGAAAAACCATTCTGAGCGGCTTTGTGTTTATTACCTCCCAATGATTTCTGTCTTGCATGCTCAGGATCAGTTTTACAGACTAAAGGGTGTTTTGTGTGAGTTCAGGAGATATGCTGCACATGGTACATGCAACTAACAACCATTCCCAAGAGCTGTATTTGTGGCGACCTGATGATTGGAGCATCTGTGAAGCCCTGTGGCTCTTACAAGTGAGTCCTGGCTGCTGCTTCTTGCAGATCTGGTGAGGCTGTTCCTTGAATACTGTGTTCAGTTGTGGGCCCCTCACCACAAGAAGGATGTTGAGGCTCTGGAGCGAGTCCAGAGAAGAGTAATGAGGCTGGTGAAGGGGCTGGAGAACAGGCCCTATGAGGAACGGCTGAGAGAGCTGGGGGTGTTTAGCCTAGAGAAGAGGAGGCTGAGAGGAGACCTCATTACTCTCTACAACTACCTGAAAGGAGGTTGTGGAGAGGAGGGAGCTGGGCTCTTCTCCCAAGGGACAGGGGACAAGACAAGAGGGAATGGCCTCAAGCTCTGCCAGGGGAGATTTAGGCTAAAGATTAGGAGGAAGTTTTTCACAGAAAGGGTCATTGGGCATTGGAATAGTCTGCCCAGGGAGGTGGTTGATTCACCTTCCCTGGAGGTGTTTAAGGGACGGGTGGATGAGGTCTTGAGGGACTTGGTTTAGTGTTTGACAGGAATGGTTGGACTAGAAGATCTGATGGGTCCCTTCCAACCTGGTTGTTCTATGATTCTATGATTCTATTTCTGGTCTCTTCAATGGTGCATCACCCCTTTCCGAATTTTCCCTTCTCAGCACTTTCATTGCCAGTGCTTTATGAAAAACCGTCTTTCTAGGTGCTGCTGTCTTTTACAGTGGCCACAGCAGCTGCTAAATCTCCTCCTGATTTACCAGGAGTTTCACCTGACAGCATCTGCTGCTCTGCAGATATCTGCTGCTGTAGTTTATGCTAAGTCTCCACAGTTATCTAAAGCTCCATGAATGCCTCTCACGATATGTTCACAGGCATTGGAAATAGCCCTGTGTTTGGCAGAACCTCTGTTTCTGTTAAGTAACCAGTTTGTGGATGGCACCATGTGGCAGGTGAGCATTCTATAAAGGGCAGTTGTGTATGTGTCTTGTAACTCATGTCATAAATCTCTTTAAAATCTCATCTTCCAAATGGGAATGAGGAAAAATGCCTTAGGACACCCTTCTCGGGAGCAATCTCCATCACACTGTTATTTAGTTGCTGGTCTTGCAGAATATGACATCATACAGAAATATTCTTGTTATAGAGTCATAGAATCATAGAATCACCAGGTTGGAAGAAACCCGTCGGACCATCAAGTCCAACCATTCCCACCAAACACCAAACCACGTCCCTCAGCACCCCGTCCACCCGTCCCCTAAACACCTCCAGGGAAGGTGACTCAATCCCCTCCCTGGGCAGCCTCTGCCAGTGACCAATGACCCTTTCTGGGAAAATATCTTTTCCTGATGTCCAGCCTGACCCTCCCCTGGTGGAGCTTGAGGCCATTCCCTCTTGTCCTGTCCCCTGTCCCTTGGGAGAAGAGCCCAGCTCCCTCTTATCCACAACCTCCTTTCAGGTAGTTGTAGAGAGCAATGAGGTCTCCCCTCAGCCTCCTCTTCTCCAGGCTAAACACTTCCAGCTCTCTCAGCTGCTCCTCTTCTTCTCCAGCCCCTTCCCCAGCTTCGTTGCTCTTCTCTGGACTCGCTCCAGAGCCTCAACATCTTTTTGAACCCCTCCAGGGATGGAAACTCCACAGAATTGTAGAATCATAGAATCACCAGGTTCGAAGAGACCCATCAGATCGAGTCCAACCATTCCCATCAAGCACTAACCCATATGGTAGCTTTCCCTTCAAGTCTATGGCCCTTCTTCACTCACAATATTTTTTTTTCCTCTGTTACTGATGCCCAGCAGGGTTTCTTTTATCAGCAATTGTGTGTTGAGGCCCTGCCCCTGCTCAGCAGAGAAAGTCGTCATGTATGGGCTGTGAAGGGAGAGCTGTGTAACGGAGCAGTGAGGAGGGGGATGAGGCTCCAGGGAGTGATGGGGGACCTGCTGCAGGGAAGGAGCACAGGACAGGAGGGAGACGTGCTGTTTGACTGCATGGGGCTCTCCTTCCTACTTCTTAGGTGATTTCCTCGGGTCCTTGATGTGGAAAGCTGGGAGACTCATTGGCACTGCCCTTTCTGGATATACTTCAAGAGAGAGGCTGCCATCCTTGATTCATGGGCTGACCAGCACATCTGCTGGTACATACCATTGCTTTCTGGCAACTCTCCCTTCATTATATTTCCTCTAGCAACATTTAATTAACCTCTCTAACCCCCCTGTATTATATAGCTTCACCTCAATTCATGCAGTATATCAAATTGCTCTGTAAGTGGCAGTGAGAGGAGGATCTGTTGCAGAGAGGTTAGCCCTTGCAGGGCTGGAGCAGCAGGTCACCTCCTCTGAGTTTCCCCCTGGGTCTTGCAGGAGTGTCCTTGCCTGGGGCCAGCACACAGAACAGCAATGGGCTCCGGGGAGGAACAGGGCAGGTGTCTTCCCACAAGACAAGGTCCTCATGGCTTACGAAGCAACAAGGCCCAACTGAGTGCAAGCAAAAACACTAGGCAGATGTTTATTCTCTGAAATGCCCACAGCACTCGTACCACCAGTGCTTTTACAAGGACAGGAAAGCTTTGGGGGTTCACCCATCAGTGCTGTCCCTGGAGAGAATCATAGAACAACCAGGTTGGAAGAGACCCATTGTATCATTGAGTCCAACCATTCCTATCAAACACTAAACCATGTCCCTCAGCACCTAATCTACCCATCCCTTAAACACCTTCAGGGAAGGTGAATCAACCACCTCCCTGGGCAACCTATTCCAATGCCCAATGACCCTTTCTGTGAAAAACTTCCTCCTGATGTCAAGCCTAAACCTCCCCTGGTGGAGCTTCAGGCCATTCCCTCTTGTCCTGTCCCCTGTCACTTGGGAGAAGAGCCCAGCTCCCTCCTCTCTACAACCTCCTTTCAGGTAGTTGGAGAGAGGCCTCATCTCAGCCTCGTCTTCTCTAGGCTAAACACCCCCAGCTCTCTCAGCCGCTCCTTGTAAGGCCTATTCTCCAGCCCCTATGAAGAGAACCCCCAGAAGATCAGGTATGTGGCTTACCCTGCTCCCTCTTAGCTTGGTGCTATCCTAAACAGCTTTTCTTCTCTCCCTCTGAGCAAGGGCTGTCTCATCTGTGGCTCATGAGAAATGAAGAGCAGGCAGTGCTGTGACTTTGGGCCTCCAGAAGACATCACACCGCCTGCCCCTGTCCCCAGGCCTGATATTGGGCATTGGCTGTGGGGAAGGCTATAAACTCATGTAGCTACTGCTGTTCATCCCTCCTTGTCTGATAAGCAGATGCCACAGGTCCTAACTGGCTGCGAGAGCCTCTCCCCTGCCTTCCCCATCTGCACTTGCATTTGAGGCTTGATAATTTACTCTTTCGTGCTTAGCTCAAGTCTGCTGCCACAACCACCAAACAAAACAATAAATCATAGAATCATAGAACAACCAGGATCTTCTAGTCCAACCATTCCTATTGAACACTAAACCAAGTCCCTCAAGACCTCATCCACCCGTCCCTTAAACACCTCCAGGGAAGGTGACTCAACCACCTCCCTGGGCAGCCTATTCCAATGCCCAATGACCCTCTGTGTGAAAAACTTCCTCCTAATCTCCAGCCTAAATCTCCCCTGGCAGAGCTTGAGGCCATTCCCTCTTGTCCTGTCCCCTGTCCCTTGGGAGAAGAGCCCAGCTCCCTCCTCTCTACAACCTCCTTTCAGGTAGTCGTAGAGAGTAATGAGGTCTCCTCTCAGCCTCCTCTTCTCCAGGCTAAACAACCCCAATGCAAGACATCAGGTCTGAGCCTGACATCGCACCTCAAGTCACTGCTTCTTTGGAGCTCTATTTGATACAAACCATGCCCCTGTTCACCCAGCCCCCTTGCAAACAGACTGCAGGAATGAGAGCCGCAGCTCCGAGATGAGACCAACCACTTGACTGTAGCAGATCGTGCTCCTTTTGCAATGGGTCCTCTCATATTTTATTGTAAATTAAAACAATGCTTAACCTTGCTAAGTTGTGATTTAGGCTTATGGGAAAATAGACTCGGGAATAAATAGCTTGCTCCAGCGTGAAATTGAATAAATCGGAGTTGAATCACAGAGTGTTACTTACAGAATAACAGTAAATGATGTGTGTGGTTTATTGTTAAACAAGAGCAGAGCTCTGGAAATGAGGTTAAAAGGAAAGTTGTCAAGGGTGCATTTTGCAGCTGTTTCCCAGGTAAAAAAAAAAGAAAACTCTGTTGAAGAGGAATTAGGAGGGGAGCATTTATCAATTATTGACTGGAAATAAGCCTTAGCAAGACAAAACTAGGAATAACAAGAAGGAGATGGAGTCAAGAGACAGGTTCTGAGGAGATCTCATTGTAGATTTCCAGTACTTAAAAGGGGCTGTAAGAAAGATGGGGAAAATATTTTAGCAGGCCCTGTAGCAACACGACAAGGAGTGGTGGTGTTAAACTAAGAGGACAAGTTTAGCCTAGATATTAGGAAGACTTTTTTCATGCTGAGGGTGTGGAGGCCCTGGCCCAGGTTTTTCAGAGCAGTGGTGGCGGCCCCATCCCTGAAGGAGTTCAAGGCCAGGTTGGATGGGGCTTGGAGCCCCTGATCCAGTGGGAGGTGTCCTTGCTCAGGATAGGGGTGTTGGAACTGGATGAACTTTAAAGTCCCTTCCAACCCAAGCCATCCTATGATTCAATGATTCTATGATCAGGTTAAAAGACAAAGACAAATGTGCGATGTCAGAGACATCAGAGAAATTCCAGCTTCTAGGAATATTTGCAAGATTTACAATTTATCAGACCTCTCCCCAACCATTCTGGCGCTTCAGGTCCCCATGGGCACTGAATTCTCTGAAACATTTGGCACTGTGGACCCAACAACGCAGAGTGGCAGGGATAACAAGAATTTCTGGGATTGGAGTAGATCTCAGGGTATGGTCAGCAGAGCAGCAGATGCTGTCAGATGAAACTTCTGGTAAATCAGGAGGAGAATGGAGGAGCAGCTGGTGGCCCCTGGAACGACTGTGTTTCATAGAACCCTGGCAATGCAAGGCAGCTGCTGAGAAGGGAAAAGTTGGAAGGGGTGATGCATCATTGAAGAGATATGAAACAGATCTCCTCCTGCAAGAAGCAGCAGCCAGGATTCACCTGTGAGAGCCACGGGAGTTCAAAGAGAAACAGGGGCTGCTGGCACTCTCTGCCTATGACTGCAGCCCCTGAAATGCTGCTGAACCCTACCCTCACGCTGCTGCCTCGGAGCTGGGTGGATCTGAAAAAGATAGTTTCCCTGCTTCCCCCAGCAGCCTGCGTGCTGGCTCTTAGCAATTTCTAGTCAATAAATCATCTCTGAAGTTTCTAGGCTGTGTAGCATTTGGTATATGAGTAGAGTTAAAAGATCTTCTAGGAGTTTTCCAATAGTATTTTACAGGGTTTTTTCCATCTGAGGAGCAGTTTAATGTCAGCCCTGCCTGCCAGGGCTGGAGAGGAGGGCTTTATTTTCTACACACAGATGTACATCTGGTATGGTATTTACAGCAAAATTTAGGTCATATCTTGGATAACCGTGGTCACATAAGAACTAGAACAGACAGGACAGCACTTCTCCTCAGACAGTGCCAGCAAGGTGCTCAGCCCACTTTAACAGAGCAGAGCAGAACGTCATGGGAGTACACCCTTAGAATCATAGAACAACCAGGTTGGAAGGGACCCATCGAATCATCGAGTCCAACTATTCCTATCAAACACTAAACCATGTCCCTCAGGACCTCATCTACCCGTGCCTTAAACCCCTCCAGGGAAGGTGAATCAACCCTTGGGATAAAGACCATGGATCCAGTCAGAGCTCCTGCTGTGGGAGCCTGGTGCATCCCTGAAAAATGAGCACAGGTCATGAGAGGTCTGCTCTGGGCAGCATCTGCTCCTCACCAAGTGGGTGTATGGACAGGGTAGGGAGAGGGTACTGGAGGCAGCACAGTCCATTGCAGTCTTAACAGAGTTCCTAGCACATGAAGTTTAAACTCAGAGCAAGGAAAGCGGTGAGTACTAGAGCTCCTTTGTCTCAGTACTGGAATCCTGTATATCAGCTTTGTTTCCTGGAAAAATAATTAAGGAGAGTAGTGCCTGGAAAATATGTGGAGGTGAGTAATAGTCAGCCTTGGCTGTCAAAAAAATATCATATCAAACCCATCTAATTTCCGTCTGTAAGAGGATAACTGGTCCTGTGGACAATGGAAAGGCAATAGATATTATCTGTTCTGATGCAGCAGCACTTTTAACTCTCTCAGTCATTAAATCCCATAAACAAGCTAAAGAAATATGTGTGAAATGAATCTACCGGATGGGGATAGAGAACTGGGCAGCCAACCAGGATTAGAGAGCAGCTACCAATAACTCTTTTTCATCCTCTGACAACTTACCCATAAGGCCTTCCATGGACCTTGGAGTATTCAACATCCCCAACCACGAGTTGTACTATAGAACGGGAGATGCATTTGCAAGTGGTCTCAGATGGCAAAGGACTGAAAAGGATTTTAAATGCCCTTGAGACTGATGAAACAACCAAAAGAAAAGCTCTAATACAGAGTTCAGTAAGGATACAGTAAAACTCTCCTTTTAGGTGACTTCCAGTTGGGGATGGGAGAGGGGTTCTCATATGGGTGTGACACACCACTGTTCCACCACCACAGAGGGTGCTCAGGACACTAAATACTCTCTGCTAGGAAAAGGTTCAGCTAGGACACCCTACCCGGTTCAGAGTGCTGCACAGCGCGACAACTGGAGTAACCTGGGTGAGTCCAGAGGTGTGTGCTTAGGACAATCAGTAACCTGAAACCATGGAGTGAGCTGAAGAATTAGGGTTGTTCAACTTTGGGAAAGAGAAGATCATTTCATACTCGGATTTAGAAAAGGCTGCTGTAAAGGTGGTCTTGTGCCATGGCCTTGTGGCCAGGTTATGTTAATCTGATAATATATGATATTATATGATAAGAATAACACCTGATAAATTGCAGGGAGAAGATCTGAGTCCATCAAGTCTTCAAGAAGAAGCTAGACGAGTTAGAATTGATTTTGTCTTTGGAAAAGAATGGTACAAGTGCCTTAGGTCTGTGGGGCCCTTCACAACCTTGTGGATTGTGTAAGATGCCAGAGTATTGAAGTCGAGCAAGCATCTGTCCCAAGATAGAGTGTAAAGAACTGGGGAGCAATGCAGAGAACACAATCTAGGCCATTGCTTACCTACTGAGTCAAAGAGCCATGTTTCACTTTTTGTGGGTCTCCAGTATCGTATCAAGTGACAGGGGACAGGACAAGAGGGAATGACCTCAAGCTCCACCAGGGCAGATTTAGGATGGACATTAGGAAAAAATTTTTATGGAAAGGGTCATTGGGCACTGTAACCCAGGGAGGTGGTTGATTCACTTTCCCTGGAGGGGTTTAAGGCATGGGTGGACGAGGTGCTGAGGGACATGGTTTAGTGTTTGATTGGAACAGTTGGACTCTATGATCTGGTGGGTCTCTTCCAACCTGGTTGTTCTATGATTCCATGAAGTTCCTCAGCTATGTTCATGGAAAACCAAGAGGGCAAATATATGCTTCCAGATGAGGGCAAGCTCAGTTCATGCTGCATGTTAAGCTATTAAGAGATCAACTGACCCTATACCTCTGCAGCTGCCACTGCTGGTGGCATCCCTCCTTGTTGGCTTCTAAGTCACACATGTGGGCATAGTCTTTGGCAGTGGTTCCCTTTGCCAGGCACTTTGCAAGCACCAAGTGCCCCGAAGCCCCATTACCACAGTACTGTGGTATTCTCTATATTCTATATTCTCTATATTCTCTATATTCTCTATATTCTATATTCTCTATATTACCACATTACTGTGGTATTCTCTCTACAGCATTGTGACAATTGGGTCTGAAAACTCACTGTTGGGACAGCCCAACAGTCACAATGACCCCAGGAACTGTAGAATGAAGCGGTTTTCCCTGCCTCCTGGTGAGTTCCTTTCAAAGGGCTGAGGCCCCACAATCTGCTGGGGAAATTTTACCAAACAGTCTTGCCTTCCTAGCTGCAGCTCTTAGAGGAGGACGATAAGGCTTGTAGCATTTTCTACTCATTCAGTGACAATCAAAGCTGGACACTTGCTATGCTGGACATAAGAAAAAATTTTTCACAGAAAGGGTCACTGGGCACTGGAAGAAGCTGCCCAGGGAGGTGGTTGATTTGTCGTCCCTGGAGGTGTTTAAGGGACAGGTGGATGACATGCTGAGGGTCATGATTTAGTATTTGATAGGAATGGTTGGACTTGATGATCCTGTGGGTCTTTTCCAACCTAGTGATTCTGTGATTCTGTGATTTGCAATTACTTTGCGATGTTGGGCACTGGCTCATAAAGCCGACGGCATTTACTTACACAGTCAAGGCCTGACCACACACTGCTTCAAATGTGACTGAAACCATTGCTTTCCTATCCATCCCCACTTGTGTTTTGGATGCTATTCATGCTGTGACTGCTCACTGAGGTGTTGCCAATGGGTTTATTTAAAATCTTGTATGTGTTATTTCCCTGTCCTGCCTAATCCCCCTGCAGTGGCTGAGTGTGTTTCCTACATGACAGCTTTACTGTTTCAAGTGGCATACAAGGCAATTCTGCCCTTTTACTCCCTGGTTTTACGTGTAACCACTTTACCTACTCACATCACTGCCTTCAGGTTAAAACAGCACTGCAGGCAATGGTGTAAGCATGGAAATTGTTTCAGGGGCTGTGGATGGAGTTGTCCAGGTTGGCTTCTCTGAAATATAGCTTGTAGCTATCTGCAGAGGAAGATAACCATTTTCTTATCACGTTCCCTCTCGACTATGAACAAGCCTTGTGCTGAAACTTCCCTGAAAATTACTTTCCTGGGGTTTGGCAAAAATATAACAAAAATATATCCTGAGCAGTGAGAAATCAAGTGGAAATGACTCTGCAGGTACATTTATACCTAGAAGCTAAATTTGGTTGAGCTGCCTACCGGTTCTGGAGCAGTGACGGCTCCTGGAGTGCAGAAGGTTTACCTCCACATTTATAGCACATTGATGATTTCACAGTAAGGCTGGAAGTGGCCAAGAGGGAAAAGGTTGTGGTTTTCTACCTCTTCATCTGACTTAGTCCAAGCTGTGCATTCCCATGACAGTCTCATTTGGTCTTCCCCCTTCTTTGAGAGTGAGAGTGACATCTCCCCCTCCATGCAGTCTATGCTCTAGCTCCTGGTTTCAGCTCAAAAGGAAGACTTGCCACTAATCATAATGCTTGGAAATCGTGGCATTTCCCTAAATTCTGCAAGACCAGAGTACTGATGTGGTGATAATACCTGCTCCAAAGGAACCCTGGTTGCCCTATGACTCCCATAGCTCTGGTCTGTAGCATATACAGAATCATAGAAGCATAGAATCACCACCAGGTTGGAAGAGACCCATCGGATCATCGAGTCCAACCGTTCCTATCAAACACTAAACCATGTCCCTCAGGACCTCGTCCACCCGTGCCTTAAACACCTCCAGGGAAGGTGAATCAACCACCTCTCTGGGCAGCCTGTTCCAATGCCCGATGACTCTCTGTGTGAAAAACTTTCTCCTGATGTCCAACCTAAATCTGCCCTGGTGGAGCTTGAGACCATTCCCCCTTGTCCTGTCCCCTGTCACTTGGGAGAAGAACAAAGCCTCAAGACACGTGATATTTTGCTTTGTCTGGGACCCTCTCTCCATAGCTGCTGAGCTAACTTGAGCAGCAAATGTGTTTGGAGTTAATTGCCTGCTGTTTGCAAACTAACTTATGAGTGTTTAATTAGTTTCCTTAATTTAGACATGATCATCTTCTTCTAAGGGGGAGCCATTGAAAAGCTGTCTACAGCTAGAGACTTACAGCAATTAATTCAGTTTTGGAACTTCCTTGCATTTTTAACTGCATACATCATTGCCTTTGGTCGGCTTTGAGGCTCAGAAAAATGCTCTTCCCATTGGTGCGTGGATCTCCTGCCACCACAACATCTACAGCAGCAGGGACCAAGTGTCCAGATTGACTGGCTAAAGTCTTCGCTCAGTTCTGCTCTTGAGCAAAGTGTAAAAAGAAGCAAAAAAAAAAAAAAAAATATCATTGACTCTCGTGCGTTTAAGGTGACCTCCACTGAGCAACCAGCCTTTGACTGGCTGCAGGTGGGTAGACAAGACACCTCTGTATTCATGCATTTATCATCTGCTACACTTGTGAATTTTCTAATGGTGACAAAGTTCAACTAACAGGGTCATCCCTTCCATTGAAAATTTCAACAAAGATTATATTCAGTTTCCCTATTCCAAAACCCAAATCTTGGAGTCAAGGTGGGATGTCTTCAGGGATCTTTTCTTGTCCCTGTGTGATGTGATAGCATTTATATTTTAAGCTTCCAAAACCATGATTTGTATACACACCAAACAAGCATTTGCTAGAGACAGAAGTGCCTTAGTACCCTCTGCTATGCTCGTGTTCTGGTTCCTACAAACCAAGGACTGGTTCTTCTGCCTGACCCTACAAACCTCAAAGTCATTAAATGACCTCTAGCAGAGATACAACCTAATACTGACACAATTCAGTGGAAAAAATAATGTTGGTATTTTCTGGAGAAGGTCCTAAATAATTTATTCTTTTAAAGCATCCATGAAACCCAGAGGCAGCAAACTGAAGACTGGAGAGAAAAATTATAAAACCAGTCTGTTTGGGAAGTCAGCACAGCCGGCAGAGCCGGTGCTCAGCTGTCAGTCTTGGGCAGAAGAAGTATGGGAATAAAGAGGAGGAAAAGGAATTTCACGGAAAGGGTCGTTGGGCATTGGAATAGGCTGCCCAGGGAGGTGGTTGATTCACCTTCCCTGGAGGTGTTTAAGGCACGGGTAGATGAGGTCCTGAGGGACATGGTTTAGTGTTTGATAGGAATGGTTGGACTTGATGATCGGATGGGTCCCTTCCAACCTGGTTGTTCTATGATTCTATGCAGAAAAGCAGGGCTAAAGTCAAACTCTCCTGTAAGACCACAGAGAAAGGATCAGAAACGTGCAGTTTCACAGGCAAGGAACCTAAAATCCTTGCATTCTGGCATAAGCACCACTGTTCACTCCAGTGTCTCAGTGGCTTCCTGACCCTTGCTGAGCAGGGCATGCTGTCTCAGAAGGGAAAACCAGTATCTGCACCGTGTATTTTAAAAGGGCTGAGTTCTGAGTGACCTGCATGATCAAGCTGTCTGATCTCCTGTGTAGAGAGAACAAAGGGAGAACATGATGATGAGTTCTGGGCCCCTCACCACAAGAAGGATGTTGAGGCTCTGGAGAGAGTCCAGAGAAGAGCAACGAAGCTGGGGAAGGGGCTGGAGAACAGGCCCTATGTGGAACAGCTGAGAGAACTGGGGGTGTTCAGCCTGGAGAAGAGGAGGCTGAGGGGAGACCTCATTGCTCTCTACAACTACCTGAAAGGAGGCTGTAGAGAGGAGGAAGCTGGGCTCTTCTCCCAAGTGACAGGGAGGACAAGAGGGAATGGCCTCAAGCTCCACCAGGGGAGATTTAGGCTAGAGATTAGGAGGAAGTTTTTCCCAGAAAGGGTCATTGGGCATTGGAATAGGCTGCCCAGGGAGGTGGTTGATTCAGCTTCCCTGGAGGTGTTTAAGGCACAGGTAGATGAGGTCCTGAGGGACATGGTTTAGTGTTTGGTAGGAATGGTTGGACTCGATGATCTGATGAGTCTCTTCCAACCTGGTTGTTCTATGTTTCTATGATCTCTGAGATGTTGCTGTCTTGTGTGCAGATGCTATAACACGATTAAATCACACAGTATCCTCACTCAGGTGATTGGCAGAAGTTTTTATCGCTGTACTCCCTTCTCAGCACTTGCTGACAGAGGTCAAGAGTGGAACAGAGAAGTGAAAACAAGACTTCAGGCAGTGAGCGTGGTGCAGCTGGGCACCCTCCAGGCTGTCACTATGTGAAGGGCAGTGTTTGTCTCAGAGTCTTGCAACGACAGCTGGACGAGCCACAAGGCACAGCTCAGCACAACTTACATCCAGACTCCACACTGAGTCTTTTTGGAAGCAAGTCAGTGGCAGTCCCTTGTCCCTCTGCAGCGTGTTCAGCCACAGGCAGGACTCAGGCAGCTGAACACTGGTGTCTGATGCCACTAGAAATACCTTCGGATACTCTGCCTGTCTTCCAGCTGTCTTTGCAGAAGGACAGTCTCCCAGACATATGGTGTCATACCTGCCAGCCTTGAGCAGATGTCTTGCCTACTCCAGGATTACTGCAATGGGACTAGACCTCTGAGTTAATTAAGCACCTTAATGACTCAGTCACAACACAAAAGAATCAGTCCCAACTCAGGTGAAAGAGGTGCTTTGCTTGATACCTCCTGCTGATTAAAAATATTTGTCATATATGTATTTGGCCTTTCATACTGCATCCTTTTTACCAGCAGAGCTCCTCAGGCATGCTCATGTGCTCATGACTTTCTTTTTTTTTTTTTTTTTTTTTTTTGCTGAACATACCGTGAGCAGCTTGAAGGCAACTGAGTGCTGTGAAGTGGAAGCTGAAATCAGCACAATTCATTTTCTGTGACTACTGTGACCTTGGAGAGCTCTTTTAACCCCTCAGTGCTCAGGGCCCTGATGAGGAGTCTAGAGATAAAGAAATTAAAGACTCCCCTGGTTGATGTGATTGAACATATACAACATTCTTGAAGGAAAGCATTAGCTGTTGGAAACCTGGAACTCCACTTGGCAGATGGAGGTGTTGACCCTAGCGCAGCTGCTCTGTGCATTCGTTAGCTGACGGCGTTGGTGAAATGGGCATAAGTGCCTCATCTGCAGCTTGGGTATCTCTTTCCTTTTAATGAGAACATGTGGCAATGTGGACCTAAATGTCACCGGGAGGTAAGGAGCTGATGATTTGATCCTGTGTGTAACTGGGAGGTGCAGAGGTGAAAGTATGTACTTGGGGCAGAGTGATTTAATTTTCTTCCCCTCCTTCTTGGGGTCAAGCCTACTGGTTTTTTTTTTTCTGATTCTTTAGAGGTTACAGACCTGTGAGAAAATTCCTTATTTGGTGGAGAAGGAAAGGGAAGAGAAAGGAAAAGAAGAAAGTGGAGAGAAAACCTGAGACTGATGATGTCTGTGACCTTGGTGCCACCAGGAGTCTGATCTCTGGAGGCACAGAGCTTATGGGAAAGCTGGGGAGAGGCTCTTTATCAGGGAGTGCAAGGCCAGGATGGGGTGGGGAGTGTTAAGTTGAAACTACAGCTATTTGGATAAGATTTTAGGAAGAAATGTTTTCCTGTGAGGGGGCTGAGGCGCTAGCACAAGTTGTCCAGCAAAGTCGTGGCTGCCCCATCCCTGGAGGGGTTCAAGGCCAGACTGGATGGGGCTTTGAGGAGCAACCTGATCCAGTGGGAGGAGTCCCTGCCCATGGTAGGGGGATTGGAATTGGATGATCTTTAATGTCCCTTCCAACCCAAACCCAATGGAGAGCAAGTCTCATGAGGAGACAAGCCCAGCTGAGGGAGCTGGTGTTGTTTATCCTGGAGAAGAGGAGGCTGAGGGGAGACCTCATTGCTCTCTCCAACTCCCTGAAAGGAGGTTGTGGAGAGGAGGGAGCTGGGCTCTTCTCCCAAGGGACAGGGGACAGGACAAGAGGGAATGGCCTCAAGCTCAGAGAAGGGAGCTTCACGCTGGACATAAGAAAAAAATTTTTCACAGAAAGGGTCATTGGGCACTGGAACAGGCTGCCCAGGAAGGTGATTGATTTCCCTGGAGGTGTTTAAGGGACAGGTGGATGACATGCTGAGAGTCATGGTTTAGTATTTGATAGGAATGGTTTGACTTGATGATCCTGTGGGTCTTTTCCAACCTAGTGATTCTGTGATTCTGTGACCAGAGACTTGTAGAAACTTCTCATCACTCTAAGAAAGAGGATGTGAGCATAATCCAAAGCTGGATGGAAATGACAGTTACAAATCTTACGAACTCTCATTCAGGAGCTAACTTGCTTTCTGCTGCTGATGCAGCAAAACCTACCTCACACTGGCAGAGACATCAATTCCTTCCTGTCATGTTGTAAGTGATCTTTCATGCGTTTGAGTAACATAAATATTGTATAAAACACTTGTAAGAGCCCACATTTTTTGTGAAACACAGTTCTCTTTAGAAGAACAAATTGTTCACAGCTGCACACACTGTACACATCTCACAACCAGACATCAAGTTCTGCATTGCACGGTGGCCCAGGGCAGCGGCTGGGACTGGGTCTTGGTGGTGCAGATAAAGCAGGGAATTCAAACAATGGGAAACCTGGAGAACAAGACAAAAGATTTCTGCAAAAGTTTCAAGTATGGATAAACAACTTAATGGTCTTCAAAGGGCACAGAAAGGAAGTGAATCATCTGCAAGATGTGCAGATTATTTGCATTTCACTGTCTTCTAGGAAATATCATTTTATTAGTTAGCACTTCAACTCACACATTTACTGTTTGAAGAATTTTGTAGTTACCCCTAATCATAGAATCATAGAACAACCAGGTTGGAAGGGACCCATTGGATCATTGAGTCCAACCATTCCTATCAAACACTAAACCATGTCCCTCAGGACCTCATCTACCCATCCCTTAAACACCTCCAGGGAAGGGGAATCAACCACCTCCCTGGGCAGTCTATTCCAATGCCCAGTGACCCTTTATGTGAAAAACTTCCTCCTAATCTCTAGCCTAAATCTCCCCTGGAAGAGCCTGAGGCCATTCCCTCTTGTCCTGTCCCCTGTCACTTGGGAGAAGAGCCCAGCTCCCTCCTCTCTACAACCTCCTTTCAGGTAGTTGTAAAGAGTAATAAGGTCTCCTCTCAGCCTCCTCTTTTCCAGGTTAAACACCCCCAGCTCTCTCAGTTCACAAAGCAATGAGCTATTGCTGTCACATGCACCCAAGATGCCACTGTTGTCGCTAATAAATTTTATTTATAAGCCTCACCTTCAACAGGGTGTAAAGCCCAAAGCTAGAGTATTTTTTAGGGAGACACCCTTAATCTGATCTGCATGCATTATCTTAGACATACACGTAAGTATAACTATATAGTGGTTGGGGTTGAAAGGCGCTTTAAAGATTCTCCAGTTCCAAATTCCTGCCAGGGGCAGGGACACCTTGCACAAGGAGTTCCTGGAAGCCAGCAAAGCACAGCTGTGTCAGTCAAGCTGTTGGACACCCACCCTGTTTGAACACAAGCTCAGACTGAGCCCAGACTGGAAGGCTCGTGTTACTGAAACAGGATCCTACAATAACATTCTACTTCAATGGCTGTAAATATCTAGGGATTTATCCTTGTCTGCTAAGTAATATCCCTCTAAACTGACCTTGACAGATCACATAGAGCCGGTGTAATAGAGCAGAATAAACAGTGCAGTTGTGCTGTGTGGAGGGGAAATCGAGAGCTTCATTAAACATGAGACAGTCATTTAATTAAAGCAAGTCAGACATGAAATACAGGTGAGAGTGGTAATGTCGCTAGCCTTGCTGATGTTTCTGGTGGCCAGAAGAAGGTGGATTCAATCCTTGATGTTGTTAGCATCGGCATGACAAACACATAACACTCCAGGAAGGGTTATATGTGGTGCTTTATTGTGAGGCCCCAGGAACCAGGGGCCAGTACCCAATCCGGTTCTGACGACTCTTACAACGTGACCCAATTTATCCTCACGAGGTTTCACAATCTAATGTATATTCAACAGGTTACATCATTGTCTAATGCATATGTATGTTTCGATAATTTCATCTGCAAGTTTTTATCAGCTCTTACTGCGCTTGCGCCTCCTTTATCAACAAGAAGTTTGTTACATTAATCTTATGCTTTCCATGAGGAACAGCTATGTGAGTATTCTAGCTCACAGCTCAATAGACTACAAAATAATAACTCAAGGTCTACCAAAGAAAAGTTACCAGTGAGAAACAAGAGAAGCATTATAGCAGAACAATCACTTAATGTTGTAAAAGAAACTTTGAACCTGTATAAGCCTTTGTATTCGTGGTGTTGTTAGCATTCCTAAGTAACTAACACTTCTTTCTATACCACTAGGTTTTAAGATTTCTTGTAACTTTAAAACTACTACATACATTTCTTTTCTTGATTTGCAACTAATTCAAACTACTGTATATAATAAAGTTTTAGATTCTTGCTCCAACAATGTGATGTCCTGACCGATGCTTTCTGGCTTCAGTTTCTAACATCCCACCCCACTATTGTACCTATGAGGTTGATGCTGATATGCACAATCTGTGTCCTCAGCCCTCTCCTGCTCCCCTTGATCTTTCACAGGACTGGAGAACACAACACAATCCTCTGCAGCAGATTTTATTCAAGATGAATTTAGGCACTTGTTGGTCATTTGCAGTGTTAATCTTGCACTAAAAATGGGCAATTAATGGGCTGTCTAAACTTGCTTAGGTCCCTGTCAAGGATGAAATCTACAATAATAACAAAAGCTGAAGCAGTGTACAAGGTCAGGGGCAGTGGAAGATTGCCAAATGCCAATCTTTTCTCTTTGAGAGACTGGGAACTGTACAGGCAAATGAATCTTTAAAAGACTCTTGGCTGGCTCTTACTGCTCAATTTCTTAGAACTTGGTCCGAGGACAGCAGTGTGTCCTGCTTTGATTTTATTACTCCTCCTTCCTGTTGTCTTGCCTGGAGGATCTGTTGTTTGTTGACCTGTCAAGAAAACATGTAGATGAGGCAGTGTTGAGTTTGCTTCATTGTTTGCACAAGTCAACACTCAACTTTTTGACACAGATGTTACAAGGCACTTGCTTCCCCTGGAGTTTTTCCCTTCTTATAATCCTACCCAACTTTTTGAGCTAGGAATCTGGTGAAGCTCTCTAATTCATAGAATCATAGAACAACCAGGTTGGAAGAGACCCATCGGATCATCGAGTCCAACCATTCCTATCAAACACTAAACCATGTCCCTCAGCACCTCATCCACCCGTGCCTTAAACCCCTCCAGGGAAGGTGACTCAACCACCTCCCTGGGCAGCCTATTCCAATGCCCAATGACCCTTTCTGTGAAAAACCTCCTCCTAAGGAGGAGGTTCCTGTATCTTACAAATGAATCAATTCACAAACCCCTTTTCAGTCCTCCAGCGTGCTGACCCTAATAATCGTCTTGTCCTCCACCACTGCAGAGAACGAACATGGTAAATAGACAAGATGAATGATAATATTTGCAAGAGTGTGTTCACACCATGCTCCTCACTATCTCCTGCTCAAACATGGTTTAATCTAGACATCAAAGATCATCAAGTCCAATCATCAGCCCAACAGCATCATGCTTGGTAAACCTGTCAGTGAAGGAATATTTACCCATATCCAAACCTCCCCTGGCACAATTTGAGGCCATTTCCTCTCATCCTGTCACTCTCTGCTTGTGAGAAGAGACCAGCACCCACCTTGCTACAATCTCCTTTCTGGGAGCTGCAGAGAGTGATGAGGTCTCCCCTCAGCCTCCTCTTCTCCAGGCTAAACCATCCCAGTTCCCTCCTAACTAACTTCTCATAACCCCTGTGCTCCAGATCCTTGCTCAGCTCCATTCCGCTTTTCTGGATCTGCTCCACACCCTCAATGTCTTTCTACATAGTGAGAGACCCAAAAGGGAACCCAGGATGGTCAATGGCATCCTGGCTTGTACCAGAAATGGTGTGACCAGCAGGTCCAGGGAGGTGATTCTCCCTCTGTACTCAGCTCTGGTGAGGCCGCTCCTTGAATCCTGTGTTCAGTTGTGGACCCCTCACCATAAGAAGGATGTTGAGGCTCTGGAGTGAGTCCAGAGAAGAGCAACAAAGCTGGGGAAGGGGCTGGAGAACAGGCCCTATGAGGAGCGACTGAGAGAGCTGGGGGTGTTTATCCTGGAGAAGAGGAGACTGAGGGGAGACCTCATTGCTCTCTCCAACTACCTGAAAGGAGGTTGTGGAGAGGAGGGAACTGGGCTCTTCTCCCAAGTGACAGGGGAAAGGACAAGAGGGAATGGCCTCAAGCTCTGCCAGGGGAGATTTAGGCTAGAGATTAGGAGGAAGTTTTTCACGCAGAGGGTCATTGGGCATTGGAATAGGCTGCCCAGGGAGGTGGTTGATTCACCTTCCCTGGAGGTGTTTAAGGCACAGGTAGATGAGGTCTTGAGGGACATGGTTTAATGTTTGATAGGAGTGGTAGGACTAGATAATCCGATGGGTCCCTTCCAACCTGGTTGTTCCATGATTCTATGATTCTATGACTCAAGGTGCAGCCTCAGCAGTGCCAAGTACAGGGGTCTGATCCCTTTCCTACTCCTGCCGGCCACATCATTTCTCATACAAACCAGGATGCTGCTGACCTGTTAGGGTGATTTAAAAGAGTAGCTACTGTCTGTTTGCCTGTCGCAACAGCTTATTGATTACCTTTGCCAATAAGTCAGCAAGAAATACAGGAGAGACATGAAAAAATATCCTTCTTTGAAAAAAAAAAAAGGAGAAGTAAGAGAGCACTTGTCTACCAGCTGTAAACTTTAACTGCTCTTTGCTGTCACATGCCTGCTTAAGAAGTTATTAATCTCATTAAATACTGAATAAAGACAGTATCTGCCAAAGGATATGAGCCACTAATAAACTGTAATAACTAATTACAGTCACCCATTTATTTTCACTTCACTTCAAATTAAGTGTCTTGGCTACTTAATTGTGTAAAGCAATTCCCTCCTCGCCCCCTGGGGTGGCAACAGTGCCAGAGGAGCACAGGTCTGGTACCAAGAGCATGGACATCCCTGGGTGCTGCCAGTGCCTCCAGGGCTAATTGCCTGGAGAGGTTTCACCAAATTAACTGCAAACAGTTGTTTAAAACCCTTGAAATTTCCTTCCTCTCAGTTCTGAGCAGCCATAGAAAATGAGATTTGGAAGTGTGAAGGAGGCTGGGAAACAGCTTTGAGAAGCATGTGGGGGGAATTGCTTGGTTTAAATGAAGGCCCTTCTGGCATCAACAGATGGGCCCGAGGTGCTTCTGTTTTGTCAGGATGATTCAAAGCCCACAGAAGACTCCCAGGAGTCTTCCTCTCCGTCATGACTGAAGCTGTGCTGAAGAAAATTTAGGCAAGAGTTTCTTATGGTCCGGGGAACAGGGCAGCCACACTAAGTGCTGCCCATCATGCCTGTTGGAGTGATTACTTAACCACAAACCTCTGCGATTTCCCAACAGAAGTGAGAAAAGAAGAACTACCCCTGCTGCCAAGTCCTTAAATTCACTAAAAGGCAGTAATTGTCCTGAACACCTTTGTATTGGGCCTCTTCCCCACATGCCCACTGACTCAGGAGAGCCACTGAACCTCTACCCAGGCCATGCTGTGCATGGTTTAGTGCCTGGTCTTGTTCTTATGTTGTCCCATATCTTGCTGATAGGGCTTCCTTATCACTCTGAATGGTCTGATGATCACTGGACAGCTCAGAACATCAGGCTTGTTGCTTCTGTGGGACCTGCTCTGCTCACCCTGCTTGGGTACTGCGGGACTGTATTCTCCTGTTCAGGACACTGTCTTTACCTGCCTTGCTGCCCTTGTGGGGTAACCCCATTCTTGCTACACATTGGCACTTGCAGATAGCTCTGGGCTCCAGGAAGCTGCTGCTGAGGTTATGTCCTACTCTCTGAGCAGGCAACACCTTCCCAAATGCCTAACATGGCCTTTCTTTGTGGGATGCATTCTTTCCATCTAGAGTAAAAATACTTGGAGGCAAATGACGCTACAGGGTTCCCCCAATGAACATGCACCAGTGTTCGGACTCACCACAGTTTGCATCTTCTTTGTTCCAGGATCTCCTGCCTGCCAGTTTTGTTTTCTATAATAAGACAGTCACATACTCTTATGAAATGGAATTGCAGAAGTCCAGAAAAATCCAAAGCCACCACAAGAACTGTTGCTGAGGTACTGGCTAACACTTCTTGATGCACTTCCTTCTATGAATCAACCCTTCCCTGTCCTTATCTTCCAGCAGCAAAATCTGATGAAGCTGATTCCTGGGCAGGGCTGTCTTAATATCCTGGACAACCTCCCAGTTCCCAGGGAACTAACCATTTCTCTCATATGACTTTTTCATTTACAGAGGATACAACTCCCAGCCAAAATGCAGCACCAGGTAAAATAGGGATGAGATGTTTTTGAATGCACCTGTCGGTGCAATAAGCCTTTGCTGCTCCCTGAAGGCGCTGACAGGACCCACTGCAGCCGTTGCCCAGACCTGGCTTCTCATCAACACAGTTTCAGGAATTCGTATGCCTTTCTGAAAAGGTTTTAACTGGGAACTATCAGTTTTGTTTGTTTATCTTCCTGCAAACGGAAATACAAGATCCTCTTCTGGGCAAGGAAAGCTGCTCTGATGGAGCATGAACTCCGCCATCTGAAGCAGCTGATGATGCAGAGAGAGGTTCAGTATGGAGGGGAAGGTCTTTTCCCCATGTTCATGTGTCTGGGGCAGCAGCTGTGGCTCACGAGAGTGAATGAGGTGCTGCCGGTCAGCTGCTGAGTTTGGGGACACCAGGACGGGGTGAAGTACTTGGACCAAGTCAAGCTTTCCACAGGACTGACCACAGTCTAAGCTGTGAAGCAAGCAGCACCCCAGGTACCAGCAAAGCCTGCATCATCTGTGGCCTTTGCTTATGACTGACTGCAATGCCCCAATCTTTGCAACTCTCCAGCATCCTGCGTGACCAAAGGATCTAGCAGCTCCCACAGCTCCTGCAGCCTTAAGAGAGCAGGGATAAGTCATAGGCTCTACTGGTGAGCAGGAGGATCTCCTGAGCTTCTGGGATGGAGGGTTAGGTGGGTGGCTTTCCTGTTAAAACAGTTACTCAGGAGTGCAGGGGGAGTGTGCTGCTAACTCTGGTAGAGAGAAGCATACAAGACCTCCATCTCTGGTCTTCCTGTGGCAAAGGACACTTCCCCATACCTATCATATGACTTGAAATGGTGGAGAAAAGCTACAGTGCTGGCTGGTTACAGTCTCTTCAGCTCAGGACCTGCAGGTGAACCATTCCTCTCTGAAGACCAGGCTGATAAAATTGGCAGGAGGCAGTGAGCAGAGCTGGGAGGACATGGAAGCACCATCAAAGTGTCAAAGGATCACCTTGGTCTGAAGCTCTAGAGAGCAGCAGACGGGCTATGGAGGAACAGGAAAAGTCTTCAGAGCTGGGATCATATTAGCTGGCAACCAGCACATTCCTTCTGCTTTCCAGTTACCTTGAAATCACCCTGAACTCATGGCAAAAAGTTAGGATAGAAATAAAGTGTAATTAGAAAGTCCAAATATAGGTAACCCAGTTACAGCGTGTTAGCAGAGCCCTGAGAAGTCTCTTCATCCCTCAGACAGCATTCAAGCTCTCAGAACATTTGACCAATACCACCCTGGGGGATGAAGCTTTCATGCAAGAGCTCTTCATCTTAAATTTTCCTCCACAAAAAAAGGTAGAGGCTTAGGAACATATATCATCTTCATACACACACTCCCTTAAAGTTTCTGTTTGAGTTAAAGCCCTCCTCCTGTCCTCCTCAAGGACTTCTGTTAGTGATTTAGCCTGAAGCACTCTTTGAGGTGCCCAGAGCTACTAAGCATGAAATATGGAGCCATCCTCAGAATAGGGATAGGAAACGTCTCCCATGGTGTAGATTTTCCTGGGGCAGATAACTCTATCTGAGCACATTGCCTTCAACTCCTTTTGGAATCACACAAGAGTCATGAGCATTTCTAGGGTGTGGCTCATTTGACCTTTAAATGCAAACAATGGTTTGTATATTGAGATCAACAGCAACGCAAAACAATGCAAACAATGGTTTAAATGCAAACAATGGTTTGTATATTGAGATGTACAACGTGGCTGGGTGGATTCCAGCCTTGCCTTTTGTAGTGGGCTGCAACCTTTGACAAGTACACTACTCACCCACATCCCAACACTAACATGGTGATTAGTCTTTCTTGGGTGATGGCAGATTTGGCATGTATCAGCTCTAATTCGGGTTTTGAGGGACACCATGACAACATTCCTGTTCAAGAGCTGTTGTACTTATTTACCCACTATAACTTATGTCACAAAGCATTAACTTGCTGCAAGTCCTAAATTGTTATGTTTGAATGGGGAACTAGGGAAGAGCATGAGCTCAAGCAAGACAAATCATAGAATCATAGAATCACCAGGTTGGAAGAGACCCACCGGATCATCGAGTCCAACCATTCCCATCAATTACTAAACCATGTCCCTCAGCACCTCGTCTACCCGACCCTTAAACACCTCCAAGGAAGGTGACTCAACCCCCTCTCTGGGCAGCCTCTGCCACTGCCCAATGACACTTTCTGTGAAATATTTTTTCCTAATGTCCAACCTAAATCTCCCCTGGTGGAACTTGTGGCCATTCCCTCTTGTCCTGTCCCCTGTCACTTGGGAGAAGAGCTCAGCACCTTCCTCTCTATAATCTCCTTTCAGGTAGTTATAGAGAACAATGAGGTTTCCCCTCAGCCTCCTCTTTTCCAGAAATGTACACCCATAACAGGGCAGGCTAAGAAATAATTTGAGGGACCACTTGCTAACAGTATAAAAACTACTTTTGTAACCTTTTAAAACACATTAGCAGCAGGAGCACTGCCAGAGAGTCTTCAAGGCCAGTAAATGAGTGAGGCACGAAAGGAAAGGTTCAAGGAAGATAAGGTTTGAGCAGAAAAGCTAAATGAATTCTTCCATTGGTGTCTGCTGTGAAGAATCTTAGGGAAATTCTAGCAGAAAAACCTTTCTTGATGGGATATGAATTGGAGGAATTGTCTCAAATTAATGAAATGAATAGTTACAAATGCCCATTGGGTTTGGAATTGGCAGGCTCAGGGATAAAAATGATAAAAAGTAAAGGCACCTGCAGAGCGTTTATCAGGGGAAATGGTATTTTGCAGACCCATAAGTGGGGTCTTTCTCTTTAAGGGAGAAAGAGAGCATGTGTATAAAGGTGACTTGATTGGTGCAGTGAACATGGATTATCCACAAACTTTTAACAAGCTCAAGTAGAAGCAGGTGCAGAACTAGGGAAATATAGGGAACAGGAAGAAGATTGTTCAAAAGTGTACTATGATCTCTGTAGGGGAAAGATTAATCTGAAGGGAACTCTTCCATCAGGAAAAGCAATGTCCTGGTAGATACAATAACAATATTCGAGACTGCAAGCAGCGCTAATCAGAAGACATAATTAGTCTTTTTCTTATAACCCAAACCCAAGAAGGAGTGATTTTTAACACTTGTCAGCAATTTGGGGTAGGGGAGGAGGAAGAAAGGTATATTTTCCATTCAACTTATAATTACACTGTAGAACTCGCTACTAGAAGATATTGGGAAAACTGAAATGGTTCATGAATCTTTGAAGCAATTAAAAACCTATGGAGACCTGTTGAAAAGTAATTTATAATCACTTATTCAGAAGCTCCCTAAGTTACTGGCTGAAGGCAATGAGGAGGACGTAAAGACTTTTACTTTAAGTATGGCTAGACATTAGGAAAAAATACTTCACAGAAAGGGTCATTGGGAACTGGAACAGGGAGGGGGTTGACTCACCTTCCCTGGAGGGTTTAAAGGATCAGGTGGACCAGGCGCTGAGGGACATGGGTTAGTGTTTGATAGGAATGGTTGGACTCGATGATCCAGTGGGTCTCTTCCAACCTGGTGATTCTATGATTCTATGATTCTATGCTCTCTCATTCTTTCTAGACATGGGATACAGGGTTAGATGTGCCTTTCTTCAAACCCAAGACAGATTTCTTTCCCCCTTGTCTTGCTTGGGACGTCCTACAGCTGAGTCAACTATGTGCAGGAACCATAATCTTGGAAACTAGTCTTCAGAGCTGTCTCTTCAAGATCAGCTTGCAGAAGTTTTTCTTAAGAAGAGGAAATTAATTCAGGTTGCTGTGAAAGCGCAGAAATTGTTGACTAGTCCAAACCAACAGTAATGGCTGTGACACCCTCCATGGATGTGCCCAGAAAGTTCCTCACGAATGTGGTGTAGCTGAGGAGTGGGGGAGAGCTTTGCATTCCACGTATAGGCTGCCAGATGGTAGCTTTCCCTCTTGTGTATTAGGTGAGAGATACATCCAAAGCCTTTAATTTCTTGCATAATGATCACTCAATTGTTAACATTGCTGCTCCAATCTGAACAATTGATTTTTGATTTTGATTTTGATAGGAATGGTTGGACTAGAAGATCCGATGGGTCCCTTCCAACCTGGTTGTTCTATGATTCTGTGATTCTATGAACTGAGACAAATTTTATGCCATGAGATGTCTCCAGAAGGACAGGCATTACCCTGAGATATTGCCTTTCTTTGGCGCTATGGTAAGGAAATCCAAAGTGTTTCCTACCACTTCCCATGGTAAATCAGGATCAGAAAGACGCAGTGATGCTTGGACAACATGAATAGAAATGAAGTTTTGCACAAGAACTCTGGTAGTGGGAGTTGGGTCCAGGTTATTTACCAAGGAGATTCAGGACTTTCACTTCTGGATTATTCTGAGGAAAGAAGATCATTATTCTAGTCATGTGTCTCAGTTCTAGTATGACAAAAAATTCCTCTTCAAGCCTCTTTTTTTTTTTTTTTTTTTTTGATATCAGCTTTACAGTATAATCCACTGACAGGTGTCTCGGAAAACAAATAGCAGAATGATGAAAGTGAAAATCCAGCACAACTAGAGCCTTCTGGTGGGTAGATGCTGTGATAGGAGGGTTTATATTCACTTTTGCTCCATGAGTGAAGGCAATGCTACCCTGCAGTGGTGGCAGAACTATTCCATGCTTCATTACTTCTGAGGAGATAGAAATTATTTTGTGCCTCTTGTTTTGCTACTTGTCATTGTTTTGCTACCATGTCCTGTGCTTTGCCTTCCACTGCATAAAGAACCTCCACCTGAAGGTTTTTTTTGAAGTTGTTTTATACTCCCTTCATCTCATGAGCTCGGCTCCTGTACTGTAGACGCAGAATCATAGAATCATAGAACAACCAGGTTGGAAGGGACACATTAGATCTTCTAGTCCAACCATTCCTATCAAACACTAAACCAAGTCCCTCAAGACCTCATCCAACTGCACCTTAAATACCTCCAGGGAAGGTGAATCAACCACAGAATCACAGAATCACAGAACAACCAGGTTGGAAGGGACCCATCGGATCTTCTAGTCCAACCATTCCTATCAAACACTAAACCAAGTCCCTCAATACCTCATCCACCCGTCCCTTAAACACCTCCAGGGAAGGTGAATCAACCACCTCCCTGGGCAGCCTATTCCAATGCCCAATGACCCTTTCTGTGAAAAACCTCCTCCTAATCTCCAGCCTAAACCTACCCTGGCGGAGCTTGAGGCCATTCCCTCTTGTCCTGTCCCCTGTCACTTGGGAGAAGAGCCCAGCTCCCTCCTCTCTACAACCTCCCTTCAGGTAGTTGTAGAGAGTAATGAGGTCTCTTCTCAGCCTCCTCTTCTCCAGGCTAAACCCCCCCCCAGCTCTCTCAGCCGCTCCTCATAGGCCCTGTTCTCCAGCCCCTTCACCAGCCTCGTCACTCTTCTCTGGACTCTCTCCAGAGCCTCAACATCCTTCTTGGATGAGAAGTCAGTACTTATTCATCTCCTCTAGGTAGCTTTGGCTTTTAGAGCCATCTGCTGCAGTTGACCCTTTTACAGCCTCCTAAGTCCCAGACTACTGGAATATTATGGATGTGGAAGGCTTCTGCATCATTCATCTCCTCTGTTGCTCTTTGAAATTCTTGCAGTTCTGCTTCCTGACTTAGAGGATTGCAGACTTAGACAGGAATTCAGGAGCTCTTTCCCATGTCACAATGGCTCAGGGCTCTTCATTTTATATATGAGGTTAGAATAATTTTTCCTCAAGCAGATGACTATAAAGAGTCAGCATTACGTGGACCAGTTATCGAGTTCATCTGTAATTCTCCCTACTGACACCTTGTTCATTACCTTAAACAGACCATTATCCCCTAAGCAACCAATATCACCAGCAAATTTCACATTGGTTTTTCCCAGCTGTATATGTTTAAACTGTATTTGTGAAAACTAGAGCTACAGACTGCGAGAAGCCTGGCTGGAAAACTGCCAGGAGGAGAGGGACCTGGGGGTGTTGGTTGACAACCGACTGAACATGAGCCAGCAGTGTGCCCAGGTGGCCAAGAAGGCCAATGGCATCCTGGCTTGGATCAGAAATGGTGTGACCAGCAGGTCCAGGGAGGTTCTTCTGCCTCTGGACTCAGCACTGGTGAGGCCGCTCCTTGAATCTGGTGTTCAGTTCTGGGCCCCTCAGCACAAGAAGGATGTTGAGGCTCTGGAGCAAGTCCAGAGAAGAGCAACAAAGCTGGTGAAGAGGCTGGAGAACAGGCCTTATAAGGAACAGCTGAGAGAGCTGGGGGTGTTTAGCCCAGTGAAGAGGAGGCTGAGAGGAGACCTCATTACTCTCTACAACTACCTGAAAGGAGGTTGTAGAGAGGAGGGAGTTGGGCTCTTCTCCCAAGTGCCAGGGGACAGGACAAGAGGGAATGGCCTCAAGCTCCACCAGGGGAGATTTAGGCTAGAGATTAGGAGGAAGTTCTTCACACAGAGGGTCATTGGGCATTGGAATAGGCTGCCCAGGGAGGTGGTTGATTCCCCTTCCCTGGAGGTGTTTAAGGGACGGGTAGATGAGGTCTTGAGGGACTTGGTTTAATGTTTGATAGGAATGGTTGGACTCAATGATCCGATGGGTCCCTTCCTACCTGGTTGTTCTATGATTCTATGATTCTATGATAATGGGCCAAACCCAGTTTTCATGAAACTTATGGGCAAATGAGGACTTGGCAACTAGAAACAAGTCTACCTAGGAAAAAGTACATTTCTCACCTGTGTTGTATTGCCAGTAAAGCTCTGCAAAGCCAAAGGAAGGCAGAATTCATAGATGATTTAATAACGTGCAGGTCTTGAACCTTTCGCAAGAGGCAACGGGGTTACTCTCCCTTTTCTGTTCCCCCAGCCTCTGTCTGTGCTGGTCGTTGTTTGGCAGGATTTGATGACTGTTATTTCACATTGAAAAACTTAATTTGAGATATTTCATGTGTGTAAAAGTGGAACATTTCATTAAAATCAATCTCTGGTACAAAGAGTTTGAAACAAACAGTCAGTGGGATGTTACGGGAATCAATTACTCTCCTTTGACAATGAGAACAGAGCATGGAGCAGTGGGTTTGGGCTGCGACGGTGACAATTCCCACTGAGGATTATGAAAAGCCCTCTAGTTGGCTTCTGCCGTGGAACAAGTTGTCGGCGGAGGTTTTAGTGACATGGGAAGCTCAAAAAGCGAAGCTGCTGATTGAAAACTGGGAGGGTTTCCCCAGGGGAAATTTCTAAGTGAGACAAAATTGTCAAATGCACTGCAGTTAAGTTTCCAGCGATGGCTGGAAACCAAACCCAACATTTTTGTTTTGGAATAGGATGGTTTTGTGCTCTGTTTTCACACTGAAAGGTTGAGGGTTTGCATTGCCTCCTCCATCTTTCCCTCAGTGACAAAGCCATAGAAACAACAGACAATAAGGGAAAGCAACTTCAAGAAATAACAAGTTTTGCACTCATAAAAAGAAATGTTCCAAGTAACCCCTCAGCCCTTTTGCACTTTTGAGAGCCTATAACTTTCTCTCTGCAAGAAGTACTTGCTTTACATTCTCACAGTGACAGAAAGCAGATGCAGTTTGAAAAAAGCAAAATTGAAGATTCGGGGGAAAAGAGAAAATCCGTGAAATATTTTGCTTGGCTTCTCCCCACTAGCATTTTCAAATTAAAATACATAGAATGGAAATTTTCATTAGTCACAGTTTCTGGAGAAATTGTTTTAAACAAATGCCTAAAACCTGAACAAGACCAGCAATAAAACCCCAGAAGTCATTTCACGCAAATCAAATGTAGTCTGTACAAAGAAATGGGTGTGTAAAACGGGAGGAGAGCCCAGCAGAGCGTGTCTTTGGAAAGAAAAAACACTGCTGATGACTTGCTGCTGTTGTCAAACCCTGGGAAGTGTTTGCATTCTGCCTCGCAAGCCAGCAAGTGCGTCTAGGCTGGATCAGGTTTATCTGTCAGGTCAGTTAACCAGAGTGGTCTGGAGACATCTACTAAGCTTGGAGCCCAATGAGTGCTCTCAGGTAACACAGTTAAGCTACCAAAGTGCTCCCACTTCTTTTGTCCTAGTCACATCTTCTCTTTCTGTCACCTCCAGTGTTTTGCAGACTCATTTCAATACCACACCTCTCTACCCTCCAGCTCCTCACATCTTCTACTCCGTTTGGTCTTTCCAAGGCTTTTGTATGTGCCTCAGTTTCCCCACTTGAGCTGCCCTGCTTCCTCCCTCCCACCCTTCACCTCCTCCCCACAGACTGTGCATTTATGAACGGCAGATTCTTACCCCACTGGGCTGTCTGGTTTTGCACTCTCTTTGCTGGTTGTGGCACAAACCAAGACGCGTGTCCCTGCCTGACTGTCACACTTCAGTTGCTGGACGCATGTTGACCACAGCATGATGTCTTGAGTAAACTGCTGTCTTCTTGGGACATCTGTTCTCTTAAGTGAAGGGTTTGATGTCTGCCTCAGAGGGGGCTCTGATGTTTTCTTTCTGGATTAAGTGTTCAGCTCTAATAGTTGCAGAAAAATTACTGACTCCAAGCTTGACAGTATCACCCTGGGACTGCAATTATGGTGTTCAGAAACAAAGCAGTAGGCAGCACAAAGTGCTGGGATGCTGTGCTTTGCTTTTCCTTGTTCAGGGCTACTGCTGTAACTCCACTAACACAAACTGAGGCGTAGGGGGCAACCGCTCTGTTCCAAAGCCCACAGGAGCCAGATGCAGGAAATACAGCAGGGAAAGGAAGAGACAAGTGTGGCTGAGTCAAGACCTGTTGTACAAACTGAAGAGCAAGAGGGAACTGCTCACACACGGCAAGCAGGGACAAGGAACTTGGGAAGACTATAGGGATGCTGCCCAGTTGTGTAGGGATTGGGTCAGGGAGGCCAAGGCACAGCTGGAGCTGAATTTGGCAAGTGAAGGAAAGATTAACAAAAAGGGCTTCTACAGGTGCATCAACCAGAAAAGGAAAGTTAAAGAAAGTATATCCCCACTGATGGACGAAAACAGCGACCCTGTATCACCAGATGGGGAGAAGGCTGAAGTACTCAATAACTTTTTTGCCCACATACAGTTCTCTCTGGAACATTCCATGAATCAGAAATAGTGTGATCAGCAGGTCCAAGGAGGTTGTTCTCCCTCTGTACTTAGCACTGGTGAGGCCACTCCTTGAATCCTGTGTTCAGTTCTGGGCCCCTCACCACAAGAAGGATGTTGAGGCTCTGAAGTGAGTCCAGAGAAGAGCAATGAAGCTGGTGAAGGGGCTGGAGAACAGGCCTGATGAGGAACGTCTGAGAGAGCTGGGGGTGTTTATCCTGGAGAAGAGGAGGCTGAGAGGAGACCTCATTGCTCTCTCCAACTACCTGAAGGGAGGTTGTAGAGAGCAGGGATCTGGGCTCTTCTCCCAAATGACAGGGGACAGGACAAGAGGGAATGACCTCAAACTCCACCAGGGGAGGTTTAGGCTGAACATTAGGAAAAAATTTTTCACAGAAAGGGTCATTGGGCAGAGGCAGAGGCTGCCCAGAGAGGGGGTTGACTCGCCTTCCCTGGAGGTGTTTAAGGGACGGGTGGATGAGGTGCTAAGGGGCATGGTTTAGTGTTTGATAGGAACGGTTGGACTCCATGGTCTGGTGGGTCTCTTCCAACCTGGTTGTTCTATGATTCTCTGATTTCGTAGTGGATTAGGTGGAGAATGAGGTATGGACAGGTAGAGCTTGGAGGATTTGGGCTAACCTCTCCTCAGAAAGGTACCTCCACCCTGCCCACAGTGGTACCTGTAGTTGTACCAGAGACAAAGAGCCTGGTGCTACTTTGTGCCCTTGACAGGAATTTACCTCCTGTCTTTCATTTAAGTAAAGAAACTGCACAGCCCCTCCTTGACCAACCCTGTTCGCATTACAGGCCATTTGCTGTGTATGAAAATAAAAAGTGGGAAACCTGAAAGTTATTAATTGGACTCAGCTTTGAACGTCCACTCGGGACTGCAATTAGCTGGTTCTCTCTCCTCTGTGCTGATGCAGCACCCGGTTTGGACTCCTCTTCTGCCTAATGAAGATAAGTGGTGCCCCATGGTTTCCTCAGGATTTGCTCTGTGCTGTTGGAGGGGGATGACTGAGCACTGAGCAGAGATGGTTTGCATCGTTATGGGAAAACCGAATAAGCAGGTATACAAAGCGAATAATGTGTGCTCTGAGGGGAGCTTATTTCCTTCAAGCTCTTGAGCAGTCTTCCAACAGGGCCATGAGCCAAGGGCCAAAAGATATCTGCTGTTTAAAGGTTTATTTCCAAAAAAGAATTGTTCACCTTTGTGGTTTCAACAGTGGGGACTTGTCACGCCTCTGGTCCTGTGTTTCTTCATCTTCACAGTGCATAGTGCTCTGTGCAGAGCTAAGGAATCTTCATTTAACTGAGTGATATTTGCTTCTTACTTTGTGAATGTTGATACTCTCCCCTCCTCTACGGGCACTGAAAGATTGAATTTTTTGGTAAAACTGCTTGTCCTGCAGTCAATGCCAGTGTCACAATGATTCCTATTCATGTTTCCATCTCAGATCCTTACGTCTGCTCACGAGATGGAAAACAAACATCCCAAATGCCATACAGCAGATTGTGTTTCAAAAACTCTGCTCCCCAGCAGCTTTTAAGCTGCTCTGTTTCCCTCTCACACATTAATCCATCCTCACTTTTTCCCCAGACAACATGGTTTTGGTCCTGATAGCATCCTTCTGATGAACTAGCTCAGCCCTCTGGATTGTGCTGCCAGACCAAATAAAGATGAACTTTGCCTTCAAACAAAAGGCAGAGTTTTTCATCTTCATTTTCGTATAAGTCCCTGGTTAATCACATCACCCTTCCACAGATGGAGCTGATAGCTTGCCCAAACAGTGTAAACCAAAATAAAGCTAGTAATAAAAATAACTGGCCTAATCTTGTTCCCGACAGCAGTGCTGGCAAAGAGATGATCTTCTTGTTGGTCCTTGTGATAGATGATCCGATCCTGTGGAGACTGCCGACTCCAGGATCTGCGTACTGAGAAGTTTACATCATTTGACGTGATCACAGGCAGGACCAGTCCTTACATCCCTCCTTCTGCAGTCCGTGCTCCTGCTTCAAGTGACCACGTTCCTCATTATCTTCAGGGAGATGGGATGGGACAGGAAGCAGTGCTCTCCTGCCTTGCCTGTGTCCATAGGGCTTTCTTGGGACACGAGGCTGCTTCCCCTGAGCCCTGATATGCAGGATTTGTGGGGAATAATACTACCTTGTGTTTCAAATAGGTGCCAGTAGAAGGTCTCACTAGTGATAATTTCTTTCCCTGGAGCTTGTCAAACGGCTGCCCTCACGGCCTGCTTGCCTTTCTCATCTGGCCCTGCAGTACAACCAGAGCAGGCTCCACAGATGCACCATCTGGTGGAATTAATACTCTGTCACATAAAAGGGTCACAGCAAGCACAGAGATGTTATTCTTCTCTGTGACAGAGAGAACAAGGCCTTTTGTCAAATCGTAACATTGCACAGCGTTCAGAAAAATAAATGCAGTTTTCTGCCAGGTTCACCTGAGGCTGCCGAGCTCCATTCAAAGCCAAACATCTTCCCAAGCTGATGAATATGCAGCAGTGCTGGAGCCAAAGATCATTCTTATGTGTGAACAAGCACCTCATGTCTTTGAAGGCTCAAAGCCTTGCTCTCTTCTGCTCAAACCTCTGCTCTCCTGGCAGAGAGCTCTTTCCAGGGGAAGTGGCTGGAATAGCTGATGGCAGAAGCTTGGGTGACCCTGCTGGGAAACAGAGCAGGACAACTCTGCTCCGGTCTCCCCAGCCCTACTCCTGAATGACTCTGAGTTCTCAGCTGCCTTCCACCAGGTAGGGCTCTGTCTCTTCGACATCCACCAGCCTTAGTGAAATTCTGCTCACTTAATGCTTTTCACATCGACATTACAACACTATTATTACTGCTTCCTGCTAGAGGGTAACACTTACAACTCAGTGCTTGGCCCGGAGCTCCCACAGGGCTCAATACAAGGGCTTGTGAAAGGGGTTGTGTCCTTCCAGCCCTACACAACCGTGTCCTGCAGTCACTTCTGGCTGAAGCCACTGTCTAAGAGCACCACACTACTTTATCCTGTGAAGAGTTAATGAAGTATGCATGTTATTTTGCACAAAGGTAGCTGCTGAAGGATGGAAAATTTATGTCTGCAGCCAGTTAGACTGGTTCCTGGATTGAGCTTGGGTAGTGGGCGACGAGGCTGGTGAAGGGGCTGGAGAACAGAACCTATGAGGAGCGGCTGAGAGAGTTGGGGTTGTTTAGCCTGGAGAAGAGGAGGCTGAGAGGAGACCTCATTGCTCCCTACAACTACTTGAAGGGAGGTTGTAGAGAGGAGGGAGCTGGGCTCTTCTCCCAAGTGACAGGGGACAGGACAAGAGGGAATGGCCTCAAGCTCCACCAGGGGAGATTTAGGCTGGAGATTAGGAGGAGGTTTTTCACAGAAAGGGTCATTGGGCATTGGAATAGGCTGCCCAGGGAAGTGGTTGATTCACCTTCCCTGGAGGTGTTTAAGGCATGGGTGGATGAGATCTTGAGGGACTTGGTTTAGTGTTTGAGAGGAATGGTTGGGCTGGAGGATCCGATGGGTCCCTTCCAACCTGGTGATTCTATGATTCTATGATTCTATCTCCTCTCCTGGAGTGTCTGCGAGAGGTAAAGGACTCAGCTCGGGTGAATCCCACAGGAGTTCAAATCTGAGCTTTAGGTTTTATTCCCCCGTATCTCAAAGGACAGGAGACTCATTTCCTGAACAACCTCCCCCCTGCTTGCAGAAGGCACAGGGAGCTGAGGAAACTGAGGTCTGGTGGGAGCTGTTTAATTCTTAGACAGCAAGAACAGTGAGGTGAACTTGGGATGATTTCCAAGGCAATGAACTTGCTCAATAGTATTTCAAAGAATCTGATCGCTCCATGGCATCAAGATAAGCAGCTTTAGAAAAGGAACAACTGTGCCTCACAAAATATGCTTAATACAATGCGTCAGAGTAATGCACTTGTAATAAAATGTGTTTACCTCACACCAGCAGGCAATGAACTTCTGGGGAGAACAGAGAGATTCATTCACCTGAGGATGATAACAGCCTTTAGTGTTACAGAGCCCTCCTTGGAAGATAGTGTGTTCTTTAATTGTCATCCTTGACAAAAGTGTTAAAAGAAAAATACAGCCAACCTTTCAGCTGAAAATACTGTGGGTCTTTTAATAACAGTGAAGCTGAATAAGGCAAGGCTGCTGGTCTTATGGGTCTTGTTTGCTGCATTTAGAAACAAAAATCCTGAGCCATGGAAAATTGATAAATACCTCACACTCTGCACACAGTGCGGAGGAATTGGGTTGCCAGCCAGCTCGCTTTACATCTGAAAAGCTGCAGCTGAGCTCCAAGGCTGAGCCAGGGGGTCCTCAACAGCAGCAGGCTCCTCAAGGACAACCTTTGTCCTGGGGCTGTTTGCTTTAGACATCTGGGCATCAGGAGAAGGGCAAAAGAGCAAGCAAAGGATTGCAGCTGAGACCGTTCTTGTGCCGCATCAGTAAAAAATGTCATAGACCAGACCTTCTGCTGGTCTGGATGCATCATCTAGGGTTTGGGGCAGGAACCATATATCCAGTGAGCAGCTTGGATAATGCACCAGCAGGACAGAGGGGCCACAGAACACTTTCCTCTTCTGTTAAATCCAGGCTTGTGATATGTCAGACTAACACCTTGTCCCTTCTGTCATAGCAGAGTCAGGTTCATAGAATCATAGAATCATAGAACAACCAGGTTGGAAGGGACCCATCAGATTATCAAGTCCAACCATTCCTATCAAACATTAAACCATGTCCCTCAAGACTTCATCTACCTGTGCCTTAAACACCTCCAGGGAAGGTGAATCAACCACTTCCCTGGGCAGCCTATTCCAATGCCCAATGACCCTCTGTGTGAAAAACTTTCTCCTAATCTCTAGCCTAAATCTCCCCTGGTGGAGCTTGAGGCCATTCCTTCTCGTCCTGTCCCCTGTCCCTTGGGAGAAGAGGCCAGCTCCCTCCTCTCTACAACCTCCTTTCAGGTAGTTGTAGAGAGTAATGAGGTCTCCTCTCAGCAGTTCAGTGAGATGCAGCCACCAGCCTGTGCCCACAGCCTACTCAAGGCCTAGGAACCAATCAAATTTGTGGAACCCTATCATCTTCATCCCCACATTCCTGGCAATCTTTCCCCACTGGGAAGTGACTGGGTGACTGATGGATGCAAGCGGGAGAAAACACTCTTGTGACACAAGGTGGAAGGTTTAGGCTTGGTGGTGATCATGGGGTTGTGAGGATCTGTGTCCAAAGGGAAAATCTAGGCTACTTCAAGCTGATGTTAGGATGCTTAACAGAGAGTACCCACCTGGTGACAGCAGTAACAGGGGCTCATGGGCCGATCTCCCTGGAAAGGCCATTGGCTCTCGTTGGGTAGGAGCAAACAGACATATACCCATGCTCTGGCTTATCCTTGTGAGGGGCAGACACAGCCCAGAAAATGAGAAATGGCAAAAGCTGAGTGATGAACCCAATTTCTTTTCTCTGTTCCTCAGCGAGGTCTGCTACCACGTGCCTGGTATTACTCTCAAGTATGTACACAGCTGCAGGGGCATGACAAGGCCGAGGTACTGACATCTCAAGTGTCTTTGAATCTGACAGCTGCCAATCTTTATCATCCTTGTCTTCCTTTGTTCTACTTCATTTACAACCAACCCTTTTATTGTCTCCTCTCTGTCTTCAGGCAGGCAGCAGTGTGCATTTAAGTAAGGAAAGAAGCTACATGGGGGCTCTCTATGCATGGAAACAGAGGCACCGGATGGCACACAAGGTTTGGGAGACATGGATCTTCTCCACATCAGCACAACGTCAACCTTCAGAATCCTACAACTCTTTGCACGTGATTTCAGTCCTACAGCATCGAGGAGCTCAGCTTCAGTCTGAGTGACCCACAACACTGCAGGGATAGGGGAGGACTTAGATACAGGGAGGCTGAAGGACATGTTGGTCCAGTAGATTGGGACTCAATACACAAAACAAGGAATAATTGAGAGCTAATTAAACCAGGAACCATTCAAATGCTTGTTTTGTAGGGTCTGGCTTCCTCCTATCTAATTGAGCAGCTTAGAAATTTGCCAGGAGAAAAAAAATCTTACCCTCTCAAGTTTGCAGTGGCCATAGCTTTGGACTCTAAGGGATGCTTTCAGCATCCATAGGTTTAGTGCATCTATCACTCAGGTAAAGAAATCCTGGGCCTGGAGTAAAAAATACAGTTCTTAAGCCTGTATATCAGGGACAGTATCTGCAACATGATGTTTTCCTCATTTCTTCGGGTCTTTAGGACACTCTCTGCTCTACAATCTTTGCAGGTCTTCCCAGGACATGCCACTGTGAAGAGAGAATTTTAACTACTGCAGTATAGAAAGATAACATCACTTGGGACAAATGAAGTGGTGATGATGGACTGGAGTCAAGAGGAGAAGGCAGGCACCCACATCTGGTACTTGAACTTCAAGACCTCAGCTCTCTGAAGGAGGGAGAGAACAGCTGTAAAGCTTGAGCGGTCCAGGAAATCAATGTCAAGTTCTGTTGTGTTGCTTCTGCGAAGACATTTTTACTTGCTCCTTTTCACTTTTGACTTCATGAAAAATTCAGCTTGGTTGTGGCTGCTGCCTACATCTTGTAGGTGAAGTGAGAAGGAGAATTGTGCAAGACAAGCTGGAATTTCCCAGCTACCTGCTGCTAGAGGCCTGCAGCAACAGCTGCCATAAGCACCTTTGCCAGAGACAGAGGCGGTGGGAGGAACTGTAATTTCTCTGTAGGCTCAGCTCTGTAGAAAATCCTCCCTCTCCTTCCGGCTAACCCACCTCACTCTGAAAGACACCGTAGGCTGTGAAACGAGGAGGACAATAAACTGTTGCTCAATTATCCTTTATAGGAGTTGATATAATTCCAGCCCACAAGCACAGAGTGCACAGCCTCCCATGTCCCACAGATTAACACACTGTGCATTACACTCGCTGTGGAGAAGATTGGGGAATCAAGGGAGACGGAGGGGACAGCTTCTATTTAATCTAATGGTTGTTCTATCTGATTTCCTGCAGGCTCTTTTGATTTTCAGTAAGCAGGAAATAGAGATCAGCTGGTTTTTAAAGGCTTGTCAACACAGCTCCTGATAAATAAAGATGAGCTCCTACAAGCAAATATTCTCTGTGAAACAAAGGAGATGGTACCCTGGGAGCATTTTGCCAGGGGCACAGGAGCAGGGGGAGTGTGACAGGGAAGGATTAACACGCAGAGCCTGGAATCTAATATTTCCAACCATAACAAGCAACAGGAAGAATGCGAGGAGCGTAGAAAATCAGTTTAAAATGTAAAGGCAGAAAGGATGTGAGCATTCCTCAAGCTGGTGAAGGGGCTGGAGAACAGGCCCTATGAGGAGCAGCTGAGAGAGCTGGGGGTGTTTAGCCTGGAGAAGAGGAGGCTGAGAGGAGACCTCATTACTCTCTACAACTACCTGAAAAGAGGTTGTGGAGAGGAGGGAGCTGGGCTCTTCTCCCAAGTGACAGGGGACAGAACAAGAGGGAATGGCCTCAAGCTCCACCAGGGGAGATTTAGGCTGGAGATTAGGAGGAAGTTTTTCACAGAAAGGGTCATTGGGCATTGGAACAGGCTGCCCAGGGAGGTGGTTGATTCACCTTCCCTGGAGGTGTTTAAGGGACGGGTAGATGAGGTCCTGAGGGACATGGTTTAGTGTTTGATAGGAATGGTTGGACTAGAAGATCCGATGGGTCCCTTCCAACCTGGTTGTTCTATGATTCTATGATTCCACTCCAGGTTGCATGTACTCAGTGTCTCCTATGGACATAATGCTCTTTGATGGCTTCCTACCCCTCCCTGTGTCACCAGGGAAGCCGACAGGGGAGGGTCCTGGACGAGGACACAAGCTCAACCTGTGCCTGTGCCAATGGTACTGGCTCCCTCATGGCAATCCTAGAAACACAAGGAGAGGCTTGCGCAAGCTCCCGGGGTGGGATCTGAGGTGGCTATAAGCTAGCTGCAGGTATCAGCACCTTACACATTCCAATGCCACTACACCCCTAAGGCTGTGCACGCAAACCGAGTATGGAGTGCTGGCTTAGAGATTTAAGTACAGATTACTACAGAACACAGATGAGGTGTCATCCCAGAGTTGGAACTGCTGGTGTCCCAAGGGAGGCATTTCTCAATTGCAATGTGGTAAATATCTTGCTGGTTCCCATCTAAGCCAAGAGCTGGAGGGAACGGACCAGTAGGATGACAGGACAAAAGGCAAACTCTAAGGATTCATGGTTGGGCTTTGTGCCTCTCCCTGCAGCCTGCACTTCTCCCAGATGCAGCTTCTGTTGCTTTGTTCTTCCTCCAAAGGTGTTGGATCCTGAAGAGCACTGGCTGGGCTGTTTTCATGGAAAGGGGCAGGGCGCTTTAAAAGCTCTCTGGCCAGGCAGGAAGAATCTGGCTGCTCCTTGTTGGTCTGATCCACGTGACATTGTTCACTCAAAGAGCTGTACCTGTATCTTGCCAGATGTACCTTTCCATGTTGCACACATGCTCTCCTAGGCCACTTCTCAGCCTCATTTTTCCTGCTGTGCCGGTTTCTTGCACAGCATTCACTCCTGATACGATCATCCTCTATGACTCCAGAAGATAACTCTGTCTGGGCTGCCACCCTGTGTTAATGAGACTGACATTTCTCTGTCATTTTCTTTTGTCCTGTGACACTCTATCACCAGCTTCCTGTGCTATGCATGTGTGGGAGACCCCTCATTAAAACAGTGGCTGTTTTAATATATCTGGTGTATATATAAAACAGGGGCTGGTTTCATATCTGTTCCCATGCTGACAGGGCTCTACCAACAATCCCATATGCCTGACCAGTTGTAGAAAAAGGAGTTGCCCCGACTGTTCTAGTCTGTCCCATCTTTCTTGCTCTGCATCATTATCTTCGTCAATTCTGAAGACCTGAAAACTGGGGAGAGGACAGCAGGAGTGTTTTCCACAAAAGGGTTGATTTTTGACTGTAGGACAGCATCAGACATATGATTTTTCTCTTGCAGGCTCAAGACACTTGGGAAAAATGAAATATAAGCTGGGGTCCAAAGGGAGTGCAGGATTACAGGGATGTTTCAAAAATAATTATCTTTTTATTCATCCCTTGGAGTTGGTGCAGAAGTGGTAGAATGAATTCACATCAACCTTCCTTGCCCTTCAGGGAAGAAGTGAAAGATCTTGTGCCCCAAGTATGTCAACATCTATAAACAAGCAGGAGAATCCCCCAACTGTCCAAGTTACTTCTGGTGTTCTCTCTACCCTCAGACAGCATCTCTCTGGTGAAACAAAGAAGAGGTTTGAAGTTACCTTTCTGTTTCATTTCCCTCAGCCAAACACAGTGTCCAGCTAGATCCGCCAGAGTCACTCAAAGTGGGTTTGTGATGGTTGAAGCTTGCAGGATTTCCTCTCAAGAGTATCCGTAAAAGAATGTCCTTAAGCTCCACCAGGGGATATTTAGGCTGGAGACTAGGAGGAAGTTCTTCACACAGGGGGTCATTTGGCATTGCAATAGGCTGCCCAGGGAGGTGGTTGAGTCACCTTCCCTGGAGGTGTTTAAGGCACGGGTAGATGAGGTCTTGAGGGACTTGGTTTAGTGTTTGATAGGAATGGTTGGACTAGAAGATCTGATGGGTCCCTTCCAACCTGGTTGTTCTATGGTTCTATGGAACTCCTCCCTGGAATTATCCTTATTTCCTTGCATCCCCCCCCCCCCCCCGTCTGCTGTGCTGAATGCAGTGCCTAGAGCCCCTACATGCAGGGTAGATCTACTGCTTATTAAGATTTTGGTTTTTCATCTAGCCCAGAACTTGATGTGGACAAGAGTAAGGAACTTCCCTTCTTCGAGGCAGTAACTTCCTGCCCCATCAGTCATCCTGAAGGCTGGAGAAGATCTAAATATCCCCCTGCTCTTCTCTGGATGTGTAGAATTGCCTCCCATGAGTGAATACTGGTAAGTGTGGCAAGGTCTTTTTGAAGGCCATGTTCCAAAGTGGAACAACCTGAGGAGTGGTTTGTAAACCACCTGATGCAAAGAGAGACAAAAATTCCTCATGACCCCTCATTAAGCATTTGCTCCTGATAGCATTTGTTAACTACTTGCTGTGTAAAAGTCTCATCTCCATAACAAAATCCAACTCAGACCTTCTTGATGATCCATTGAAGTGTCCCTCAAGACAGGAAAACTACTGACTGTTTTGACACTGCATTGGGAATTCTGATCCAATGATCCAAACAGGCCCTGATTTATCCTCAGAGCTGCCTTTCCTCTTGAGTTAGTGATGCCACAGCCAACCCCAAATGTCCCCCCAGCTGGCTCCCAACTCCTGGATGAGATGCTCAGCAGCACTGCACTGAGCATCTGCTCCTGCAGCATCAATTTGTGGTGCTGTGGCACCGGCAGGCAGCCCAGGACCTTACCAGCAGAAGCTTTCTGAAGTGTCAAATAATTCTGCTGGTTTTGTGAGAAGAAAGTAGAAAAGTCTGGGGAAAACAACAACAACTTCAGGATTTTGTCTCAGGAGTAAGAGTTGGGGCATGGGATGGCTGCAGGAAACACAGTCTCCTCTGTGGTCTCTGCTGGGTTTGGTCAGTGTGGCTGCATGAAGGTCACTCCAGCCGGCTCGGCCTCACTGACAGGATCATTCCCCACTGAGGTCTCCAGCAAAATGAGCTCAGTAGATTTTGCTGCAGCTCTTGAAAACGTTACTGCCTCAGCTGCCTACCCTGTGGTCTGGGGTGAGCTGGACATCAGCTACTGCAGGCACTTCAGACTGGCAGTTTTTGCAAACTCGCTTTCGTCAGCAGCTTAATTAAGTAGGCTGAGGTGACTCAGGGACGTTGCAGCGTGGATACAACTCTGCTTCCTTCCATCAGCTTTTGTCCAGCGAGTGCTGACTTGTGACAGTGCAATGGGGGCAGATACCTGGAACACAACGTCTTTAATAACTAGAACTAAATCTCAGAGACCTGTTAGTATAAGGGCACCCCATGCCTCTGTGATAGGAGAGACCATCCTGACCAGGACCTGATAAAGATTACTGCCTGCTAAGGCAAGCTCATGGCCTACTAAGGACCTGAAAAATACTGGGTTGGCCAAAATCACAAGGACTAGAGCTTCTCGACTGCTGAAGCCCCCATTCCCCCTGCCCACACTGCTGTGCAGTGGAGGTGAAGTGGAGGATGTTGAGGCTCTGGAGCAAGTCCAGAGAAGAGCGACAAGGCTGGTGAAGGGGTTGGAGAACAGGCCCTATGAGGAGCATCTGAGAGAGCTGGGGTTGTTTAGCCTGGAGAAGAGGAGGCTGAGAGGAGACCTCATTACTCTCTACAACTACCTGAAAGGAGGTTGTGGAGAGGAGGGAACTGGGCTCTTCTCCCAAGAGACAGGGGACAGGACGAGAGGGAATGGCCTCAAGCTCCACCAGGGGAGATTTAGACTAGAGATTAGGAGGAGGTTTTTCACAGAAAGGATCATTGGGCATTGGAATAGGCTGCCCAGGGAGGTGGTTGATTCCCCTTCCCTGGAGGTGTTTAAGGCACGGGTGGGCGAGGTCTTGAGGGACTTGGTTTAATGTTTGATAGGAATGGTTGGACTAGAAGATCCGATGGGTCCCTTCCAACCTGGTTGTTCTATGATTCTAAAGAACTGTTGCCAGACTCACAGTCCTGCTTTCCTTTTTCCGCAAAGACAGATACTGTCCGAAGAAAAGCAATGGAACTGGGGAAGGGTCTAGAGAACAAGTCTGATGAAGAACAGCTGAAGAAACTGGAGTTGTTTAGTTTGGAGAAAAAGAGGCTCAGGGGAGACTTTATTACTCTCTACAGCTCCCTGAAAGGAGGCTGAAGTGAGGCGCGTGTTGGTCTCTTCTCAGTGAAAATAAATGATAGAACAAGAGTGAATGGCCTCAAGCTGCACCAAGGGAGGTTTCAATTAGATATTAAGACAATTTCTTCATCAAAAGGGTTCTTAAGCACTGGCAGAGGCTGCCTAGAGAATTTGTGGAGTCACTACCCCTGAAGGTGTTTAAAAGACGTCGAGATGTAGCACTTCGTGACATGTTTAAGTGGTGGATTTGGCACCTAATGGTTGGACTTTTCTAACCTAAATGATTCTATGATTCTATACTGACTACTAGGAGGAATGGTTATAAGTTGGAGAGGGGCAGATTTAAACTACACATAAGGAGGAATTTCTTCACAATGAGAGTGGTGAGGCACTGGAACAGGTTACCCAGGGAACTGGTGGCTGCCTCTTCCCTGGAGGTGTTCAAGGCCAGGTTGGATGGGGCTTGGAGCAACCTGATCCAGTGGGAGATGTCCATGCCCATGGCAGAGGGGTTGGAACTGAGTAGGTTTTAAGGTCCCTTCCAAGCCAAACTATTCTTCGATCCTGTGACTGTGGATGGGGAGTAGCAGCAGGATGGGCTTCATGCTAATGGGGAGCACGGAACTTGCTTGGATCCTGGATGCAGTTTACCCTTCCAGAAGAGACAAGAGACCTCATCCTTAAGATATTTGAGATAATGGGTCTCCTACTCCTTAGTTGCTTGGGGACTACACAATCTCTGGAGGCCCCTTCCAGCCTAGTTATTTCTGTTTTATTCAAAATCATATTAATCTCTTGAACTTCAACAATGGAAAATGCAAAATCCTGCACCTGGGAAGGAATAGATGGTCTCACATTTTAAACACCTAACACACACGAGAGACTGCTCCCCAGCTCCTTAAACAACACCTCTGTGCTACCTCATTTCATTTCCCAAAGGAATTTGGTCTCTCTGTTGAACACTACTTCTCTATCCACTGCACAACACAAACGAATACCAGTCAGGAATTCTAATCAATAAGACTCAGTCACTGTCATAGACAGAGTGTTGAGGTGGGAATCCACAAGCAAAGGGTCAACCATAGATTCAATTGGTTTGGCATTATACGATGTACTTTGTAATTACCGTGACTGCTTTTAAACTTCATTTAAGGGCCAAGGGAACAATTCTTGATTTATGAAATAATATCTTTTCCTTTTCTAAAGTAAATATTTGGTGTCTGCTAACGTTGACTCTAATTCATATCTTGCTGCAGGGTAAATTCTGTAATAATGTCACTGTGTTTGCAGTATCAGACGATAGCTTTGTTATAAACTATGGGAATTCAAGTACCAACCAGTGTTGCAGGAGAGAATCCCAGAGGAGAGGACAAGGGAAATGGCTCCTGTTTATTACTGCTGGAATATTAACAGCAGCTAGGTTAGGTCACCTAAAGGCTTCTGTGCTAGATGCTTTCCAACTGCTTGTAACTTTTCAAAGCTTTGCAATTTTCTGCTTGTCATATTTTTTTTTTCTTAATGTGTGATTCTAGCTGATTCATTTTTCCTCAGAGAAAATATCATGAAAAAACATAACTTCGACAACCATTCTGATGAAACGTGGTTGACTGACCTCCCCTGGTCAGCAGGGCACAGCTCTACGGCATTGATGAAAGAAGTCATTTTCAACACACCTCTATGGGATCAAGACAACAGAAATGGCCATTTCTCCTCTACTGTTATGCAAGAGGCACACTTCACAAAGCATGAACTTGCTAAAGGAGGCACAGTGTTGTTGGAAGGATGTAGGAACTGTGGGAAAACAGTGTGATTGTGTCTTCTTTGAGGATCAGGAGCTACACTGTGAAGAATTTCATGCAGAGGAAGACAGCTATGGGTAGGAGAACAATTGTCCAAGTTTACCCCTAGATCAAAAAATATTCAGGATTACTTTTGTGGAGTCTATCACTTCATCTTCTTGAACAAGCTTGACTGAGACAGGAAAAGAAACCTTGTGTGAGGACTAAAATGACAGCCTTTGATGAAAAGGCAGAGCAGGAAGCTGAAGCTGCAAGAGCAGAGTGCACTGTCAGCTGGAAGTAGGGTGTAAGGACCAACTTGCCAGAGTTCTTAGTTTTAACTGTGTTATCAGTTGGCTCTGTTTGGGGCTAAGAACTTCTGCAGTTCTTCATTTGTCTGGTAAGAGTGAATAAACCTCTGGTTTGAGCAATTTCTTCATATATCGCAGTGCATCAGGTCCCACAGAGCAGTTAGTCTGGGTGGTCCTGCCAGGCTTGAGGAGCAATAAGAACTGATAGGCAAGAATGACACACTGGTTCCTGTGAGAATAATTGCAGCCGTCTGCCTGGGAGTCCTGCAGTGCCTGAATTCAATCATGGAGAGCTGCGCCATGTGGCAGACTCAAACTAGTCTCTGCTGCTGCTCAGACTTTTTTTAACTTTGGCAATTCCTGTGTCTTTTCCTGATTTGAATTCACACTTCTTTTTGAACTCATCATAGGGGAAAAAAAATAGCTAAAGGAGAGTTTGATCTAAGAATGTGGGAAGCCAGTGGGCAGCTGAACAAAGACAATTTCCTCCTGGCTTTGCCTGTAGTGCCCATCTCTTTCATCAGGTGATCTCAAAGTACTTCACAGGCCACTGTCATGACTGTTGCCAAGGCTAGAAGAATCCACTGTGAGCTTAATGATAAATGCATCATTCTTCTAACTTCCCGATGACAGCTCTAACCTTCATCTTATTTTTTATGCTTAGGCTTGTCCCAGAGGAGAGTGCTTTGTCTCTATGAGTAAGTGTTGAATTGGATGGTCTATTTTTGAGTTATGGGCACCTGAGAAAGCATTCTGCTCTGCACTTTCTTGGAAGCTTGCTATAGAGCTTTTATCTTCTTGTCCCTTATATATAAGGAAAATGCCTTGAAGCAGAGCCTTCCAACTTGTAGTCACTTCACTTCAGGAACTACTCACAAATGAGATTATTTTACCATGTTAAAGTTTATAGACTTTCCCCCAGTTTAGAGGATATATGCAAAAGAAGGATGTTGAGGCTCTGGAGTAAGTCCAGAGAAGAGCAATGAAGCTGGTGAAGGGGCTGGAGAATAGGCCCTATGGGGAGCGGCTGAGAGAGTTGGGGGTGTTTAGCCTGGAGAAGAGGAGGCTGAGAGGAGACCTCATTACTCTCTACAACTATCGGAAAGGAGGTTGTAGAGAGGAGGGAGCTGGGCTCTTCTCCCAAGGGACAGGGGACAGGACAAGAGGGAATGGCCTCAAGCTCCACCAGGGGAGATTTAGGTTGGAGATTAGGAGGAAGTTCTTCACACAGAGGGCCACTGGGCATTGGAATAGGCTGCCCAGGGAGGTGGTTGATTCCCCTTCCCTGGAGGTGTTTAAAGCACAGGTGGATGAGGTGACTTGGTTTAGTGTTTGATAGGAATGGTTGGACTAGAAGATCCGATGGGTCCCTTCCAACCTGGTTGTTCTATGATTCTATGAAAAGTTAGGAATGAAAACCGACCATACTATATGAACATCTGTGCAAACTGTTCATTGTGACTGAGATAATTACCGTGTGCTGTCTCTCTCTCCTAATTAGTATCCCAGGAAAGCTCATGACTTGCTGAGATGTGCTTGGAAGTTGAAGACTGCTATTGCCTCTTTCAAAAAATAGAAAAGTCATTCATGTCATGGTGCTGGTGAGTCCTACTCATCATAGCTCTTTCCAGTACAGGGTTTACAGTTTTATTCATTTAAATAGGCAGCGATCTCCACAGGAGATATAATGTCAATATTGAATTCTTTACCAGATACCAGAGACCATCATCTTAGCATAACTGCTTATGAAATGTATTCAGCAAAGACAGAGCTGTGCAGCCGGAGGATCCAGGGTGAAACATGTTTGCAATTTGGAGAATGAATGTAAAGTGCAAAAGATGGTATGATCAACGGAAATTCAAAGAGGGAAAGGCTTTTTTGAAAATGCCCCTCTGGCTGGGGTGGGGGAACAGGCAAGGGGAGTGGACTGGGATCCTGAAGGCCCACGTTTGCTCTGTTAAGATCCCAGTCCAAAAAAAGAGACAGAAATTGTTGTGTAGGTTTTTTTCCCTCCTCACTTCACCATTCTGGGTGCACATAAAGCTGAGCTTCAAACTGTCCCTGCCACAGCGAGAGTCAGAAACATCTGGTTTCTTGCCCCCGGGGACTGCTGCGATTCTCAGGCAGCTCTCCCTCCCAGTAGCTGCAAGCTTTAAGGATTGTCCTAAAAACCACAGAGCTTATGATAAAAGCGTTGCTTCAGATTGTATAGTGTACCAGCAAGAGCTCTGGTTCCAGGCCACTGTCACGGTGACAGTCACAAGGGGTTATCGGCAGAAAGTGCCAGTGTTCACTTCCTTGGAGAGGGACCTTATAGTAATGAGAAAATAAGAGATTTCAGCTGCCTTGCCCAGCTGAGCTCTCAGCCTGTATTACCTCAGGCACAGAAAAGAATGTCTTTAATATCATCTGTAGAATATGAGTCATCGGGGCTTTTTTTTTTAATCCTTTTTTTTTTCTTTTAAGAAAAAAAAGCATTCAGAAATTCCGCTCTGTATTTTATCATGAGGAGAGAAATGGGTTGAAAGGTAATTGGATCCTGTTGCTTCCTAAACAGCTAAATATTTACATATAGGCTGGACTATTAATCATGGCCCCATATGGCAGGAAAGCTTGCATAGCACTCTGGGGAAAACTGCTGTGCGCAAGTGTGTTTGTCTCACAAATGTCTCCCTGACAGCTTCACTTTCATCACAATCAGCTGTGACACCATAATTACAGATTTGGGGAGGTTTTCAGCCTCCAAGTGATTGATTGTTTGATACACACAATTTAGAAGATAGATGTTCTTATTTAAATCAACTACTTAGTGAGGGAACTGGCTAGAGAGGAAAAAAATGGAAGCGGTCTGTGGCTGTACCAAGGTCCAAGACAAAGCCCACACTTGCATTTCTAGCCCTCTCTCTTCCCAGGACTTCTGGGTGGGTAGGATGGTTGTGATATAAAAGTGGTCACTGCGCTTTCAGCCTCTCACCTCCTGCTTGCAGGTGCCGCGGGAATTCGCCACGTGGCTTCAGGTGAGTACTTGATTGTGCTGCTCGTGGGCAATTCCAGGTTTTGGCTTCCTGGAAATGCTCAAGTAGCCAAGAGAAAAGATTCAATCTCTGTGGTTATTGCTGTCAGTTAAATTACTGCTTTTTCTCTGTGGTGGCACTGAACTCTGCTCACTCCAGCGTGGCTGTCCTTGCCCCAGTGGCAGTAAATCCCAGGAGGGACAGAGCGGGTGCAGTTTCATTTCATTTGCTCCACATTTACCAGCTGTCAGTTTTATGGAGCAGTAGCACTCAGGATCCAGATCTCTTGTGTTAGGGATTCTCATTTATTATGGCCTCTTTTGTAGATCCTAGTAATTCATTCTGGCACCTTCTGCTTTTTTTTCTATGTTGGGCTGTATTTACAGCATTCCTCCTTCGCAAGAGCATGGGAATCTACAGGAAGGCAGGCCAGACCAGAAAGGTAAAGAGGATTGTCCTTTTTAGGAGAGAGCAGCCGACGTGATGGAGCTCTGCCATGGATCGATGAGAGCTACTGGGTCAGGATGGGCAGGTTGACAAACACAAATGCTTGTGCACACACGTAGTCTATGCATTCTGATTTTGCTTATTTGACCATTCTGGCCAGTCTGCTGCTCTATGCTTGGATAGAGATGTTAGGTTGGAGACGTTCAGTAATTATGAGTTGCTAATGGCATTAAGAAGTCAGACTGATGTAGGTGCCAGAAAGAGCTGCTTCTGAGATCTTCATTCTGCTTTGGTTAGCTGCTTGCAAGGCAAGCTGGCTGCTCCTGAAAAGAGCTGCTTGAAAACCCCAAAATTATTTGTTTGGGGTTGGGTATTTTTATGATATGTGTTGTGGAGAGGAGGGAGCTGGGCTCTTCTCCCAAGGGACAGGGGACAGCACAAGAGGGAATGGCCTCAAGCTCCACCAGGGGAGATTTAGGCTGGAGATTAGGAGGAAGTTTTTCACAGAAAGGGTCATTGGGCATTGGAATAGACTGCCCAGGGAGGTGGTTGATTCACCTTCCCTGGAGGTGTTTAAGGCACAGGTAGATGAGGTCCTGAGGGACATGGTTTAGTGTTTGATAGGAATGGTTGGACTAGATGATCCGATGGGTCTCTTCCAACGTGGTGATTCTATGATTCTATGATTCTTTGATGTTGTTAATCTTTTGTGTGCCTTTCTGGCTCTGCAGTTTCTCCCCTAACACAGCAGATAGCAATCCTTGACTTGGAATAATGTTACATTTCCTACCAAGTGCCACGTGACACTTCTTGTTCTTATCCAGAGGGCTCTCATCACTGGGACAAACCATTAACCTCCTTCTTGGGCTTTCTCCCTCTCTTTAAGAATTATTTTTGAGTCTTACTCTTTAATATCCATAAATTTTGTGCTATTCCCTTCACAATGGTCCCCCCGAAGGAGGAAAGAGGGAGAATAGCCCAGCCCAGTCAGTAACTGAACAAACATGGTAACTTTGTGAGAATTAGGAGCTATGGATGACCTGTGACAAGATCTAGAACCTCGTGTGCAAACACAGCCTTATGACAGTCTGATCCTTGCTGCAGTTCTTAGGAGGGGCTGGGCCTCCCCCAAGGTCCTGTTTTCCAAAGCCTTTTAGCCATTTTCTGTCAAATCCTCCCATAGATCTCCAGTCTGACTTGATCTCCCACACCAAGTGGCTTCTTACAGTTGAACGATTTAGTTCATTGCTCCTCCAAATAGTTTGTGCAGCTCTGGCAATATCCGTGTGACCATAGGAGGAGCCAAGGTGATCGGTTAGTTGAGATCCCAGCTCTACAGTGCCTGTGCGGCTCAGTGTCAGGACCCCCTGGGGCTGGCAAAATCTTTAGTCCTACAAGTCACATCTAACTGGGGAGATAAATCACGACTGAATACGAAACATCAACAGTCATATCTAGAAATTAACAAATTACTGTTTTCTTGGATATCAAGAAAGACAACCTAGCAAAGGTCTGCCTTTATTTTTGATTCTAGAACTTTTGCAGGCGTGACTTACCCCCAAATCTATCCTTCACCTCAGGTTTGTCCTACCAATGGACTGAGACTGTATCTGGTTCTTTTTTTTCTGCTCTCTCTCCCTCCATGTGGATTCACCTGCATCTGCCCCTATCATAGAATCATAGAACAACCAGGTTGGAAGGGACCCATCGGATCATCGAGTCCAACCATCTCCCACTTGTCCAACTGTCTCCCACTTGGTAATGGAGTACCCCTTAAATCCCTCCTTCTTCACTCACTGAAGTCCTGACAGACCTGGAAGCTTCTTCTTGGGTTGCTGAAAGTGCTCCTGTGCTTGCCTAGGAGATATCTTCTTCAACTCACGAATCCAGCACAATCTAAATGAACGCAGAGCTTCAACAATCTGTGTCTCACTGAATTTTAACCCAGTCCATGACGCTTAAATTAATGTTGCTGTAGACAGGGAAATGCTGACGTGAATTAACGGCTCTCTACTTCAGTATGTTCTCTTCAGGATTAATTAAAGACAGATAATTTTAGCATCTTCCATCAACAAATCCCTTCCTTAACTGTTTTAATTTTGTTGATGAGGTGCAAAGATGTGGAATTTAATTTGCAGGACATTTAATATGAAATAAAATTAGTAGCCATTATTTATATTCTAAATGAGACATTCAGGGAACCTTTCCCCAAATGCAGAAAGGTAAAGAGGGAGACCTTTAACCTTCTCTGTGTGTAGTGCTTGCTTGAGAGTTAAATAGCAACTTTTAATCAATCTAGATGGAGAGAAGAAATGATTGGCAGAAGGTAAGGAAAATTAATTTTTACTGAACTCTTTTTTTTTCTGCTTGGGGATGGGAGGGTGAAGGCAGCAGGTTTGGCCACCTGAAATTGCTGATCTGCCTTAGTTGGACTCTCTACAGGATGCATTTCACCCTACACTATGCACGAGCATTAAAATGATTCCTTCTAACTCAGTCAGGGCTTAGATCAGGGCAAGGAAGTGTTTACTGTGCTGCTGATTGTTCAGATGCTATTAAAGAAACTGAAATTAAAGCATGTCAGGCATCAGAGACAGCAGGCAGGGCTTCTTTATAGACATACATGTGATTGCACCTCAATTCACATACAGGAGAAGAGTTCAATATGGTTGTTCAGTGATTGTGAGAGTACCCATCCCTCAGTAACAGCATAAAACTAGATCTTGCTGCTCCAGTGTCATAGAATCGTAGAATCGTAGAATCATAGAATCATAGAACAACCAGATTGGAAGAGATCCATCGGCTCATCGAGTCCAACCATTCCTATCAAACACTGAACCATGTCCCTCAGGACCTCATCCACCCGTGCCTTAAACCCCTCCAGGGAAGGTGAATCAATCCCCTCCCTGGGCAGCCTATTCCAATGCCCAATGACCCTTTCTGTGAAAAACTTCCTCCTAATCTCTAGCCTAAATCTCCCCTGGTGGAGCTTGAGGCCATTCCCTCTTGTCCTGTCCCCTGGCACTTGGGAGAAGAGCCCAGATCCCTCCTCTCTACATCCTTCTTTCAGGTAGTTATAGAGAGTAATGAGGTCTCCTCTCAGCCTCCTCTTCTCCAGGCTAAACACCCCCAGCTCTCTCAGCTGTTCCTTATAAGGCCTGTTCTCCAGCCCCTTCACCAGCTTTGTTACTCTTCTCTGGACTCGCTCCAGAGCCTCAACATCCTTCTTGTGCTGAGGGGCCCAGAACTGAACACAGGATTCAAGGAGCGGCCTCACCAGTGCTGAGTCCAGAGGCAGAAGAACCTCCCTGGACCTGCTGGTCACACCGTTTCTGATCCAAGCCAGGATGCCATTGGCCTTATTGGCCACCTGGGCACACTGCTGGCTCATGTTCAGTCGGTTGTCGACCAACACCCCCAGGTCCCTCTCCTCCTGGCAGTTTTCCAGCCAGGCTTCTCCTAGTCTGTAGCTCTGCATAGGGTTGTTGTGCCCCAAGTGCAGGACCCGGCATGTGGCCGTGTTAAACCTCATGCCATTGGATACTGCCTAGTGGTCCAGCCTATTTAGGTCCCTTTGCATAGCCTCCCTATCCTCCAGCAGATCCACACTTCCACCCAGCTTTGTGTCATCTGCAAACTTGCTAAGGGTACCCTTAGGCAGTGTCACTGCCCTAAATGCTGTCTTACTGCCTAAACGCTGCCCTGTGGTCAGAAAAGAAGATTGTGTGGAGCCTGAGTGATATTGTGGTTGAGGCAGCATAGTCTTGATCCCCAAACCAGAATAGCTCAGAGAGCAGCAGGGATGCTCTCAGGTCATTTAGACTCAGGGAGCTGAGAGTTTTCACGCGATCACGAGGGTTTCTAGACTTTCCCATTGCTTCAGGACCATATGAATTTTCCACTCCCTCGTTTCTGTATTCCTAATTTCAGTGGTTACAGTGAAGTTACTTTCGATTCCCATCATTTTAGAGGAGAGGAAAATAATGAAAGTAAAGTCCAAAGTCAGTTAATGATTGCTTCATAGTTCCTTCAGAATTATCTTTGTAATTAGATGTAGAAGTCCCTGGTCGTGAACAGACATGGAAACTAGGTTTTTAAAGTTATCTGGAGGTCTCAAAATGTAGTCAGGGATCAGCAAGACTCTCAAAGAATTTCACCCATTGTAACTGTCAGATATACTCAGAAACAGCTTCCCAGTGCTGTACAACTGTCATTTTGCCATTGCAGGGATCAGTTTGAGAACTTGAACATATATTGTCTGTAAAAAAATAACTGCATGCCTGCATGTAGATGCATGTATTAAACAATATTTTTACTTTTATGAATTAATCTGAGGTTAGAAGTAATACTGATCATTTCTACTAAGGGACAGAATTTGTAAGACAAATAAAGCTTCTCTGATGAAATTTGCAGTAGGCTTTGAACTTGATTTATCTTCTGGCTGGCAGAATTTAGCTTGTTTTCTGTAAAAATTCCAGGCGAAACAACGATAAAAATAAGGTGGTTTTTTTTTTTTCTAGAAACCTCAAGGCAAACATGATTTAGTGTTGGTGATATTTGTTCTTGACAGAGCTAATGCTTTGGTAGCCTTTCCCTCGGCCCCTTTAGACAGCATAACCAAAAATACTGAAAAGTGCAATTTATGATGTGTTTTGCGCTACTATCCCAGATGTATTTCACAAAAATGAGCAAACACCTCCCCTGTGAACAGAGGTTGAGAGAGCTGGGGTTGTTCAGCCTGCAGAAGAGAAGACTCCAAAGAGACATTATTGCCACCCTTCAATACTTATAGGGGGCTGATAAGAAAGATAGGGAAAAAACTTTTTAGGAAGCCCTGTAGTAATAGGAAAAGGGTAAGGGTTTAAAATAGGTGAGATCTTAGGAAGAAATGTTTTGCTGTGAGGGCAAGGAGGCCCTGGCCCATGTTGCCCAGAGCAGTGGTAGCTGCCCCATCCTGGAGGGGTTCAGGGCCAGGTTGGATGGGGCTTGGAGCCCCTGATCCAGTGGGAGGTGTCCCTACCCATGGCAGGGGTGGAACTGGACGACCTTCGTGGTCCTTTCCAACCCAAACCATTCCATGATTCTATGAATCTCAGAGATGGATTTGGAGAGAAAAATTCATCACCTGAAGCCTCTGAGTTACCTGTTCTGATTCTGCACCCTGAGCAGATATGGGATAAGAACCAGAAGTCCAAGGCTGTATTTAGGATCTAACAAAGACATCTTCAGGCTGCATTTCAGTTTCTGGTTTCACCTACTGTCTCCTGTGTGCCCTTGGACTCTCTCTGCCTTAGTTTTCTATCGATAAAATGGAGATGGAATTAATCCCCGATCACAGCGGGATGTTGGGAGAACAAATCTATTGATGATTCCAGCATGTTCATATAACTATGGCAACAGTGTGCCTGAGTTACCTCAGGCAGATATTCTGCTTTTTACATCTTACAAGAAGAGAAGTCGTACAAAGTACTTGCCCTGAAACCTCTTTCTGCACTCAGCGCTGATGCTAAAGAAGCTGCCAGCCCCTGCTTTCCCCTGAGTTATTTCAGGAAGGTTGCTTACGTTGGTATTGAAGCAATGGAGGAAATTTTTAAAACGCACCTTGCCTTATTGCTTTCTGGACAGATTATACCCGGCATCATGGCTTTGACTTGGAAACAGTCCATTATGTTTTGTGGCAATAAAAAAGAAAGCCAAGTTATAAAATTTATTGCCATGAGGTAATGAACTGCAGGTTTGAATGTCGGGTGTAATGCTTCCCTCTGCAATGTTCAGCAGCTCTGCTCTCGCTTGGTAATCGTCCTACCCACCTCCTTGCAGTTTGTTTATATGATAAAGAAGGCCTGTGCCTCCCTGGTAATACACCAGTGTTTTCATTTAATCAAAACAATTTAATCCACTATAAAAAGACGCCAAGACAGGCAGGGGAGAAATTGATCCATGGAGAAAACAGCAATGTCACGGGGAGGGAAAGCTTATCCAAACTCAGGGGAAATATGGGTGGTTGCTTTTTATTATATTTTTATTATATTACAAGCCATTGAAGAAAAGGTCTGAGACAGGCTGCAGCCTCACAGCCTTGTTCTCTCTGGAGGGCGCCTGCAGTGGGAGCTGTGCAGGCGATGGACACGCATGCTGCAGGGCGTGGGAAGGGCCTGGAGGACACCAAGGGAAGACAGTATTTGTCTAGGATGAGCTGTGCCCCAGCAATGCCGTACCATGGTTTTGGTAACTGGCTGGCCTGTGGCCTCCCAGTGAGATCCTGGAGACCCCCTGCCCACCTGGGTACCCTCCTGCCTGGGGCTGATGGAGGAGGCGGGTGGAGGTTGTCCCTCTGTCCAGAAACCATCACCATCCTTAGGAAGTGGGAAGGGGATGGAAATGACAGCAGCCTGGCTGGTCTTGTTCTCTCCTTTCCCTTATCCTGATGGGGGCAATGAGGAGGTCTTATCATGTCTGAGCTTTTTGACACGATTTGAAGACCTCGTGATGTCTAACTTATGTCTGGGTGGGAGAGAGGTCCCACATGATTTCCACTGTGCATGGATAAGCACACACCTACCACATCCTTGCAAAAGCCACAAGGGAACAAACAATCTATTTATCTGCAGCTCTGCTGCTGCTCCCAAGAGCAACAGGAGGTCTTTCCAATGGGCCTGACACTGATTTTGAATCTGAATCTTGATTTTCTCTTTCTGTTTTTCCCAACAGTCTTTGGCCAGAGCTGTATTTTGTTCTACTGTGCTTTGTGTCCACTACCTTGGAGCTGCAAGCAGAGCATTAATAAACATTCACATGAAGCTCATCCTTACCCTCTGGCAGGGCAAAAGCTCCGCGAGCCAAGTGTGCTTCTTCTCTTGCCAAGGACTCTTGTCCAGTAGCATCATTTAGGGAAGCTCTGCTGGAACCTGGCCAGGGATGCAGTAAAAATGATGAGCAAGTGACCTCAACTGCTGATTTGCCTTTCTTGTGAGGGATAGGGCTTACAACAGGGTGTATTCTTTCTCCTCGCAGACATAGGGAGCTAAGATTTTCCAAAATGATTTAGGAGCTTCCATTCAACCCTTAAAACCCAGTGAGGTCTTAAAACTGATGTGACTCGAACACCTGCTCCTCTGTAAGTAGATTCTGAAAAGCTATTTTAGAAGTCCCCTAAGAGCTTTAGAAATACGACTAACCTTGACTTTGAATGAAATGCATGTTTCACTCACTTAAGAGAGAGACAGATTCTAGGTGCTGATTTCACTCAAACTAACAGCACTCTGTAAGCCATCGTGGATGTAACTCCAAAGAAATCTCAACCCAAGGGTAGCCCCATACTAAATATAAATGATCTAACTGCTCCACTGCAGTGTCAGGTATGGATCGGGTGCTTGTCCCTGTCCTCAGTCACGTTCTGCCAAACTGCCCATGAGTACAGAAGATAACCACAACGCTTAGGACTGGTAAGAGCTTCTCTTTGGTTGAAGGAGGCAGGTGAAATATATTAAAATGGGTCCTTTCTGAGGAAATGATATTTCTATGTCTCGGTCCAGGTTGTTCATTGGCCCGTGTGGAGAATGGGTGAGATGAGATGATAGACCTGAGTTCTGCCAACTGGAAGAGGCTGGAAGCCACTGAATGTAACCATTTAGTTCATCTACCCGAGTAAGGCAGTTCAGGTCTCACTTGAGGAGGAAGGCTTGCCTGCACCTTTGCCGTGGGAGGCAGCAGCACCTTGACTCACAGAGGTCTTCATTGTGTGCATTGTTGGGCTTCAACAGAGCAGAGGCTACCTCTGAAAGGGAAGGAGCTCCTGCAGCAGTAGTTGTACTGTATTCAACTGTTTATCATATTTAGCGCTGACCCAAAAAAAAGTCTGGAGACAAAATCTGGTGACAAAACAGCCCTCTAGAAACTATCACATTTTGCCTGTTTCCAAGCGAGTGGTTTGTGCTTTGATCTGGTGGCTCCAAGGGGAAGGACCTCTCACATCTTGTTTAATGCTTTATTCACACACATGTAATTAAGATATCCTATATCTACAACTCGGCATGCCTTTAATTAGAGACATTTCAGCACTGGAATTGCTGGCAGAAATAGATAATGGTGCTGCATTTGTGCTCTGCCAGGAGACAAAAGCAACCACAGGAAAAGACAATTTCCCTGTAAATTAACTGTGTGTTCTACCTTGCCATTTGCTGCTCTGTCTCCCATGATTTTGATGGAAAGGAGAAGAAATGTGAACCCCACTGTCCAGAAATTCTTGCCAAGTTCACAGAGTCATAGAACAACCAGGTTGGAAGGGACCCATCGGATCATCCAGTACAACCATTCCTATCAAACACTAAACCATGTCCCTCAGGACCTCATCCACCCGTGCCTTAAACACCTCCAGGGAAGGGGAATCAACCACCTCCCTGGGCAGCCTATTCCAATGCCCAGTGACCCTCTGTGTGAAAAACTTCCTCCTAATCCCCAGCCTAAATCTCCCCTGGTGGAGCTTGAGGCCATTCCCTCTTGTCCTGTCCCCTGTCACTTGGGAGAAGAGCCCAGCTCCCTCCTCTCTACAACCTCCTTTCAGGTAGTTGTAGAGAGTAATGAAGTTGATGGTAGAGTGGGCAACAGAGCCCAGTTGAGGACCTTCAGAGACCTACTTAGTCTCTGAGAAGACTTAGTATAGGTCAGCAGCAAGGTTGGCTTTACCCCAAGCTGCCCTACACTGCAGCACTACACCCCATGTCCAAACCCAGTCTAAATACTGGAGGAGGAGAGCAAATCTGTCATCCTTTCACTCTGTGCTGTTTCATCCCCTCTGGGCCTCAGGTTTAGAAGTACCAAGTGAGTGTCTTTGAAACATGGACATAAATATCCATGGTAGAAGGATGAGACCCAGGATACTGCCCCAGCTCCTGCATCTGGAGTGATCTCAGCCTATTTATTTCTTGTGTAGTTGAGGATGATTTCCCAGTTTTGTTCCCACCACCAGCTGTTGACAGGAACCCTGAGACTGAACAGAGCTGTTCAAGCCTAAAGCAAATCTAGGAGTTAAGATGATAATGCTCAGTGATGACTTAGTGATGGATGACACAAGAGGGAAGTGGGACTTTCTCATGCCTTGGGGCCACCAAATCAAACCATGTACAGATCCATTCAATGTGAATCCTAAGGTCACACATCTTCAAGGTTTCTCAGAGTCAAACACCACTGCAGTTTTAGGATCCACATTTACTTGTAGCAAGATAGTGGGTAGTGTTGATGGGGTTCATCATGTTATTCTGTGTGAGCTGCTCTGAGTGACATGTCAGAGAGAGTGTCAAGGTGGAGAGAATAACTTTAACTGAAATGAGATTGAGAGAAGTCCTGGAACACAGAGAAGAGAAACAGTTTTAAAACCAGGTTCCTGGCTGAGGCTGGATCTGCTGGGACCAACATCATCCTTGAATGAGCAATCGAGCAATAGCAGGGCAAAGTTGGTGCTTCCTCTTCGTTTGGTCCCGGTGACATCTCCAAAGGTTCCTCTGTTCAGATACTGTCCTCCATGAGGAAAACAACATGAGGAAAACCAAAAAGATTTCAGAACAGAATCACTGGAAAGACTGAGGTCTGAAAAGCTCTGCTCACAGAGGAGATGGGAAGACATAGTTTCTTGATTACAGAAGTTCACTGGTCTCAGTCTAACGATGACTGAAGGAAGAGATTTCCTTCAGTGACACAAATGTTGCTTGAGAAGCCAAAGGCCACTTCAGAAAAACGGTAAATTAAATCCAAGGAAACTCTGACTAGAAACTAGGTAAACATCTTCAGCCTTTGCAACACCATGCCCAAGGATATGGGACTTTCCTCAGTATCTGCTCATTTCTCGATCATTTTTCAATGTCTTTCTGATAACTCTTCTGTACCTCCTACACAAGCCATGACTGATGAAGAAATCTCTGCATTAAGTTCCCTAGTCTGTGTTATTGAACAAAGTGAACTCAGAAAACAAATATCTTGGAATCATAGAGTAGTTTGTTTTGGAAGGGACCTTAAAGATCATCCAGTTCCAACCCGTCCTGCCATGGGCAGGGACAACTTCGACTAGAAGAATGCTTCTTTCTCAACGACCATATCTAAGATTATTTTCCCTCCTCAATCTTATTTCAGAACAGTTGCTGTGGGGTGGTGGGATTGCGATCCCAGAGGATTACAAAGTTGATTAAGAACAGCTCGCAGAGGTTGTTTATGGCCTACATATATTTCTCTGTAAGTGCATCTTTGTGGATTCCTCATACTCCTGGGTTGATTTTGGGGAAAGATACTAAACCAAGCAATAAAGGAAGCTGCCACTTGAGAACTCTTTTTTTTTTTTTCATTATCTTATCTGTGAGTGAGAATTGCTCTCTGCCAGAACAGCCACCCTCCCCCTCAGCAGCTGGGAAAATTGTGTTTTGCCTTCAGTGGTCTGAGCTATGTAGCTGTTTGTAAGAGCAATGAAGAAGATTGTTTTCTCTGGTGGACAATATCTTACTACCAGCTCATTTTTTCCATTTCCTGTGTGTGCACGAGAGCTGTGCAGCTTGACCGGCAGCGAAGTGTTGCTTCTGGAGGAACCCTGAGAACACTGGTAAGAGCCTCTACCCTGCAGCTCAGGTCAAACAGGCAGGAGGAGAGGGCAAAAAACAGAGCCAGGAGGTAGTTAGCAACACCGGCAGTTGCTGAGGATCTGCAGGGAGAGGTAGAAAGCAGGCACATGGATAGTAAAGATGGGGACAGGTCTTGCCAAACCAACCTGATCGCCTTCTATGACAAAGTGACTCGGCTGCTGGATGAGGGAAAGGCTGTGGATGTATCTTCCTGGACTTCAGTAAAGCCTTTGACACAGTTTCTCACAGCATTCTGCTACAGAAACTGTCACCTCTGGCCTGGACAGGCACACACTCTCCTGGGAAGAAAACTGGCTGGATGGCCAGACCCAGAGAGTGGTGGGAAATGGTGTTAAATCTAGCTGGAGGTCAGTGACAAGTGATGTTCCCCAGGGCTCAGTGCTGGGTCCAGCCCTGTTCAATGTCTTCATCAATGACCTGGATGAAGGCATTGAGTGAACCCTGAGCAAGTTTGCAGATGACACTAAGCTGGGTGGAAGTGTCAATCTGCTGGAGGGTAGGGAGGCTCTGCAAAGGGACCTGGACAGGCTGGATCCATGGCCTGAGACCAATGGCATGAAGTTTAACACGACCAAATGCTGGGTCCTGCACTTGGGGCACAACAACCCTATGCAGAGCTACAGACTGGGAGAAGCCTGGCTGGAAAACTGCCAGGAGGAGAGGGACCTGGGGGTGTTGGTTGACAGCCGACTGAACATGAGGCAGCAGTGTGCCCAGGTGGCCAAGAAGGCCAATGGCATCCTGGCTTGGATCAGAAACGGTGTGACCAACAGGTCCAGGGAGGTGATTCTACCTCTGGACTCAGCACTGGTGAGGCTGCTCCTTGAATCCTGTGTTCAGTTCTGTGCCCCTCAGCACAAGAAGGATGTTGAGGCTCTGGAGCGAGTCTAGAGAAGAGCAATGAAGCTGGTGAAGGGGTTGGAGAACAGGCCCTATGAGGAGCGTCTGAGAGAGCTGGGGGTGTTTATCCTGGAGAAGAGGAGGCTGAGAGGAGACCTCATTACTCTCTACAACTACCTGAGCGGAGGTTGTGGAGAGGAGGGAGCTGGGCTCTTCTCCCAAGTGACAGGGGACAGGATGAGAGGGAATGTCCTCAAGCTCCGCCAGGGGAGATTTAGGCTAGAGATTAGGAGGAAGTTTTTCACAGAAAGGGTCATTGGGCATTGGAATAGGTTGCCCAGGGAGGTGGTTGATTCACCTTCCCTGGAGGTGTTTAAGGCACAGTTAGATGAGGTGCTGATGTTAGCATCGGCATGACAAACACATAACACTCCAGGAAGGGTTATATGTGGTGCTTTATTGTGAGGCCCCAGGAACCGGGGGCCAGTACCCAAATCCAGTTCCGACGACTGTTACAACGTGACCCAATTTATCCTCACGAGGTTTCACAATCTAATGTATATTCAACAGGTTACATCATTGTCTAATGCATATGTATGTTTTGATAATTTCATCTGCAAGTTTTTATCGGCTCTTACACCTCCTTCAGCAACAAGCAGTTTGTTACATTAATCTTATGCTTTCTATGAGGAACAGCTATGTGAGTATTCTAGCTCACAACTCAATAGACCACAAAGTAACATCTCAAGGTCTACCAAAGAAAAGTTACCAGTGAGAAACAAGAGAAGCATTATAGCAGAACAATCACTTAATGTTGTAAAAGAAACTTTGAGCCTGTATAGGCCTTTGTATTCGTGACCTTGTTAGCATTCTTAAGTAACTAACATTTCTTTTTATACCACTAGGTTTTAAGATTTCTTATGACTTTAAAACTACTACATACATCCAAATAATCTCTTTTCTTGATTTACAACTAATTCAAACTACTGTATATAATAAAGTTTTAGATTCTTGCTCCAACACTGAGGGACGTGGTTTAGTGTTTGATAGGAATGGTTGGACTCACTGATGCGGTGGGTCTCTTCCAACCTGGGGATTCTATGATTCTATGACCTGGGCTATGCAGATTTTACTGCAAACCAGGAAGGTGTTAGAGAATTTTGAACTGAGGGCAAGGCTGAGAAAGGGCTCTATCATCCATTTTGCATGGACTGAGGTGACAGGGTGTCGTGCCAATTGTAGGTAGTTGGGGTTTTCCACTGAGCAGAGTTTCTTTAATTCAAGTTTTTTTCTTCTAATTTATGTTCAAGTAAAAATCTTGTTATTTTTGTACTTTGTTAAGAAAAGTGCGGGGACAGATCCATTTCCAGTCTGTTTTCTAATTAATGTGCTGCTTCACCACCTCAAGAATGTGACTCATATCACCTGCCTGCAGATCAGCTCCATTGATGTCTTCATCTGTTTTGGTCATACAGACTATCAGGCAGCAGAGAAAATAGCACTTAAGCTTCACTTTCTAAAGTTCTCCTGCAGGAATCTGCCAAAGAATGAGATGAACTGCCTCCCAAGAGCACTTCTTTCTCTCAAAGGGTTATTGGAAGACAGATTTAGATTAGGACCCGTGGTTTAGAGTCATTAAAGTTGGGAAAGACCTCTGAGATCTTCCATTCTGATCAGCAGCCCAGCACCACCATGTCTACTAAACTGTGTCCAGAAGTGTCACATCTACATGGTTTTTGTACCCCTCCAGTGAAGACTACACTGCTTTCCTGGGTAGCTTGTTTCAATGCTTGACTGCACCATAAGGAGGTGACAGATTTACCAGGACAAAGGGATTTCTTATGGGTTACTAGCAGCATGAATCATAGAATAACCAGGCTGGAAGAGACCCATCGGATCGTTGAGTCCAGCCATGAATTTATCATTGGTTCTGGTGACAAAGGTGCTAAACAGCTATAGACACTAGCTGAGGGGAAAAAATCCAACTTATAGCTAAGTTAAAAATACATAAATAAATAAAGCTTAATGAGCTTTAAGGTGACAGAAAGTTGGAAAACATGGAGTATTTTGAATGTGGACTTAATACAAGCAACAAAGTAGTCTGACAAAAGACGCTAAATTTTCCCAAAAGACCACGCTGTAATTAATTTAAAATCATAAACCAATTAACATATTTAATACTAAACACCCATACAATTAATTTTGTACTCTGAGATGATGTATGGCATTTAGGGAAAGGAAAAGCTAAATTTCTTGTAGATAAGTAAGAAGTTAATCCACTTAGGCACAAAACTCACGAAGTACATGATGGACACTCTTCCAGGTGCAAAACTCCTCTTCTGTGTTTTAATAGCAGAGTCAGTATAGGGGTGAAAAGTGATCACATCTTTCTGGTTTTAAGGGCAGCAAGTGGGCAAATGCTTCTTCATACTCACCAGCTGATGGTACCTGAGCCCAGGGAGTGTGTAGACCATCGTAGGACAATGTCCTTGGCAATGAGTGGGGTCATGCACAGGAAGGGGAACACTACTTTCCTTGCCTGTTTATTTTTAAACTGCCACGTCCTGAAGACCCCATCGGGGCTAAGTGGAGAACCCATCAGGTTGGCGAATCCACCTAAGGGGCAAACAACTGGGATGGAAAACATCCTCTTGTAATGAAAATATTGGTTTAATTTTCTCATTCTAATCAAAATATCGATGTGGGGAAAATGCTTGGAGTCAATATTTCAAAATGAAACATACTGGTTCAGAGATGACATTCAGAATAACTTTGCTGAGAAAAAAATAAAAATTCTGTTTGCCTGTTTTGATAAAATAAAGCATATTCTCTTGAAGATTTTCTTGCCTGGTATTTTGCAGTCAACCCGTGGCTATAAAACCACTCTGAGGATGGATCTGCTATTTGTTCCAATATTTCCTTAATCATAGAATCATAGAATCATAGAATCACCAGGTTGGAAGAGACCCACCGGATCATCGAGTCTAACCATTCCTATCAAAGATAAGATAAGATGTGCTCTGCACTGCCCTCCTACAAGCCTCATGTCACTCCCCTCCAGAATAAACTTCCACAGAAGATGTGAGGGGGAACAGATTTCTTGATGGAGAAGATATTAAAAATCAATGTCATTTGAATGTTGTCCTCCTCTATCTGTGAGTCCGGAGGACTCAGATCCCACTCCCATGAGGATCACGGGAGTGGGATCTGAGTCCTCCTGACTCGCAGATGGTACCCAGCACATCTCAGACCTCTGGCTCCCTGTTACCAGGATGGCTCTATGAGCCAGAGAACCTTCAATGAACTTTCCCACAGCATCAACATTTGGAACCCAACAACTCCCTCTGTGAAGGAGTCGTGTGTGTCAGTGGGAGCACAGCTCTGCGCTGGCTGAATTTCTTTTGCCCCATCCAGCTCAAAATGTTTTTGACGGCTGCCTGGCAGCACCTCATGAGAACACAACTTTGTTTTGTTGTTTTCTTCAAAACTTCAGAGCCGGCAAAGGGTGTCAGACTGCTTTAAACATGCCCTAGTTTCAGGTGTAACTTCAAGTGTTCCTCCTGCATTCTAATAACGCTCCAAATGTTGCGACGAAGCAAGGCAGAGCACCTTGTTTCCATCAGGAGATCAAAGTTATACCAGCTCAACAGTGCCGTGTGGCATTGCTGCAGGGGCTGGCTAGAGGGGTTTTTTTTTTTGCTGGAAAGCTTTTTACCTAGGATTCATGCCCAAATGTCTCTGTAGGTAGTTATCTGCACACCAATAAACTCTCTCCGGGTGTGAAGCTGGAGAAAAAGACACTCTGGTAAGAGAATTCATCTCTCTGGGGCTCACCTTGTGGGAGGGTTTGGGTGACTCTCCCAAGAACCTTCATGGATAATTTGTGTGAGTTTTCCTCTTTCTTCCTTGATGGACAAGGGTTTATTTTCCTGTTTGTCAGCCTAAGTAGGGAGAAATGGAAGATGCCTGAAGCAACAGTTCATGTTTGCCAGGTTGGGAAGAAACCAGTCAGAGAGGGGATGAAGCTTTGGGTGATGTTTTTCACTGACATCAGAGAAGGAGAGCATGGCCTGCCCTATTCAAGCAGTTCAAAGAATTCTTCATATGGGGAAGGAGGACTAAATATAAGGCTTAGGAGGAAAAAAAAAAAAGAAAAAGATCAAATAAGCTTTAAAAACCTGGCTGCGTGTGATCTCAGATGCCTTCTGACAATAACAAGTTATTGCTCATCGTTATTGCAATATAGAATTAAAACTGCTTTAGTACTTCAATTCTGAATTTCTGGACCGTGGCATGCCAGCAGTTTTTCTATGTGTAGCAGGAAATTGTGAATTTCTGGGTTTATAATAATGGTTTGGAGGACAATGAGAAGATCCCTAAGCTGCAGTTTACACGCAGATCCTGCTGTGAGCTCTCATAAGCCTAACCCCACCTAAGCACAGCTTTCATTTCTGAGCACATCAGTTTGTGTTGAGCTCTGGTCTTAGCACAGAAATAGCTATAAGCTGGTATTTGAGTGTGAATTCTGGGCTGTTTTTAAAGCCTACTGGACAGTAAGCACAAGAGAGATTGTAAAGAGAAAGGGAGCTTTTCAAGGAGTCCTGATAACAGAGGTTGTGTCTTTGGTGTTCATGGGGTACAGGAGCACTTCAGGTCACCAAGACAAAGGTCTCACCGTGCAGAAGTCTTGCTCAAAGCCTGGCCAGCACCTTCCAAGGCTCTGGGTTGTGCTGCTGTGTGGAGAGATGCATGTACAGACAGAAGGAAGATCATAGAATCATAGAATCACCAGGTTGGAAGAGACCCCCTGGATCATTGAGTCCAACCATTCCCACCAGTCTCTAAACCATGCCCCTCCGTATCTCATCCACCTGCACCTTAAACACCTCCAGGGAAGGTGAATCAACCAGAATCAACCTCTGCCAGTGCGTGATGACCCTTTATGTGAAAAATTTTTTCCTTATGTCAAGCCTGAACCTCCCCTGGTGGAGCTTGAGGCCACTCTCTCTCATCCTGTCCCTTGGGAGAAGAACCCAGCTCCCTCCTCTCCACAACCTCCCTTCAGGTAGATGACCATCTTTAGCCCACCTTCCAATCCTTGCCCCTCCCTGAGGAAGGTAGATTGCATGGTCTCTATCTCCACATGGCCTGGACATGGGGGGACATGTGGAGGTTGTTCAGCTGGTGGCAGATTGTTTTACCAGGACCTGATTCTTCTTCCAGAGAAGAGCAACAAAGCTGGTGAAGGGGCTGGAGAACAGGCCTGATGAGGAACGGCTGAGAGAGCTGGGGGTGTTTATCCTGGAGAAGAGGAGGCTGAGAGGAGACCTCATTACTCTCTACAACTACCTAAAAGGAGGTTGTGGAGAGGAGGGAGCTGGGTTCTTCTCCCAAGTGACAGGGGACAAGACAAGAGGGAATGGCCTCAAGCTCCGCCAGGGGAGATTTAGGCAAGAGATTAGGAGGAAGTTCTTCACACAGAGGGTCATTGGGCATTGGAATAGGCTGCCCAGGGAGGAGGTTGATTCACCTTCCCTGAAGGTGTTTAAGGGACGGGTGGATGAGGTCCTGAGGGACATAGTTTAGTGTTTGATAGGAATGGTTGGACTCGATGATCCAATGGGTTGTTCTATGGTTCTATGATTCTATGATTCTGAACCCAGTCTCCTCTCCTCGAGTGCCAGCCCATTAATTTGGGGTAAACCATCATAAGAAGGGCTTCCAGACTCTCTTCTCTAGGCAGAAGGACTGGGCTGTTAGCAGGACAATCCCCAGGAGTGCAGATTCGCTTCATGCAAAGATGGGCATTGAAGACTGACATCCTTCACTGAGACATGTTTCACTCATGCCTCAACTCTGACTGCAGGGAAGGGCCAGAGCAACCACCTTACAATCTTGGATGCCGAGAGCCCAGCAAGGATATAGCCTGACTCTGCTGCTACAACCATTTCTTACTGCTACTGTTTGTTTCTTTGGGAATTGCCTCACTTATTCTAAATAATTTGAAATTTTGTACACAAAACCTAATCAAGAACCCAAATTATCTCCTTTTTAAGCATGGGAAGATATGCAGAATCAGCTTGAAATAATTTTGAAAATAATAAAGGCAGATTCAGCGGCAGATCAAAAAGCATAGCCAGTACAGCTGTGAGCTGGTCTAGGTTTATCTCAGCTACTGAAAAGCAGACAAAAGGTACTGGTATATCTCGTTTTTCATTTTTTTAAACTAACAACTTGGTTGCATGCAGATTTGGGAAAATAATAAATATTCTGCTTCAGCTGCTGAACCAAAACATTCAGCAGAAAAATGGCGCATGTCACATAGAAGCAAAATTGGTGCAGCTTCTTTTCAAATGGAACGAACCCACTATTTTTAGTCAACTAAAATTTACCATTGACATGAAGTGGAATGTTTGCCTCCTTTTCAGAACTTAGTCCTCTTTCTCAGTCTTTTTCCTTCAGCAGGGGACCACATTCCAGAGTATTTCTTGTCATTTTAAAATACCTTTTGCCCCTGAGGATTTCAAGTTCCTGGTACTTTCACTAATTGCTGAAACAACTACAATGAAATGGTCTCAGCATGTTTTTAAGATATTTTGGCTCACTGTGACCCCAGTCCCCAAGTGCCACCACCTCTGTGCTCAGATGAGCTCACCAGACCAGCACAGCTCAAGCTTTTCCCAGTTTGGCTTCCCTTTAAAAACAAGGGCTCCAGGCTGTGAAGTGAAAGTCACTTTTATATAAAAGGTTCCATCCCGATGTGGTGGGGAACAGCCTCTGCAGGGAGTGGGGAGAGCTGGGTCAGGGTAACCTGGCAGGGTGCATCGCTCCGTCCAGCAGGAAGACGTCTCCAGTTGGGCACTGCGCCACCACCGCCTGCAAATGAATTAAAGAGGGAGGCAGTAACAAATCGAGTTATCTCTGATATGCCAATTGTTTGAATTATGTGTCCCTTCCCCAGAATTCAGCACATAATCACAGCAATTATACATGACAATCATTAATAATTGCATTTCACTTCAATCAATTTTTGCTAAAATATAGTCTTTGTGCCAGGTTTCAGTTAATTTTTCCTATATATGTGTCTCAGGCATTTGCAATATGTGTGTGAAGATCAATCAGGACAAATGACAGGATGACACGCTACATTTCTTGGGGGAGCCAATTTTTAATTAATTGTTATTCATAAACTAATTATTGGATTTACAAATGAGTTCTCAGGAAACTCATTAGCCCCTGGAAGCTGCGTGTCAGCCATTTGCAGAAGAATACGAGTCTGCTTTTTTTCATAGACTGTAAATCCGTGTTTTAAAATGCAAAATGGATTTTTTTCCTGAAGCTCTGGGGCCTTGGCCAAGGTCATCTACCATCTTCCCTCTGCCAAGTGCTGGCATTTGTCTTGCCCCAAACTCAGCTTAAAAGCAGATTTGAGAGTCAAATTCCTGACAGAACTGAATGAAGAGGGGAGTAGATACCCACAAGATAATCAGCAATCACTCCAGGGGAAAACTGTGCAACACTTGTAAGGAGCCAAGAAAATCGTATATCAGTTCGTAGCTTTGACTTCTTTTCATGGTGAATGCCACACCTACCAAAGGCCCCTGGCTGAACTCCCAGCTGGCAGAGAGCAGCCAAGTGCCATCTGGGTCTTTCCTATCTAAGCCATAGATTTCCTTACAGATATGCACGCAGCAGCCTGCATCCAGCCGCTGCCTCACAGCCCTGGGTCACCCTGCACACGAGTGATGTGCAAGAGAGCCTAAGAGACTGAAGGAAAGCTGAGTATCCAGCTAATTGACTGCTATTTCTCTCCATACCTGAAAGGATCTTATTTAAATGGCCTGTGGATTAATGCCCTTCTGCAGAGAACTGCAGGAAGGCTCCTCTCTGAGAGTAGCTGCCGGTGCATGCTGTTCCTGAGGTTGTGAGAGCTTTGCTAAGAGCCCCAGATCTGCTTGCCAGAGTGGTTTGTAGAGCTCAGTCAGTCTTTACCGATTCTGCTACCACTGATGCCTGGAATGAATCTGTTTTCTGCAGAAGTGAAGTGCTGGGAGCTCTTCCTGAGAGCTGGCAGCAGTTATCTGCTTTGGTGCGCAGAGAAGTCCAGGGGCTGTCTCCATAATACAACTGCCCTGCAAAAGCCTCTTTTCCAGTGAGCCAGTCCAAGTAAACCTCCTCCAGATGTTGCACATCTATGCTGAGAGACATGGCAAAGGGCAATGGGTCCTGACCCATTGCCCTTTGCCATGTCTCTCAGCATAGATGTGATGGAAGGTTGCAGAGAAGCTTCTGTCTTCTTTCCAGGTTCTTTCAAAGAGGTCATGGCTAGGGAAGGAAGAGAGGAAACACCTGTACAGCTGCTGGGACTGCGCCTTGCAGTGAAATCGTCCCGTTGCAGCTCATCTGCTGTGTGCTTTTCTGTTTATGTGTCCTCAGACAGGAACATTAATTGTTTTCAAATATGTAAGACGTTCATGTTGCTCTTACTGGAGGTAACAGTCAGTTTTATTAAGTGCTGTCAATTCCTGTCTGTGTGCTAATGCAGAGATGCCCCTGATTGTTGGCTTGTAACAGAGAAGGTTTGAAGGTGCGACTGCCTGAAACCCTGAAAAGAGGGGATTGTTTCAAACAGAGTTATCTCATGCCCACTTCAACCTGGCTCTACATCTGAGATTTCAAACATGACAAGAAGGATACTCTGAAGAAAGCTTTTCAAATCCCTTCCAGACAAAGCTAGAGCTATAGATGTCAAAGGTTCTATTACAAGGAAAGTCTCAGCTCAAGCCGAAATCAAAAGTTGCTATCGGTGCTCCTAAAGTGAATGAAAAATGCTTTGTTTATCCTACTGACGTTTGCAGAAGCCACAAAAATGCATGTGCAATACAAACCTCTGTTATTTGTCAGTCATCACAAAGCCAAACTCTTAATAGATGGGAAGGCAGAGCTGGCAGTTCTAATCAAGTTCCCCAGATGTTCAGAGGAAGGAATTGTTAACTTCAGTGCATCCGCGAATGAACTGAGGGTCCAGCCACTCTGTCTGCTTCTGGTCAGGGACCCAACTGCTCTGTCCGTGATCCATCCTGACAGCCCACATATTTCCTGGCTAGGTGATGTCATAGAATCATAGAATCATAGAACAACCAGGTGGGAAGAGACCCATGCCTTAAACACCTCCAGGGAAGGGGAATCAACCACCTCCCTGGGCAGCCTCTGCCAGTGCCCAATGACCCTTTCTGTGAAATTTTTTTTCCTAATGTTCAGCCTAAATCTCCCCTGGTGGAGTTTGAGGCCATTCCCTCTCATCCTGTCCCCTGTCACTTGGGAGAAGAGCCCAGCTCCCTCCTCTCCACAACCTCCTTTCAGGTAGTTGTAGAGTGTAATGAGGTCTCCTCTCAGCCTCCTCTTCTCCAGGATAAACACCCCCAGCTCTCTCAGCTGTTCCTCATAAGACCTGTTCTCCAGCCCCTTCACCAGCTTCGTTGCTCTTCTCTAGACTCGCTCCAGAGCCTCAACATCCTTCTTGTGCTGAGGGGTCCAGAACTGAACACAGGATTCAAGAAGCAGTCTCACCAGTGCTGATTACAGAGGGAGGATAGCCTCCCTGGCCCTGCTGGTCACACTGTTTCTGATCCAAACCAAGATGCCATTGGCCTTCTTGGCCACCTGGGCCACTACTGGCTTGTGTTCAGTCACTGTCAACCAACACCCCCAATTGTTTCCTCCCTGCAGTTTTCTAGACAGGCTTCTCCTACTGTTTAGCTGCTCAGGATTGTTGTGCCCCAAGTGCAGGACCTGCCATTTGGCCTTGTTAAACCTCATCCCATTGGTCTCAGCCCAGTGGTCCAGCCTGTTCAGATCCCTTTGCAGAGCCTCAGAGGAAGGACATCTCAGAGGAGATGTCAGTCCAGGAGGAAAAATAGGATGCCAGCAGGAAGCAACAATGTCAGCTTCTCTGCAAGAAACCTGTGCCCTTGCCCAGAATAGGAAGGTATCCAAAACTAACCACAAGCTTAGTTACCCCATCTCCTGACAACACAAGCTGGAATGCAGAGGGTGATTCGGTATAATGGCAGCCTCCAACACACAATTCACATCATTTTGGAAATACTCTAACAGTACTATGACAGGTTCCTGTGTTCAGTTCCAGATCCCTTGTCTCAGACATGATATGTTGGAAAGGAACACTCAAACGTGGGTGAGAAGTGGAGGGCACGCTTCGGGCAGTGGAAGAAGACAGGACAACAGATCTGGCAACACTTCCTGGGTTGCCAAGAGGTGGTAATGGGGCATGAAAAATGAAACAATGCTTAGCTCATACAGGCACTGCCACCCTCCTTCCTTTAACCTGAGCTTGTAGCAGTGGCTGAGAAGCTGTTGGTAGGTAATATCCTGATACTAGGGACGTGTTAATAAACAGAAGGGACCCAGGTGCGTTTCAATCCCAGAGCCCTCTTCCATCACAAGATAAAATTCCCACCTGACTCTCTAGGGGTTAGGCAGCTCTTTCAGCAACCTGTACCACCCCTCTTGATGTCTGCACAGAGATCAGTGCAATCTGTCCCAGAACTGTAAGAAAAACTGGGGCAAATCTCCCCTGTGTCAGACTTAGTCAGGAAAACCGAAACACTTGGCCCTTTAGAGGATGCAATAAAGAATTTTCCTCCTTGAAAGTTCTGTTTCTTTCGCAAACTCTAAAGCAATTGCCTTTCCAGCCCTGAGCAATCCCTGCAGTGCCACCACGCGCCTTGTTAGCAGAGGCAGCAAACGTGGAAATGCCTGTTCTGCTTTCCAAGTCTCAATCCCTCATACTTGCATCTCAGCTTCACTCCCTAAGGCTGTTGCCTGTGATTTACTACTGGCCTGCAGTCAGACAGCCACCAACAAGGCTCCCGCTCGGTACCTGCATCTGGCTCCATCTCTGCATGCTCCCCTGCTTCAGTCGTGTTCCTGAGATGAGCTGTGTGCTTGCTCTGCCCTCCTACCAGCCAGTGTACCTCAACTGAAGCCCACTTTGTTTTGCAGGTTCATGGGGAAAACACAGCAATTCACAAGCGCTGGTCTGATACTGTTTGAAAGTTTGCTAGACTCCTCAGGGTTTTGTAACATCTTCATGTCAGGGCCTCCACAATAGGTCTTGGACTATCAGGAAATTTTTAGCTCAATCCACCAGTAGTAAATGGTTTGGTTTGGTGCATCCTGCTGTGTGAGATGCTCCTAGAGATACTCCAAGACCAAAGGGCACTGTCAGCCCTAACTAGAAATGTGGACACCCCACCACAAACCTGCCTGACAACTGATGTCTTCCACAGAATCACAGGATCACTAGGTTGGAAAAGACCTCTGGGATCCTCAAGTCCAACTTTCTGAACCCTCTGAGGAAGAAATTAGGTGTTTGCCACGAAACATATGTTTTGTGCTTCACTTTTGATAATGTGGTACAAGTCTCTTCTCTAAGGGCTTTCAGATGGGTGGGGACATCCCAACAACCGCAACCCTGTAAGCAGGAAAGCACCATGTGAGGTGCTGCAGCCCCAAAGCCCTGCACAGAGAATTAACTAGCAACAAGCATAGCTCTGGAGATGGAAATTTGGGAAATATAGACACAACTGTGCTGAGCATGGTGTGCTGGGTTTAACTCTAACACCAAGGCAATAAGCAGAAAGCTCCACAAGAGATAGGGCCAAAGCCTAATTAACTGACAGAACTGAACAACAGCTCTGCTGTACCCTTCTTGGAGGTGGGAGAGAAAGAATGAAAGAGGGAGAAAGTGCGGTGAAAGATAATTGATGCAAAATGGAAAGGGGTTGCGAGGAAGAGAAAGGACGAAAGGGCATTAAGGAACACGCTGACCATCGTGACCTGTTTTTGAAAGGTTTTGGGTCTCCAGAAGATGTACACAAGGTTGCGAGTGCCAAAGTGGATCATGAGAGCAATTCCTCCATGCCGTGGTGTGCAGGGATAACTCAAACACCAGGGTAGTAAGCAAAGAGCTCCACAAGAGATAGGTCCAAAGCACAGTTAAATGGATTAAACTAAATGTGGGTTTGTCCTTTGTTAAACGTCAGGGAGCTTGCCTAGTAATAAACTAGGTACCAGAGTTCCCATTCCCCAGTAAGACTTGCAGGATCCTCTAAGACCTTGATGTGAGGAGGAGGTTGCCTGTTTGTCCTCCCCAGCACACTGAAAGCCTCCCATAGGCCAGAGGCAACGATGGCATGTGCCAGGCACTACTCTTGCTGCTGGTTTCCTCTCTGCCTCTCCCAGAGAATAGGAGGTTTTGGGGTTTCTGAGGATCCTTGATCCCTTCCCGAGTATTTGCAATAATCCCAGACATTCCCAATGCCTCTGGGGATAAACTCAACCGAAAAGATCACACCATACTGAAAATTGTATGGCACTGTTGGTTCTTTGGCTTTATAACTGTGATTAGATTGAGACAGTTAGATCATATTGATTTTGGCTGTTAGCAGAGTTGTCATTAAGTTAAAAGAGGCTTGAGTGATGGAGGGGAGCAGAGGCAGCTGCTGCCTCCGAGCACAGTTCAGGTAACTGAATTTTGGAGAAGGGCATCAGCTCCTACCTCCAAACGGGAGGGATAAATTACACCAGCACAGCTTCACAGAGATGTACCAGCATTTGATGTACTGAATGTGATTTGTTCTTTACCGGGGGTGGAAAATATTTTGCTCTGAAATTGGAGATTACTGCCCGAAGCTCAGTCCTCTCCACCACGTAGCTCGGGCAAGGTGGGTGTCATAGAATCATAGAATCATAGAACAACCAGGTTGGAAGAGACCCATCGGATCTTCTAGTCCAACCATTCCTATCTCACACTAAACCAAGTCCCTCAAGACCTCATCCACCTGTGCCTTAAACATCTCCAGGGAAGGGGAATCAACCACCTCCCTGGGCAGTCTGTTCCACTGCCCAATGACCCTTTCTGTGAAAAACCTCCTCCAAATCTCCAGCCTAAATCTCCCCTGGTGGAGTTTGAGACCATTCCGTCTTGTCCTGTCCCCTGGCACTTGGCAGAAGAGCCCAGCTCCCTCCTCTCCACAACATCCTTTCAGATAGTTGTAGAGAGTAATGAGGTCTCCCCTCAGCCTCCTCTTCTCCAGGATAAACACCCCCAGCTCTCTCAGCCGCTCCTCATAGGTTCTGTTTTCCAGCCCCTTCACCAGCCTCGTCGCTCTTCTCTGGACTTGCTCCAGAGCCTCAACATGCTTCTTGTGGTGAGAGGTCCAGAAATGAACACAGGATTTAAGGAGCGGCCTCACCAGAGCTGAGCCCAGAGGGAGAATCACCTCCCTGGCCCTGCTGGTCACACCATTTCTGATCCAAGCCAGGATACCATTGGACTTCTTGGCCACCTGGGCACACTGCTGCCTCATGTTCAGTTGGCTGTCGACCAACACCCCCAGGTCCCTCTCCCCCTGGCAGTTTTCCAGCCAGGCTTCTCCCAGTCTGTAGTTCTGCATAGGGTTGTTGTGCCCCAAGTCTTCCAGCAGCCGCCAAGAGCAGCTCCGAGGGGCAGGGAAGGGGACTGGGCTGCGTGGCTGGAGTGATGGGGCTCCAAACCTCATCTCCTCGCCTGCCCGAGCTGTGCTGAGGACAGAGTTACACCACTGCATTAGCATGCTACAGCGTGCAAGACACCCTGCCAGCTGGGCAAGAGGCAGGACATAAGCGGGTTGGAGTCCTGCAGTGCTGCGCTAACAGCTTTTACACCCCCCCAGGGGGAGATGGCTTAGCTCAGAGCACAGGCAAAACAATCTGTTCTCTTTGCTCTGTCCATGAAGACCTTCTAAACATTTTTTTTTCACCAGCCACCAAGACAAGAGCTACCTCTGGAAATTCAAGAGGTATAAATGCCTTCTACTTTTCCTTGGGGAAAAAAACCAAAAAGGACAAACAGCAACAACAGGAAAAATGAAAATAAAATAAAATAAACCTCCACTCCATGTCATTGTAATTAACCTTGGTACTTTTTATTCTTTTCTACAAAGATAATTTATAGCCAGATTTCTCAACAGAATGGTGTGTCGGGAAGAAGTTGGATTGAAATTATTTGCCTTGAACTTGTGCTGTTTCATCTTTCTCTCTCTTTTTCTCCTTTTTCTTTTTCCCCCAGTTGAAACTATTTACTGATTCACAAAAAAGTTCTGAAACTGCATTTTTTAAGCACATCAACTATTTGTCAGGGAGGAAAAAAAAAACAATACAAAAAATCACCCCCAATGTGAGACCTTGTCTCACATTCAGCCCCTATCTGAATGTGCCTGATTTGCGATGATTTTTTTCATACAAAGACAAACTAGTTAAGAACAGACAGGATATCTGCGACCAAGTCCCCAAATCATCTGAAGGCCATATTTTACCCTGTGATCCATGCAGCTTGTTTCTCAAGTCACGGTGACTTGTTTTAATCCATTTTAGGCAGTGACCAATGCATTTGAAGAGCAGCGGTTCCTGGTGACTCATTGTGGGATCCCATTGCTCTGAGCTTGCTGTGGAACCATCCAGGTGCTGGATTTAAGGTCACCCTCAGAGGGGGGTGTAAAGCATGCTCCTGTGCCTTCTGATCCTTCTAGGAGTCTGTCCCCCTTGGCAGAGATGCTGCTGCCAACTCCCACCCAACCAAGGTCACCAAAAAACCAAGTGTGGGCAGGTTGGTTCAGCACTGTGGGGACAACCAGCTACAGGAGGTGGAGGGGAGACAGATGTGATTGCAATTCTGTTCGCAAAGCCTCCCCAAAGAGAGGGAGTAAAGCCCTTCTTATGTCTAGAGGGGGGAATCAGCCCTAAAAATGAAAGTGCAGTGAAGGACCATCAGGACCATCCCAATGAGTGGTCTCCTAACTCGAGTTTGTGGAGCATCATTCACTGCAGTGCTGGGAGAAGCAATTTATTCTCACACTTCCCTCATCCACCTGATGTGAAAACTGCCTGCAAAAACTAATTTCTGACTCAATGGAGGGCTTTGAGCAGCCTTTTGACGAATGTCAGAATGCTCCAGCCCATCATTAGCCGCTGCCCCTCCTGCAAAAGAGAAATAATTGATAAGCAGAAGGAAAGCTGTGAGGGAAGCAATCCCACACTCTCTGCTGGTGTCTTTAACTCATAGAATTATAGAATCACCAGGTTGGAAGAGACCCATCGGATCATCGAGTCCAACCATTCCTATCAAACACTAAACCATGTCCCTCAGGACCTCGTCTACCTGTGCCTTAAACACCTCCAGGGAAGGTGAATCAACCCCTTCCCTGGGCAGCCTGTTCCAATGCCCAATGACCCTCTGTGTGAAAAACTTCCTCCTAATCTCTAGCCTAAATCTCCCCTGGTGGAGCTTGAGGACGTTCCCTCTTGTCCTGTCCCCCGACACTTGGGAGAAAAGCCCAACTCCCTCCTCTCCACAACCTCCTTTCAGGTAGTTATAGAGAGCAATGAGGTCTCCCCTCAACCTCCTCTTCTCCAGGCTAAACACCCTCAGCTCTCTCAGACGCTCCTCATAAGGCCTGTTCTCCAGCCCTTTCAGAAATGCCGTGTAACAGGATCAATCTTCCTTGCTGCATAAGCCCATGTGGAGGAAAGAACAATAGCTACCAAAATGGATATTTTTTTTTTTGCATCTGATCTAAATATTAGCCATAGCTGGGGATCAATTTCCCTGGTGCCGCCTTGCTTTGGTGTCCTGTGAAAACCAACAAACCCTGCTCTGGATGAGCAGCAAGGTCTGGAGGGCAAGGCCTGGGAAGATGCAGGTGTGGTGTGAAAGTGTCTCTTGTTTGAAATAGCTCCATTCTGATGGGCATTGAATTACAGAATCGTAGAATTGTTTGGTTGGAAAAGATCTTTGAGATCATTGAGTTCAACCGTACCTGTCCACTACTAAACCACAGCCCTGAGCACCTCATCTGCCTGTCTTTTAAACACTTCCAGGAAGGGGGACTCAAGCTCTTCCCTGGGCAGCCTCTGTCAGTGCCTGAGAACGCTTTCAGTGATCTTCCCTGATATCTAAAATGACTCCCCTGGCACAACGTTGAGGACAGACAGACCGGGGATCTCACAGTGGTATTTTTTTATTAGCACCCATGTCAGCCCTCACGCAGTATTTAGGAAGATCCATATGGAAACATAAGGAGGCAGGACACATTGCAGATGAAACAGTGGAATTAGAAAAGATGGGTGAAAATCCTTGGGCAAATGAAGCTTTTCAGTCCTGTCAAGAAATTCACCATGGTACTCATTTATTACTTCATTAAGACAGCAGATGGCAAACTGCTAATGAATGTGAAAGACATAAAGAATTTCTATAAACAAAGAGAAAGATGCTAGAGGAAGCTAGAAGGGACGAACAGATGGATTTGGCAGCAAAGCCTCACAGACTATCAGGTAAACCCTCTGTGGCAGGCAGGAGTAACAGTGAGGCTGCAAAAGCTCCAACCAGAAATACACCTGGAGGTGTTTGGTGTTGATGGTTCCCGATAAAGGCTGCCAGGGTTATGTGATCAGTGTCAAGACTGGTGAGACCGCTCCTTGAATCCTGTATACAGTTCTGGACCCCTCACCACAAGAAGGATGTTGAGGCTCTGGAGGGAGTTCAGAGAAGAGCAACGAAGCTGGTGAAGAGGCTGGAGAACAGGCCTTATGAGGAGCGGCTGAGAGAGCTGGGGGTGTTTATCCTGGAGAAGAGGAGGCTGAGGGGAGACCTCATTGCTCTCTCCAACACCCTGAAAGGAGGTTGTGGAGAGGAGGGATCTGGGCTCTTCTCCCAAGTGACAGGGGACAGGACAAGAGGGAATGGCCTCAAGCTCCACCAGGGGAGGTTTACTCTGGACATAAGGAAAAAATTTTTCCCAGAAAGGGTCATTGGGCACTGGCAGAGGCTGCCCAGGGAGGTGGTTTATTCACCTTCCCTGCAGGTGTTTAAGGTGCAAGTGGACGAGGTACTGAGGGACTTGGTTTAATGTTTGATAGGAATGGTTGGACTTGATGATCTGATGGGTTTATTCCAACCTGGTTGTTCTATGATTCTATGATTCTATGATTCTATGATACAGAATGAGGGAGTCCCAATAGCACAATCCTGCTGCCTTAGGCTACATATAATCGCTCTGCTTTCTACAGAGTTGTGATTTCAAGTCTGTCAGCTCCCACTCTGTAGTGGCCCCACAGCAAAGGAGAACTATCCTTTGTCAAGTTTACTCAGCACCTCATCATCAGAAGCCAAACCCCCTCCCTCTGTGTGAAGTTTTTCACACAGAGGGTCATTGGGCATTGGAATAGGCTGCCTAGGGAGGTGGTTGAGTCACCTTCCCTGGAGGTGTTTAAGGGACAGGTGGACCAGGTGCTAAGGAGCATAGTTTAGTGTTTGATAGGAATGGTTGGACTCGATGATCTGGTGGGTCTCTTCCGACTTGGTGATTTTATGATTCTATGACTCTCTTTCCTGGGTTCAAAGGAGCGAGGAAGTGGCTGATACCATGCACTGTCCTGCTAGGAAGAGCGAGATAAACTGGACTGCAGAGAAAAAAATGGGACTTGAACTGACCCATTTTCCCAAAACACATGAAACATTTTAAAAGGTGCAAGCCATAAAAAGATTTTGATTACAGCTTAAATCCACACCATGGGCAACTCTGCTCTGTGCTTTACCTGCTGTTGGCAGAGGCTGAACAGTGAGGCAGACGTAGTTGGCATGAAGAGGTGCCCCAAAGCCAGCTCGCAGAGGAGTGCCAGAGCCAGAGCAGGACATGCTCTCCTGGCTCCCAGCCCTGGGACTCATCTCCAGTCAGGTCCATCGCACAGTACTTCCAGTCCCAGCCAACTGCAGGGCAAGGATTGCTCCTCCAGCTAGCACTTAGTGCAGTTTTTCAGATGCAATCACCTAAAGTAATAGGCGTATTCAGCATCACTTCTATATATGGAAAATTTTTAAAACCTCTGAGAATACAATGCCTATTTCCCTTGTTTGATCAGTTGGCCTGTGGTTTAATAGCAGCTTTCGTAACCAGTTTACGCGGAGGGGTATGATGGATATCACACAGGCCAAGTGGCACTACAATTCTGCAACGAAATCTGCCATAGATCTCTTTCCGGAGAAAAATCATAGAATCATAGAATAACCAGGTTGGAAGAGACCCACCGGATCATTGAGTCCAACCATTCCTATCAAACACTAAACCATGTGCCTTAGCACCTCTTCCACGCATGTCTTAAACCCCTCCAGGGAGGGTGAATCAACTCCTTCCCTGAGCAGCCTCTGCCACTGCCCAATGACCCTTTCTGTTAATTTTTTTTCCTAAAGTCCAGCCTAAATCTCCCCTGGAGGAGCTTGAGGCCATTTCCTCTCGTCCTGTCCCCTGTCACTTAGGAGAAGAGCCCAGTTCCCTCCTCTCCACAACCTCCTCTCACGTAGTTGTAGAGAGTAATGAGGTCTTCCCTCAGCCTCCTCTTCTCCAGGCTAAACACCCCCAGCTCTCTCAGCTTTGAATCCTCTCTAACTGCTACTGAAATCAGAAGCACAGACAGGTCATTGTAGGCAAATGAAACATCTCCGTTCAGAGGATAACCTCAGGGGAGGCTGGATGGCTTTGTAGCTAATGCAATTGGGCTCCAAATAGCTCTTAACAGGTCTCAAAATACTGATCGGAAGGAAAGAAGCAATTTGCACATTTCAAAATGTGCCTCTTCCTGGTGCATCTTTAAGCCACCTGTGGCAGCTGCAGTGCTCAGAAAAGCCACAGCAGAGTTCATATGATTTATCTCGAGTTCTTCTAAGACACTGCATGGTATCATGAGGCAGATGAAGATAAAGCACAGTTTTTATAGTAGCAGCAACTCTGTATTACATGAGATGTAAATAAGAAAAGGATCAGGATATTACGAGCCAAAAGCACCAATTACAGAAGCTGCAAGACTAAATAAATATGGAGATTATGTAGAGAATAACTGAATCCTTAGTTTAAGAGAAAAAAACACTACAGAGAATTGGTAACTACAAACCGACCCATAGGAGCAGCTCTAAACAGGAAAGCAGAGACCTGCAGCACGTCCAAAATCCTAACTATTTCCCAGGGGAATGGCCAAAAATGCACATTTGCTGGAGAAGTGTGAGTCATCATGGTGACCACCACAAAATGATGCTGAGTCTAAGCCTGCAAAGGGTATAAACCTTAGGGAATAAAAGGGATTGAAATTAATCTCCCCTTCTAAACTATTTGGTGCATTGTTGCTTAGCACTGCAGTTTTTACCTCTTTCTCTACAGCACCTGGTGGCAACCATGGCAAAGGAAAGCTGGGAGGTAGGAAAAAGATAACAGTGGCTGCAACTACTCAAGTATGAGTCCAGAGGAGGGCTACAAGGATGATTAGCAGGGTGGAACTCCTCTACTGTGAGGACAGACTGAGAGATGGAATTGTTCAGCTTGCAGAAGAGAAGGCTCTGGGGAGAGCGTAGAACACCTTCCAGTATCTGAAGGGGCTACAAGAAATTTGGGGAGGGACTTTTTACAAGGGCATGGAGTGATTGGAGGAGGGGGAATGGCTTTGAATTGGAGAGGGGTAGATTTAGACTAGACATTAGGAGGAAATTCTTCACGATGAAGATGATGAGAAACCAGACCAGGTTGCCCAGGGAAGTTGTGGGTACCCCATCCCTAGAGGTGTTCAAGGCCAGGTTGGATGGGACCTTGAGCAGCCTGATTCAGTGGGAGGTGTCCTGGACCATGGCAGGGAGGTCAGTACTAGATGATCTTTAAGGTCCTTTCCAACCCACATGATTCTATGATTCTATGAAGTATATGTGTATGTGATGTATGTCAACAACTGAGTTGATTGATTGCCAATGCTTTCTCACAGCTCTTGGAGACACACAAGCACCTTCAGGGCATGAAAAGAGCCTGTTCTCACAGGCTGAAAAGGAACCTGGAACACCTTATGCAGATGTTGCTGATGCTCAAGGAGAAGTCATAGCCGGAAGGGACCACGTACACCAGCTCAGGAGCAGGCATAGCAATGCTGGAAGAGGATTGCAGGAGCTCACTCAAGACCCTGCACCTGCTTTCTTGTCCCCCATGCAGATTAGAAAATAAGAAACAACTCCATAACCAGTCATTGAGTAACTGAGGAAGACAGGAATGCAAGCAGGTTGAGAAGCAGGCCTGTCATGCACTGTAATAAGCTGATCTAACATCTCATTGCTTGAGTTGACACTTGTTACTGGAAATCTCAACTTGTTTTTGTGGTTTTTTTTTTACCGTCAGTGAGTCCTCTCTCATAATTTCCTCAGATTTCTTCCTGTCAGGCCACTTCGGTATTTCTTTGAAATAAAGACAGCCTTGTAAATAAACGATAGCTGAGATGCTTCCTAGTGAGATAAGACAAGCTCCATCAGGAGAAGAAATGAGGATTTGGTGCAGAGTCAACAAGAAGCACGTCTTTTGTTGCAGTTGCTAACTAGTATAATTAACTTCCTGATGAGGTGCAGGATCTTAAGAACTGATTGGAGTTATAGACTAATAATTATTCATGAGAAATTAGAAGGCACTACATACAGGGAACTGAATGCATTAAAAAAAAAATTAAAAAGCTCACTGAAGCAAACACATCCATGATCCAAGGCTACAAGTGAATTACCAGGCTGATTGCTTCTGGGCAGGGCACTGGTGGGGAGCGGAGGAAAATCAACTGTCCTAACTTTGCATCTCTTAGTGAGGTGAGCAGCCTTAGGGCCAGGCTCTAGCAGGAGAGTGGTGCTGTGCAGCCCGTGACAGAATTGTCCAAGGAATCGTCTGCTCGTGAAGAAGGACATTAGAGAGGTGATGTTAGAGAGGGTAGGAGGTGTTTCAGGGAAACCACTGAGTGTGGCAGGGTAATTCCTTCCCCTCCCTGAGATGCCTCTTCACGTCTCAGGATGCCACTGTGCAGAGGTTGGAGTGAAGGAGACCTTAGAATCATAGAGTCATAGAACAACCAGGTTGGAAGAGACCCATCAGATCATCAAGTCCAACCATTCCTATCAAACACTAAACCATGTCCCTCAGTACCTCGTCCACCTGCACCTTAAACACCTCCAGGGAAGGTGAATCAACCACCTCCCTGGGCAGCCTATTCCAATGCCCAATGACCCTCTGTGTGAAAAAGATTATCTTGATTGTCTCTAAGGTGACCAGAGGTAACTGTGCTGGTAGCAAAGCACAGTCCTTGTCCTTCCATGGTGTTTCCTCTTGCAGATATCCCTAACGGGTTATGTTGTTCACAATCCGTGCCATGCTAAGTACTGTCAGAAATCCCCTCTAGTTACAATGGGACAGCTCTTCATTGTGATACCTCCTGTCCTACCAACAAAAACACTGGTGCTGGCAACACACACCAGCTGCACGCTGCATTTTTCTCTTGTCCCCTCTGAATGCAGGTGAAGATTTTGAATTTCTACCCCAGAACCCATCTGCCCACCTGAAGTTCAGGCAAGCATGCTCAGAAAGGGTTGGGTCCACCTGGGAAATAACCAAGTACTACTATCTTTCTCATTTGGAAGAAGGAAGGTAAATGGAGACACAGAATAGATAAAGTAAATGTAGTTAGTTTTGCCATACTGCTCGGTAACAAAATGCTAATACAACCCCAGATGAGCAGGAAATTCAATTCCAGTCCCATCATGTTCTGCAGAGATGCATTGAACTGGCATTTTTATAAACTGAAAGATATCTCTGTTACCAGAAAATAAGTCTATATAACTAGAATGAAGTTCTGGTAATGTGGAATTTTTGAAAAACAAAATAATAATAATAAAAAAGAAATCAGTGTGCATTTTTTTCTTTCTTGAACTATTTTGGAGTGTGGTGGGTAGGTGTCTCAGAGCCAGGTAGCTGCTGCAGTGAGATCAGCTATGAGCATGGGGTATGGCTATTGGTTGGCAGGATTAAGGTAAAACCTCTCTCCTGCAATTAGAGAGAAGGGCATGGACCTTCACTGACTGCCCTGGACTCAGTGGGATGGACAATCTTGCTGACCAAGACATCTGACACATGGTCCCATTGGCTGTGCTGTCAGTTGGTTGTAGTGTCTGCAGAATCCTGTACATGAAGGACCCTTCTCAAGCAGCATTGTCCAAGCTGGGATTTAAGCCCTGCTCCAGCCTCTTTTTTTCTGAAGGATTTATGCGAGCTCTTTGTTTACCCTTGGAGAGATCACCTTCTTCCTGTGCTCCGAGACCCTTTTGGCTCTCATAGCTTGCAACTAGCACTGATTGCGTATTCCATTTTGGCGACTGGCTAAACCCATCCTTAAAGCAGGGTATAAATCAATAGGATGGGATAAGGCAATGGCAGGAATAGAAGTAATTGGACTATCATAATGCTGGGAGTGAGACAGGCAGATTTCCCAGAGGAGCTAGCCAAGAGTAATACATGTGTAGGTTTACAAAAGAGCTCCTGTAAATGGAGATAACAGATGTGGTGGTGAATATAGCCTTTGTCAGCACAGTATAATTGGGATGTTCAATGGCTTCATGAAAATATGTGGACTCCTAATTGTTATAGCACCTGCAGTTCTCATCTTACACAAAGCTTCAAACCTTCAAGAAGATCAAAAAAAGGCTGAAAGTTTCCTGGCTTGCCGGCAGCTGCTTTTTTCAGCTCCCCTGGGAGACTGTGCAGGGACAGCTTGTACCAGTCCCAGCAAGTCCACCTGGAAATTGCACAGCATTTCGCTGTGCGAAGTAAGCAGGAGATTACACTTGGTCTTGTAGCATGCGCAGAGAGTTTGTACTTTTCTAGTTCCAGTTGATCAAGGTGGCAGTTCCCGAGGAAGGACTCTGTTCTGAGAAAAGAGGAAAATGATGTCGCTCAGCCTGGACTGCCAGTGTCTCCATGGGCTTCTTCTTGACTGCTCCCTTTTGGCATTGTCTCCTCTGCTGCTGCAGTGGTTACAAATCCGTGACAATCACTCTCGTTGTGGAGAGGAGGGAGCTGGCCTCTTCTCCCAAGTGACAGGGGACAGGACAAGAGGGAATGGCCTCAAGCTCCACCAGGGGAGGTTCAGGCTGGACATAATGAAAAAATTTTTCACAGAAAGGGTCACTGGGCACTGGCAGAGGCTGCCCACGGAGGCGGTTGAGTCACCTTCCCTGGAGGGGTTTAAGGGATGGGAGGACAAGGTACTGAGGGACATGGTTTAGTGTTTGAATGGAATGCTTGAACTCAATGATCCAGTGGGTCTCTTCCAACCTGGTTATTCTATGATTCTGTGATTCTATGATCCTAGCATGTGAAAGTCTGTCCGATGTCCCTTGTGTTCAGTCAGGTCACAGTCCTTGTCATTCCTAAGCTCAGCAGTGCTCTGAAAGACATTATGCAACTCATGAGACTTCATAGTAAGCCCCTGAGAGAACTTATGGCTCCAATCAAGTATCAGTTTGGGGCTGGGAGACACCTCACGGTCTCTCCATGCTCAGGATGGCACACTACTGAGATATATGGTTAAAATACTCGTATTCTCTCACAAAGTGCTGCCAGCCCTCCAGCATCACACAACCGGGTGTGTGGCACTGGTCTCCGTGCTGCCTGGCCCTCCCTCCCCAGGACTGAGGGACCTGGGGCCTTGCTCAAGAGCAGGTCTTGAAACCCCAGCTCCCAGACAACCAACTCAATCCTTCCTGTTTTCTCTCACATGACAGATGAGACTCTCGCTGTACTTTCTGAACTAAGACCTCTGTTTTCTCTTGGTTTCTCCCTTGGCTTTCCCTTAGTTCCAGCAAAGGTTTAAAGATCCCTATGACACGGAACTTTCCAAGGAGAGCTTTCACTTCTCAATATTTGTGGATCTCTACTTCAGCCATAGAAATTTTTTTTATTATTATTATTCCCTTGTGAGTTGTCCTCTGCTGACTCTCCCACTTGCTGTGTTCTACAGCCATCGGTGACTCTCATTATTTCTCAATGTAAAAATATGAAAAAAGGAAAAGCTCTTTCAAGTTGCACAGTGTGGGCTATCGAAGGGGGCAAGGGGAAGCAGCAGCCACCAAAGCCTCCCCACACATCTCCGAACAGTTTGAAAGGGGCAGGACTGCTGTGATGTTGGCAGTGCCGTGCAGGGGAAACACAGTCACTTGCAGCAGAGATTTTAGAGGTAGAAGATGCAAACAAAAATGATCCTGCTTTGAAGAGTTACCTTAATTTCCTTAAATTTTACTTGTTATAATCCCCTCTAATGATTTTCTTCTCCTCAAAGGAATAAGGGTCACCGATAGTGTTTTAGCTCTTGGTTCATCCTGTAAATGCAATACAATATATGAGCTTAACGGCAGGTGCAATATGGGTCTGCTTATGAAAAATCAGATTTTCTGGCTTACTAGACCTGCCTTCATTGTGAATATCAATCCTACCAGCTCACCACAGAGCCTCTTAGGAGATCCCATTAGGAAGAACACCCTGGAGCTCTGCCTGTGCTATTTGCCCTGATACACTGATCAAGGTTGTTGATGGGGATGTGGCAGAGGATGTTGCTGAAGATGCATCTATAAAGTGCTGTAGTGGAGGCACCAACAAGCCAATGTGTGTTACTCTTTTTGGGGCAAGATGATGTGCTCGTACCTGGGTGACTCCACTTCTCCTGCCAAAAGCCCCTGTGCTGACACAGGGTTGATCCTGTAAGAAAAGGATTGTGTTGGCACTGCTCCTGCATCCCAGGCCAGCTGGGCTACCAGGCTCAAAGACTTAACCGCACAGAAATGTGCTTCCAGGTTAAAGAAGCAACAGGGACAAATCTTGCTTTCAGTCTCCAAAACACACAAATATATTACATGCACCCTGAATTCAGCATCCTATGCATGTCCAGCCGGAAGAGATTTACTAATTCTTTAAGGCTCTCAATAAGCCTTTTCTCTTATAACTGCTTTCAGGATCCAAAGTATTTACCTAGCATACTGTGCACAACCCCCTCCCCACACCCACACAGAGACTGGCATTTCATTTCAAGCTATGCTAATCTATAGCTCTTCCTGCAGTCATGCAGTGTTCAGTAATATTTTATTTATCATAGGATTTAACATCAAAATTTAACCTTTTTGTAGCTTGAAATGTGTCTTCTTGAGAAGGTGAAGTTTCTTTATTGCCACAGAGCCATCATTGCCTTTGGACTCTACAGAAATATTTTTCCAAATCTTAAGCTTTTCCCACTTCTACCAGCTTCCAATTCATGTGTCAGGCCATTATGTTAGACCTGGTGGGTCCTTCTTTTTGTTTTCATTAATCGTAGTCTATGGAGGATGTTACTAAATTTCTGAAACCTGATCCAATGGGAGGTGTCCCTCATGGTAGGAAGCTGGAAGCAGATGATTTTTAAGGTCCCTTCCAATCCAAAGTATTTTATTTTCCAGAGAAGAGCAACAAAGCTAGTGAAGGGGCTGGAGAACAGGTCTTATGAGGAACAGCTGAGAGAGCTGGGGGTGTTTATCCTGGAGAAGAGGAGGCTGAGAGGAGACCTCATTACTCTCTACAACTACCTGAAAGGAGGTTGTGGAGAGGAGGGAACTGGGCTCTTCTGTCAAGGGACAGTGGGCAGGACAAGAGGGAACGTCCTCAAGCTCCACCAGGGGAGATTTAGGCTAGAGATTAGGAGGAGGTTTTTCACGGAAAGGGTCATTGGGCATTGGAACAGACTGCCCAGGGAGGTGATTGATTCACCTTCCCTGGAGCTGTTTAAGGGACGGGTGGATGAGGTGCTGAGGGACATGGTTTAGTGTTTGATAGGAACGGTTGGACTCGATGATAAAGTGGGTCTCTTCCAACCTGGTGATTCTATGATTCTCACTCAATTTGGTATCCACAGGAAATCAGACTTGCAGCTCAGATGTTCACAGGCACTAGGCATGGACATTGTACCTTGTGCTCTGCCAGTACTCCTGCTCATATAGTGATGAATCCTTCTCTGCGCAGGATCTGGGCATCCCTGTCATTGCTGCTTTGCTTGACAGAAGGACGTAATCTCCGTCTCTGTCTACAGTGGGTAGATAGTTTTGCTCCAAATCTACCCAAGGTCTTGACCCTAATCAGCTTCTCAGAACTAACACAGAGAGGTGAATCCCTGGAGTCACTGCAGAGAACTGAGAATAAAGCAGGGGGCACAAGAGGAATTTGAAGGCTTCAGAACGATGTCATATAACTAAACCTACCCCTGGGCTGAAAGCAGAAATGGACCCTTTAGTCCTCTGTGACTTCATGGCAGGTTCCAAAGCTCTCTTTATACAGAGTAAGGGGCCCCAGAGTAAGTGGAGCATTTTTTTTCAGGGAACCTGTAGTCCCAGTGGGATAATCAAATAATTTTGCGCTCCATTATCTCATAATATTGCTTCTTATCCTTGTCTCAAGCCTCAGAGGGGTTAATGTCCCACTTCAGTCCAGGAAGACACTTTCAGCATGCTTTTCCAATTGGTTTCATTCCTCTGAGAGTATCGGGTCTCCACGGCACCTGCATAATTTATAAAACTCCTCCCTGCCTTCCAGGAGGGATGATACTACTGAGGGTCTGAGAGGTTATGGCACCCTCCCTCTCTCAGCTCCTGTGAAACAAGCCAAGAGACCTCAATATGCAGCTTTATGTCCTGCTCTTGAATGACACTCCAATGTCAAGGCAGAGCACACGTGCTTCCAGAAACAGCTTTTGTCTGGTCTCACTGCTCCCTTACCCTTTGCAGAGCTTTGTGGGCTGGGGTAGAGGTGTAGGAGGTTCTTGTGGGTACTATTTTACTTCTTAAACATTTTAAACCAAAATGATTTTATTAATTTTTGTTATTGTTGCTTTTGGTTTTGCTTTCAGTCCCTTCCTGAAGGAGAACACAAATAGCAAAGCTGAGGGTTGTCTTGGCATAAGGACTCACCCCACATCTCTCTGGCATGTATTCCTCCCCCATCTTGGTGAGGCAGAAGAAACCTGGAGGACTCTCTCTTTCTGCATTGTTGGCTCTCCGGGATGTTGTATGGGCTTTGATGGGGTAAAACTCAGTATCAACAGCCTGCTCTGGGGAATCTGAACCTGCATCCATGATAAGAAACTCAGTGAAGCCAGGACACAACAGACCACTGTCTGGTAAATGCTTGTGCCCCCTGATCAGCAAAACACGTGTCACAGAATCATAGAATCATAGAATCATAGAACAACCAGGTTGGAAAAGACCCACTGGATCACTGAGTCCAGCTTTTTAGAGCTGTGCTAAGCAGGATTATCCCTGGCAGAGCTCAGGATAGGATAAAAGGTTAGCATGGGTTAAGGTCCATTCCCACTGAGCTTTTTGGATTCAACAGACTCTTTCTGTGGAGTTCACTGTTATGGCTACAAGCCACATGACACTGAAGTCAGGGCTGGAAACAATCTTGGATATGTTTAATTTCCAAACCAGTCAGGTCATGGTTATCTGTTAAGGTTACAGTTCTGAAAAGTGCAATAGTTAGTCATTCAGTGTTTCCAATCCTGACCAGAAAAGGCATGTATATAGGGCCCTAAGAAATCCACCCATTGTAGTTACACAGGGACACAGGGTTTGTGTTGGAAGGGTCATTAAAGCCCATCCAGTTCCACCCCTGCCATGGGCAGGGACACCTCCCACTGGATCAGGTTGCTCTAAGGCCCATGCAACCTGGCCTTGACACCTCCAGGGATGGAGCAGCCACCACTTCCCTGGGCAACATGGGCCAGGGCCTCTCAGCTCTCACAGGAAAACATTTCATTTGAATATCTTATCTAAGTCTTTCAGCTTAAAACCATTCCCCCTCATCCTGTCCCTGCATTCCTTGATCAAGAGCCCTTCCCCAGCTTTCCTGTAGCCCCTTTCTCTACTGGAAGACTGCCTTAAAGTCTCCTTGGAGCCTTCCCTTCTCCGGGTTGAACAAGCCCAACACTAGATCTTTCTCATTCCTCAGCCAATATCACTGTGCAGTGGAGAACAGAGCGAAGACGATGTTGACTCACAGCTACATGCAATATGCTCCATGTGTTTTCACTGTTCTTGACATGGTAGGTATGTTATAGTAAGTATTTTAATTATATTGAACTGTAGACTACTATTTCTTCATTTTCAGCAGACATTATAGACGAATGCTATACTAGACGTACCACACCTCTCATCCCAGCACATATACATTCATCAAAATGGAAACACGTGGGTATTCATGTGTAAACCATGATTTACATGATTTTGGTTGTATTAATTAGAACTGTTGAGGCGTGTTTCCACACAACTGGGAAGCTCAGAGAAGTTTCCAGCAAAAGGTGGAAGGACATTAAAAATTAGGTAATGATGGTTGTTAGAAGAGGTTCTTACATGGATAACAACCTCTAAAAGGTTGTATAGGTAAGCGACGAGTAGCAAAACATCATCAAATACACGAATCTGTCCCGGATTGCAGAATGGAGATTGGGTATTCCTTTGGATTTGGCTGCTAGGAATGTTTTATTTAAACGCAGTTAGGCACATAAAGATGCAAATAAGCACCCTGCAGGATTTTTAAAAGGACATAATCCCTGCTAATTTTGTGGGAGGAAGATGCTTAAATACAGATAAGAATCAGGCTTTAGATTCTTAGGCATTTGCAGAATAAATCCCAGTAGATGCCTACCTACTCTGTTAGATACCTACACATATACTTTTTCCCTGGAACCAGTTTAAACATAAGCCTCTGCTAGTCCACAGAGACGCTGGTTTAGTTTCTCAAGGGCTCCTGGCAGGCAGCAGCAGTGCTGGGAGGGAAGCCTTGAAGTTTCTGCAAAGCTCCTTTTGATTACTCTAAGGAGTGCGGCTCTGCTGAGGGCAGAATAACTGACTGGTGCAGCAACAGCTGGAGATCTGGAATTGCGAGAGTCAAATTATCTGCAAAACGCATGCCTAGTCATTACACATTAATTAATCTAAATAATTGACTATTTCAGAAGTATATCTGATCTGCTTCTCTGCAGATGCTTCATTTGCTGATCTGTTTTGCTGGGGACACATATTGGAAATATTTGGAATAGGTGCAATATACTAGTGTTTGAGCATTGCTTCAGTTAATATGCTTTTTCTCCAAATACTCCAGAAGCAATTAATTAACATCATAGCCTCAAAGAAGAGACATCTCCATAAATCCTTATACCAACTTGTTCTGGTTCCTGGAATAAACTAGTAGTTTTATTTGCACAGCCATAGATGAGTTTTCTAGTGCCCTGTATGCTCAAAGCCAGAGCTTAATAAATATCTTCCTTGAGGAAAAAAAAGTGTTCCAGGCAGTGTACACTCCAATAAGACTTGGAGTGCATGTTTTTCATGCTAACAGAGCAAAATTCTTCATCCTTGGTGAGATCCAGGCTACAATATGTGATTTGTGAGTCTCCCACTCTCTTTAAGAGCAAAAGGTTGGCTCTGTAGATATGTCTATGAGGTTTAATCCTGCCAGCAGTCCCATTAAGTGCATTCTGTTGTAGTATGTTTCTCTCTCTGATTTATAGGACAGCTTTTCCATTTTTATTTCAGTAGTTCAAGTCTCTGAGAGGATTTTAAACAATAACAAATGATTGCTAGCAATTAGACCAATTAGTCTAAGCCATACGCAACTTAGCTGAGTGAGAAGCCGCCACACCTGGTTTCTTTTGCAGTGGCAGGTTAAGGGGTTGCACTGCCCAGCTAAATTTTCCTGGTTGTCCACAACAGACTCAAGGGAAGACCTGAGCCCATCATTACCTCCATCCTGTCCCTGTCCCCTGGACCTTCCTTCTGAGAGAGCTGGGGGTGTTTAGCCTAGAGAAGAGGAGGCTGAGAGGAGACATCATTACTCTCTACAACTACCTGAAAGGAGGTTGTGGAGAGGAGGGAGCTGGGCTCTTCTCCCAAGGGACAGGGGACAGGACGAGAGGGAATGGCCTCAAGCTCCACCAGGGGAGATTTATGCTAGAGATTAGGAGGAAGTTTTTCACACAGAGGGTCATTGGGCATTGGAACAGGCTGCCCAGGGAGGTGGTTGATTCCGCTTCCCTGGAGGTGTTTAAGGCACTGGTAGATGAGGTGCTGAGGGACATGGTTTAGTGTTTGATAGGAATGGTTGGTCTCGATGATCCAGTGGGTCTCTTCCAACCTGGTTGTTCTATGATTCTAAGAATGCGCAATGAGAAGATGTGAACACGTGGCAGGCCTCCATAGCAGGACTCACCCTCTGGACTGGTGGGTCAGGCAAGGCTTGTTATAAGAGTTCATTAGAAGGGAGCAGTGATCATGGCCTCAATGACTCTGTGCTGATAATGTCATAGGGAATGTGTGTCACCACTGTGCACTGGGACTGACTTGGTGCATCCCACGTCACTCAGGGTTCCAACATCCAGGGAACAAGGGCTTTCCACCCACTGATGTTTCCTGCAGGCAAGGAGCACCCAAAGGCATTTCCCCTCCAGAAAGAGCTAGAGAACAGCTTTGTTATTAAAATAACAGTTGTAATCTAAACACCTTATTTTCCTTTTCTTTCTTGCTGTCCTTTGTCTGGTGGGAGAGACAAGCAATGCAAAGAGCTTTCCAGTTGACCTAATGTTCATCATAGGATCCCCAGGGTTGCTCACTGCCAGGCACCAGCAGGACTGCAACATCCCTTCAGCAAAGCACTTTTAGCAAGACCCTAGTTGTCATGCAAAAAAATGAAGGTAACTTCTTGCTTTCTCAGAAATCCTCTTCCTTTCTTCCTTTATCTGTGCTTTCACTGGTGTTTTTCTGTTGCCCAAGCATCAAGGGAACTTTAGCACCTGAGTTTTCCTCTTGCATCAATGAGAAAGAGCTTTAACTCTGTTACTGGCAGAAGTGCCTTCTAGGCAATGAGTTCATGGGGCAGCAAAATTGGAAAGCTGTACATCCAACACTCAGCAGACACCTGAGTTGTCACAAGCTCTTTCCAGGTTTATCTTCATAATTTGGAGCTTTCCTAAACCCTGTAAGAAAAAGGGAGAGTTCGTAGTACCTGAGCAGGGCAGATGTGGCTTTGAGCAGCATGGAGGTCTCTCTTTACCTCTTCTTCGATGTAAAACTTGGTGTCACAAACGTCCTTCTCCTCTTTTTATTTTGGATTGGCCAAAGGACTTTAGGGTATTGGGAACTTCACATTTAATCCAGATTCTTCTCACCCTGTCAGTGCTGTTAGCCAGACCACTCTTGGAGGCTTATCCACTGTGGAGGGCTTGTTTAGAGCAGGGTTCCACCAATGGCACTGCAGGGTCTGCTTCATAGGGAGTATTTCCAGAAGAATTACACTGACTTAGAGGAAGGTTAAATGATTACAAGTAATCTTATCAGATTACAATTTTGGTTTTCTAACTTCCCTGTTAGCATTCTGACCACTACGTGATTATATTATTTTCATCCTGTTTGCAGATGGAGGCAAGTTTGGATGTGATTCATGGGACAACAGAGCTATCAGAGTGTCTTACCTGGCAACATCAGAGCCCTTATAATTGCAGAAAATAAATCAATCTCTTGTAAATGCAATGATTTTTAGCACAGCCCTTCCAAATATCATAGGGAGGGACATCAAGCAAGGAAATGATCACTGGTCCAGCACAGTCTTAGGTGGGAAGAGATTACCAATTGTGGTCATTAAAAGCACAACAAAGGGAAGAATATCTTCTTCCATGAAATAGCTCCTTGTAAAGGAGGATACTGCGATTTCTTAAGAGCTTCTATGTGTATTTTAAAATCAGATTTAGGAATCCAACCATCTGTCCAAATATTGAAAGTCATCAGCCATTTCAAGTGGGTGTTCGTCAAGCAAAAACATCCGAGGGAGATCCCACGCCTGCTGTGTTACTGGGCTTGAGTTACAGCCAAACACCAGTGACACAGTTTTCTTGCTCTTGTGTGTTAACCTTTTTTTTTTGCCTGCAAATCATCTCTGAGTGTGAGCAAAATACAGCTGCCACTTTGGCACAATCGCATGTCATGTGAAACTGCTGCACGTGTTAACAGGATTGTCCATGTGTGGATGGAGGCAGAAGAAAGAAGAAATATTCCCAGGATACACAGTGACTCATTGCTCTCTTACATATTCCTCAATGAAGGGCTGAAGAACCTCAGAAGGGTCTCACAAGGCACAAATAAGCAGCTAGATCTTAGAATCATAGAATCATAGAACAAGCATGTTGGAAGAGACCCACTCGATCACTGAGTCCAACCATTCCTATCAAACACTAAACCATGTCCCTCAGCACCTTGTCCACCTGTCCCTTAAACACCTCCAGGGAAGGTGACTCAACCCCCTCCCTGGGCAGCCTCTGCCAGTGCCCAATGACCCTTTATGTAAAAAACTTTTTCCTAATGTAAAAATTTTTTTCCTAATGTCCAGCCTGAACCTCCCCTGGTGGAGCTTGAGGCCATTCCCTCTTGTCCTGTCCCCTGTCACTTGGGAGAAGAGCCCAGCTCCCTCCTCTCTACAACCTCCTTTCAGGTAGTTGTAGAGAGCAATGAGGTCTCCTTTTAGCCTCCTCTTGTCTAGACTAAACACCCCCAGCTCTCTCAGCCATTCCTCATAAGGCCTGTTCTCCAGCTCCCTCCCCAGCTTCATTGCTCTTCTCTGGACTCACTCCAGAGCCTCCCTATTGTGATTTCTTTCATACCTTTACTAGAAAAGCTTTGTTATTTTGTTTATTTGTTCATTTTACAAGTATTACTGTTATTTCAAACAAAAAGAAATAATTAAACCAGGCTAGGGAGAAAAGTTAGCACAAACACCTCTGTGAGAAGGCTCAGAAATGCAGAGATGGGAATGCTTTCTGTTGTTACAGCAGCTTTTAGAAAACAACATTCTCCTCTGGAAAGGTCACTTCCCACTCAGCTGGATTCAAGTTTTCAAAGCCAGAGATACTGTCGGTGCTGATTTCCACAGGCTTTGGCCCAGGAACTGGCAATCATTTCTACAGACTGGTCCAAATAAGCAGTCTTCATGGATTGCTGGAGAGACAGAAGAACCAAGGCTAAAAGGAGCATGGGTGGAGATGTTCGAAATATTGCCATGAAGGTACCAATTCAGCCCAGGATAAGGAGTGCTGCCTAAGACCTCAGTTGCAGTTCTAGAGGAGGATGTGTGCTGCTGCACCCAGCAAAAACCAAAGGATGGATAAGGTCAAGGCTTGGCAGGACAAGCCTTATCCTTGTGATTGTCTTCATCAATGACCTGGATGAAGGCATTGAGGGTACACTTAGCAAGTTTGCAGATGACACAAAGCTGTGTGCAAGTGTCGATCTGCTGGAGGGTAGGGAGGCTCTGCAAAGGGACCTAAACAGGCTGGAGCACTGGGCAGTGTCCAATGGCATGAGGTTTAACACAGCTAAATGCCGGGTCCTGCACTTGGGGCACAACAACCCTATGCAGAGCTACAGACTGGAAGAAGTCTGGCTGGAAAACTGCCAGGAGGAGAGGGACCTGGGGGTGTTGGTTGACAGCCGACTGAACATGAGCCAGCAGTGTGCCCAGGTGGCCAAGAAGGCCAATGGCGTCCTGGCTTGTATCAGAAATGGTGTGACCTGCAGGTCCTGGGAGGTTTTTCTCCCTCTGTACTCAGCACTGGTGAGGCCGCTCCTTGAATCCTGTGTTCAGTTCTGGGCCCCTCACCACAATAAGGATGTTGAGGCTCTGGAGCGAGTCCAGACAAGAGCAACGAAGCTGGGGAAGGGGCTGGAGAACAGGTCCTATGAGGAGCGTCTGAGTGAACTGGGGTTGTTTAGCCTGGAGAAGAGGAGGTTGAGAGGAGACCTCATTGCTCTCTACAACTACCTGAAAGGAGGTTGTAGAGAGGAGGGAACTGGGCTCTTCTCCCAAGTGACAGGGGACAGGACAAGAGGGAATGGCCTCAAGCTCTGCCAGGGGAGATTTAGGCTGGAGATTAGGAGGAAGTTTTTCACAGAAAGGGTCATTGGGCATTGGAATAGTCTGCCCAGGGAGGTGGTTGATTCCCCTTCCCTGGAGGTGTTTTAGGGTCGGGTAGACGAGGTCCTGAGGGACATGGTTTAGTGTTTGATAGGAATGGTTGGGCTTGATTATCCGATGGGTCTCTTCCAACCTGGTGATTCTATGATTCTATGATTCTATGACACAGCTTTTGCAAGAGATGAGATTTGAGCCAGGTTGACAGTCCATCTTCAAAGAAACGCCTTCTTTCCTGGGACTGCCAACCCTTCAGCACAGGTCCCGGGCACGGAGACCTGCATCTGTCTCATGCTCCCCAGGCGTGGTTTTTGTACTCTGACATGGGCAAACCCACATTGATTTCACTCAAAACTTTTGGTCTCTCTAGATCTAGTTGCTTGTTTTCATAAAATGAAAGTTAAAAAGCTGTTAGGTTTTGACTCTGAGGATTTGGGAAGTTTATAACATTTTAAATCTCTCTATAATCTCATAAATATAAATGACAATATTGCGAAGAGTCAAAAAGGTGAAAAAGTGGGATGACTATATCTAGGACTTTTAATGAACTTTTAATGTACAGTGCTTCCCTTCATCTGAGACTCTGGTAAAGAAGACATCACTTCCAGTGTTTTACCTCAGATGGAGAACTGGGAATGAGAAAAATTATATGCCCTCAATGCTAGTTTTGTGCCAAACACTCATGAACTGTGCATTAGAATCAGAATCATAGAACAACCAGGTTGGAAGAGACCCATCAGATCATCAAGTCCAACCATTCCTATCAAACACTAACCTGTGTCCCTCAGGACCTCATCTACCTGTGCCTTAAACACCTCCAGGGAAGGTGAATCAACCACCTCCCTGGGCGGCCTATTCCGTTCTTAAGGTTTGGGCAAGGTCTGATCAGTGCATGTTGGAAGATTAGCAGAGGAGCTTTTAGTTTCACAATTGTGGGGCAACAGATAAATAATAGCAGGATCTAGCAATTGATTTCATCCACTGATTTGAGCAGTATTTTGAAAGCCTCTTCACGCCACCATTTCTTCTCTGTGCCTTCTCTTCTTTTAATAAGGTTTTAATAAGCTGCTGAGTCATTTGGGCTTCTGAGGGGAAAATGTGACATGATATTCTCCCAAGTGACAGGGGACAGAATGAGAGGGAATGGCCTCAAGCTCCACCAGGAGAGGTTTAGGCTGGACATTAGGAAAAACTTTTTCACAGAAAGGGTCATTGGGTCCTGGCAGAGGCTGCCCAGGGAGGGGGTTGAGTCACTTTCCCTGGAGGGGTTTAAGGGACGGGTGGACAAGGTGCTGAGGGACATGGTTTAGTGTTTGATAGGAATGGTTGGACTTGGTGATCCGGTGGTTCACCTCCATAGCAATCTACAGTGTGTGAGGAAGTTCTTCACAGACCACAAGGCAGACCACATAACTTTACATACCTCAAGCTTAGATGTTTGGCTCTGAGCTGTTCTTTCTCAGCTTCCTGTAGAGAAGGAGAAGGAGAAGGAGGAAAACCAATCCAAATGAGAGGCTTTTAACTCTGTCTTAGGCATGTAGGTAGTACAATGGTTCTGTACAAATGGAATTTAGATGAACTGAGTCTCTCTTTGCATGCTCTCAGAGAAACTGGACTTCCTCTGCTGATTTTACATATTTCTGGAGGTCAAATTGAGCCACACTTGGCTGGTTGGGGCAGATGAGGGAGACACAGGGTTAGGCATTTGGAGTAGAGGACCTAGATTTCATCAGAAGAAACACAAATGCTTGTGAAATCTTGAGGATGAGCTGTAATTTCATATGCAGAAGTACTTACCTCTTTGGACAATTGCTATTTATAATAAATTGCTAGGATAATTTCCCATCTAATTACACCACAAAACACCGTGGAATGCTTAGGGTAATCATGATCAAACACTGCCAGGCTGTCTTGCAGCATTAAAGAAAATATTTGATTGCCAGAAATCCATTACTGAGTAGACATCTGTGCACTGAACTCAGGTTCAGCGTGATGCTCTGTAATGTGCCTACTCATACGACTGTACAAATACAGGATTTGTGTTGGCATATGAAGTCCTGCAGCCTTTGATTTTGTACGTTAATTAAAAATGTTCCATCCACAGGAGAGAATAGAGAAAGTTTTTGGAGGAATTTGCACAGATCCTCCTGCAATTCCAATGATGGATGCAGGGAGCTCTGAGAGACTTGGTTTAGTGTTTGATATGAATGGTTGGACTAGAAGATCCGATGAGTCCCTTCCAACCTGGTTGTTCTATGATTCTATGATTCTGGCTGGGGCATCCCCCCCCAGCCCTCTGCAGCACTGCCTGGGAAAGGCAGGTGAGTCATAGAATCATAAAATGGATTGGATTTGAAGGGACCTTAAATATCATCCATTTCCAACCACCCTGCTATAGGCAGAGACACCTCCCATTGGTCCCAGGCTGCTCAAAGCCCCATCTGACCTGGACTCGAACACCTCCACAGACGAGGCTGCCATGACTCCTCTGGGCAACCTAGACCAGAGCCTCACCACTTGCACAGGAAAATATTTCTTCCTAAGATCTCATCTCACTCTCTCCTCTTTCAGCTGAAAAACCACTCCCGCTTGTCCTTTCCTTGCACTTCCAGATCAAGAGACCCTCCCCAGCTTTCCTGGAGCCTCTTTTAGGGCTGAAGTTGCTCTAAGGTCTCCCCAAAGCTTTTTCTTCTCCAGGCTGAACCACCCCAGCTCTCAGCCTGTCCTCATACGGGAGGTGCTCCAGCCCTCTGGTGAGCAGCAAAACAAGAGCTTGCACAGGAATCATACAAAACTGCCTTTCTGCTAAAGCAGTGTTGCCTTTAGTAGGCTGATACTGTGCTCAAATACTATGAAAAGCTACTTAAATAGAAACAATTTGACCACAGAAGAAAAATATGTGTATTTCTTACTGACATCCCACATATATGATGTTCCCACGTGTCTGGGAGAGGTCCCAGTTTGTCACTTCTTCTCAAGTAGTGACAGGTTTCCCCACAATTTCTGAAAAGATTATGCTAAAAATAACTTACACTTTGCGGTGGTTGTGGAGAGTCAAATACAACATCAGGAACCCAGCACCAGTATTGCTAATCTAACACTATTGCTAGCTGAAAGTACACAGAAGCTCCAATAAGCTTCTGGAAACAAAATTATTGTGTTTCTCCTTTTAAATACTCTGCATGGAAATGCAAGATTTCCAAATTCTTCACTGAAAGGGTCATTAGGCAATGGGACGGGTTGCCCAGGTTGACTTGCCTTCCCTGGAGGGGTTTAAGGTGCAAGTGGATGAGGTACTGAGGGACATGGTTTAGAGATTGGTGGGAATGGTTGGACTAGAGGATGCGGTGGGTCTCTTCCAACCTGGTGGTTCTATGATTTGTACTGGCCTCATGGGAACCTGTTGCTAACAGTACAAGTTCTTTGAAGGTCTATGTGGTGCAGCAGGGTGTTAAGGACTCTTGCAAGGAAAGAAAGGGATAAACGAGAAAACAAAGATACTGAGGAGTCCAAGGCAATGGCTCTCAAGCAGAAAACAGCTCCAGAAATACCCGGTTAAATGAACATGTAGCCATCAGGGTCAGGGAAACTGATGTTCAGACTGAAGTCAACTCCCTGGCTATCTGTTATGTCTGATTAACTCATTTATTCACGGAATCACAGAACAACCAGGTTGGAAGGGACACATCAGATCTTCTAGTCCAACCATTCCTATCTAACACTAAACCAAGTCCCTCAATACCTCATCCACCCGTCCCTTAAACACCTCCAGGGAAGGTGAATCAACCACCTCCCTGGGCAGCCTATTCCAATGCCCAATGACCCTCTGTGTGAAAAACCTCCTCCCAATCTCCAGCCTAAATCTCCCCTGGCGGAGCTTGAGGCCATTCTCTCTTGTCCTGTCCCCTGTCACTTGGGAGAAGAGCCCAGCTCCCTCCTCTCTACAACCTCCTTTCAGGTAGTTGTAGAGAGTAATGAGGTCTCCTCTCAGCCTCCTCTTCTCCAGGCTAAACAACCCCAGTTCTCTCAGCCGCTCCTCATAGGGCCTGTTCTCCAACCCCTTCACCAGCCTTGTTGTTCTTCTCTGGACTTGCTTCCTAACAGTCTTTCCTTTCTATGGGTTCAAACCTGTTCAGCAGAACATGGGAAGGTGCCATGAAAAGGACAATTCATCTGCTCCAAAATTAATAGAGGTTGGACGTTGCTGGGGCAACAATCATGGTACCTGCAGTTGTATATAGGAATAGACCAACCCTCCAAAAGTCAGTTTTAGAAGGGAGGGAAGGGAGGGAGGGAGGGAGGGAAGGAAGGGAGGGAAGGAGGGAGGGAAGGAAGGGAGGGAGGGAGGAAGGAAGGGAGGGAGGAAGGGAGGGAGGAAGGAAGGAAGGAAGGAAGGAAGGAAGGAAGGAAGGAAGGAAGGAAGGAAGGAAGGAAGGAAGGAAGGAAGGAAGGAAGGAAGGAAGGAAGGAAGGAAGGAAGGAAGGAAGGAAGGAAGGAAGGAAGGAAGGAAGGAAGGAAGGAAGGAGTAAAAGAAAAAAATGGAAAAAAGTAGGGAGGAAAAGAAATGTTTGTTTAGAAATGTCATTGTTGGCATGTTAGAACTTAAGACTGCAACACAATCAGGAGTAAACAGAGGTTGTTGGCCCAAGTTAGATTCCAAGTGTCTTTCTCTCTCTAGATTTGTTAAAGCAAGATATTAAGCTTAATCTTTCTTTCTGCCCTATGGGAGAGATGGGTAAGTCCCTCAAGTTACAAGCTGAACCATATGAGCAGAGAAGAAGGATGATACAGCTGTTAATATAGCTGTCCCACAGGTTCAAATCACAGACACTTGGGAGGCCATAAAACGATTTATAAATATTCATTTCAGGATAGGGTGCTTATGCAAATAACTCTGACTCCATGGAGTTTCATTAATCCTTGGAAATAGAGTTCTTGTTACTCATTCATCATTTTTTTTCCCATTAAAAGACATTCCCCCATCTGATGCATCACATCTCGTCTCTCCCCAGGAGTGACCAGCAGTGGACAGCCCATCACACCCACCTGCATTGTGATGGACAAGACTCTCCTGATCCTACCTCTATTTTTATATTCATTTGCCTTGGTCTCTGAATAAATACAAGGAACACCTGCAGTTTAGAAAGCCGAATGAGCCTGCTGGGAACATAGGTCATCCTGGTGCTACTCATTTCCTAGAACAAGGCCATCCCTACACACAAATCTGCCCTCCACCCTAATCTTCTCTCCCTTTCAAGCCAGCAAAGGTGCGCTTCAAGCTGGGGGTCAGAGGGGCATTTCCAGATTGTCTCTGTCCTGTACCACAGCACCTAATGCAAAGGGGCAAAGGCTGAGAAGTAGATGGGAGGCAGGGTGGGAAGGAGCTTTGCTGCCAGACCTTCTCTTTGCAAAACTCCTGGGGACTGGGAAAAGCAGCTTCTCTGATTCCTGCTCTGGCAATATTTCATGCAGAGAACTGGGTCAGGAGGAGGCAGATAACGCTGCTCTGAGAGCGACACTGCCACACACTCCTACTCCTGTTGTTGAGCTTCCCTTTGCTTCCTCCCGAAGCTTTCTGGGGAGGTAACCAGTGCTAACGGCTGAGAGAGCTGGGGGTGTTTATCCTGGAGGAGGCTGGGGGGGGACCTCGTTGCTCTCTGCAGCTCCCTGAGAGGAGGTTTGGGGGGCAGGGGGAGAAGCTGGGCTCTTCTCCCAAGGGACAGGGGACAGGACAAGAGGGAATGGCCTCAAGCTCCACCAGGGGAGATTTAGGCTAGACATTAGGAGGAAGTTTTTAACACAAAGGGTCATTGGGCATTGGAATAGGCTGCCCAGGGAGGTGGTTGATTCACTTTCCCTGGAGGGTTTAAGGGGCGGACGGACAAGGTGCTGAGGGACATGGCTTAGAGATTGGTGGGAATGGTTGAACTCCATGATCCGGTGGGTCTCTTCCAACCTGGTGATTCTATGATTCTAACCCCTACAGAGTCAGGGAAGGTGACCTGTGAATGTCAGTTTAGCCTCTAAAATGCCTACAGAACTTCACACAAGACAAAGAAAACTCCGCGAACCCTTCCAACCTTTGCGTATGCTGTGCTTTTAGATAACCCCAAACACTTAGTTGCCAGCTCCCAACTGTAGCTAGCAGGCTGCCAATTATGCTTGGCAGCACAAATATTGAAGAGGCTGAGGGTGGGGGTTAGGTGCTCACCATCCCGGAACAGATCCACTGAGCAAATACGTTAATTTAAAAAAATAATGCGAGCAGTGTGCAGTAAAGATTTGTGGAGCTCTTTAATGTTTGAAAACAGCTTAGACATCTGGGCTTTGTTCAGATGAAACTTTACCATTCAGTGCCTGGGAAAGAAAAGGCAGTAAGCAAAAGTCTTTCAGATGTTCCCAGAGAGCCCAGGCTTGCGAGCAGGATCATTCTTGCATTATTTTAAAGACCCGGGAACTTACTTCTATACCTTTTACAAATACCTCTAGATTCAGTGGTTAATAGCACGTCCTTGCAAGGTAGTGAGGAATTGAATTAAGTTACTGAATCAGTCTTAGAGTAATTTCCTTCAACACAATCCATCTGATTCATATTTTATGATAAAACATAGTTCTTGAGACAGAAGTATCTGCTTAATTACTCCATCCTCACATAGATGTTACTCTTCATGTCTGCACCACCCCAGAATACTCACAATTAGCATCCACTGCTGAAGTCATAGAATCATAGAACAACCAGGTTGGAAGGGACCCATCGGACCTTCTAGTCCAACCATTCCTATCAAACACTAAACCAAGTCCCTCAAGACCTCATCCACTCGTGCCTTAAACACCTCCAGGGAAGGAGACTCAACCACCTCCCTGGGCAGCCTATTCCAATGTCCAATGACCCTCTGTGTGAAGAACTTCCTCCTAATCTCCAGCCTAAATCTCCCCTGGTGGAGCTTGAGGCCATTCCCTCTTGTCCTGCCCCCTGGCACTTGGGAGAAGAGCCCAGTTCCTTCCCCTCCACAACCTCCCTTCAGGTAGTTGTAGAGAGTAATGAGGTCTCATTACTCGTTCCTCATAGGGCCTGTTCTCCAGCCCCTTCACCAGCTTAGTTGCTCTTCTCTGGACTTGCTCCAGAGCCTCAACAAGAGTCACCAACAAGAGCTATTTTATAGCCATAAAAGAGGGATGGATTTCCTCCCTTTTTCCATACAACTGTGGCACATACGCTATGTTTTATTTCTTGGAGACTGAATTCTCCTAAGTACGTGAGTAGGTCGTGTTAAGAGTGAGAGCTGTTGTGGAGGAAACCTTATTACAAGTTTATATTTACCCAACTGAAGGCAGGTCCTCATTAGGCTACAGACAACACAACATCCTGCCATCAGCTGCTCGGTGCAGTCTGTGAGGTTTAATTAGACACATCCTGAAGAGGAAATCAAAATGCCAAGAGAAAGTGCTTGAGTCACTAGAGTTGCCTGAGAGGCTAAGAGGGCTGGGGTTGTTCAGCCTGGAGAAGAGAAGGCTCCAGGGAGACCTTAGAGCAGCTAAGTGCAGGGATAGGAGCGGGTGGGACAGTTTTAAGCTGAAAGAGGGGAGGTTTAGAAGAGATCAAGGAAATTGTTACGGTGGGGGTGGAGAGGTCCTGGCTCAGGTTGCCCAGGGAAGTTGTGGCTGCCTTATCCCTGGAGATGTTCGAGGCCAGCTTAGATGGGACTTTGAGCCCCCGATCCAGTGGGAGGTGTCCCTGCCCATGGCAGGGGTGGAACTAGATGGTCCCTTCCAACCCAAACCCTTCTATGATTCAATGACTTCAGTTTTAGGCCCACACAGAAATACTGCTGTAAAACATGTCTGGAGAAATTTGACAGAGATGAAGTATTTTGAGTAGCAGATAATATTTGCCGCAGTATGAGAGCAAGAGCCAAAAGCTCCTAGGAGGCTTGAAGTGCAGACCTGTAGATGTTTTTGGTTGTGCTTTCCTGCCAGGTCACCAGCCCAGCCTTGTGGATCCTGTCCTTGTCCAGAGAGGAGCCCAAATGTCTCAGCAGACCTGGAGCTTTCAGTGATGCAACGTGTCTCAGAGGCTGGAATCTATTTTGCTATCACCACAGCTTGGAAATGTGAAATAACCATGCTGATGAGACTGGCACTGAATGATGCCATCCTTTGTGAAATGATATTGAGTGACTCCGCTCCTTGAATCCTGTGTTCAGTTCTGGGCCACTCATCACAAGAAGGATGTTGCGGCTCTGGAGTGAGTCCAGAGAAGAGCAACAAAGTTGGTGAAGGGGCTGGAGAAGAAGAGGAGCAGCTGTGAGAGCTGGGGGTGTTTATCCTGGAGAAGAGGAGGCTGAGGGGAGACCACATTACTCTCTACAACTACCTGAAAAGAGGGTGTGGAGAGGAGGGAGCTGGGCTCTTCTCCCAGGTTATAGGAGGCAGGACAAGAGGGAATGGCCTCAAGCTCCACCAGGGGAGGTTTACTCTGGACATAAGGAAAAAATTTTTCCCAGAAAGGGTCATTGGGCACTGGCAGAGGCTGCCCAGGGAGGTGGTTGATTCACCTTCCCTGGAGGTGTTTAAGGCGCAGGTGGACGAGGTACTGAGGGACATGGTTTAGTGTTTGATAGAAATGGTTGGACTTGATGATCTGATGGGTTTATTCCAACCTGGTTGTTCTATGATTCTATGATTCTATGATACAGAATGAGGGAGTCCCAATAGCACAATCCTGCTGCCTTAGGCTACATATAATCACTCTGCTTTCTACAGAGTTGTGACTTCAAGTCTGTCAGCTCCCACTCTGTAGTGGCCCCACAGCAAAGGAGAACCACCCTTTGCCAAGTTTACTCAGCACCTCATCATCAGAAGCCAAACCCCCTCCCCGCTACACAAGAAGCTATTAGCACATCCCAGTGCACAAACTGACATGTTCTGCAGTGCCTGTGGTGCTTTGCAAGATCCTACATACAGGGAAACCTCTCTTGTGCAGAAATACTTTTCCTCACACATCATTTGCTCTGCTTCCCTCTTACACTGTGAGATTTTCTTTCACAAAATGACAGAAAAAAAGGTACATGGGAGAGCCCTTTCTCCTCCAACAGAAGTGTTCCATAAACATGAACCTCACTTGCAATCGTGTAGGGAAGTGTGACGGCTCCTGCTGCTGAAATCCTGCAAATAAAACTTTGGCAAATGAGGGGTATCACTCAGTTTTACCCCATGCTCACTTCCACACACAGTAACAGTATTTTCTTGTCTTTTATTCTGGCACTTGGCACTTTCGCAACCCTTCAGCATTTCTGTGCCATCCACTAACAGATGAAGCCCCATCATTAATATCCACCACAAAAGAAACTGCTCTAGTGTTGTCCCCAGCAGGAACTTTGGGGAGATTGGCATCCATTGCCCACAATGCTGATGGAAGGAAATTACTCAGTGGGCTGAAGTATGTTTGGATTTTTCCTGTTAAAACCCACAAAAGAGGGTGTTGTCTGCAGATTGAACTAAATTTTTTTTTTATTATTATTTTTTTTTTTAGCATTTGGTGAGCTTTGGTGTGACTCAATCCAAAGTAAAACTGTACCTTCCTGGAACAATGAATTGCTGAAGGGATGCTGTGATTTGGGTTGGTAGTTTTACCACACTGCATTTTTCGTGGTGTAACCCAGTTGGCACCAAAGCGAAGACTCTGTGCATCAATGGAATCACAAGGGTAATGGAGACATTGTGGAAGCTCAACCCACAATTCACCTAACCACATAGAAAGGTCAGTGCCTCATACACTCACCCTGAAGATCCCATAGGATATTTATGCAAAGTGGTGAGAAAATCCCGTGTCAAATCTGAAGTGAGAGGTTTGGTCACGGTGAGAAGGTGAAATTGTGCACTTTGCCTTGGGATTCTGAATGTTTCTTACTGAAACAGTGAAGTGCAATGAGTTGGGGTTATCCAAGTGAAATATTTTGAAGTGGTTTATTCCATGAAAGGTAATGTGGCCTTCTCTAAAAAGAACACATCTTTAAACCAGGCACAGATGAAATACATGCTTCGCGTTTCTCTTCTGCCAGCACTGACTTCCCCTCATGCAGAGCCTGGATGGCACTGCTCAAGAACAGCAGTGATTTAGAGACTGAGGTTGGGGCATTGGAAGAGTCATAGAATCATAGAATCACCAGGTTGGAAGAGACCCATCGGATCATCGAGTTCAACCATTCCCATCAATCTCTAAACCATGTCCCTCAGTACTTCATCCACCTGCACCTCAAACCCCTCCAGGAAAGGTGAATCAACCACCTCCCTGGGCAGCCTATTCCAATGCCCAATGACCCTTTCCGTGAAAAACTTCCTCCTAATCTCTAGCCTAAACCTCCTCTGGTGGAGCTTGAGGCCATTCCCTCTTGTCCTGCACTTCAGAGAGGAGCCCAGCTCCCTCCTTTCCACAACCTCCTTTCGGGTAGTTGGAGAGAGCAATGAGGTCTCCTCTCAGCCTCCTCTTCTCTAGGCTAAACACCCCCAGCTCTCTCAGCTGTTCCTCATAGGGCCTGTTCTCCAGCCCCTTCACCAACTTCGTTGCTCTTCTCTGGACTCGCTCCAGAGCCTCAACATCCTTTTTGTGGTGAGGGGCCCAGAACTGAACACAGGATTTGAGGAGCGGTCTCACCAGTGCCGAGTACAGAGGGAGGATATCCTCCCTGGACCTGCTGGTCACACCGTTTCTGATCCAAGCCATCGACCTATCAAAACTGAATAAAGCAAAACCTAAGCCTATAGTAAATTCCACTGTCCAGGAGCTGGTTTTGGTTTCAGGGCTTTGAAACAACTTCTTTTCTGTTTCAGGTGTATTTTATTTCCCACAGATGACAGTCGGCCTCTCTGGGCTCTGGGGTTACAGTCCTGGTGTCCCTAGCCTCACCTCTGCTCTTCTGAAGAGCACAGTTCTCACCATACTTCTGTTGCCTTGCTCTTATTTGTCCAAGGCTACAAACTGGCAGTGAAGAAGACCATCATTCCAGAGCATCATCCACAGAGCACCAACCCACACTCCCACACTGGATTAGGTTATGCCAAGGGATACCTCAGCTAGGCAGTCTCCAGCTGTCCAGCACAATCACCTAATCCAAGATGGAAATCAGAGACTATTATCTTTCTATGATGTTGGCTCATTTAGTCTGTGACTTTAGCTTGACTTTTGAGGCCAAACCTGTGCATAAAAGTAATTTAAAGCATTAGCAGCTTTGGGTGAGCTGGATTTACCCTTTCTGCTTCCCTCTAGTGCTGAATGCTTTAGAGATAATGCTTTCTGGTTCAGTTATCCCTTCTAGAAATTACTAATGTCAAAGTAAGACAGGTGCCTAAGGCAGGATGAAGACCTCCCTCCATTAACTAGAGATGAACTAAATTACTTTAGGGCAAGTTGCTTCATTTTTCAGGCGTTTACCTTTAGGAAGAAAAGCTTGAGAACAATGCACATCTGTCCTTCAGCCTTGAGAAGATTTTCAGTGTGCCTGCAGCAGCAAGGATTCCTCTTTTACTTTGTAGGATGAAAATAAAAGTATCACCGTCACCTGTACAGAGAAGTTTGAAAGCAACAAGAGCTGAATGTGTTGTTGGTGGGTCATGGTTAGAGCATGCGACTGCTGCGTGAGGTATGCTCGATGGGGTGAGACCCAGCCTTGCTCCTCTACTGTTCGACCGATGCCTTCGATGGTCCCCCTGCCAGCTTCAGGCTTTGCTGAAATTGTTTCAATATTCCCTCCTGCCAGTGTGTTGGTTTCAGTTTGTTGTCTTGGGCTGTTTGCCTTCATTTGTGGCAACAAAACTCACCCCATCAGAGAGCTGCTGATGGGGAAGCCCCAAGCAAGGAGTCGTATCACTGAGCATCAGACGGTACAGAGGAGACATCTTCAGTTGAGCAGCTGTCCTTGAGGCCCTTTGCAGGCCACACAGAGAGAAAGACAACCTGCAGAGGAGCAATTCACCTGCCTCGTGTGTCTCTGCTGACTTTACAGTCACTTAAATAATTTCCTATTGAATTTTACTTCTGCTTGCAAACGATGTTAATTCTTGGACTGACTTGCTTTCTGCTGCCAGGTTGGGTGATGCAGGTTCTATGTCATTGTTCAAAGAGGGAGAATTCACCTTCCCTGGAGGTGTTTAAGGGATGGGTAGATGAGGTCCTGAGGGATATGATTTAGTGTTTGATAGAAATGGTTGGACTCGATGATCCAATGGTTCTCTTCCAACCTGGTTGTTCTATGATTCTATGATGAATTCACAGCCTGTGCTACTCTCTGGTCAGCAGTGAGAGTGAAAAAAACTATGTCTGTGCAAGATACAAGATGCTGAGTTCTCTATGAAGAAACATGCCCACAGGCTGTGTGACCCTTAACCACAGTCTCAGGGACGTGTGTGAAGAAAACAAGCTTTGCTTGACCAAGAACACCATGAAAAAATACTGTGACAGAGGGGATTTGGCAAAACACTCCTTTCAGATGTGAGTTATCAACAAAACACGTCCACTCTAACATTCCCAGTGTTACATGTACACCTGGGTATTGTCCAACTGCTCAAACGTTTGTAAAAACAGTTCTCTGCTTTAGAGTGAATCAAGCTCCAATCTTACATTTGCCAAACTAATGGAACATGAGGTTCGTTTTTCAGTAACATCCCTATCCTTGCAAGCAAAGAGTGCTCAGAGCTCAGCTCTTCTATCAAGGTCCAGGAATGATCCACGGTTCATGCTCAAGGTTGGGTCATAAGAGGAGGCAGAGTTCTACGAGTCACGTACACTGAAACGTGGAAGCTGTTTGCCAAATCAAAGGAAGTTTTTGAGTCAGGAACTGTCGGCTGTCCAGAGTACTGGGTGCACTGTTGGGCGCCACAGTATAAAAAAGAATCTATACAAAGATCTGGACAGTGTCCAGGGGAGGCCACAAAGTTGGTGAAGCGTTTAGAGGGGAAGCTGTATGAGGAGTAGCTAAAGCCAGTTGGTCCATTCAACCTGGAGAAGAGGAGGCTGAGGGGGGACTTCTTCATGGTCTACAGCTTCCTCACAAGGGAAGGAGGAGGAACAGGAGCTGAGCTTTTCTCCCTGGTGACCAATGACAGCACCTGAGGGAGCAGCCGGAAGATGCTGAGAAGATTAGGTTGGACATTAGGAAAAGGTTCTTCCCCCAGAGGGTGGTGGAGCACTGGAACAGCTCCCAGGGAACCAGTCAAGGCACCAAGCCTGAAGTAGTTTGACAACACCATCAGAGACACAGTGTGGATGTTGAGGTGGCCTGTGTAGGGGCAGGAGTTGGACTCGATGATCCTTGTTGGGTCTCTTCCAACTCAGGACATATTATGATTCTCTTAAGCAATCCAGGAGCTGTTCTGTGTATGTTAGCCTCTGGTCTGAGTAACAGTAATAATAACAATAAATAATTAAATGATTGAATTATTTATACCAATAATTAATAATTGAGTAATTGAATTCTATGCTCTTATTATAGAGGCTCTTGTCAGGGAAACTCAAAATACTTTGCAAAAACTAATGAATTAATTTTGGGATCTTTTGCTAAAGGCAAAAATGAAATAAAACAGAATTTCCTCAGGCCACTCCATGCTCATACAAACACAGGACACATTTCCCTGGGCCAGATCTGGGAAGGAAAACCTCCAGGCTATGTTGATGATGCCAGTCTCACAGGAGCACCTTGCTCTTCAGGAGTCTTCCATCTGCTTGGGGTCTTCATCCACATGTGTGTGTTGCAAGCTGGTGCACGGCCAAAAGTGGGCTGACCACAGGTAGTAAGGAAGAACTTTTGCAGCAGAGTTAGGGCTAGGCTGAGGCTTTCTCATCCCATCTCCCCTCACCTCTCCTCGGAGGAGGAGGCAGCACAAATGGCAGGACTCTGCTCAGATTACATTTGCAATAGTGGTGGCATCAGAGGTGGATCCTGCTGAGGGAGCTACCCACATGTTGTCCCACTTCAGGACAAGCTGGAGACCATAAGCCAAGTAGATGCAGAATAGCAGGCTTAAAAAATGTATTTTCCCCTTCATCATAGACCAGAAAATCCAATCCTTAAACTCACTCACCTCTAATTTCTGTTTTGGTCAAATAATTTCTTTTTAAGACATGATTCTCACTTCCCTCAGGCTGCGAAGAGAAAAATTTGCTATATCAAGATGCTTCTGGCCATTTGTTTCTTTACCTGCCCATGGGGCAACACAACTGGGGAATCAGCCCAGTAGGAAAATGTGAACATCCTTGGACATGTTCTTCATCAGGTATAAGAACATCAGGTCCCTGGTTTAGATGCTGCTTTCAAGATAAGTGTAACTTTGAATAAGGTCAGGACCCCTCCTCTTTGTGAAAGGCTTCAAATGCTGATATTTTCCCTCTACAACAATCGGTCCAACTATTATTTTTCAGACCTCTTCCTTTTCTCCATCCCTGCTGGCAACCTTTGGATCGAGTCAGAAGAGAACCTCCTAGGTAGTGCCCTTCTTGTCGTGTTTCAGTTATGATCATTACCACTTTCTCAGTAGAAACTGCCTCAGCTCCAAAACATCTCAAAGAGTCTCTCTGCCATCTGTAATTGCTTGCTCTTCTTTTCATTCCTGCAATCTTTCCTTCCAAGCAGAGCTTTGACTGCTTCTTTTGTGATTTCCAAGGATTATAAATGAGGACATTCATTTTACACCAAGACAAGCTTCTATTTTTGAGTAGTAACAATCATAAGGACAGGCAGTGGTTGTTAAAGCCATTTTATTTTCTTTCTGAATAGCAAGAGGTTCTCATTCACCTCTGGTTTTGACATTTTGGAAATACACTGCTCTTCAAAATTAAACTCTTATTACCAGCAAAGAATCACAAGGCTAAAGGAGGGATTTCTAGCTACTAGTGAAAAGATTTTTTGCTGCTTCACATCAAAACGAAGGATGTACTTAGAAAAATATTGTAGACAACTTCCTCTGTAGCACATAGGTTGGTATTGCCCTTGCTCAGTCACCACTGACTCTCCCCAAACACTCAGGAAGGATTTTCTCCGTTACCTTCCTAAGGAATGAGGTGAGGGAGGATGACCTATAGTTCCTTAGATCCTCATTTTGGCCATTCCTGAAGATAGGTAAGTTTGCCTTATCCCAGTATTTAGAAACCTTTCCTAATTGCAATCACCTTTCCAAGATGATAGAGAAGGTCTTCACAATGAGAACAGCTTGACCCATGCACACCTCATTACTCTCTCCAACTCCCTGAAAGGAGGTTGTAGAGAGGAGGGAGCTGGGCTCTTCTCCCAAGGGACAAGAGGGAATGGCCTCAAGCTCCACCAGGGGAGATTTAGGCTGGAGATTAGGAGGAAGTTTTTCACATAGAGGGTCATTGGGCATTGGAATAGGCTGCCCAGGGAGGTGGTTGATTCACCTTCCCTGGAGGTGTTTAAGGGACGGGTAGATGAGGTGCTGAGGGACATGGTTTAGTGTTTGATAGGAATGGTTGGACTCGATGATCTGATGGGTCCCTTCCAACCTGGTTGTTCTATGATTCTATGACTTAACGTCTGTCTAAAGTGCTCTCTAGCTCTATATTCCTAAACAGTGGGTAATGATTCACTCCCACAGACTCTGCTAGTTGGCTGGGGAGCTGAGTGGGGCCATGCTGAGGAAGGGGTCAGTCAGAGAAGGTGACATGTGCCTAACAGCTTGACTGGGATATGACTGCGCTGCATGATGTTCTCCCAAGTGTCACAGACTATTTCTAACCATAAAACAAACCCTGCCTGCACCTCATCTTTGTGAGCCAGTTCAAACATGACCCATTTTTTCTGGAAGCCACCAAATATCACCAGATTTCTAGAAGCTGAGTACCTCCTGCTGTGTCTAAATGAGAGATACAGTTCAGAAATGTGAAGGGAAGGCTGTGGGAGCAACCAGGCCAAGCCAGCCATTGCAGCCTGGATGAATAACAGCTTCTGTCGTAATGCCTGGTGCAAAACTGTGCCAGCTTGAACCAGAGGAGAGCATTGAGGTCAAAGGCATAAAATGAGCTTGGGTGAGTTTGCTTGATTAATAAGCAAAATGACTTCAGAAATGTTTCCCACTATCTGGATCTCTCTTTTTTTTTCTCCTCTACTTTGGCTCATTACAAAACCTAGGAAATAATTTATTGCTGGAACAACAGACACTTTGCCAGCCGCTTACTAGCACTGCTGTGTCTTTTGGACACATTTTGGACAGCAGTGGTCCACCTGAAATGCTTTTTGGGCTGAAAGCTGCATCTATTTTAAATCATGGTTGTAACTCAGACTCCTTAGGCTGGAGTCTGGTGTCACTCCCAGTTGAATCATAGAATCATAGAATCATAGAACAACCAGGTTGGAAGGGACCCATCGGATCATCCAGTCCAACCATTCCTATCAAACACTAAACCAAGACCCTCACGACCTCATCCACCCGTGCCTTAAACTGAAGAAACCATCTTCAAAAGCAATTCACCTAACAGTGCTTGATGACCACCCAAGTCCATTCATGGGCTCTAGCCTGAAAGCAAAGGCAGTTCTCCTTGAGGTACTTCTCATACAAGTTCTGCATGGGTAGGGTGATAGAGTATCTATCTTTCACCTGGCCAAACCTCCAGAGCAGTGGGCAAGAGGGTATTTATCTAACTTCTGCTCAGACTTTTTCTTCTGCTACTATATTGACTTGAAGCAAGGAATATCTTTCACCAAATCAACGTTAACCTGTAAATCCCCCTCATACACATACATATAACCCATTTGTCTAGTCTTGACACCCCTAGCACTTTCAGCCCTTTGGCAGGATAGATCAACCTGCCCAGCTCCGCCAGGACAGAAACATGTCTGGTTTAGTCATTGGACGAAAAAACCAAGAAGCATGAATAGACTCTCCAAGGGATCCACAGTAAAGAAAATACTTGAACCCCAGTCACCTTGCTCGCGGTTAACACCTTAAGGACCTGATAAAACCAAGGTGGGATGACCTTCCAGCAAGCTGAACTGATCCTTTAGACTCCCGTTGCAGCTGCCTGCCCTGTGCTCATGCTGGAAACACTTAATAGTCTGCCCTTAACTAGCTCCTGTCATTGGAAACTGCCAGTCACACTCTGACTTTCATCTTTAGGCTCATTGACCTTGTTAACATCTTGTCCGCTTCACCTGACAAGCGGCCAACAGGGGAGAATCCCCAGTGCAAAACCTACCTGCTCAGCAGATTTATTCTGAAATGTATCTGACTTCAAAGAGCCTCCTGATAGGATTCCTTCACCATCTGCAGGAAGAATATTAAATCACACTTTTACAGTCAAAATGTTATTGCGAGCAAAAAGAGACACATCTATATAGAAGAGGAGGTGAGGGAATCTTTGACAGCAGGCTGACCAGCCTGGTGAGTGAGACTTTTAACTGAAGGACTCAGGGTGGTGCTCAAAACGGCAATGCTCATGGCATCACCAAATCTCTACAAAATACCATCTCTCCGTTTTCTTCTGCCTGTGGCAAATCAGGTTTCACATGCACAGACCAGGTTGAACAGCCTTTCTTTGCTGGTGCTTCTCAGTGTCAGAGAAACATCAGATCAGACCAAATGCACAATCCCCTGAACTCCAGCTCCTGCATCCAGCAAAGATTGGCAGTGGGTGTTTTCTGCTCCACCCAAAACAGAGGTTTATTCCATGTTTTCTCTCTGGTTTCTGGGTGCAGCCTTACCTGCTAATAGCTGAGGAGATGAAATAAAGGTCTGAAAGGCACAGGAAGAAGGATTTGCACAAAGCTTTTTCCCAGTGTGTAAACTCTCTTCTGCTCACACATTGCTCGTGGGCAGATTGTTATTTTCTCACATTTATGAAATCACTCAGTGTAGAGTTTCTGTGAATAACTTCCCAGCTGCAGTTGCTGAGCAGTCTGTTAGTGGAGAACATCCTTTGTTCAAAAGCGAAATTGTTCTGGCTGGGTGCTAGTCACATGTTATATTTTTATATCTTGAGGGGATGGACTAAAAGCACATAGGCTGCTTCCTTGCTGCTCATGTAGCAGTGAGTGATGGGTCATCCGTGACAGATATCCTTTCAAAATATTTAGTGGACCATACCTATCAGAAATACCTTCCTCCAGTCTGGAAAGCAGGGATCATGCTCAAAGTCATCTTTGTCTGCCTGTGACCCAGCTTCTGCCTCAGAAATGTTGTCCCCATGCCTTGCCCAAAACAAAGTTCAACAGGCACAGTAAGGAATTGTAATTTAGAGGTAACAAACACATCACTGGCAATGTTTTGGAGTGATCTGCTTCCCCGCAGTGGGGAAACAGGGGCTTAGGAAGCCCAGATCCTGCACCCCAATGTGCATCGATATGAACTGCACGGTCACTTCTAAAGCACATGAAGACCATGGTGTCAAGGAGACAACCTGGCATGCAACAGAGGCCTGAGTTCACAAGTTAGCTGAGTCTCTACTTAGAATTTATAAGTGGGAATGACAGGTTGTTGTATCTGCGGGACTCAGGAACACTTAGCTTGCTTTCATGAAATGTCAAGTGCAGAAGACTGAAAAAAGAAGGGAATAATCCCTTTGAAAATAGATATAAAGCTATTAGACACTTTAAATCCCTTGTTCTGGAATGACTAGGTCACTTATAACCTTCACACCCATAAGATATGTTGCTGCCACAACTGAACAAGAGTGCAGTAGTTAATACCACAAGCACACACAGGGCACAGCACTGAGTGCTGCTCTGTGGGTGGTATCTAGACAAGGATTTCCTTGAGTCACCACAGAGCTTTTCCTAAACAAACTCAAAAACCAACCAGAGGAGGGAGGGCTGCAGTCATCGCTCTGAAATTGATCCTGGTGAAAAAACATGTCCCAGCCTCAGCCATTGATGCAGTGACAGCCGCAGCACATAAACCTTCTTGGCTCTGGCAACATTCAGTTAAGGGCAGAATTGGCTTTGCAATTTCCTTGAAATACTTTTTTACCTGAGGCCTAGTTTTAATTTGTCTCAATTTCAAGATGATTTTCCAGGTAACATAAATGCACATTGTTCCCTGGAGCATCTCATCCTATGGCACACAGTGAAGGAGATGAACGTGAATGCTGAGGTTGCATTTCTCTCCAGAGAAATAAGAAGACTTGGATCCATGGTACAACTCTGTCTTTTGAGACTGCCCTCAGGTATCCAAACCTCAATAACTCAGGAAATGTCAGTCTCTTCCCAGCTCTCTTTGCCACCTGGTGTGACAGTAGGCAGTGAGGGGACTCTAACTGGACATGACCTCAAATCCCAGTTCCATTCCTTGGGCTTTTGGAGGCTGTAAAGTTTATTATCACCTGAGCCACTTGCTGCAGGCAACATGAGCTGTAGCTTGGTGATAAAGGGCTTTCAGGAAGGCATCACCTTTAGATTCCCTTAATGTCTCCATTCACTCTTTATTCTCAGCTTGTTCGACAGCACTACTGTTCCCATCAGGTTTACTAGGGTCCCTCTGTTTGCTCTCAGCAGGAGCCCATTGAAGCAGCACTGAGCTTTATCCCCACATCTTCTGGTCATTAAGGGCAGAACAAAACACAAGTCTTTGCCCAGAGGTAAGAGCAAGAAGTGTAAACTGACACTCAGAGCATCTCTGTCCTCCACCCATCTTAGAGTCTGGGTGGACAGAAGGCCAGGTCATTATCCAGAACTCTGACCACCGGTGACCGGCAATGTTTTGCATCTAACAAACTTTTAGTGACCTTCAGGATGTGATCGGCTTCCTTTCTGCTCAGAAATCTCCATGTGTGCAGGAAACTTCCATTGCCATCAGGTATCTTGCTGTTTCTGTGCCTGCTCCAGAATTCCCTCCCATGTAGTGTGCTTGGCTTCTGACAGTGGAGGACAGATGAATTCCCCTTTGGAATATTCTGATCTTCTGGAATATGACTTTTCTTGAACAGTTATGTTATTTTTGCAATTTACCTGGAGGCAATTAGTAAACAGGAACGAAATGTGAAATTCCTCAGATAAGTTTTTTTTTTTTTTTAAAGGCAAGCAGAAAAAAACCTCAAACCCCAACAATTGGTGTACGTTATTACTGTGACAAGTCAGTTTTGCTTGAGCTGGGTGTATCCTTAGAGGGGTGCTGGCCTGTCTTGACACAGCCATCGGTAGGGTCTGCACCAGTTTGTTCTGGGGGACTCTACACAGGCTACAAAAAAGAGGAATAAGCTTCAGAATTCTTCCAGAGCTGCCATGCGCTACAGAGCTTCATCCATCACCTGGGAGAGCAGAAGTAGAAGCCCTGGATGACATCTCTAATAGGTCCTATTGTTAGTGTCTCATTTCTGGCTGCAAGAAAGGCGATTGGATTCTGGAGTCTCTTGGAGTGATGGATAAATGACAAGCAATTTCATGAGCTAGAACAGAATTGATGTGAAAGTGAGAAGCTAATTGGATTATATGCTTGTCAGGAGCCTCTTTTCCTGCACTGCCAGGATTGTTCAGAGACATGGACTGCTTTGACAGAGACAAGCCAAAGCTGCAGAGAAACCAGATTTTCTCTTCCTTTCCCAATGATGAGAGAACCAGCAGTGACATTATCTTGTTCTTCCCCACATCTCTACCTGCCAACTTCAGTAAGACACCTCCAGACCACCGCCAGACCAAGGAAAGTCATCGAGTTGTCAGGTCTTCAGAATAACGGTTAATGAAATCTGCCCTCATCACCTTTAAACCCTTTGTAAATAGTGGGAAAAGAAGACAGAAGAAGGCTTTTCATAGCAGTACCTGCTGGGAGAAGGAGAAACTGCAGGTATAAATTGAGATGAGGCATTCAGACAGGACAGAACAAAGACTTTAGGGAAAAAACATCCATGAAAATGCTGTGAATGAGTCTGCCCTTCTCCTACACCTAGAGAATGGTGACACTCAGCAGTGTCACACCGGATTTATCCCATTGTGACTAGACAAATTCAGCACCAGCCTGGTTATCGTTGACTAACCCCATGATGTGGAAATGCAATATGCTGCCAGCAGAATAACTGCTTTTTCTGTAGCTCATATCATCCCATTTTGTCAGACACTGGGAATTCCGTTCTTGGAGTTTGCTTAAGGATGCAAAATGAAACCTCTGCTCCACCAAATGGAGCTTTGGCATGTTGCCCCAGGTAGATTTCATAGAATCATAGAATCATAGAACAACCAGGTTGGAAGAAACCCATCGGATCATCGAGTCCAACCATTCCTATCAAACACTAAACCGTGTCCCTCAGCACCTCATCTACCCATCCCTTAAACACCTCCAGGGAAGGTGAATCAACCACCTCCCTGGGCAGCCTATTCCAATGCCCAATGATCCTTCCCGTGAAAAAACTCCTCCTAATCTCTAGCCTAGATCTCCCCTGGTGGAGCTTGAGGCCATTCCCTCTTGTCCTGTCCCCTGTCACTTGGGAGAAGAGCCCAGCTCCCTCCTCTCCACAACCTCCTTTCAGGTACTTGTAGAGAGCAATGAGGTCTCCTCTCAGCCTCCTCTTCTCTAGGCTAAACACCCCCAACTCTCTCAGCCATTCCTCACAGGACCTGTTCTCCAGCCCCTTCACCAGCTTCATGGCTCTTCTCTGGACTCGCTCCAGAGCCTCAACATCCTTCTTGTGGTGAGGGGCCCACAACTGAACACAGGATTCAAGGAGCGGCCTCACCAGTGCTGAATACAGAGGGAGAATCACCTCCCTGGACCTGCAGGTCACACCATTTCTGATCCAAGCCAGGATGCCATTGGCCTTCTTGGCCACCTGGGCACACTGCTGGCTCATGTTCAGTCGGCTGTTGACCAACACCCCCAGATCCCTCTCCTCCTGGCAGTTTTCTAGCCAGACTTCTCCCAGTCTGTAGCTCTGCATAGGGTTGTTGTGCCCCAAGTGCAGGACTCGGCATTTGGCCGTGTTAAACCTCATCCCTTTGGACTCAGCCCAGCTGTCCAACCTGTTCAGATCCCTTTACAGAGCCTCCCTACCCTCCAGCAGATCGACACTTGCACACAGCTTTGTGTCATCTGCAAACTTGCTAAGGGTACCCTCAATGCCCTCATCCAGGTCAGATGGTCATTTAGGCAGGGGGTCTGTTGTCTGCACTCCTACACTCACCTCTTCTGTACGTTTGAAGGACTCTCTGTTGGACCATCTGAATGTCCCCCAGCCACCATGGTCAGGGACAGACTCCTTCCCTGAAACCACCAAGAGCAGAGACCTTGTGGGAATTACGCTCCAGCTGTCAGCTTCATCTACTGCAGACAAGTTTTTCAGCTCCAAAGCTCTGCTTGGAAAGGCAGGAAAAAAATTAAATTGGTGCATTGGAGAGAGGATAGTGGCCTCCTTGTTCATCTGAGGCTTGGCCTGCCCGGTCTGTCCAAAGGAAAAGTGCATCATGTGAAAGCAGCTGCCAGAGGATGGCAGTAGAATCAGCCTAGTGAGGGAGAGGCTCTCAGTCCACTGAAGTCCACAAAGCTCTGTGTGTGCTGATACTCAGAGAGGGTGAATGGCCCTCTCAGCCTTACTGAAACCAGAACCCTGCAGGACCCTCAGGTTCTGGGTGTTGAGGTTTTGATTTGGATAGAAGATGCTCCCCTGTGCATCCCAGTGCTCTGGGAGCAGGACAGCACTGCCTGTAGGGTCACACTGGCAGCAGCCTGTTTCACCCAGAAGCACCTCAGGGCTGCTTTGTGACACAGGTGACATGCTGGGACACAGGAGTGACTCTTGGGGACGCTATTATCAACAGGATGCTGCTGCCTAGCAGTAATTTGGGACCACTTTATGCCTTCTGTTAGGTGACTGATATGCAAAACATTTAAACTCTAGGTATAGAAAGGGTGCTGAGGGACATGGTTTAGTGTTTGATAGGAATGGTTGGAGTCGATGATCCGGTGGGTCTCTTCCAACCTGGTTGCTCTATGATTCTATGGTTCTATGATTCTAAAATCCAATGACTCAGTTGCGAGATGGCAGTGGAAGGGGCATTCAGCAGGAGGGCAACCAGATGAAGCCCTCAGCGAGGGTATCGAAACACTTTGGAACAAACAGCTTCTCTGTTCCAAAGTCTGGTACAGTGACAAGTGAACATCAGAAGAAAGGGATCCAGGACACCAGTGTTTTGTGAACTAATTCAATCAAACTGAAAATGCTTTGCTGCCGCGGAGCCAAGAGGTCAAAGACATGAGGAGATACTGGCAGAGTGAGGGCATTTGGTCACATCTGTGAAATCTGCTCCATCGACCCTTTCTTTCTTTGCCTGAGGGGCCTTCAGAGAAAGGATTGGGCTGGTGTTGGAAGGGAGGAAGACTACTCTATTGGCGTGAAGTTCTGCATTGATTGAAGGATTTAATCTCGACTTTTCAGATGTTTATTTTTGCCCGCTGTACTAAATTTTAATTAAAAATCTCTTTGTGGATTTTTCATCAGGTGGCTCTGTCATTTGGGTTTCAGGATGCTTTGTATTTTCTGATATTTAATCAGTTCTGTTCACAGGCTTTTTTCCCCTTTAAGATCACCTTCACAATAGGCTGCACGCAGAAAAATACAAATTTATTAAACAAACCGGGATCTCAGGAGACCAAAGAAAGACTGCAGCTGCTGGCTATAATTTTCAAAGTGTACATTACCCAGAGTAGTACATTGAAAATGCAGTGTGGGGTGAAACTCATCACTATCATTTAAGGAGTACAATGTGCAGCAGAGAAATTGAAGTCGTTGATGCAGACAGGCAGAAAAGAGAGCACTGAAGTCCATTTGTATCTGGAACTGTTTTCTGACTCACTCACAGGTTCGGGTTCCAGCTCTGCCTCTGTGGCAGGAAAGACAGAAATAGGCTCTGATTCTGGCCTGGAAATCAGTTAAACCCATCACCAAATGTGGTGCCAGTGATTGTAGTGAGGTGGCTGTTGGTGTCTTCTCACAAGTAATAAGTGGTAGGACAAGAGTTCAGCTTAGACATCAGGAGAAAATCACTCGCTGAAAGAGTTCTTGGGCACTGGAACAACTGCCCAGGAAATTGATTGAGTCCCCATCCCTGGGGGTATTTGAAAGATCAGTAGGTGATGTGCTCAGGGCTATGGTTTAGTACTGGACAGGTATGGTTGGACTCTGATCTCAAAGCCATGATTCCAGCATTCTATGATCCCATACCACAATGCAGATTCCTACTTTCCTGCAATGACCGTGCTTCTCTTCTTTAAGTCATAAGTAACTGGAATAAATGTTAGCTCACCCTGGTTTGGTGTGATCAGAGCTGTTCAAATGCCAGCTTTGATGAAAGAGTTAAGCATCAAGCAGAGTGACACAAGGTGAAAGAACATCCGCAGAAAATCCAGAGGGGAGTAGGCAGATGGGGCAGGCTCAAGCAATGAGGGTAGTGCCAGAGGAGGAGTCCCTGTACTCCAGCCTTTTCTTTTCCCTCTGTTCAGCTGCATCCAGAGCATGAAGCAGACAGGTAGTGAGGGGGCAGATGTGGACCCATGTGTGTCCTGAGCTGCCAGTTCATAGAATCATAAAACAACCAGGTTGGAAGGGACCCATCGGATCTTCTAGTCCAACCATTCCTATCAAACACTAAACCATGTCCCTCAAGACCTCATCCACCCGTCCCTTAAACACCTCCAGGGAAGGGGAATCAACCACCTCCCTGGGCAGCCTATTCCAATGCCCAATGACCCTCTGTGTGAAGAACTTCCTCCTAATCTCCAGCCTAAATCTCCCCTGGCGGAGCTTAAGGCCATTCCCTCTTGTCCTGTTCCCTGTCCCTTGGGAGAAGAGCCCAGCTCCCTCCTCTCTACAACCTCCTTTCAGGCAGTTGTAGAGAGCAATGAGGTCTCCTCTCAGCCTCCTCTTCTCCAGGCTAAACAACCCCAGCTCTCTCAGTCACTCCTCATAAGGCCTGTTCTCCAGCCCCTTCACCAGCCTCGTCACTCTTCTCTGGACTTGTTCCAGAGCCTCAACATCCTTCTTGTGCTGAGGGGCCCACAACTGAACACAGGATTCAAGGAGAGGCCAAGTGGGTGAGAGCAGAGAGGGCTCCTCTGGGTGCCAGAGACTGATTCAGCCTACAGTGTAGCTAAGGTCAGTAAATCCCACAGGGTCTCTCCCACAGTCACATGAAAGACTGTACATTTTACACAGGAATTAGGTTCCCCGTGTCTGCAGGCTCGCACTGTAACACTTCTAGCTTGCTTTTCAGACACTGCCCTGTGTTCCAGGGCAGTTTGGGAGCAGGTTTTGGGGATACACAGACCTCCATCCATGGAGAGTGCATGAGGCAAAACCCTGTGGACTGCTCCTGGGCCATGCTTCAACATCACAGAAATGCTCTGGAAACTTCCATGGCTAATCTGCTGCTTTTTGAGGTGAAGGGAGGTTCTGAGCTCTGCTACGGTGACTAACGGTCTGCACCTTCTAGGGTATTAGAGTGCAGGTCTTGACCTTTTTTTGTTTGCATTTTTCCTTTTAGTCCCATTACAGAGTGAGATCAGATCGTTCGTTTTCATTTTAACTCCCTTTCTCGCTCGGCAGCTCCCCATTAACCATTGATTACACCACTGCATTTTTTTAACATGTTGAAACCCTTTTCTATTCATAAACCATATGGGTCTTGTTTGGCTTTGTTTAACAAAGCTTAAATTTGAAGCTGCACACTACCCAATGCCTTCCCACAGCATACACAAGCAGCACATGTGCCTTGCTGACAGCTCAAGCAGATCAGATATTATTTGCCAAGAGATTATTCATCCAATATGCCCATTATTCACAGAGCAATTTTCCTATTATTCATCAAATTCTACTAGCCTACCAGCTGAATCCCAAACCTAACAACTCTTGCACTGTCAGAACAAACTAGCCCATCTACACATGCTGCCTGTTGTCCAGGAAAGGGAGGTGTCTGAAGCACTCACAACTCCACTAGCATCTCTGGAGACCTGCAGGACAGGTAGCAGAGGACCAAATCTGTTGAAGCAGCCCTGTCCCAAGCCATATTTTCAAGCTCTTCGCTCATCCCCCTCACCTCAGTCATGAAGAAGATGGTGGTGTTGTTGGACACAAGCTCAAAAGCACTGCTGCTGTGAGATACCCCAGTCTGGGGGGATCATCCCTGCTGCTCCCAGGTTCAGCTCATAGAATCATGGAGTCATAGAATCACCAGGTTGGAAGAGACCCACTGGATCATCGAGTCCAACCATTCCCATCAGTCTCTAAACCATGTCCCTCAGTACCTCATCCACCTGCACCTTAAACACCTCCATGGAAGGCGAGAAGGAAAAAATCCCTAGTGTTGGGACCTTTGGGGACGTGGAGGGAGGAGCTTTCCGCAGCTCATCTTAGAAGCAAGCAATCACATTCCAGATGCTTCATGTCATTTCTGTCATAAAATATTACTGGATATTAAACCTAACCTGATTTCCTGGGTTAAAGCACTTTTCTGGCAGAGGTTATTTTATTAACATTTTATTTTTACATCTTAATTCTTAGATTAATTTCTTGATTCATTTCGGAGCACAATTGTCATGCAGTTAATGAAATAAATAATATTTTCTCATTCCAAGAAATCTCATTAAGCTAATTAGCATGCTCCACTGGCAGATGATTTTGATTATACTCTATTAAATGTGTATGTTATTTATTTCTTTGCTTGCGAGGCCCTGTCTCCTCCCTCACCATCTGAGGTTGAGTCAAGAATAAAGCAAGGATCTACGTCCTCCTTGGAGAAGAGTCACTACTAGATTGTGTAAAGAGCAAGGTGGCCAATGTCCACCCAGGTCAAGGGGAAACCTTCCTCTGTGCCAGCAGGTGAGCATCCATACTCTTGTGAGAGGCCACTGGCACAATCTATTACAAAAGCATCTCCTATTTATTGCAAAAGATCAAAGAGACATGGTTCAGTGTCACCAGTCCAGCTCCTTGCTCTAACTCCTTTTCTGGTGCCAGAGGTCCAAGGCAGGTTCTGCTCTAGGTGAGGAGCTCACTCTCTAGGATTTTTTTGACATTTGGTCCAATGTTGTTTCTAATGGAGTTGTTTGTGTTTGTCCTCCCTTGTGGATCCATGGACAAAACACCACCGAAGTAAGTGGGAAGCATGTTGTTAAACTATGCAAAACACTGTCTAGACACACTCATTTCTGTTTGATTAGAATTCAGCTGAGATGGGTTACTGACGGAGTGGCATTAAATCAAACAGAAAAAAATACCTGGATGCTGCTTCCTCCATCTGTAAATCAAAACCAGCGAATCAATTCTGACAACCACTCATGGAGGGCTCAGACATCCTGAAATCTCATTTTGAGCTTCAAGTTTCTACAAAGACCTGTTTGCAGAGGGACATGCAGGATCTGGGCTGAGTTTCAGCTCATTCGTTCCAATAAATTGCATGAAGCAAACTTAGAGGTGACCGCAGCGTCACATCCAAACCAAGCTCTTCTTGGACAGACCAAGTCCAGGGATTAACCTTCCACCTCTAACAGAAAAATCAAACACAAACTGTTGGGTACACTGGGATCCTGCCTGGGATATCAAGGCTCCCTATGGTAAGTGGAGATGGAAAAGCACACAACCTCCTTTCCAGAGCAATCCAAATTTTGCCCTTTTGTGAACAAGCAGCTTTTTAGCCTCTCAAACACAAGGAAATAAGGCAGGGTAGAAAATGGCATTTCCACTGCATTACCAGGAGGTGTGACCAAACACCTTTACACACCTACTATGAGAATGACTTTAAGCTCTCTTAGACTCCACACTGAGAAAGATTACAGCTCAAAATCCTTTTCTAAGGTATTCTGATTTTTTTTGTGATGGTTTTCAGCAAAATCCACAGGGCATCTCCTGAACAGCAGCAGCCCAGGACAATCACCTGCTTTATCTCTGCATCTGCTTAATTATCACCATTCCAGGGCCCCGACAATCCCAGAACATTGTTTGCTGGTGTTTTAACTCATGGGATCACAGTTGACAATTTTGCCACTCCTGAAGCTGGAAAACGTCATTCTTGCTTATGGAAATGATTAGCCCACTGGCTTCAAGCAAACTCACACAACCCTGTTTCGTGGGGTATGAAAACCTGATTCCCCTTTCCCCTGCCTGCCAGCCTGACTGTGGCTTCTGCTCATCAGTCATATATGGCTCTTCTGGTCTCTGTGAAGCTTAGAGCATGGCACGTCCAAGGTGAGGAGGTCTTTCTGAAAACCCAGTCAACAGCAGGAGATGGACTTCAGTAAAGCCTTTGACACAGTTTCTCACAGCATTCTGCTACGGAAACTGTCAACCTCTGGCCTGGACAGGCGCACACTCTCCTGGGTGGAAAACTGGTTGGATGGTCAGGCCCAGAGAGTGCTTGTGTCAGTAATGGTGTGACCAGCAGGTCCAGGGAGGTTATTCTCCCTCTGGACTCAGCACTGGTAAGACCACTTCTCAAAGCCCGTGTTCAGTTCTGGGCCCCTCACCACAATAAGGATGTTGAGGCTCTGGAGCGAGTCCAGAGAAGAGCAACAAAGCTGGTGAAGGGGCTGGAGAACAGGCCCTGTGAGGAATGGCTGAGAGAGCTGGTGTTGTTTAGCCTGGAGGAGGCTGAGAGTAGACCTCATTGCTCTCTACAACTACCTGAAAGGAGGTTGTAGAGAGAAGGGTAATGACCTCTTCTCCCAAGTGCCAGGGGACAGGATGAGAGGGAATGGCCTCAAGCTCTGCCAGGGGAGGTTTAGGCTTGACATTAGGAAATAATTTTTCACAGAAAGGGTCATTGTGCACTGGAATAGGTTGCCCAGGGAGGTGGTTGATTCCCCTTCCCTGGAGGGGTTTAAGGGATGGGTGGACGAGGTGCTGAGGGACATGGTTTAGTGTTTGATAGGAATGGTTGGACTCGATGATCCGGTGGGTCTCTTCCAAACTGGTTATTCTGTGATTCTGTGATTCTATGGGGATGTGGTACAGAGCAGCTCCATCAGAGAGCAAGAAGAAGAAAAATGCTGTTTGACAGGATTCTGAGCTAATTTGGTACAAAGCAATTCAGTGCTGAATAAAGAAATGAAATTATCTGATATAGGTCAAATATTCTACCCTCAACCCAATGGAAAACTGAATGTCTTTGCACAGAAATGAAAGAGGGTATTGGAATCACATCTCCCCACAGAAAAGCATGTGACAGAAATTTCCAACAAGAGGCTTTGCGGACTCAAGCCAAGGAAATGCCACGAAGGGAGCAAGATTTTTTATGCACTCACTTGTTGATAGCACCGTCCTGCCCCACCCTGACAAGCATTTTACTGCTGGCCATTAGAATCATAGAACAGCCAGGTTGGAAGAGACCCATCGGATCATCGAGTCCAACCATTCCTATCAAATACTAAACCAAGTCCCTCAGGACCTCATCCACCCGTGCCTTAAACACCTCCAGGGAAGGGGAATCAACCACCTCCCTGGGCAGCCTGTTCCAATGCCCAATGACACTCTGTGTGAAAAACTTCCTCCTAATCTCTAGCCTAAATCTCCCCTGGCGGAGCTCGAGGCCATTCCCTCTTGTCCTGTCCACTGTCACTTGGGAGAAGAGCCCAGCTCTGTCCTCTCCACAACCTCCTTTCAGGTAGTTGTAGAGAGTAATGAGGTCTCCTCTCAGCCTCCTCTTCTCCAGGCTAAACAACCCCAGCTCTCTCACCTGTTCTTCATAAGATCTGTTCTCCAGCCTCTTCACCAGCTTTATTGCTCTTCTCTGGACTTGCTGCAGAGACTCAGCACCCTTCTGCTGCTACATCTCAGTCTTACCTAAAACAGTGTAACTGGCTTCATGCTTTCTTACTAGGAAAAAAAAAAAAGATGACATATAGAGCACTTAATCATGTGCTAAAGAGGGGAGAAGGCATGGGTGCCCCATCACGTACTTTGATGGGGTTGCTGGGCTAAATTGATACTTGCCACGGGGCTTCAGAATTAACTTGTTTCTCAGAGCAGCCAGTGAACGCACCGTGCAGCTCACTTGTGAGGCCAGATGGAAACCACATGTGATTTGCTCCCGAGCAGAATGCATTCCTCCCTTTGGGTTTCATTAAAAGGTGAGTGATGTTCCTGCAGGCAACCAGCGTAGAGAGTAATGAGGCCCCAAGGAAGACATTTCCTGCAGGACATTTTTTTTTTTTTTTATTTAAGCTGAATCTCAAGGTTTTCCATTTATCATGAAATTAAAAAGAGCTCTGGATTCCTGGTGACAAGCTCTAACAGGGGTGCTGGTATTGAAGTACAGAGGCCTAGGCAAGATGTCTCAAAGGGAGAGGATTGTTCTGGCAGCAGCAGTAAGCAGAGGGCATTGGAGTGTTCTGCCAGGGAACATAATAACGTTCGTACCACATTTCTGGTCTAGATTTGCTTGTGGCTGACATTCAGCTCCTGGTTCTTGTTGCACTTCCGCACACTGGACGGAAAGGTTTGTCATGACCTTTCACAGAAAAAGAGATTTTTATTCACTGGAGTGACTGCAGCCTTGCAGGACTGGCTGGTCCAGATTTCTGGTCAGGAGCTGAATGATAATGTGCATTGGGACCACCTGAATGTCAGAGCCCTGATTAAAACAAGGAAACAGAACAGGACACTTAGAAAGGGCAGCAGAGGAGCCCTGTACTTCTAAGAAAAGTGCATCTGCTCCTTAGGGTTCACTGGGAAGAAGTGTTATATAAACACATCCTATCCTCCTCAGGAGATAGGATCTCTTCCAGATTCCTTCAAATGCACCAACCCCTGTGGCAGTGTAGGAAACATAAACACCTAATTAAGGAGGGATGAGTTATTGGGTAGTCAAGACAAGGACACAGCAGTTAGGTTAAAATACACTCAAGAAAGTCAAGGACAGACTTACCGTGCTAAGACATAGGGTGCTTTCTGTATCAAGTCTACCACAAACATTCTTTATGTAGCTGTTACACCATCAATGGTTGCATTAAAACCATTTGGAAGGATCTGCTGCCAGAATGAATACTCTCAGCCTCAGCTCCAGGAACTCGCCACTGATGTCCATGAACAGATTAGATTTAAATCTTTGTTCTTACTCTGGGACAATGACTACAGGGCTCGTGCCATGACTGAAAAAATGAAAGTATCCTTTAGAATCACCATACTCGATCTCATTGATATCTTCAGCAGGAGTGATTTGACCTGCAAGACTGACATTCCCAATTTCGAAGTTCACACTTGGACTAAAGTCAGGGATAAGATTTTCTATAGAGTTCATAGAACTGTTGCTGTTCAAATGCAAGGCTAAGTCATGAATCTCGCTACGGAGAATTTCAGAATTAATATCAAACCAGCAAGTAAAAGTTTCAGCCAAAGTTCACATGTACGAGTTTAAGAAAAGATGAAGCATATGTGAGTGAAGGTGTATAAAGCAGTATGACTATATGGTTTAGAGAGAGCACGTGATCTGCAGTCACAGATTTAGTACCAGTATAGTACAGGGGTAGAGCAGCATTTGGTACTACCCCTCCAGAGAGACAAGGGAGACCAAGGAGACAGCCTGGTAACTGGAGAAGATCATACCATATGACACTTAGAGGAGGACGGGTTGCCTACCATTCCTCTGCCCTGGGCAAGAGAGATGAAACAGAGCAGTGATGGGCGTAAGTCACACACCTTGCAAGCACCAACCAGAGGAATGTTTCCCTTGGAAAAATATGATTTTCTAGCATAGAATCATCAAATCATAGAATTGCCAGATTGGAAAAGATCCCTTGGATCATCGAGTCCAACCATTCCTATCTGCCACTAAATAATCTCCCTGAGCACCTCGTCTACCCATCTTTTAAATACCTCCAAGGACGAGAAGTCTATCAAAAATGTCTTCAGACCCAGTGATTTTTTTGGCAACAGAGCTTCTTCTCTATCCTCTATAGATGTTTTATTATATTGGAGTTACACAGAGGGTAACATTAAGGAAGCGGTTTGTCTGTCCTGTCGTGTAAAGCACTGAGGTGCTTCTTGTCACAATGCTGACCATGATGAGCCCTCGCAGTGCCGAGGTAGAAGCTGTGTTTACTCTGATGCGCACTTCATCATCGTCTGTCACTAATTAATCTACCATTACTGTAAAGTGTTAGTGATCCTTGCCCTGCCAAAACGCGTTTCTCCCTCAGCTACTCTTTAGCCAATGTAAGCAGAATCATATTGGCATGGTGATTAAGGATTATGAAGAGGAGACATTATCATCTCTGAATAATTTAATGAATGCACACTTAACATGAATTGTAGCTGTAAAATCAGGCTGGCTGCATGTCGGGAAAGAATTCTTTGTTATCACATTTATGGCTTCTTTACTGCTTTATGATAGCTCCAGGTAGGGCTATCATAAAGCCTTAAAAATATTATAATAATTCACCAACAAAAAGTGTCGCTATTGGAGATTTAGAGACATTTCTCCTGGGACTGTTTCTACATGTCCAGATATAGAAAATTCTTTTTTTTTGGAAAAGAGAATTAATGCACCTAAGCCCCCTGCCTCACAGACCTCCGTGCTCCTGGGACAGGGATGCAGCTGGAGCTGCAAACTGGCCGTGATAGAAACCGACTAGACCAACTAGAGCTCCACAAGGCATTCATTTTGCAGTTCATTGATCAAACCAAAACCAATTGCACTGACAAATAATTATTTCCAGCCTGGCCAAAGCAAGACAATTCCAAACAATTTTTTTCTTTGCTAAGAGATGAAAAAATAAAGAAAAGAAAAAATCTCTCTATGACTCAGCCCATATTTCTGTCTCTTCCGGAATGAAACTATGCATTTAGGTCTTCCTTTTAAAATCTTGGACTTATATCTATTTTGCAAACTGGATTAGCTCAAGATCCCAGTGGCTTCTTGTTGCCAGGAGCATCTATAGGCAACAAGATAAAACACGACAAAAGTTGCAGGGATGTATGCCAATGGCATGGAGCATCCTGCTGTGCTCTGGTGTCTTGTATAGACTAGTGACACTGGGCTACCTTCTGCTGCCAGCAACCAGCCTCAAAGAGCACCCTTGTCCCAGGGAGGGCATATTCGCCTGTCACCTGCTGCCTTAGTGCCATTTCCCAACAGAACCACTCTTATGCCCAGAGAGAACTGTGAAACCTGTCAGGCAACATTAGGTAACAGCTCCAAGCTTTTCATTAGAGGACACGTCTCATTTGGACATCAGAATCTGCTATGGGTAATGAGGTCCTGCCCTGGTTACATCCATGCATAACCCTAGGACAACTCTCTGTGGCCATTCCTCTGCAGCCAGCTCTGTGCAGCACAGTTCTCCAAGGGCACAACTCTAACCCAAACCCTAACCTTGTGCTTAAACCTAAGTCTAACTTGAACCCTAAGCCTAACCCTAATTGTAACGACTCCTTGCAAACAGGTGATCCTGCAGAGAGTTGTGCCTGTGAAGTATAGTCCCCATGCAAAATCAGCCATGAAAAGTTGCCCCACAGATATTTGCCCACAGAGAGTTGTGCCATGGAGAGCTAACCCTGCGGAGAGTTGTCCCCTCCCACTCAAATTGCTATCAAACTGAATAGCAAGCTGTATATCCTGGCCTATCTATCACTTTACCTATCGTCTGAGGTCCAACGCTCTCCAGCACTCAAAGCCAGCCTCCTGACATGCTTCATGGTCTTGCATAGGAGAAAACAAAGTCAGACCTCAGAATCCGAGTAGGAGTTATGCTAATTGAGTCACATTCATAATGGTTAGTTCACAAAGCTAAATTCATAGAACTAATTCCACTCAACCCTCTTATCTGTCCTGCCCCACTTTATAGACAACTCACAGCTAACTTTCTTTCTTTCCTGAGAGTTTTCCCAAATGGCTGATGTTTTAGATCTGCTTATTTCCATCTTTATATGCACTAACAACTGTTTTCTCCTTGTCCACCTCATCAAAGCAAACTCCCAAATGCAAGGCTCATCTCCTTCCAAACCTTCTCCCCATGGATGGCCCCAGATGGTGTCTGACAATGAACAGCAACCATCCTTATTACACATGTGAATCCCTGAAGATGACTGGGAAAATCAGGAACTGCTGCCAGCAGGCACTTCCCATGCATAATAAAACAGAGGAGAGTAGGAGGATTTTTCTGTAACCATCACCACAGAGTCCTCAGCACTGCTCGTGTGTAGCAGGCAGAAAACCTGACAGCTCAGTGGCTCTACAAACATTTTTCTTGATTAGAGATACAGGTAGGATTGATCACTGGGCTGTGTTTATCACAGTATGTCAGTGAAAACTCACGGGACTCTTATTAACGCTAGGAAGTCACATGGACTGGCTTTGTAAGCTGGTTAGTAAGCTGCACAGTCAGTTTTCTTGCCACTAAAAAGGGCTTGAGACCTGGGCAGTCCCAGCACCACCACACAGGCACAGCTCCAGCAGCCCGACCCCTGTACTCAGTTCTGAGGCAGCACCAGGGTTCTCATCAAGCAGAAGCCAACCAACTACTGTATGTGTAGCCCTGGAGATAAACTATCTCTTTTGTATCCTTCCCTGACAGCCCTGGTGGAGCCCAGTCACTGCCGGGGGTTGCTTTTCCTTAACGGATTGAAAGCTGAAATAAAGCTCCAGTATTGCCTTTCTTTCTGCCTCAGGAAATCATAGAATCATAGAACAACCAGGTTGGAAGAGACCCATCGGATCATTGAGTCCAATCATTCCTATCAAACACTAAACCATGTCCCTCAGGACCTCATCTTAAACCCCTCCAGGGAAGGGGAATCAACCACCTCCCTGGGCAGCCTAGTCCAATGCCCAATGACCCTCTGTGTGAAAAACTTCCTCCTAATCTCCAGCCTAAATCTCTCCTGGCAAATCTTGAGGCTATTCCCTCTCGTCCTGTCCCCTGTCACTTGGGAGAAGAGCCCAGCTCCCTCCTCTCTACAACCTCCTTTCAGGTACTTGTAGAGAGTAATGAGATCTCCCCTCAGCCTCCTCTTCTCTAGGTTAAAGACCCCCAGATCTCACAGACACTCCTCATAGGGCCTGTTCTCCAGCCCCTTCACCAGCTTTGTTGCTCTTCTCTGGACTTGCTCCAGAGCCTCAACATCCTTCTCGTGGTGAGGGGCTCAGAATTGAACACAGGATTCAAGGAGCGGTGTCACCAGTGCTGAGTCCAGAGGGAGAATAACCATCATGGACCTGCTGGTCACACCATTTCTGATACAAGCCAGGATGTCTTGTCGAATAACGACCATGCTGGAAAAGTGTGGGAGAAGCTGCTTCCGTTGTTCTACAGCTTTGGAAATTTCCTGCTGGATTCATAGAGAAAGTAAAAAGCCTCTCCAGAATGCTTGGAGATGCCTCAGCCCAGACAGAGTGACCTTTTAAGCGGTGGCATCAAAGGCAGAGATCAGATCCAGTAGGAAGCTTCCTGCAGGTCAAGAGCAGAAGCTGGGGGCTCTGCTTTGGCCCTTGTGTTGTCTCCTGGTAGAATATTTAGCAAATATTTAGCGAATACCTTGCCTTAGGAAGCTTAAAGCAAATAAAAGACTTTCAAAGGAAAGGTTTAAAACCCCTTGCCTTCTCATGTGGATTTGGCATGACTGTCTGCTCACACTGTAGCTAGAGACCAACACCAGTTGGCTTTGGATTGCAATTTCTTCACTTTGACGGTCGGTTGGCTGCATGACAGTCAGCATCCCGATTATACATTGTTATTTGTGTTCACTGGGGTGTCATTCCACGGAAGATGACAGTGTGTTACCTTGTCCAGTTGGCCTGCATGGCTGGGGATCATAGCGACTGGCAGCTTACCTGGATGTGCCTCACACAGGAAAATGAATGAACTCAAGAGGAAAATTAGCAATTACTCTATGATGTCTTCCTTCTGTCGCTTCAGAGCCCGCTCCATGTGACATGCTGCTTGCTAGCTTTATTGGGAATAAATGGCTTGTCCTAGTGCTCTGGCCAACTGTTGCAGCAATGCAAACATGAGCACAGACACCAGCGCTCGGAAAAATCCCACCACGTCCATACACAAAGCGGCAGTGGACACAATAATGCCAAGTTTGTACAACTCCCCAAGAGCTGGATTTGCTTTTTCCGTGACATCTCAGTTTATTAAAGTCTCTGTTCAGTAAAGGCTGCGGCAGGTTGCTCTGTATTAAGCGGGAACAAAAGGCCAGGTCTACAGGGACAGCAGTAAATGCAGGAGCTTTGTCACCATGTGAAACCCTGCGGCTCTCAAATTATGTTGCTGCAGCTTCCGTGTTCTCTCTCCCCTAACCCACAAATAAATAAGCTGAAGAAAAGTCTCATGGGAGGAAACACCCAGGCAATGTGACGAGCAGGATTCAATAGCTCAGAGAACTGGATGGTCTCGTTCAGATATTAATGTCACTGTAGTTACCTCTATGAGGAGTCCTTTCTTGAAAATCATGATAAAAGGTCTGATAACATTCAAAAACTTTTTCTAATCCAACCTTTTATTTGGCCAATCAATTGGGACTGTCCAAACCTGTTAGAAAGCCAGCTTAGCCAGACCCACCTGTGTTAGGGGCAGTTCAAGGTTTGGGAACCTTCTGCTCCTTATTTCCAACCACAGGATGATAAAGGCAATTTGTGAAGTTCCTCCTCCACAGACAAAGTAGAAATACTCAAAAGCCTATGAGATAGTCATTGGCCTGACCATGAAACTGCCTCTTCTGGGAAATTTGGGAGACCTGTGCTTGGGGTCAGCAGATGATCAAGAGCTGAGGTCAGATAGAAACCTGGGTTTGCATTTTGCAGATTTAAGGAACCCAAGACTACGATTTTTATTTGGATTCCCTCCAAGTATTTACCAGAATGAGAAAACTTCTAAAGATTCTTCCATCACTAATAGGTTTTCAGGTGAATTAACATGAACTCAAGGAGCAAAGATACTATATTCATAAAATTTAATAGCCCTTGTAATTAAAAATATTCAAAAAAGAAAAAGACAAGATAATAAGGGTACCCACTTAAGTGAAAATACTGCTCTAAACTGTTAGTCTGAATCAAACACCGGTGACCAGCAGTTGTAGCTCTACTCGCTCCAGCACACTTACCCGATGTGCAGTAGCTGAGTGTTTGCTCTGCTCTGCCCTGAGGTAGCACACAGAGCTGCAGCAGGACCTCAGTAATGGCTAAACAGAAGCAGACTAAAGCCAGTTACACCTGAGGTGCTCTGGGTGCTCTGGTACCCTGCCTGCCTGTACTTTGGAAGCCTGTCATAGCAAATAGTTGAGCAAATAGCAAATAGGAGTTGAGCCCCAAAGCGGTGGGGAGGGACAGAAATGGAGTTATTGGGATTGCTGGAGCTGAGCCCCAAAATGATGAGGAGGGAAAGGAGTTGTGGGGTTCCTGGAGCTGAGCCCCAAGGTGACTGGGGAGGGAATGAGATGACTGGGGATGGAATGGGGTGACTGGGGAGGGAGTTGGGTGACTGGGGAGGCTGGAGTTGAGTCCCAAAGCAGTGGGGACAGAAGGGAATGGGGTGACTACAGTTGGACTCGATGATCCGGTGGGTCTCTTCCAACCTGGTTGTTCTATGATTCTATGAAATACAAGCAATAGGAGAGTGCAGCCACTTGATAACCGAGACTTCCATATCGTGCAGGAGCTCAGGACAGTGCTGGAATGGGTGCACCTTCCCCTCCTTCCCAACCCCTTAGCTTAGTAAACAGGGAATTTTTATCTAGTATACATTGTGATTACAGTTTATTAATACCATTTATCACTAACCTTCCCCCATAAATCATCTTTGCAAAATCATCTTTATACCCTCCAAGGCCTGAGAACTTAGGCGACTTCTGTGAGCCCCTGACAGGTAATTATATAGTACTTTCAAATTTATAGCAATAGTAAAAAAACCAACCAGATCTGTCTTCCTTGAGGATTTTGTAAAGGAAGACGCAGCTCAGGATGGAGCTGTTTCTTGCACAGATCCTGGTTGCTTTGAAATCACTGTAGTGTAGAGCAGCTCTGCTCTTTCTCCAGTACCGAGCTTCTGGTTAGACACAAATTCATTGTGAGGTTTCTGTTTCTCTTTGCAGAAGGATGGTGCTTTGGCAGACAGCGGAAAAACCTCGGTACCCATCAATATTCACCCAAAGGTCTCGTGGGATGTGTCCCTGTTCATGGCAGGGTGGTTGGAACTGGATGGGCTTTAATGGCCCTTTCAACACAAATCATTCTATGAGTCTATAAAAAGCAGCTCCTGTCTTCAAATTCTGATGCAATTCCTCATTCTAACTATTCCTCTTAAAAGCTGTTCTGCAGTGGTGGCCGTGGTACACTCCAATTCAGTGTCTTTGTAGGAGGAAAGAAGCCAGCAAAATCGATTCCAATATAAACACTGTATTTCAAGAATGGAACTACATGAAAATAATGAAATTTGTATAGAAGAAACTAAAAGGAGAGATGCAAGGGTGAAAAATATCCATTAATGGCATCTAAATTGTTTAACCACTGTATGCAGAAGGCTAAGAGGAAACATATATTTCTTAACAGGTAGATCAGAATCAGTATGACAACCAGAGCACGTTGAGGTTTTCAAAGATGAGCAAGGGCCTAAAAGAGAGTTGAGGAACAAATCGCTAAAAGCTTCATAATCTGCTAAGAAATGCCTTTTAAACTCATGAAGAACAAACAGAACACCAGCCAGCAAAACCAGCACCAATAGCTGACCAAAAGCAGCTAGGAAGAGAAGGGCACAGCATTAAAGCTAGATGTGTGTACCTAGGGATGTGTCTGCCCACCTTTCTCAGACTCATTAGTCAGTAGAGGATTTTGAACAACTCAAGAAGATGAGCAGTAACAGAATAGTAGAGACAAGGATAATTTACCTAAGAATGTGATGAAATGGTGTGACCAGCAGGTCCAGGGAGGTGATTCTCCCTCTGGACTCAGCACTGGTGAGGTCGCTCCTTGAATCCTGTGTTCAGTTCTGGGCCCCTCACCACGAGAAGGATGTTGAGGCTCTGGAGCGAGTCCAGAGAAGAGCCACAAAGCTGGTGAAGGGGCTGGAGAACAGGCCCTATGAGGAGTGGCTGAGAGAGCTGGGGGTGTTTAGCCTAGAGAAGAGGAGGCTAAAAGGAGACCTCATTACTCTCTACAACTACCTGAAAGGAGGTTGTAGAGAGGAGGGAGCTGGGGTCTTCTCCCAAGTACCAGGGGACAGGACAAGAGGGAATGGCCTCAAGCTCCACCAGGGGAGATTTAGGCTATAGATTAGGAGGAAGTTTTTCACACAGAGGGTCATTGGTCATTGGAATAGGCTGCCCAGGGAGGTGGTTGATTCACCTTCCCTGGAGGTGTTTAAGGCACGGGTGGATTATGTCTTGAGGGAGTTGGTTTAGTGTTTGATAGGAATGGTTGGACTCAATGATCCGATGGGTCCCTTCCAACCTGGTTACTCTATGATTCTATGATTTCTATGAAATACTAACCATGGAGGTGAGCATCTTGCAAAAAACATTTCCTTCTTACAAATGAAGAAATCAGTAAGAAGCACTATATAATTTATTATAAAGTTGCATGGCCCAGATGTGAGAAACTGCAGATCAATGCACTTGATCTCCACTGCAGACAGTCAGCAAAGATGCTAATGAAGAACAGAATTAGCGGAGAAGTGATGAACATGACACAATGGTAAAGAGCTTCAATGCGAAGAAATTCACAGGAGGATTCTGGAGGAATCAATGAATAATCGAATAAGGGCTGGGATTTTCAAGAAACTTTTACAAGCTGTTTCATCGAAGCAATGAGATAAGAGGGAAATCCTTTGCATGGACTGATAACTCATTAGAAGAGGGAGCAGTGGGCTGGAATAGATGAAAGGAAGTCCCAGGGCTCTGTGCAGTGACTTGGACTCTTCAGCATATTCATAACTGAAGGGACTGTGTAATAGTAAGAGTCTGCAGAAACTTCATTATTCATGGGAGCAGAAAAGAAAATTTACTGAAGGCAGCTGTGGAAGGACCTAATTTGGTTGAGGGACTGTGCAATAAAATCATAGAATCATAGAACAAGGTTGGAAGAGACCCATCGGATCATCAAGTCCAACCATTCCTATCAAACACTAAACCATGTCCCTCAGCACCTCATCTACCCATCCCTTAAACACCTCCAGGGAAGGTGAATCAACCCCCTCCCTGGGCAGCCTCTCCCAGTGCCCAATGACCCTTTCTGGGAATTTTTTTTTTCCTAATGTAGAGCCTAAATCTCCTCTGGCGGAGCTTGAGACCATTCCCTCTCGTCCTGTCCCCTGTCACTTGGGAGAAGAGCCCAGCTCCCTCCTCTCCACAACCTCCTTTCAGGTAGTTGGAGAGCAATGAGGTCTCCCCTCAGCCTCCTTTCTCCAGGCTAAATACCCCCAGCTCTCTCAGCTGCTCCTCTTCTTCTCCAGCCCCTTCCCCAGTGATTCAAACAAAAAGTCATGAGTTGCAGGAGATACAGGATTTACTTTGCACACATAGCGATGGCCTTTGAACCACCACCTGCCACTGCTAAGGAAAGGCACTGGGAGTCAGTGTTGAATGGTTCAGTGCTCTAGTGTGGGCCAAAAAATCCCACTGAATGTAAGGGATTGTCCACAAAGGAAGAGAGAAAGAAACAGAAAACACTATTTTGCACTATATAAATCCAGGGTGCTCCTACATTTCTGTGTGCACTTCTGATTGCCTGGGGATGGAAAGGCAGGGCAGAACTGGAAATGGGTCAGCAAAGGATTAGCAAAAGGGGTCCATATGAGCACCGTAGGTCCAACAGACCAGGATTAAAACTTTATAAAGAAAACAGGATAACACTAAAATCCAAACCCAACATGACTGAAAGGGAATGTGAGAGAGGTTTACAAAATGAGAAGATATATACACAGGGGTTGGACTGAACAGACTGTTCAGACTGTCAGGCTCTGGCCTGGACAGGCTCACACTCTCCTGGGTGGAAAACTGGCTGGATGGTCGGGCCCAGAGAGTGGTGGGAAATGGTGTTAAATCCAGCTGGAGGCCAGTGACAAGTGGTGTTCCCCAGGGCTCAGTGCTGGGTCCAGTCCTGTTCAATGTCTTCATCAATGACCTGGATGAAGGCATTGAGGGTACCCTTAGCAAGTCTGCAGATGACACTAAGCTGGGTGGAAGTGTTGATCTGCTGGAGGGTAGGGAGGTTCTGCAAAGGGACCTAAACAGGCTGGAGCGCTGGGCAGAGTCCAATGGCATGAGGTTTAACACGACCAAATGCCGGATCCTGAACTTGGGGCACAACAACTCTATGCAGAGCTACAGACTGGGAGAAGCCTGGCTGGAAAACTGCCAGGAGGAGAGGGACCTGGGGGAGTTGGTCGACAGACGACTGACCATGAGCCAACAGTGTGCCCAGGTGGCCAAGAAGACCAATGGCATCCTGGCTTGTGACGGGTAGATGAAGTCCTGAGGGACATGGTTTAGTGTTTGATAGGAATGGTTGGACTTGATGATCCGATGGGTCTCTTCCAACCAGGTTGTTCTATGATTCTGTGATTCTATGAGAAGGCTCTAGAGTCCAAAATATTCATGGAGCACATGACCCAGTGTGGACACCCAAGAGATGTCCATGTGCAACAGCTGTCTGAAGCTGCCTGGCCTCACCACCTCATTCTTCAGCTTGTGAACATTTGGTGAAAGACTCAGGCTACAGTTTTTGTTAAGGGTAGGTTTAATACAAAGGTCTTAGCACGGAACATGGTTTCTTTCTGGGCTGTCCATGTTTGTGTGTATGTGGCAAAATAGATCTGCTAGAAATAGACCATAGCACTCTGAGTGCAAGGAAGATCTAATTCAGCACAGGTACTCTTAAATTAGCAGGCATTGGAACCAATTCAATACCCCATCTATTCCATTTATCTGGAAAGGCTCTCTTCTTAATAGGGCATTTGCCCATTTTAGCAAGAAAAGTATCAGATTTATGCTGTGGTGTGTCGGTTCTTCTGGATGACCGCCACACGTTACTGAGAATGTCAGTAAATCACATTTCCATTTCATTGGGCAAGGCAGCTTTTTTGGATATGATAATCACCTCTTTCCTCCCACACAGCATGTTCAGAGGAATCTGAAGTGCTCTGGGGGAGACATAGCAGTGTAACCTTGAAGCAGACTGTGCAGTCGATGCACAGCACGCTGCTCGCTGAACGCACTGCTACCTACCTCATGCGGTTTTGCCTGTTTAAGAGGAGACAAAGATCCCACGCAGGGATTGGATGGAGTGACATCTCACCATGTGACAGCAGCAGAAAAGTAGCATGAGCTCTGGAAACTGGAAGCTATGTCTTGGCAGAGTCAGTCTAGCAAGAAGGTCTAATAAGGTTAATTAGGAAGCCAAAATCTTGGCTTAAGCAGTTATCAAGCACTTGAAATTCTCTAAAAAACAAGATGGTAAATATCCTAAGATGGTTTCCCAGTCAGGCTTCAACATGGGGACCACAAGGCCAGGATAGTTAAATCTAGAGCGAAATCACCTCTGCATTGTGGCCAAGAAGACCAATGGCATCCTGGCTTGGATCTGAAACGGTGTGACCAGCAGGGCCAGGGAGGTGATTCTCCCTCTGGACTCAGCACTGGTGAGGCCGCTCCTTGAATCCTGTGTTCAGTTCTGGGCCCCTCAGCACAAGAAGGATGTTGAGGTTCTGGAGCAAGTCCAGAGAAGAGCAACAAAGCTGGTGAAGGGGCTGGAGAACAGGCCTTATGAGGAGCGGCTGAGAGAGCTGGGAGTGTTTAGCCTAGAGAAGAGGAGGCTGAGAGGAGACCTCATTACTCTCTCCAACTACCTGAAAGGAGGTTGTAGAGAGGAGGGAGCTGGGCTCTTCTCCCAAGTGCCAGGGGACAGGACAAGAGGGAATGGCCTCAAGCTCCGCCAGGGGAGATTTAGGCTGGAGATTAGGAGGAAGTTTTTCACGGAAAGGGTCATTGGGCATTGGGAGAGGCTGCCCAGGGAGGGGGTTAAGTCCCCTTCCCTGGAAGTGTTTAAGGGACGGGCGGAGGAGGTGCTGAGGGACATGGTTTAGCGTTTGATAGGAATGGTTGGACTCGATGATCCGATGGGTCTCTTCCAACCTGGTTGTTCTATGATTCTATGATTCTATGATTCCCCAGGTTACTTTCTCTGCTGGCAGTGCACTACCAGGACAAAACCATTCCTTCCTTGTGCCTCAGTTTTCAAATATGTCACCGAGAACCCAAAACCCCAAGGAGCACGATATAGCAGACAAGTAGCAGGACAAGGAGTAAGTGAATCTCACGTGTTTCCACAGCCTGGAAATGTGGAGCTGGACCTCCATCCTTTGTCTGCAAAATAACAAGGGAGCACTGCTGTGGATCTAAACAACTTCAAGAACTACACTTTGAGCAGCATTTTCTTTCAGACATCTCACATTAGCTCTCAAGGCAGCACTTTTGCATGGAGTAATGAAATATTTGGAAATGGAAACGGGGACAAAGAAGAAGAGAGGGCATTTACCCCACCCTTTAGAGCAGCAGTGGTGCTGACTGTGCTGTTCTCAGCCATATCTGGAACTAGAACTTGAGGAGGGAAGCTGAAAACACAGAAAGGGTGGACAACGAGCTGTAAATGGATGTGACTACAGGAGAAAAAGTGCTAGAATGATGTAAAGTGCTCAATCTGTCTTGCTTTTAGAAAACAAATTGAAAGCTGTCTTGATTAAGGATAAAGTTACCTTATGGAGAGAAAACACTGAGTGCTAATGGGATTTTTTGGTTTGAAATGAAAGACAAAACCTGAACCCATTCGTGTAAGCTAAAGACAGGCATGTTCATACTGGAGACCAAGCACAGAGACTCAGCAACAAGAGATATTTTGCATGGAACAAGCTCTGGGTGGAGGGAGATATCTTCAAGTCACAGTGCCTTCTGGAAGATAATGCCTCTGTGGGCAACTGGTGGCCAAGGACTGGCCTTGACTATAAGTGCAGGGCAGAGAACAGGAAGGCAACGGCAGAATTCCAGGGTAAGAGCTGAGTGCTGGAGGACCTCCTCCTTTCCCAAGATGGATTTCAGTAGCTGGTGGGCCTCCATCTCCAACACGTTAGAGGTTCCCTGGGCTGCAGAGCCCCTTCAGTCCAATCTCTGAGCTCTACCCAGCATGATTCCCTATGCAGGGTGCTGTCAGGTCACTGATGTTTTTGACTCTAGTCTGATGGGAAGACAAAGATTGTCCCACTTGATGAGATATGGTCCATGGATAAGAGCACTGTGCTGTGAGCCAGGAATCCTGAGTGTGGTTTTGGCTGCTCAGGGGTGTGCTATCTGCTAGCTGAATCAGGACTCCGCAACTCTGACACCATCTCTGTCCTGAATCCACCAGTGTCCCTTAGGGGTCCTGGGTAGACGCATGCCCTGTTCTGATCTTCAGGCTCCTTATCTGGGCAATGGGACTTATCCCTTACCTTTGGTCACTAAGATCTCATTCATTCAGTAAACATTTCCCCTTTTAATACTAGAAATCCTACAGCCTCGTGATCTTGTGAAGGAATTTTGGACAAGCCAGAGACTAAGGTAACTGTGGAGAAAACTGCCTCAACAGGGATAAAATGCTCCTTACAAGGAGATGGAGATGGATAGTCTCTTGGGCATGTCTGAGAAGAGGATAAACAGGAAGGGAGTTTCAGGCTGAAGGTGAAGACACTATCATAGTAAGGCCAGGTTGTGTGAGAAAATGATGGTAGCTATATGTCTGTCAGACCTCCAGGCTAGGCAGGACAAGCATCTGGCATGGGTGGCCCTGGAAAAGTTGGTCTCATCCTACCCTTATGACCTGCAGCACTTTCACACTAACAATTACTCATCTCCGCCAGGCAGTCCTGGTGCTGACCAGGTTGGATGACGAGAGCTGTCACCAGGCACAGCACTGAAGAAAATACTACCAAAAGGCAAATCCTTCAGCTGAAGCTCCTGGTCCCCAATAAACAGCAGCAGCAGGAATGGAGGGTGGTCTGTCCTTTAGCATCAGAACTTGGTCCTTGTATGACTGAAAATAGAAACCTCCTGAAGTGGCTTTCGTTGCCTGAATGTTTTGCTCACTGAACAGTCAGCTCATTCCACGGGCAGCCGCTGCCAGGGAGTCTCAGGTCTATTTGGATGTTGAGTCAGCAGAGGTGAACCAGGTCATGGCATCCTGACCCAGCACTAGCAAAGTGCATCATACAGTCCTCATTAGCAGCTGCTTGGTGCCAATGCTGACACCTCTCCTACCAGCTGCAGCACAGCTCTGGCAGGTAGCTTGCTTGGGTGAGGGCTCCTGGCAGAGCAGAAGTGGGAATGCAGGAGTCTCACCCTTCACACAGCCCTGGGAAGGCTTCCCCCTGCTCTGGGAAGTTTGTCCCTGTGGGGTCAGGGCTGAAGTCCCTATAGCCCAGAGCTGGGGTTCATGTGTGGAAGTGTGGATCTGCTGGAGGGTAGGGAGGCTCTGCAAAGGGACCTAAACAGGCTGGACCACTAGGTTGAGTCCAATGGCATGAAGTTTAACATGGTCAAATGCCGGGTCCTGCACTTGGGGCACAACAACCCTATGCAGAACTACAGACTGGAAGAAGTCTGGCTGGAAAACCGCCAGGAGGAGAGGGACCTGGGGGTGTTGGTTGACAGCGACTGAACATGAGCCAGTAGTGTGCCCAGGTGGCCAAGAAGGCCAATGGCATCCTGGCTTGTATCAGAAATGGTGTGACCAGCAGGTCCAGGGAGGTGATTCTCCCTCTGTACTCAGCACTGGTGAGGCTGCTCCTTGAATCCTGTGTTCAGTTGTGGGCCCCTCAGCACAAGAAGGATGTTGAGGCTCTGGAGCAAGTCCAGAGAAGAGCCGCAAAGCTGGTGAAGGGGCTGGAGAACAGGCCTTATGAGGAGCGGCTGAGAGAGCTGGGGTTGTTTTGCCTACAGAAGAGGAGGCTGAGAGGAGACCTCATTACACTCTACAACTACCTGAGCGGAGGTTGTGGAGAGGAGGGAGTTGGGCTCTTCTCCCAAGGGACAGGGGACAGGACAAGAGGGAATGGCCTCAAGCTCTGCCAGGGGAGATTTAGGCTGGACATTAGGAGGAAGTTTTTCATGCAGAGGGTCATTGTGCATTGGAATAGGCTGCCCAGGGAGGTGGTTGATTCACCTTCCCTGGAGGTGTTTAAGGCACGGGTAGATGAGGTGCTGAGGGACATGGTTTAGTGTTTGATAGAAATGGTTGGACTCAATGATCAGATGGGTCTCTTCCAAACTTGTTGTTCTATGATTCTATGATTCTATACCGTGTGCAAAGCCCAGGGTGAGACACCTGTCTCATAAAGCCTCATTAGAGATGAGAAACCTCCTCCCATCCTGCAGCAAGACCATGTGCGTTAAATGATTCCCTAGGTAGATCAGAGCGCATCTTTGAGTAATGAAATCAAGTTGCTGGGGTGCTTGGCATGCACATGCACACACAACATCATTAACTGTTGGGCACAAAATGGCAACGTGCCCTCAAAAATACAAGATTTGCAGCCTTAAAACTGTTAGAGAATCTTTCAGTTCAACATTAAGAAATCTACACATCTGGATCGCGCCTCCTTGCTCTTTGTGACCAAAGGGATGCTTCACACCCCACTTTCAACAGCTTCTGTCCCTTGGGATGTCTTTGGGACCCTACAGAAATGTCACAAATGTCACTGATGTCCCAGTAGTCACTAATGTCATAGAAGTCGCAGATGTCACTGATGTGGGTTGTTTGCTGTGCCATCCTTGCCAATGCCACTTTGGAAGGAGCCCAATGCACAGATTTCTCATGGGAAGGCCTCCTGCATGGCAAATGAGGGAGGGTCCTGGGGAAGCATGAGTATGGCAACGATCTGAAATGCCCCAGAGACCCTCAGCAGGCTGCACAATCACAGCAGCACCCAGCCTGACATGGCTCCATGTTTCACTTGTTGATGAGAGGTCACTTTACGGACGTCTTTGACTCGTTTAATACAACTTTCTTTGTGCATAATAACAAAGAGCATGAGAGTGAGGTAAACATTAAGTTGGTTACAGTATTTATGACCATTATTTACGGCAGCTCTGCACAGCCACAAGGAGACAGCATGTGTGACAGATGCATAGTGCTTTCCACTGTGCTTTGTCAACAGTAAACTTACTTTTGAATTATGTGTTTTCCCTGCAAGAGAGTGAGCGATTCATATTCATTTCAGTCCACGTTAACCTTCGGTGCCCTCTGCCCAGAATGCACGTGGGAGGCTGCAGCTGGCAATCGTGTCCTTTTCCTGCAGGGAAGCTGTGGATAATTAGTCCAAAGTTACCTCCCTGCCCTACTTTGAAAGTGACATTTACTCTTCCAGTCTCTTTGGCTGCTGATCTTTACCTCTAATTAATTTCCTCGGTGCCCACAACAGCCTGTGCTCTGTGCAGTGACTGCTGGTTTCCATTGCTGGGGAGCCTCCACCACCCACTGAGCTCTCCCCACACCGTGAAGATGCAGCAGTCCTGTCTCCTTCCAATAACAGATGTGCTGTTAATTGGACTGACTCCCTCTGCAACTTCCAGAAGATGATGCTTCACCGTAAGCAAACCTTGGAGCAATGGCAAATATTAATGTGTAATGATGAAGCAATAGGAGTTTCCTCCAGGATGCCGCTTAAATATGAACAGCTACAGCTGGATAACAGAGTCAGGCAGTGGCCACCAAACCCAGGAGATTTGCTTACATTCTGATCAGCCAGTTTAAAAGTCGTCAGTCATGAACACTTCTAATTGCTGAATGTATCAGAGCAAAGCAGTCATGACCACTTGGCTGCTGCACATCTCAGGAGGTAGGAGAACTAAGGGGCTGACAAGAACAATCCCTTGTAGTACAGGGCAGACCCTGGAGAGGATCCCAGCCCTTCAGAAGTCAAATCGAGCGATTCATCCGGCAGCGTGTGCTGTCTGCCTCTAAAGCTCTCTGCAGTGTTTGGTGCTGTTATCATGTCCTGAAGATAAAAAGCAGGGAAATCAAATTTCCAACGAAGGGAAATGAATGTTTCTCCTCCAAAATAGCTGAGCTCCCTGCGTCAAAGCCGTCAGTACTTATTTTACTGTCTGTGGCTGTGCTCTCTGTCAGGCTCACTTGGCTCTCTATTTGTCTGTCATGCAGGTGTGAGGTGTGCTGGTTAACATTTTATGGATGGTTGGAGGTATTTTATGGGGAAGCAGAGGGAACCTCCCACAAATTTTGTGCAGTGTATGAATGAAAGCATCCACTAAATAATCTGTAAAGCAGGAGGGAAATGTGCAGCGAATGTTTTCACAAATCTACAGTGTTGTCACGCTTCAGTACAGCAAACATATCATGTATTTACTTACGTAACTGCTAAGCCTTTGTTTTCGTGGGTTACAACTTTAAATTTTGGCTGTCTGTCTTAGAAACTCCTGAATTTCCAGGTGCCTTGTGCCTGCAGAACATGCAAAGCTGGGGAGGATCAAGCCCTGCATAAGGAGGAAGCCTCTGGCTGGAGAAGCCTCAGTTACTTTTCTCTTAGAATCATAGGATCATAGAATCATCAGGTTGGAAGAGACCCACCAGATCATCAAGTCCAACCATTCCCATCAAACACTAAACCATGTCCCTTAGCACCTCATCCACCCACATCTTAGAAACCTCCAGGGAAGGTGAATCAACCACCTCCCTGGGCAGCCTAGTCCAATGCCCAATGACCCTTTCTGTGAAAAAATTTTTCCTAATGTTCAGTCTAAGCCTCCCTTGGCGGAGCTTGAGGTCATTCCCTCTTGTCCAGTCTCCTGTCACTTGGGAGAAGAGCCCAGCTCCCTCCTCTCCATAACCTCCTTTCAGGTAGTTGTACAGAGCAACAAGGTCTCCCCTCAGCCTCCTCTTCTCCAGGATAAACACCCCCAGCTCTCTCAGCCACTCCTCAGAAGGCCTGTTCTCCAGCCCCTTCCCCAGCTTCGTTGGTCTTCTCTGGACTCACTCCAGAGCCTCAACATCCTTCTTGTGGTGAGGGGCCCAGAACTGGACACAGAATTCGAGAAGTGGTCTCACCAGTGCTGAGTCCAGAAGGAGAATAACCTCCCTGGACCTGCTGGTCACACCATTTCTGATACAAGCCAGGATGCCATTGGCCTTCTTGGCCACCTGGGCACACTGCTGCCTCATGGTCAGTCGCTGTCAACCAACACCCCCAGGTCCCTCTCCTCCAGGCAGCTTTCTAGACAGACTTCTAGTCTGTAGCTCTGCATAGGGTTGTTGTGCCCCAAGTGCAGGACCTGCCATTTGACCGTATTAAACCTCATGCCATTGGAATCTGCCCAGCTGTCCAGCCTGTTCAGGTCCCTTTGCAGAGCCTTCCTACCCTCCAGAGATTTAGGCTAGAGATTAGGAGGAGGTTTTTCATGGAAAGGGTCATTGGGCATTGGACTAGGCTGCCCAGGGAGGTAGTTGATTCACCTTCCCTGGAGGTGTTTAAGGCACGGGTGGATGAGGTCTTGAGGGACATGGTTTAGTGTTTGATGGGAGTGGTTGGACTCGATGATCCGATGGGTCTCTTCCAACCTGGTTGTTCTATGATTCTATAATTCTATCACTACTTTTCATTCAGCATCTCCAGCCTCACTGCAAACCAGCTCACTCTTGTTGTACAAGACCCATCCAGCCCAGGGAGCTGCACTGCTGTGTGATGCAGGACTGGAGCAGGGGGCCAAGTTACCTGGCAGTGCAAAGCTGAAGCTCCCCAAGCCATGGCAGGCATGTGGATTTCTCTCTCCGCACGCTCCTATAGCGAGGAGGAGACAAGCAGGCTCCATTGTGCTGACTCCCGCACGGCTGAGCCAGCCTGCAGCCATTCTTTTTATTGCTGATGCTGCTTCCTATGGAAACAATTTAGTGCTAATAAGCTCCATTTATAATAGTAAGAAATGGTTCGGTGGAATAATTGTTACTAAATGCCATTCACGGCTTTGTTGCTTTTCCTGCGTGTTGCTAATTATTCTGCATCTGAAATAGCACCCAGAGAAACCACTGAATGCCAGTGAATAGGGTTCTCAGCACTCAAAGAGGCTGAGGCAGGGTATGATTAGAAATATCAAGGCCCTAATCCACCAGACAATGCCTTTTTTACTGTACATGTTTCTACAAAATCACAGCCTTTGTAGACGTTGGGGAAATGCAGCATCCTCTGCTGAACCTAAGGGTCCCAGCAACAATTGATGAGCAAGCTCCTGTCAAAGGGGCAGCGCTGCACGACAGAAGATGTTTAAGTGGACAAAATGACCTTCAAAAAAAGTACTAGAAAAGGGGGAACGGGAACGAGGAGTTGAGGTTTTACAGGAAGGGACATGCCATATCTTGATAGCAGAGCAATGCTGGAAAGTTTCCTATGGGAAGATGTTTTTCACCATGTTCATGGTGAAGAGCCCCAGGCAGGAACAGATCCATGGTCCTCAATGCCATGTGGCTCCTCTGAACAGTTGTCCTTTGCCAAAGCCTGCTTGACAGCACAACAACGTGTTCTGCAGGCAACACACACAGGCACTGGCTCTCAGAGGGATCAGGATTATGTCAGCTCCGTTTTGCCTAGAAAGCACAGGGTGAGGATCTAGGTGTGCTCTCTTAGCCCTCCCTCCTGGAGAAAGGCAGCCTTAGCTGCTGGGAAATCAGGTCCATTCTGCTCCACAAGCAGCAACTCAACCTCAGAGACTTCACTCACAGCATCAGCTCTGCAGCTGGAGTCTTGATCACATTCTAGCTCCAAAGCTACAATTTTCATGTAGGTGGGAGAGGTTACTGTCAGACAGAAAGCAGCACACTTTTCCCTACTTAACTTTATGATGCAAAACGCTCTGTAGCACAAAATGCAGATTTGCTTTGCCTGACCAATCAACTAAAGTGAAGATGAGTAGTTACAGTGCAGGTTAAGGTTACTTGCTTGAGCTGTTGTGAATAATACAGACTGGAGGAGTTATTCCTGAAGTTCCTGCAAGTAGTAGGGTCAGCTGTGGAAAACAAAACCAAACCAAGCCAAAAGGAGAACACCGGTAGGCCTTAGATCCAGACTTTGTGACTCTGTTGGCTCTAAAATAACATGATATAGCTGTGGTTACCTTATGATTGAAACAGCATCATGCCCTGTGTCTCAAGCTGAATGCTGCTGTTTCAAGTGTACCTCTCTTTTTTTTTTGGCTTTTATCTCCTTTCCATGGAGCAAACTGAAATGCCTTTTCATTGCTTTGTTCCAGCAGTAAGGACAGAGGGTCAATCATATAGAATCACAGAATCATAGACTCACCAGGTTGGAAGAGACCCACTGGATCATCAGCTCTCCAAAGCGCAGTCCTCGAGCTCCCTGTCCCAGAGGGTTCGCTCCACCTTCAGCAAAACCACCCCCAAGTGAGTGCCAAGGGATGCTGTTACAGATACTTTGGAATGACTGCAGTGGTCTGGGGGTTCGAGGAGAACTAAAAATAGACTTCTGGACCCAGTTCTGGGAGCAGCCTGGATTTACTACCCTGTCAATTCTCACTTGATCAGTGCTGTAGCAGCACTGCAAAATGGATAATGAGCATCTTAAGGTTGGGGAAGAAACGCTTTGGGAGGTGGGTAAGACTTGGGTGAATGACCCCTAGGAAAGGGAGGGTATTAGGCCTCTGTATCACAAATAGATGGGTTCTTCTCCTAAGGGACAGGGGACAGGACGAGAGGGAATGGCCTCAAGCTCCACCAGGGGAGATTTAGACTGGACATTAGGAAAAAGTTCTTCACAGAAAGGCTGATTGGGCAGTGTCAGAGGCTGTGCAGGGGTGGGGGTTGAGTCCCCTTCCCTGGAGGGGTTTAAGGGACGGGTGGCTGAGGTACTGAGGGACATGGGTTAGTGATTGATAGGAATGCCCTGGTGGAACAGCTTAGCTACAAATGAGAAGTTTGCACTGAGGGAACCCGAATGGTTGCAACATACTGCTTTACACCCCAGGGGCACTGAGTTCCAGCTAAATATTGCCAATCCACTCTATTGAACTGTTTTCCTCTGTTACTCTAGCTGCGTCGGAAAGCTCTAACAAACACGTGTGAAGACTCACCAGGCTTTGCCTAGATGAAGCATCATGAACTAGGGGATATCTGACCACTGGCAGCCACTGGAAAAAAGCTCCAGAAAGCCCCAGCACCATCACCCAAAACTAAAACCAATCCAAATCACCGTGCATGAGTCAGGCACTCTGAATTCCTCTGTTTCAGCAGCATAGCTGTGACAGAGAAAAGCAACAAAGCTGGTGAGGGGCTTAGAGCACCAGCCTTGCGAGGAGCAGCTCAAGGAGATGGGGTTGTTTAATTTGTAGAAAAGGAGGCTGAGGGGACACCTTATCATTCTCTACAAGTACCTGAAAGAAGGTTGTAGCGAAGTGGGGACTGGTCCATTCTCCCTGGTAGCCAGTGACAGGACAAGGGGGAATGGCCACAAGTTGTGCCAGGGAGATTTAGGTTGGATATTAGGAGGAATTTCTTTACTGAAAGGGTTGTGAAGCATGGGAAGAGGCTGCCCAGGGAGGTGGTTGAGTCATCATCCCTGGAGGGGTTTAAAAGAGGATTAGTAGATGTCATACTTGGAGACGTGTTCTAGTGTCAGACTTAGCAGGGCTGGATCTATGGTCGGAGTTGATGATCTTAAAGATCTTTTCCAACTGAAACCCTTTTATGATCTGTGAGAGCAGAGTAATTCTGGAAAGCCTCCTGGCGGATGATGCTGCTATGTCCAGTAGTGATAGACCTGAAGTTCCTGGTCCAGCTACTACTCTGCATTGCAGACTGTCCACAGGGACAGCCTGAGCTGCATCTGGGTGGGAAGAATCCAGATAAGCATAGAGTAAAGTCTGCTCACTCCCAGTAAGGGCAATGCAAGGTCCCTGCTGTCACTGCCCAGCACTGTCCATGAGCAGGTACAGTACCACCCACCACCTGCCCAGCAAGGAAAAGCCCGATTAACCCAGATGTGAACTAAGAGCACGTCCCTGAACTCCAACAACTCAAGCACACCCAATATATTTATTTATTTTTATTTTAGCAGATGGACAGGAGCAGAGACGCTGTGGTCTCTGAGAGAACTTTGGCTTTCCACTTGCTTCAAAATAAGATAAGGCAAAAGAGAGTTATCTAATCTCCACGAAGCAGATTCATACCTTATCAGGGCCTATAAAAAGTGAAAAAGATGGCTCAAAATTTCCCTATGCTGGCATTTTTAACAGGAAAAGTGTTTGTCCAGAGGCAGTTATAAATTCAAGTAAGCTGTGTGAAGTTGCTATAAACTTTTAAATTATAACCTTTAAAAGAGACGATAAAATTACTTCCCTTTGAATTAAGACTGGTGCTCCACTTCACTCAACGCATTTATCAATAGGCCACAATCAGTAGCTGTGCCACGTGTTTTAAATAAAGGTAGTTCTGTATTAATTTTCTCCCCACGTGAGTTTTTTTGCAACCACATCACTTTTTAATCTTAAGTTTGCTGTAGGGGGATACTGGGCAACGAGTAATGACATGAACACAGGGCAACAAGGGACAAAGGGCAGGCACCACAGTACACTTCATTTGTCTGACAGCAGGCAGAAAATAAGAGATTTTTAAAGAGACCTTTACCAGCGGGGTTTGACTTCAGAGCAGTTGTGGTAGCTGAAATCTTCTCATCAGGTCTGCGGCCACCTGTTTGTGGAACCTTCCCCAGGAAAAGAGAAGCTGCTGCTTTAAAAACAGGGACATGATGGGGACCTTTCTTCCCTCTGAAGCTGGCACAAGAGTGCAGTGAGCCAGGCAGCGATGTCTGAAGGAGTCTCAGGGAATATCATCTTTACAGACTACCCACATGGATGTTCTCCCATTCTCTCTGGCTGTGTTTCTGCACTCCAGACTTAAACAAACTCAGGATCTCTAAACGATTGATAAAACCAGCAGTGCTGTAATCAGCGCTCTGAATCCTAAATCGTTTCAGGACCTGGTTACTGTTCATCCTTTCAATAGTGCTTGGTTGAAAAAGCAGCCAAGTAAGCAGTAGAAAATACTGTGCTGTAAGCAGGGCATGTCCAGCTCCCATTGGCACTTGGGCATGACCCTGGCTTCGGTGTAGTGTAGCTGAGACATTGGAAGGTGGAGGAGCTGGGGGAGACCAGGTGTTGCCAGGACGCCGAACACAAGCCCAGTGTTCTGCTGTGCCCAGGGGCAGCTCGTGGTATCTAGCTGAGGAGCTTGGACCCCTTTGAGAAAAATCTAGGCCAGACTGACTGCAAAACCTCAGCAGTGGAAGCTGCTTTTAAGTTGAGGCTCTCATGACCCCAACTTGGCTGATCCCAATTTGACCTTGGACACCCCTTGTCACTGTGGACTTGCCTGGTGAGCACTAGAGTGTGACTAATCCTGGATGCTCTTCCCAAACCTGATCCTGATGCTGACTTTCTGACTCAACTTTCTGACTTGTCCTTTTATGCCGTTTATCCTTGTGGTCTTTTCTGATAATGTGGACTCTTAGTTGAACCTGCCTAACATCACTGGACTTGCTTTAGTCACTTGCCGCTCTGTACTGTGGGAAGATCCACAGGCCAGTGAAACCATTGCTCCTGTCAGATTCGTTCAGCTACTGCCTCTCCTTGCCCTGGAGAACAGCCTGCATTGCTGCTCCTTGGAAAACAGGGTCTTTAAATCCCAGCCAACACACAGGTTGAGCTGTGAATTTGCCTTGATCCATAAAATTCATCAAGAGACCTGTCAAGGATCATAGAATCATAGACTAGTCTGGGTTGGAAGGGACCTGAAAGATCATCTAGTTCAAACCCCCCTGCCATGGGAGACACCTCCCACTGGTTCAGGGTGTCTGAGGTTCATCCAACCTGGCCTTGAACACCTCCACAGCAGAAAGCCTGGGAAGCCCTGTTGCAAAGCTCCTTTCTGGGTTACATCACTCCTTAGCAGAATAAATCCTCCCTGTAGGCCATCTGCATTAAAGCCAACCCTGCCAGTGAAATCACTGCGTGATCAGTGTAAACACCTCTGCTGGAGGGCTGGTACCAACCTGGGAACGGTGCCGCACACCTAAGGGGACCTCTTGCCCCATGCTCAGCCTGAGGGGAACCAACACATCCTCCCAGACCACACAGAATCATAGAATCATAGAACAACCAGGTTGGAAGAGACCCATCGGATCATCGAGTCCAACCATTCCCATCAAACACTAAACCATGTCCCTCAGGACCTCATCTACCCGTGCCTTAAACACCTCCAGGGAAGGTGAATCAATCACCTCCCTCAGCAGCCTATCCCAATGCCCAATGACCCTCTGTGTGAAAAACTTCCTCCTAATCTCTAGCCTAAATCTCCCCTGGTGGATCTTGAGGCCATTCCCTCTTGTCCTGTTCCCTGTCACTTGGGAGAAGAGCCCAGCTCCCTCCTCTCTACAACCTCCCTTCAGGTAGTTGGAGAGAGTAATGAGGTCTCCTCTCAGCCTCCTCTTCTCCAGGCTAAACAACCCCAGCTCTCTCAGACGCTCCTCATAGGGCCTGTTCTCCAGCCCCTTTACCAGCTTCGTTGCTCTGCAACGAAGATGTAGATGTTCACATCCTACAAGCCGTGAAGTATAATGCAACTTAAATATACCCCAGTGTGTCCTTATCTGGTAAAATGTTCCCCATGGGCTGTTTTTTTCTCCAACTGCACAACCAAAATGGACCTTGAGCACTGGAAGTGCCTTGTACTTCCCACCCATGGTCAGAGGAGTTACCCCTTCAGTCCCTCGACACATGGTTCCAGTGGGGCTTAAGATTTAAGACTCACCTATGCTGCCAAAAACTTTCACCATTTGAATCATAGGTTCTTATCAGTTCAAGCAGCTGAGAAACCAGGTCCTGGCCCAGCTGCAATGTGCACTCACTGGTGAGGAAACCGATCACTTCCAAGTTGTAACCACCTATCACTATGGTAACCTCATAATTGACATTTCTGGGGTATTACAGAGCCTGAAAGTCATAAACTTAATGAAAGTATGTTTTTATTGCACTTCAGCTTCTTCTCTGATTAAATCAAATTTGCATAATGGAAAGTTATTACATTTCCCTGTTTCTAATTTCCCTTTCTCCCCCCCTCCTTTTTACTTCTTTTGCCAAGTCTGTCTAAGGTTTTGCTGGTAGTGAAAGCTGTTGAAGGTCGCCTAAGCTATGGTTTCACTGAAAAATGTTTTTAATAATTTGTGTCAGAGGAGCCCAGGAAGTGGACCCCTGAGAGCGGCCAGCCTTGTGGTGCTTTGAAATGTCTCTCTTTCTTCTCAGTAATGAGAGAACTGCAGCACCTATACGTTATTAAGTGGTTGTTGCAAGAGAGAGGTGTTGGAAGCACAGTGAAAGGTAATTTATCAAGGAGAGATGAAGCATGCTGCTCTTCCCCAGCCTTGCCCCCGTGCCACCTTTGCAAAGCATTTTAAGCAGTGTGTATGTTTTTATTTTCAATAAACAAAAGCTCACATCTCTGCCAGCAAGTAAATGATAACGTGTTCCTCGCCGGGTTGAGTGACGACAGTTCCTCAATGCAGGTTAAGCATAACAGCCCTGGGAGAAGATTTGTTTTACTTGGCTTCTCCAGGAGAGTGGAACAAACTGTTCTCCAGGCAAAACAGACACTGAACAGGTCCCTGGTGTTGGAGAGTCAGACCTACTGCCTACTAACCTAATGCCTACTTGGGCATTGGAATAGGCTGCCCAGGGAAGCAGTTGATTCACCTTCCCTGAAGGTGTTTAAGGTGTGGGTGGATGAGGTCCCGAGGGACTTGGTTTAGTGTTTGATAGGAATGGTTGGACTCGATGATCCGGTGGGTCTCTTCCAACCTGGTTGTTCTATGATTCTATGATTCTACTGAGGGTTTTACATTTCTTTTGTTTCCCAATGGATCCCACACATCAAAAAATGACCTGTGTAGGCTACAAGAGTTCAAGGGCAACAGTTTGAGTCTCTGTTCTCCAAACGAAGCCCCAGAGTTTGTGTAGGTGAACATAGAGAGCCCCAGCTCCATCCTGGCCTGTGACTATGGGAGTCGTTGCCTGTCCTTTGTGGCTGGTGCAATACAGTGGGATGGGGAGCAGGCAGCGTTCTTATGTCGTCAGGTCTCCTCCACCATGTAGTCCCTAATTCTCAAGGTGCTCACTTCCCAAATCTTGCTTCAAGCACTGCTGAACAGAGCCCTCTATGAGCAGGAAGGAGCACATCCAAACAACCTGGCTTGTATCGGAAATGGAGTGACCAGTAGGTTCAGGGAGGTTCTTCTCCCTCTGGACTCAGCACTGGTGAGGCTGCTCCTTGAATCCTGTGCTCAGTTGTGGACCCCTCAGCACAAGAAGGATATTGAGGCTCTGGAGTGAGTCCAGAGAAGAACCACGAAGCTGGTGAAGGGGCTGGAGAACAGGCCTTATGAGGAACAGCTGAGAGAGCTGGGGGTGTTTAGCCTGGAGAAGAGGAGGTTGAGGGGAGACCCCGTTGCTCTCTACAACTCCCTGAAAGGAGGTTGTGGAGAGGAGGGAGCTGGGCTCTTCTCCCAAATGACAGGGGAGGACAAGAAGGAATGGCCTCAAGCTCTGCCAGGGGAGATTTAGGCTAGAGATTAGGAGGAAGCTTTTCACACAGAGGGTCATGGGCATTGGAATAGGCTGCCCAGGGAGGTGATTGATTCACCTTCCCTGGAGGTGTTTAAGGGACGGGTAGATGAGGTGCTGAGGGACATGGTTTAGTGTTTGATAGGAATGGTTGGACTCAGTGAACTTGTTGTTCTATGATTCTATGATTCTATGAGATGTCTGGCCTTGGGACTTGGGGGCCAGACATCCTTCTCCCAGCCAGCACACTGGGATGTCCCATCATGTTTGCTGTTATTAGCACAGTGATGCTGTGAATACTGCCATCAGTTATGCACCATGTTTCAACAGGGCACGAAGAAGTGGGAGAAGAGAATTTTGGCCTTTCAGGACCTTGAGTTCAAATCATACTTATCCTCCTCAATGTTCAGCATACTGTTTCATTACTGTGAGGATGCGGACGCTCTGGCCCATGTTACCCAGAGAATCAAGGAGGTGTTCAAGGCCAGGTTGGATGGGGTTTTGAGAACCCTGATCCAGTGGGAGGTGTCCCTGCCCATGGCAGGGGGTGGAACTGGATAGATTTTAAGGGCCTTTCCAGCCCAAACCATTCTTTGCATTGCATCTGTGAGTATGCATGGCAGGAATATCACACTGCATGAATGTAGTGAGGAGGAGTGGAAAGAGAATATCCCGGGCACTACCAGAGCTGTGCCTGTTTGCTCTCAGGCAGAGAGGGACCAGCTACGAAGCACCAGCTCCTTGGTGAACACACAAGCCAATGCTCCTTTCACACAGGAAAAATGAAAGAAAAATGTTTCAGCTTTCTGTGAAATTTCCAGCCCCTACTCCAAAGTCCAGAAGGGTAGGAATTATTCAAAGAATAAGTCTCCAGTGCTTCTCCTTTTAACAGAATGAGGCCTTTTCTGTTCAGCTCAGTTTCAGAAATAGCTATGTTGTGTGGATGAAACACAGCACAATCGTAGAATTGTAGTATCATAGAATCATAGAATAGTTTGGCTTGGAAGCGACCTTAAAGGTCACCAAGTTCCAACCCCCTGTCATAAGCAGGGACACCTCCCAGTAGCTCAGGCTGCTCAAGACCCATCCAACCTAGCCTTGAAGCTCCAGGGATGGGGCAGCCTCAGCATCCCTGGGCAACCTGTTCCAGTGCCTCTCCGCTCTCCGAGTGAAGATATTCCTTCTTATATCTAATCTAGATCTGCCCCTCTCCAGTTTATACCCAGAATGGTATAACAATAATGGAATAATGAATGGTTCAGCCTGTACCAGAACCTTGACATGGAAAACTTCAGCCTCAGAGGTTCAAGTCTGAAATCACAAAGAGAGGAGGAACTTGAGCTGAGGGATAAACTTAGTAGAGGCATTTTGGACCTCTTCAGAGACCATGTCCAAGCCCCACACGTGAGGGTGGCTGGGGTGCTCCTGTTTTCTGTGCCTTGGACAGTATCATACTGCCAGCCTTTCCTCAGATGCATTCCCAGCAAGCTCTTCCTGGGACCAAGACTCCTCCAGAATACAGCAAGGTCTTGCAGAGGGCATGGTGAGAATAGAACATGAGACCTCCTTGCTGGTATTGCCCCTCCTGGCCACCAACAGCCTCATTTCTCCCAGAGCAGGGCAGCATCACCTGTCACATCCAGTGGAGCACAGGGGCAGTCTCTCCTGAGGACAGTGTGCCTGATCCTACCCTTGCTCCAGCTTAACCAGAAGCTGAGGCCCGCGAAGCAGCAGTCAATGATGTGCCACGGAGGCCGTGTCAGCAGGGCAGGCTGCCGTTGGCTCATAGCAGAGTGTGACAGCAATTGCTTCAGTCATAAAAATGAAAATCAATAAAACTGGAGCACTAAGTTACTGAGCAAGTCAAGCACTTGTTTAACAGTGAGAGAGGGCAACCTCATTGGGAAGGCTTTAACAGTCCCTGTGGAGCCTGGCAGAGGACGGGAGCCAAGGTTGCCATTCCCTTGGTAAGCATGGATATCCCTTATCTAGAGGGGAACGACCATCTACAACGCCAGTTTCAAGCAAGGTGAGAGCATCCCTAAGGAGCCAACCTACACCGTAACCCTAGAGCTCTGCTGTGCTTGTACTGCGCTCAGCATAGAATCATAGAACAACCAGGTTGGAAGAGACCCATTGTATCATCGAGTCCAACCATTCCTATCAAACACTAAACCATGTCCCTCAGCACCTCATCTACCTGTGCCTTAAACACCTCCAGGGAAGGTGAATCAATCACCTCCCTGGGCAGCCTGTTCCAATACCCAATGACCCTCTGTGTGAAAAACTTCCTCCTAATCTCTAGCCTAAATCTCCCCTGGTGGAGCTTGAGGCCATTCCCTCTTGTCTTGTCCCCTGTCATTTGGGAGAAGAGCCCAGCTCCCTCCTCTCTACAACCTCCTTTCAGGGAGTTGTAGAGAGTAATGAGGTCCCCTCTCAGCCTCCTCTTCTCTAGGCTAAGCACCCCCAGCTCTCTCAGATGCTCTTCATAGGGTCTGTTCTCCAGCCCCTTCACCAGCCTCGTTGCTCTTCTGTGGACTTGCTCCAGAGCCTCAACATCCTTCTTGTGCTGAGGGGCCCACAACTGAACACAGGATTCAAGGAACGGCCTCACCAGTGCTGAGTCCAGAGGGAGAATCACCTCCCTGGACCTGCTGGTCACACCATTTCTGATACAAGCCAGGATGACATTGGCCTTCTTGGCCACCTGGGCACACTGCTGGCTCATGTTCATTTGGCTGTCGACCAACACCCCCAGGTCCCTCTCCTCCTGGCAGTTTTCCAACCAGACTTCTCCCAGTCTGTAGTTCTGCATAGGGTTGCTGTGCCCCAAGTGCAGGACCCGGTATTTGGCCATGTTAAACCTCATGCCTCATAGTGAGATTAAAGCCTCTGCCCTGCAGCAGAGAGGATCGATCTCGGTGAAAGGACCTGGGCACAACCTGCTGCCCCCGAGCATCCAGCCTGCAGCATCTCATCTATCCCAGACCCTGAGACATGGTGCTGGGAGGCTGGAGGAGAGCTGGCCACGCTGCCAGGACTGCTGCATAGATCATTTGTCAGCCAGTCCCACAAAGGGGCTGGCCCCTTATCACTAACAGATAAAAAATTCTGAATCTAAAATGAAAAGTGGAAGGGAAATGATATTTCTTAATCCTTTGTGCAAGTCTAATAGGTGGAAAGACCTCCCATTTATAACTGACAACCCCAACATTAATTGCCTTGCCTGGCCCAGCCCATTTCTAATAGTCCTGGGCAGCTGATTGCTATTTCTTACAGACTTTGCTAACAATAATGATAAAGGAGCTAAAAACTGTCTGGCACGAAGCCCCTGCCACTCTCCTAAGTGCCAATCCATGTGGAGAATTTAGAGGAGGGTCAAGAATCTTTGTTGAAATTTGTGTTGCCACCCAATTCCCCCCAGGACAATCTGCCTGCTGGAGACACCCCTGACCTGAAGCAAGGGGGTGCCTGGGACCAGGGTACAGGAATGTGACACTGCTGACACAGCACTTTGCAAATGCCTACAAGCCTCTGGAGAAGCACTTGGCAAACTTGAAGCTCCAGAGATTTATCAGAAGCATGACATGAAATTTTAAGAACAGATGGAGGATTCAAAGGCTGAAACAGTGCAGCCTGAGGCAGCTGAGGTGCAGTGGAGCACCACCTGCTGCTGTTCCGGGAGAGTATGGAGTCCACCCAGGAGCCACTTTGTATCCAACAGCCTTGCATACAGATCCTTGGATACCCAGGGTGTCTCAAACAGTGCCAGATATCTGCTTGGATGACTGAATCAAACTCTAGGTGTCAGCATTTTGGTTTCTTCCTGCCCTTAATGAAGAGTTTTACAAGCTCAGCACCTCCCGCAGAGTCTCTCCCTAACATGGGTCACTGGAAGAAAAGGTCAGCCCAGAACTGCCAAATGTTCAAATACCCTATGTTGCTTCTTAGAGGAGAAAACCTGTTCCTGGAGCCCAGGCAAGTCTAAGTATCTCTGGGTCCATGCTGGTCTATGCTGCTCTAACTCTTTTTGTACCAGTGGTCTGGAAATCACTTCTTACACCAGACAGTTTCTAGGATAAAGGATGAAGAGAAAACATACCTATTGTGCTCCTAAGCACAATAAGTCCTAGGAAAGAAGTGATGTGATTCAGGAACTGATTTACAGAGACACAAAGAGCTGTGCTTACATTTTCTCATATCACAGGTCAGGTTCCAGAAGTTTCTTTCTGCTCCATCCATCTAGCTGTCAGAATGCTTGCACAGCCCAGTGGCTGGGATCCAATGCTTGCCACTAAACTTTCACTTCTGATGCTGCTTTCATTCACACGGGCAGTGATATGGACACACACATCTCTGTGTATCTCACCTCTTCCTGGGACTCTGCTCTGATTCAGGTCCTGTGGCTGAGGAGGAACCAGGCATCCAGACTTGTTATTCTTCCTGAGGAGCAGTTGAATTCCTCAGCTATCTTTAGATATGCTGATGCCCATAGATAAGCAAGAGAGAGTTATCTCCTGTCTCCTGTGTAGATAGTAAACAGAAGCTGGTACAAAGACTCCTGATGCTTAACTACAAACACATCAGTGATTAATGGGAGGAAAACATTTGCTCTCCAATAGGTAGAGGTGGACCTAGGTACAATGCTTAAGAAACATGTGTCAGTGAAAGGCACATAACACAAGGACATTGGACCAGTCTGAGAGTGATGGTGTGTTGGACTCGCAGTTGCCTCAGGGTACCAGGGAAGGGCAACAGAACCACACTGTCAGGAGCACTCAGCTCTTCATATTTGAAGGAACTAAAGCTGATGAGTTGCTCCCCATGACTTGATCCTCTTTGCTGTGCTCAAATGATCGCTTAACATGTCTCAGGGAAGGGGATGTGGGGTTTAGGTGAGTAGCAATGACATCTTGGACCACTCTGTCTGTGCTCCACATAGACCTGCAACAAGCCCTGACCTGCAGAGTAGGTCACTTTGTTCCATCTGTGCTGGGATGTTAATGATGCAGAGCAGCACACTCCTGCGCTGAGGGTGGTGCTACCCCTCTCTTAAGGCACAGCACCTTGATCCTTGAGAACTGTTCCTGTAACCCCATCCTCTAAAATATCTACAACGTCTCCTCTGCTGTGAGGGTGGCAGCTCCTTAGGAAGAACTCTTTGTTATGTAGGAGCCCTGACAAGGAACAGAAGATGCTACTGGATAAAGGAGCCTTGCGGGACAGCTGTCCTGCCCGATCCAACAAGCTTCTACCTCTAAGCTCCTTGGGATACAAATGCAGGCAGGAAGCTGTGCTGGAAGATAGTGAAGGCTGTGAAGTTGGACCTGTGGGAAGGAAGAGGTCCTTTGCTCCAGGCAGTATCCTTCACTTGCTCATCATCATGAGCAGTGGTCAGAAAATATGTGTCACAGTCATGACTGACAAGAACTGAGGCAATGCATGAAATTGGTCTCAATTTTGCTGGAAATGCACTTGGTGATGTGGAAATGCTCTGCCTGGCTGGGGAGAGATTCGGTCACCCACATCTGATGATGCCCATGGCTGTCTGAGACATCCACGCAGGGCAAGCAGACGTGACACAGCATCAGCAGGAAGATCAATGCCCTTCTGGAACGATGACTGGAGGATCTCTGCTATCGCTGAATACCCACAGGGTCTAAAATGACACTAATCATCCCTGATTGGTTAAAATATGTCACAAGCTTCAGAAAAGTGGCACTGAAACCAAAGAAGCAAAAAAAAAAAAGAAAAATCCAAGAAAGACAGAATTTTAAAAAGCAGGGAGTTTTCTTAATGGATTATTCTTAAATAGACATATTTTAATTCCAACATGTTACAACACAAGCTTCTGATATCCTTCCAGAAGCAAGATCCCTGTCCTTCTCTGACCTCCAGCTCAAAGAAGTCCTTTTTACCATCATGCTTGGTGCCTGATAAAGACAGGAAAAATGGGTCAGTATTCAGGTGGACACAGTGGTGTGGCAACCAGAGTAACCACTCCAGTCAGGAACAGGTTAAATTCTGTGTAGCAGATGGAATTCACATCAAAACCTTTTGTGTTACTAAAGAAGCTCTTTCACATCCAGATTTCTTCTGTGTATTTTAGATGATCTTTTAAGAGCTAAACAAAACACTAACTAGTGTCTTTTAAACAGATGTGACCTTTATCAAGATTCTTTTTCCCACATAAGAGTTAGTGTATTTTAGTGTCATTTTATTGTCTTTAAGGCTTGGGAAGAGAGCATCTGGAGAACAGGATTTTAAAATATCTAGTGAGCAGAAATCCAGTATTGACCAGAGGCTGGATTACCAGCAGAGCTGGGATTCCTTTGCATGTTCCCGAAGGCTGTGAAACCTTCTCTTCATTGTAAGGGAGCAGATGGCAGCTGTGCTCAGATGTGGAGAGGTTACATTGCCAGTGAGACAACCCATGAGAAGCAAACAAAACCCTTACAAGCTTGTTTTTGAACAAAATAGATCTTAGCAAGAAATTCTTTCCTGTGAGGGTGGTGAGGCACTGGCACAGGTTGCCCAGAGAAGTCATGGTTGCCCTGTCACTGGAGGTGTTTCAGGCCAGCTTGGATGGGACTTGGAGCAATCTGATCTAGTGAAAGGCGGCCCTGCCCATAGCAGGAGGGTTGGAACTGGATGGGCTTTAAGGTCCCTCCCAATCCAAATCATTCTATGATTCTTTTGGAAGAATATTCAATATGAACTCCGTATCCCCAAGTAAGGGATACTGCATTATCTCTCCAAACTCTGGAATCCTCTGGCCTCTTCTGATTATGCCTCCACACCAGCTGGAACCAGTGGCTGCTATCCCCTCTGCTGCTCAGGTGAGTTCTATGGGCTTCTGTTTGCTGTAAAAGTGGCTGATCCCTTTTCAAGTTCCCCCTTTCTGGCTGGTGTAAGAGGTGATTTCCAGGTCGCTGGAACAAAAAGAGTTATAGCAGCATAGACCAAGTAATGTTTAGACTTGCCTAGGCCCCAGGAATAGGTTTTCTCCTCTGATAAGTGCTGAGGCCTTCTCAATATCATCTCTCTGTCAAGAACAGGACTGTTCGAAGTAGACAAGGAAACCCTTGCTGTGGTGCAACCGGTGCTCAACATCAGCCGTTCCCATCCTGCTGTCTGCTGAGACTGGAACAGGTCCAGGGCACCTGGATTTCACTACCACCACGAGATGAAAGGCAGAGAGTGTGTGAAGCACAAGATAGGTGCAACAGGGAGGGACTAAACACTAGAGAGCTCTAGCAAGAAAGGAAGCAGTAATCCCTTGGCTGCTTGACAGAAACCTGCCAATTTTGCAGCAAGTACTGATTCCAGCCTGCAGAGTTGGATAGGATTGTCCCAAATAACCGGTTTTCCATCAGAAAATTCCCACTTCTCTGCCTTTTGGCAAGAGCATAAACCTGGACAGCCCTTGCTGAGAAAGAGCTGCTGCCTCCTACTTAAAGGAGCATTGCCCAGGGATTAGAGATGTAGGGTAGAGCAGATGACCTTAAAGGAGCACATATTGATGGATCTGCAGAGGAAAATCTCCAGTAGGAGGCTAGGGAGCCTCACTCAAGTACACTGTGATGGGACATGCTCAAGGGTACAGGAAGGTGACGGAACTGGGGTTGAACACCCTCAAACTGGCTAAAAATCCCATACTGGGATTTAAGTCCTAGAGTGTCTGTCAGCTCTGGATACCAGTAGGACTTGTTAGCAAAAATCATAGAATCATAGAACAACCAGGTTGGAAGGAACCCATTGGATCCTCTAGTCCAACCATTCCTATCAAACACTAAACCAAGTCCCTCAAGACCTCATCCACCCGTGCCTTAAACACCTTCAGGGAAGGTAACTCAACCACCTCCCTGGGCAGCCTATTCCAATGCCCAATGACCCTCTGTGTGAAGAACTTCCTCCTAGAGCAACGAGGTCAAGTCTTTGACACATCATTAGGGACAACATTTCCTGCTCAGGTCTGCCATCATGAGCATTGGGGGATCTTGGCACTCCAAGATGTGCCAGCACCACAAGAAAAGCTGGACCTGCATGGGAGCAGCTGCCCCTAGGCTACTGGTAGGTACATAAGGAGGGAGATCATAGAATGGTTTGGGTTGGAAGGGACCTTAAAGCTCATCCACTTCCAACTCTCTGCAATGGGACACCTCCCACTGGATCAGGCTGCCCAAGTCCCATTCAACCTGGCCTTGAACACCTCCAGGGATGGGGCAGCCACAGCTTCCCTGGGCAACCTGGACCAGAGCCTCCCCACCCTCGTTGTGAAGAATTTCTTCCTATAGAAATCTTAGGCTAAGTCTAAGTCTAGTCTAAGTCTGCCCCTCTCAAATTCAAAGCCATTCCTCCTCATCACTTAATGCCCTTGGAAAAAAGTCCCTCCCCAGCTTTCTTGACCCTGGCTCTCCAGCATTTGTGATGCGCTGGGAGCATAATGGCAGAGGCTTAAAGGGCAGATCTGCACATGCCTCAGTTTCCCCAGTGGTTTAGAAGGGGTCTGAAGGACTGTGGCTAGAGGAGCCCATTTCTATGGTTCAGGGGCAGACAGCAGCTAGGGTCCTGCACTTGGGGCACAACAACCCTATGCAGAGCTACAGACTGGGAGAAGCCTGGCTGGAAAAATGCCAGGAGGAGAGGGACCTGGGGATGTTGGTCGACAGCCGACTGAAGATGAGCCAGCAGTGTGCCCAGGTGGCCAAGAAGGCCAATGGCATCCTGGCTTGGATCAGAAATGGTGTGACCAGCAGGTCCAGGGAGGTGATTCTCCCTCTGGACTCAGCACTGGTGAGGCTGCTCCTTGAATCCTGTGTTCAGTTCTGGGCCCCTCACCACAAGAAGGATGTTGAGGCTCTGGAGCAAGTCCAGAGAAGAGCAACAAAGCTGGTGAAGGGGCTGGAGAACAGGCCCTATGAGGAGCGGCTGAGAGAGCTCGGGGTGTTTATCCTGGAGAAGAGGAGGCTGAGAGGAGACCTCATTACTCTCTACAACTACCTGAAGGGAGGTTGTGAAGAGCAGGGAGCTGGGCTCTTCTCCCAAGTGACAGGGGACAGGACAAGAGGGAATGGCCTCTAACTCCACCAGGGGAGATTTAGGCTGGAGATTAGGAGGCGGTTTTTAACGCAGAGGGTCATTGGGCATTGGAATAGGCTGCCCAGGGAGGTGGTTGATTCACCTTCCCTGGAGGTGTTTAAGGCACAGGTAGATGAGGTCCTGAGGGACATGGTTTAGTGTCTGATAGGAATGGTTGGACTCGATGATCCGATGGGTCTCTTCCAACCTGGTTGTTCTATGATTCTATGATTCTAGGAAAGCAGCTGAGTGACCGCAGTGTCGGGCTGAGCTGCTGCTCAGGGTCACCGCAGGGGCCCTTCCCTCACTGTCGGCTCCACGTTGGTGCAGGGTCGGCGAGGATGCGTGTGCCAGGCTGCGGGACCGGAGATGCTCGAGGCTGGGGGGGCTGCGGTGGATGGAGAGGTGCTGCGGGGCTGTGCCGCTCCGTGCTGGGCTGTCCCTGCCCTCTAGCGGTGTCCCCGCCGCCTCCTGCTCCAGGCGATGCTCTCGCTCCACTCTCACCCTTCTCCCGTCCCGTTCCCATCCTGCTCTCAGCCTCTTGCAGCTCTCTCTCATCCCACTCCCACCCTGGTCCCATCCCACTCTCAGACTGCTCACAACCTGCTCTCAGCCTTTTCCAGCCGGCTCCCATCCCTCTCCCATCCTGCTCTCAGCATAGAATCATAGAATCACCAGGTTGGAAGAGACCCACCGGATCATTGAGTCCAACCATTCCTACCAAACAATAAACCATGTCCCTCAGCACCTCTTCCATCTGTGCCTTAAACACCTCCAGGGAAGGTGAATCAACCCCCTCCCTGGGCAGCCTCTGCCAGTGCCCAATGACCCTTTCTGTGAAAAACTTTTTCCTAATCTCCAGCATAAATCTCCCCTGGTGGAGCTTGAGGCCATTCCCTCTCGTCCTGTCCCCTGTTCACTTGGGAGAAGAGCCCAGCTCCCTCCTCTCTACAACCTCCTTTCAGGTAGTTATAGAGAGCAATGAGGTCTCCTCTCAGCCTCCTCTTCTCCAGGATAAACACCCCCAGGCTAAACACCGCAGCATCTTCAAGCCTGTTCCAATCCCTCTCCCATCCTGCTCTCAGCCTCTTCTGGATCACTCTCACCCTGTTCCCATCCTGCTCCCATCCTGCTCCCATCCTGCTCTCAACCTCTTCCAGCTCTCTCTCATCCCACTCCCACCCTGGTCTCATACCTGCTCTCTGTTTCCTCTAGACTGTTTTCACCCTGCTCCCATCCCGTTCCGGTCCCTCTCCCATCCTGCTCTCAGCACCTTCCATCCTGCTCCCATCCAATTCTTACCCTGCTCTCATCCTTCTCCCATCCCTCTCCCATCCTGCTCTCAGCCTCCTCTGGCTCTCTCTCACCCCACTCCCACCCTGGTCCCATCCCACTCTCAGACTGCTCCCAACCTGCTCTCAGCATCTCCAAGCCTGCTCCCATCCTGCTCCCATCCCATTCTTACCCTGCTCTCATCCTTCTCCCATCCCTCTCCCATCCTGCTCTCAGCCTCCTCTGGCTCTCTCTCACCCCACTCCCACCCTGGTCCCATCCCACTCTCAGACTGCTCCCAACCTGCTCTCAGCCTCTTCCAGCTCTCTCTCACCCCACTCCCACCTTAGCCCCATCCTGCTCTCCCCCTGCTCCCATCCTGCTCTCAGCCCCTTCCAGCCTGCTCCCAGCCCTCTCCTGTCCTGCTCACCCCTCTCTCCCTGTGCCCACCTGAATGGCGGCTGAGCCTGAGCCAAGCAGCCAGGCTAAGGGATTTCCAAGGCCTTTAGGAAGTGAGGGATGACCCTTTCTGCTCTGCTGTCCTCTATTCTGACTCTGCTGGAGAATTTCTACCTGTGAACACATCTTTAGTCATGCTGTGGTCTCGTACTGTGGTGTCTTGGCCTCTTCAGTGTGAGTAACAACAGAGAAAAGGGAAAACTTTTTATTTGGTATCTGGATTAGTTAAATTTCTTCTGCTTCTTGGCTTGAGAATGGAAACAACTTGTAGCAAAGGTAAGATCCATTCTAGGTATTATATTTGGAGTTGCTATTTGGCTCCTGCTGCACCAAAATTTGTCCACTTAACCTTTCTTTTTCCCCATCAAAGCAGGAAATCGGACAAATGCAGCATCAGACTTGTCTGTATTGCCTGAGATGAGGACAGATATTTCACTCACAGAAAGGAATGAAAGAGGAGCTCCAGGAAATAACAGCTGAGCCCAGTTTTTCAAAGAGCGCATATCTCAGGAATTCAGACTCCTCCTCAAACCTGTCTGCTGAAAGAGATGGTAACTGGTCAGGACAATAAGTTTCATTCAGGAACAAGTGCTTCCTGAATATATTATGTGTGTAGCTCGTGTGCTGCCAGCATCTGTACGTGCCACAAAGCCAGGCTGCGAGTGGCTTGGAAATGGAAGTAAAGTGTATATAGCAATGCTGTCTACGGTCTTCCTGTGAGGAGAGGCACTTCTAAAGCTAAACGAATCACACCATAAGGAGGGAGAAAATAGATCATAGAGATGTGGAGGAACAGCTGGAGTAAATTAAGTTAGGTAATTGGAGCAGGATAAGGTAGGTAAGCAGCAAAGCTGGAAGGAGCTATTCTTAGCACAAGCATTTACTCATCAACAAATGCAGTTCTCTTTGCTTCTGGGTGGCCATTTGGCTGAATCTGTTCATTATTCAAAAGCTCATGGTGACACTTGTATGGAGAGTGTCAGACGGGAGCTGGGAGGCTGGGAGCGTGTTGGGAAAGCTGGTGACTGGATGCTGTGGCCTGGAGAACTGGTTTAGCTTTTACTTCAGAACCCAAAGGGGTGATCTTGAAATGTCATCTACCTTTTTTTCCCCCCTGTGTGTGGTTTAGCTTCCCTTACATTCTCCAGGAGCTGTTGAGGACTCCCAAACTGTGATTCAGTAACCAGTAACCTCATCACAGCTCCTGAGAGCCAGGATAGAGCTGCTGTCACCCAACAAAGCTGGCTGCTGCTCAGAGGAGCGGGATCCTACAGCTCAGTTGCTGTGTGCCAGAACCCATTGCAGGCAGAGCTGAAAGGTGAATTGGGATGGTGGGGAGCTGGAGGCAAAGCCCCAGAGACAAAGCAGGCAGACAGCCTTCCCATCATCCTTCCTGCCAGTGGTCCTGAACGCACCACAAGAACAGGGGCTCTGATCTCCAGTGGTAAGGAGGGTGAGGAAGCAGTGCAGGCTGCTTCTGCATCGAAAGCCACTGCAGACGTGCCATTGGCTTGAGACACGTGAAGAGCAGAGCTGTCCCATAGCTGCCATCAGCTGTGCTTGCCTAAAAGCAGTGCCACTTCCAGCTGGCACCCACCTCTACCCATGGTGGCATCAACTTTTCAAGTGTTTGCCAATGACACCCTAGATGGACTATGCCAAAGAGCTCTTGGGCATTTAACCCTACCCTATGGAAGCCCAGGGAGGTGTGCAATGGCTCATTTCCATCTCTGTTGTGCTGGTTGTTGATGGGGCTCCAGGTGTGGATTTTGTTACTTGAGCACAAAGAATCCCTGTCATCTCAGAGAAAAAAATCCAGCAGCCTCAGCCCACCAAGAAAAGCCACTGATTCAGATCTAAGAACCATTTAGGCAAGTTAAGTCTCCTCTATTTGATACAAAAGATCAAGTCACATAAATGGTGGGAGCGAAATAGCAGTGCTCCAGCCTCTTCTTATCCCTCAACTGTAGAACAAAATCCCAGCAAACAATTTAAAGTAAATACCTTCATTAAACACTTAAGTGAAGCAGTTAGGATTACAACCCATCTGTAAACTGGGGAACAGACATTCAGATATAATCTCTATAATCTTGAAAGAGAACAAAGCAAGTGCCAAAGGGACAAGCCTGTGTGTGTAGAAAAGGGAGCTCTCTAACAAAGAGCTGATAAGTAAACAATAACAGGAAGGACTAATTAATGTATAAATATCAAGCCTTCAAACAGTACAGGGTTTGCACTGATGTTGTGGGCAGGGAGAGTGCAGGGATCTGCTGGGGACAGAGCTCTGAGAAATCATGCTTGGGGATGTAGGACTGGACAGGCAGTGACCATCACCAGTGTGACCCTTGTTGTCCCAAAGCCACGTTGCCTCCAGGGCAGGAGGGGAAGTTGCATCCCACAAAGTACTCAGCCCCATGAATACATCCAACCCCGACCGTGACACTGACTTCAACATTCAGGGTAGCATGGAGAAGGTCAAGGCAGCCGTGGCTGGGAGCCATGAGCTGTGTAGGAAATCACGGAGTAAATGCCTCCTTCTTCTGAGAGGAGGGATCAAGCAGAGCTGCTGGTGACAGGAGTCCAAGCTCTTGGCTTGCAATTTAGAATCGTAGAATCATAGAACAACCAGGTTGGAAGAGACCCATTGGATCATCGAGTCCAACCATAACTTCCAGGAGATGTGTGCAGGAGCCTCAGATGCTCTGAGCATTGGGATGGGGCTCCTCAGTGGCACATCCATTTTTTTCTCAGCCGATACCCATACACAAGATGATGCAATTGCAGTAAAGGAGCATCATTAGGACCTTGGCCTTGATGACCATGAAAATCAACACGTGGAAATCATTCCTGTGAAGGCTCTGAAGAGGCTTCCCCAGTAAGATCTTCGTTGCTTCAATTGTATTGTAAGAAAAATCAGAGGCATGTCTTAGTGGGTAAACAGGTGTCTGTCCCTTGGTGTTGTCTCCCCTGAGGTAGGGAGTTTTTATAGAATCATAGAATGGTTTGGGTTGGAAAGGACCTCAAAGATCATCCAGTTCTACCCCCAGCCATGGGTAAGGGCAACTTCTACTGGATCAAGTTGCTCAAAGCCCTATCCAACCTGTCCTTGAACACCTCCAGGGATGGGGCATAGGCATTGCTTCTCTGGGCAACACAGGCCAGGACCTCCTCACTCTCACAGGAAAACATTTCTTCCTAAGATCTCATCTAAGTCTCCCATCGTTTGGCTTAAAACCATTCCTCCTCATCACAGCAGGAAACTTAACAACTGCAACTGACAGATTGGAAACAAATGGTCAAGTCTTTAGATGAACAAGACTTATCTCTGACCTGCCCTGTCACAAGGCGTTTGTCAGGTCTGGGAGAGAAGAGCCCTGAAATCTGAGGAGCAAAGGTGCAGTCTCCCAAGATTTATTTCAGAACATCCCGTCTAATGGCCTGTTCTCCTTATCCCCTTGTTCTGCTCTCATTAAGAACTAACAGCCTAAGGAAATTCTCATCCAAAGAACTTAATTAAGGTGGTGTTAGGGTTGTGAGCACCTAGAAATCATTTAGTCTCTGAAAGTCTAGCTTTCAATTAACAGAAGCTGAGAGAGAGGGGAGCGGGTTCCACTTTGGGACTCAGCCCAGTCTAGAACCAAAGCTGGGTGGCAACTGGTTGACTCCAGAGGCAAGATCCCCAGCTCTCTTGGGGAAGGAGTCCCAGCCCAGCTCTCAGGTAGATTCTGCCCATCTCAAAGCCAGTGGCTGAATGTCCCTTCATTTCATGGGAGGAAAAGACACTTGCAAGTCTGCAAGTCCTCTAAAGGTGCTCAGCCTACCTCTCGAGTAGGAAATTCCCAGGTAGTAAGGAGGATTGGCACGTTAGAGCACTATGGTCCCAATGAACATACCTTAGATGTGTTTAGACAGCAGCCAACTGCAACTCTTTGGGCAAGAGAAAAAGGGAAGCAGCAATACACAGCTCCTCACATGCCTCCAGGCTTCAGGCAGGCTGAGCATCACAGGCCTTCTCACACAGGAGCTGCCTTAGTGTGTCTGATAGCCCTAGGGTATTAGTCAGCCATGGATTTTTCTGAAGCTTTTAAAACCTGTCTGTATTTCTTGTGGTAATGAGCTCCTCACCAATGCAATGTTGAATACATGCATCTATATGGAGCCTGCCATGCTTAGGTAATTTCTTTACTTGCTGGCTTTGCATTACAGAGAAAACCTCAGGACACCTCTGAAAAGTGCAGTGCAAAGTACCCACTCTTCTCCTAATGGATACAAAATTGGTCCTTGCTGGCTGAATCCCCATGAGGAGGGTGGGGGAGAATGTGCTGGAGGATCGGGGTGGTGTTTCACCCATCACTTGCCTCAACTGGAGCCTCAGCATGTCCAATGCATCTGCATCAGCGCACTCCAAGTTATAAGCCGTGAAACCTGGAATCTTTCCAATTACAAATGGAAAATATTAACAGGATGTCCAGAGACTTGTCCAGATGGCTGATGATGATCGACTCCACATTTCAGGGGATTGTTCAGTAGTGAGAAATGCCTGATACAAAGAACCTTCCTCCAAGCCCCTCAAGAACCTCCACCAATGTCTGCTACCAGGGCTCACCAGTGACCACAGCACCTCACATTCAGGACATGCTGCCCTGGCTCAGCCCTGCCTGCTGCTGTCCATTCCCCTCCCATCCTCACACAGCGACCACCCTGGTGCTGCCCCTCCCAGACATGTGTGCATGTGTCCTTTATCTTCTTCCTTAGCCATGGCCACACTCCTGCTATAGGATTGTTGCACCACAGGTAGCCAGAAGTGTTCTTCCCCTTTCTACAAATTCCTACTGTTCTTTTGACTATCCTTTTCCATGGTTTTTGACTATCACCAATGATGCTTTGCAGCTGTAAAGACTCAGAAAAGCTCCCCTAGCTTCCACACAGCTGTATTTCCAGTCTCGATTTTTCTCTTCTCTACTCACAGATGAGTGTCTCTGGGAGAAATCTGGAGTGTAATACCAGATGGGATGACAATGGTGAGACAGGCAAAGCTCCCATAAATCCCTGATTCCCACCTCCTCCCACTTTGTTTAGGAAACATCTAAATGCCTTGAAAAGTTTCTGAAGTTGCTGAGAACTTAGATCTTTCCCTCACAGACAGAAAAGGGCTTCTTTGTTGTTGTTAAAAACCAGGAGGCCTAGGAAGACATCCTGATCCCTCTTCTGAGAAACCAAGTTGTAGAAAATGCCTCTGAACCCCTACAAAGGAGAGCAGGGTTTTCTTTTGTGATTTCATACTCAGGCTTCATCAGATTCATACAAGCAGGTATGTTAAACCTGGAGTCTTGGCCAGACTCCAGCACAGGTAATTACAATTCTGCTGACCTAAATTTATGTTCCAATGTCAATTAAACATGTTCTTTTTGGTTCCTAGTCCTCGGTGAAGTGAAATTGTCCTAAGTGGGGTTTGCTCTTTATGACATGTTGCTCTCCTTCCCAGAGCACATTGGCGAGACACAAGATGATCTCCGTTGATCCTGGGGCTGTGATGCTATACTCTGTAGTCTTCCAATAGAAAGCTACTACAGAGGTGCAAAGGGTAACCATAGGCTAGAGGCTGCAGAGCTATGACCCATCCTCATGTTCACCAAAATGAAATCAAGCCCCGCTTCCCTGGACATATCATCCCGAACACACAGGGTGTCTTTTCTGTAAGTCAGAAAGTCAGCAGCCAAAAATCCTCATTATGGATTTTTGTTGTCCTGGTCTATGATGCCTATTGACAGCAACAGGAAAGGAAAAGATGGTGCTGGAGGGTCAAAATTAAGACAGGAGAGGAGCCAGAGTTTCTGGCAGATTCTGCCACCACCTCCCAGAGATGAAGCCACCTTTGTAAAGAAGGATTTAGGGTCTCTGTTCAGATGCCAGCTTGCAGTGACCAACTCACAGTATTTCCATTTCTGGCATCAGTGGCCCTTGCCAGTGACACAGAGAGAATAGGGATCAGATGGGAGGGGCGTCTGCCCCTGTATCTGTCCCAAGGACACATCCACACCTCCTGTCCATGGACACACAGTCCCCACTAGACCTGAGGTGGGGCTGGGACAGGGATACGCATGGCATTTCTTACCCCTTTACTCTCCAGGGAAAAAAGTATCCCAAGGCATCCGGAAAACAATCGATCCTATCCCAAACCAAGTAATTTCTGGAGACATGCCGTTTTCTGCAGTGACTCAAGGTGATGCTTGCTTCTGGCACAAACCCATATGTGCCTGAGCTGGCTCCCATCTTATGAAGATGTCTGTGCTGGGAGATGTGCCATGACATGCAGCTGCCTCCTCCCCACCTGCATCACAGATCTGTGTTCCTCATTTTTGTGTGCATCAGGGCTCACCCAGGAAGGCACAAAGCAATGTTTTCCTCTTTGATGGGCTTAAGGAGTTACTGCAGTTTGCCATCCTCATCCTCAGCCCATCAAAGGATCTACAGAGAAGCCCATCCTGGGCATGGGCTTGCGAAAACAATAATCCCATCTTTCAAAGCTGCCTGTGATAGTGGAAATGGCATGGAGGCTGATGTTTGAGAGATGCTGTCATGTTAGTGACTCACAGGGCTGTTTGTAAGGACCAGCACCCAAACCCTGGCCCAAGCATGGCTTGAAAATGTTTCTAATAAAAAAATATGTTGGTTTGTGGCATCTGTAAAATTAAAGCCTCAGACTTGGCTTCTGCATTTTCATGCAATTCAAAACATCTCCATGAAGTGAAAATACCAGCACGTTTCCTTTGGAGACATACAGAATGGACAAAGAGCTCACCCAGAAGAAATTGTCCCAAGCCCTGTGTCCACATGCTGCCTCAACAGACAAAGGGGCGAGGCAGAACTATGAGCAGAACACCTTGTAGGAAGCCAGTGGTGCAGTCTAGGGAAGAAGCCATCTCTCCCAAATGCCTTTCCTCTAGTCTCAGAGTGTCTGCAGTACTGCTCCCTGCACTGGACTCTGGAACCACTGAGTCCTCCCATGGGGTCATGCTCTGGGTGACCTGTGACTATCTGCTGTTGAAAGCAACAGGGGGACCAAGCATGGTCAGCACAATTTTTGAGCAACACAGGATGGACGTGGAAGAAAGAACATCTTTCTTCCATCGGAGGCTGAGAGGAGACCTCATTACTCTCTACAACTACCTGAAAGGAGGTTGTAGAGAGGAGGGAGCTGGGCTCTTCTCCCAAGTGACAGGGGACAGGACAAGAGGGAATGGCCTCAAGCTCTGCCAAGGGAGATTTAGTCTGGAGATTAGGAGGATGTTTTTCACACAGAGGGTCATTGGGCATTGGAATAGGCTACCCAGGGAGGTGGTTGATTCACCTTCCCTGGAGGTGCTTAAGGCACAGGTGGATGAGGTCTTGAGGGACTTGGTTTAGTGTTTGATGGGAATGGTTGGACTAGAAGATCCGATGGGTTCCTTCCAACCTGGTTGTTCTATGATTCTATGATTCTATGATCTCTCTGCCTTGCCTCACTGGCCTGTGCCTCATGCATTCCCAGTCAGTGGCCACCTGAGTGCCCACCAGCTCCTCCACCCTGAGGATGGCAGACACATCCTCGGGCTAGACGCTGCTGAGGAAGGCACCGTATCCTCTACAGACTAAAAGTACCCTTCTCTGAGCAGTCTTTTAGGACTCACTGTTTCGCTGTTGTACTCCATCAGTGCTGCTCTATACTAAGGGCATTGTTGGCTCTCATCTGCTGCAGTAAATTCAAGATCTTCTGGATCCCCACTTGCAATGTCCTACATCTATTTGCAAAGACCACCCTTCATGCTCTCCTCTTCACTCCCCAGGATCATCCATCTTGCTCCTGAACAGGAAGCTGCTGCTTGATCAGGGGGGAAGCCTTGTTTGTCATGGTATGAAGTGTCTCCTTTGCTCAGTGCTTTATTGTGCATGTGAGCCAAGAACAGGAAGGTAAACTTGCAGTGAATGTGACGGTGTCACCAGTATTTGAGAGATATTGTTTCCTCTTTCTTCCCTTATCAAGAGTTGGAGCAGTGTCACTGAACGTGTGCATGCCCTGCATCTCATCCTGCTCTAGGCAGGCGAGCGCTGGAGCCCCATGCTCTTCGTAAGGAACCCAGTTCTTCCTTCCCCCTGGCGTGACTCCAGACTCATTTCTATGAAGGGGCCAATAGGTTTTATTTTGTTCCTTTTCCTGTTACCCATAGGCAGTTGCTCATCCAACACCAGGAGTGGCAGCTCAGAGTCCCACACTGTCACTGTAACATCTGACCTTGTAGCTGCCTGGTATTTTCCATCCTTCATATGCTCCACTTTAATGACTAAAGATCCATCTGGTGTAAATGAAGAGGCTCACTCTCTGCATTTACATCCCTCTCAAAACTACACGGGAATGAATCACAAGCCAGGTTGAATATTCCTCTGAGCTTCACATCTGGGATAAACCAAAGCTATTTCCTGGGAGAAAACTGCTCCGGGGAGCCTCTGCTTAGAGACAACTCCCGTTTTGCTCCAGGGCTGAGAAATTCGGTCAAGCTCTGTGCTACTTCTTGCGCTCAGCAGGATGGTGTATGGAGGAGGATAGGCAGTGCCTGCTGGCTGCCAGCACCAGCTCCTCCCTGCCCATCTGCAGGTAGGGGAAACAGGGTTCTCGCTTTCCACATGCGTGTAAGCTCCAGGCCGAGGGATATTTCAGTCCTCAGGAACTGCCTGAATTGAACATTTTCTTTCTGCCTTTTCTATAATTGCATCAAGGAAGAAAAATGTAAATAGGGATTTTAATAACAGTAACCAGATCTAATCTCTAACCTTTCGAAATATAAAGAAGCTGCTTTATTTGCTCGGAAGCACAATCTCTCCCCAGCAGCGATGGGAATTTGTGGGAGTTAAATTAACCGAGGCAGTGCTCCCCTCTTGCTCGTTGAACGTAAGCAAAACACATTGAGGATTATTGCGAAGGGAGAATTAATAAAAACTGAGTGGGAAAGTTTCAAAGTCCAAGCAAGTTTGCTAACTGATTCCCATGCATGCGTGTACAGAGAAAGCAGCCCGTGTGTCACACCAGCTGGTTCTCTGCTTCCACCGAGGAACAGGGAGAAGCACGGTGCAGATCCTGTCGGAGGGCTTTGCACTCCAGAGAGCTGCTGCAGTGATTATTTCTTGGGATCTCAGGATGATCTGTGGAGAACAAGTCTTACAAGGAGCAGCTGAAGGAACTGGGATTGGTTAGCCTTGAGAGGAGGAGGCTGAGGGGAGACCGGATTGCTCTCTACAGCCCCTTGGAGGAGGTTGTATCAAGGTGTGTGCTGGTCTCTTCTTCCAGGTAACAAGTGACAGGATGAGAGGAAATGGTTTCAAGTTGCACCAAGGGAGATTTAGACAGGATATTAGGAAAAATTTCTTTACTGAAAAAGCAGTAAAGCACTGGAAGAGGCTGCCCAGGGAAGTGATGGAGTCATCATCCCTGGAGGTGTTCAGAAACTGTGTAGCTGTGGCAGTTCAGGACATGGTTTAGTAGGCACAGTGGTGTTGGGCTGACAGTTGGACTGGATGACCTTAAAGGTCTTTTCCAACCTTAATAATTCTGTGATTCTATGAGTACATCTAGCCTGGTTTTCTTGGCCTTCTAGCTCTGAAGTAATTCTATGATTCTATGACTACGTTGTTTATGAATTCTTCACCTTCCCATTTTGTTTTTCTGTTATTATAGGGTCTAATTTCTTGCCATCAGGTTTCACTGTCTCAACCCTCTCTTCTAACAGCTTTCCAGGTGGGTTTACAGGACTAAACTGTAGCCCAGGCTTTACTGTCTGGGATGGTACGGCTCTGAATGATGCTTACTAAATTTGTTCAGCACACGGGTGAGCTGTCGCAGCTGCAGAGCCACTTTCAAGCAAAATGCAGCTTTGCAAAAAAATGCCCTGGAGCCATGTAAGCGTTCCAGCAGCAACTACCACAGCTTACTGGCATTGCAGGTCTTTGGTTTGTGCTCATTTCTACAGGAAAACATGCAGAGTGTTAAAGAGAACTTTGAATAGAAACCTATTAAGTGTGTGCTGCACATGCCCACCCGGAACATTGCGATAACCGCAGCTTTCCTTTCTTTTCTTTCCCAGTCCTTTCCAGACACCACTTCTAGTGAAACTAATCCAGTTTTCTGAAGTATTTTGATGACTACAAGACCACAAGTGCCAACATGTGTATTCTCCTTCCATGCAATCATGACCCAAAGTGCCATGGCCACGAGGTTTTGAACCCCTCCAGGGTTGGACCACGTTGCTCTCTACAACTCCCTGAAAGGAGGTTGTAGAGAGCAGGAAGCTGAGCTCTTCTCCCAAGTCACAGGGGACAGGACAAGAGGGAATGGCCTCAAGCTCTACCAGGGGAGGGTCAGGCTGGAAATCAGGATGAAATTTTTCACAGTAAGGGTCACTGGGCACAGGTAGAGGCTGCCCAGGGAGGGGGTTGAGTCACCTTCCCTGAAGGGGTTTAAGGGACGGGTGGTTGAGGTGCTGAGGGATGTGGTTTAGTGATTGATGGGAGTGGTTGGACTCCGGTGGGTCTTTTCCAACCTGGTGATGCGGTGATTCTGTGATCTCTGCTGCGCTGCTGCACAGTGGGGCTAATGCCTGCCCTCTCCTGGATTGCTCGGAGAGCAACTGCACTCCTAGCATGTGCTTTTGGCAATTCAAGAGAAAGGGGCAGCAGCGCATAGATTCAAGGAAAAGAGTTCCTATTAAGTCAAAGAGCTGTAGTAAAGGCACCCTGCCTAAGCAGCAGTGCCAGACCGGTTCCTCCCACTGCTCTGTAATTCAGCATTGCTTATCTGCAGGGTAAAGATTACTCAGACTTACCATGCAAGCAGTGCTCCCATCCCTCTGCCTTCTGAATTTACAAGCCTGGTGTTCGGTTTACTTTGGTCTCCTTCACGGCCTTGGAAGGCATTCTAATTTCAGAGTGCTCTCAGCTCTGTTCAAAGGACTTTTTTGGAGTGCTCCCATTTTCCAGCCTTCCGCCTGGCCCCTGAATGACTGGGAAGAGCTATCTTATGCCTGGAGATTTTAGAAAAGGTGTAAAAGAGAAACAAAAGGACTTAGAGAGACAGAGGGCAGGATGTGTCATACCATTTGGGAGCACTGTCATGCCTGAGTAACTCATTTGCCTTATGCAGAAATCTACCCTAGTGACATACTGGCTGCAAAGATGGGGGTTGAATGCTGGGAAGACTGTTCTGGACAGCCTGTCTGTCTTTTATCAGGTCAGTGTGTGAGCCCTGCAATTGCTCTTCTCCCACTCAATCTTAGGCAAAAATGTTAGGCAGTGATCCTTTTGCTCAGCCCTTCCCATATTCTCTGTTGCTATCGCCTTTCAATTCTGGAATACTTCCTCAATTGAGTTACTTCACCCACTGTGAGGAAGGCTTGTTGTCATGTCAGCTTCTGTGTTTATGTTAGCCTAGTGCTCTAAGAGTAGGAAAAGCAGGGGATGAGGGGAAGCTGTTGTGAGGGGGACCCTGTGCAACAGTGCCTTCCCAGAGATGCGAAGTGGTGTAGGTGTCTCTAAGGTTGACCCATCTGGGTAGGGTCGTCACCATGGACCACGCTTCTGATCTGGAGTGGATACTGAAAATTAAGGATATATCACCCCATCCCTGGAAGTATTCAAGACCAGGTCAATGAGGTTTGAGCAACCTGATCCACTGACAGGTGCTCATGGTAGCAGAGTTGGAACTGAGTGAGTTTCAAGACCCCTTCCAGTCCTATTCTTTAGTTCTATGATTCTAGGCAGATCACGGACTGAAGAAAATGGAAATGTAAATCCCTCTGCAAAGGGAGGAATTGTTAAATCAAGAAAAGTCTCTGCAGATTCTTAGATTTGGAGCCACCCCAGTCTCTGCTTGTCCCATGGCCTCATTACAGTTAATACTTTAAGGGGCAGTGATGAGAAAAAAAACAGGCAGAGCCCTGCCAGAGAAGGGACAATAATATTGTTTGCATGAAAGATGCATCACATCACACCAACAGCAGAGTGTGGGAGCACAGGAAAACCCTCTGGGGGGGGGGGGGGGGGGGGGGGATTTATTAGTGGTGAGGAACCAAGCAGTGCCCAGGCTGCTGTCCTGGCTGTTTGAAGCAATCAGCTGAAAAAGGATGATCGATGCACATGCCTAGAGCAGACAGACTCAAGGTCTCTTCAGGCTTCCCAGTGCACGTTACAGCTCCAAGTGTGCTCCAGGTAGGCTTCAGTGCCTTGGGAAAAGCTGTCTCTCCTTTACACCAAACCTCCAGCTCTCCACCTGTGAGCTGGACAGTAGGAATTGCCTCTAGCTACAGCACTGGGAAAGAGAGAGGCAGTCCTCCAGTGCAAGTCCCTTCTGCTGCAGCCACACAATTGGTGGAAGATAGGTAATTATTCCTGTCCCTTCTTGTCCTGTGGGCTCTGACTCAACCCCAGGGCTCAGCAGGACGGGAGCAGCTCCAGCTGTTGCCATCCATGTGACACCCACTCTAACTGCTTCAGACTTTTTCCCAAGACTTTAGTTTTTCCTTAAAGAGCCATTGCAAACACATGCAGCACAGCCTCCTTCTGTCTCTGTGTACTGACTACAAAGCAAGCTTGATAGGCTAAGCAAAAAAATACAGGAATATGATTGCTGCAGTCTCCATTTTAGCATCTTTCTAGTCACACAATACCTACAGGCTGGCCTGCTCCTGCTGAACATCTGTCTTCTATCTTGTCCTGTCCCGTTCCATCCCATCCCATCCCATCCCATCCCATCCCATCCTTTCTGTGCAGGACCTCACACTGTGCCCATAGCTATAGCTTCTCTGCATCCTTCAGAAGTACCATAAGCACAGAGTCTGCCCCCTCTTCAGGAAACACTTGTGCAGCTAAGAATTTCTTTTGGTACATTCTGTTTTGTCTCCTGTGTTTATGTTAATGAGAACCCCAGAGCAGGATTGGAGAGGCAATGATCTTTAACCACTGGTAGGAAGTCATTCTGGGTACCTGACTACACACATAATATGCCAAGAGGGAAGAAAGGCTCATTACTGGTCAAAAGTGATAAACATTCTCAAATGTGACCTTTGCAAAAGAAAAACTAAAGTGAGCAGCGATTGCAACAGCAATCCTAACCCACAGAAGGTGCACACTTGTTGTGCACATGACTCTTCTCCGAGAAGGCTGAACCTTCTCTGTGAAACATTCAGCTGCTTCCCTCTGCTCAGCATGGGCTCTGCCTTGCTCAAGTTCAGCTGAAACAACCCCTTCATCCCTAGCAAACCCTTGAATGGTTTAGAAAAACAAAAGAAATTCTTTCCCTGAAAGAAACCATGGCTTTATCCATCAAGTGTTGAGGTCATGTTTAAGACACAGTGGTTAATGCCTAGGGTCTGATTCTGCTGGCTGTGAGTTGGTGTATGTTCAAGATCTTTACTGAAGTGCAGGAACACAGCTGAAGGGTGACCTTAAAAGGCCCTTCCAAATATTGTCAGTGGTATTGTCAGTGGAAAAGGGAGATGGTGCTCTCCAGCACCAGTGTTCACATCCATAGTGGGTGGTGAGCACCCACAGCTGTGCAAACATCTGGTAATAAATCTGGTATTAATACAAAGGTTTCAGAAGGGCAAGTGACAGCAGATAAGGCTGATAAAGACATAGTCTGCAGCATTGCCACAAAGAACCTGTGAGTGGTTTGTTGTGTTCAGCTTGTGTGTCCCAACCGATACTGTATGACCCTCATGCTCTGGCTTCCATCCTCTTCACTCTTTCAACATGAAAATATCAGAAAAGCAGGGATATTGATGCATGCTAGTCCTGAGCACTTGAACCTAATCACTCAAGCTGATGACTCACTGTTCTATGGTGGTGAGACCAGGCTGAATTTGCTGGAGATCGAGAGTCTTCAGGTTTGCAATAAAAGAAGAGGAGGTTGTTTACGTGATAGCAGTTTGAAGTAGTATAACCGCAGCTTTACTGAGAAGTTGAGAGTTTGGGTTCGTCTCAGCCTTAAGAGACGGGCTGAAGCCTTCCTGAAAGGATGAGACAGATCTGTGGGAAAGGTAGTGATGAACTCTTACAGTGCTGGGTGGTCTGTGAGAAGATGAGGTCTGGAATCGCACATCTTCCCAGCTGTGACAGGCTGCAAATATGCCCTTCTGTGGCACTTCAGTCCCAGGTTTCTAGCATTGAATTAATATTTCCTGACAAAAGTGTTACAGCTGAAAAACCACTCTTGCATGTGGTTTATGGAGAACAGAAACCCCCCCCCGTTCACGTCACCACAAGGTTATCTGAACCTATGTTCTCTGTACCCTGGGTAAAGTGAATATGGACATGGGGTTTGCTGAGCTATAGAGCTAGCAGGCCACCTCAATAGAGGAAGCTATCCAAGAGCCTCATCACATTGCTGGGCTTGGAGGTGAGCCTGTGATCATCAACACCGATGTTAATAGCTCTTATTTTGTGTCATTATCTGCATCCAGCCTGTGGTTAGGTAATGACTGTGCAAGGTGTTGGGTGCATTCAATCTGGTTCCTTCCATCTGCTTGTCTGCTAACTTGGATAGTTTCTCCTGGCTCAGACTAGTTTGTGATGAAATGCCTTGAGCTGCAGGACAATCTGAGTGGAAGAGTGACTGCTGGGATTGGCAGATCCCATGGGAAAGTCTTATCTGTTGAACACTAATGGAGCAGTGCCTGACTAGGTGCTGGAAAGAGAAGTCTGCTCTTGTATTAGTGAGACAGATCGGTGCCATAGTGCTAATGGAAACAAGAGCGACAGTAATGAGATATAAAATAAAACCTGCCACTGCCATCTCTTCTGTGCACGTACACCAAGATGAAGGAAATTAACCACCAATATCCAGTATGGGGCAAGATATCGGCATCAGTCATGTGCTACATTTAACCAGCATATTGCCTTTCACAGGCTGAGAAACATCCAACTTATCATAAATTCCCAGTTTGCAGTGGCAAAGGTAGAAAGTCAAAGCAGCTTAAAATGTCTTTCTGGAAAGCAGGCCTGGAGGAACCATTGCACAGTAGATACCAGCAAAGAAGAAGAAGAAACTCATGTCTCTGTATTCCCTTCTCTCTGCCTGGATCCCCAGGGGATGCCACATATTGCAGGGAATAGTTGGAGGGTCTCCATTGTGCTAGACTTTCTGTTACTATCAAGAAGGCATCACAAGACTTCTCAAAGCACAGGGACGCTAACAGGTGAATTCCCTTTGGGTTAAACATCAGCTAAGAAGGGATTGCAGGAGTGGCCTTGGAACTCTGCATGTGGATCTGCTTCCATGCATGGAAGAAGAAGCAAAATACTTCCAGTACCCTCACACCAGTATTTGCCATGTAAATGTATTTTAGAGTTCAAACAAGAAGGAAAAGGAAAAGTAGCAGAAAACAAATGTGAGAGCTGTACAGGCACCAGCATCGTCTCCCTCCACATCATGGAGCATTATTGGAGGAAGTTTGTGGGTCTGGCCAGTCAGCTTTGTTCCAGAGACTCTCCTACCTGGAGAAAACACTGTGCCTGCTTCCATCCACCTGACCACAGGACCCTGGGGATTTGCAGAGGTGCAGTGGTAAAAGTACTTTCTGACCTTCCCTGTAAGCAGATCTGGATAAATAATGAGGAATCAATCATTTGCTGAAGAAGTTTCTTTCTCTTCTGTTTACAGGTGGCCCACAGGAACACTTCAAGTGAGTGCAGTGATGAATTGTGGGCCAAAGCTGAACTCAGTGAGATGGCAGTGAACTCCCTGAACCCCTCTCAGGAGTGCTTGGCTGCCTTGTCCAGTGGCACCTACTTTTGCTGGCACTGCTGCAGGTATCAGCATCTTGATCCCCCGAGTTGCATAGGTGGATAAGTTGCCTGGAAAACTGCATGTACATCTGTCAGCAGCCCTGGCAATTTCCTCTCCCTTCTACTGAGACAGAAGACAGAGGCTTAAGTGCTGAGAATGCCCCAAAGACAGACACATACGTCACTGCCTTAGGACATCATGAGCCTGTAATGTTCACCGCCACAGCGGCTGGCTGGATAGGAAGGATGAGAAAGAAACAAGATGTTCCCATGAGTAAAGATAATCACAGTTCCTCAAACTATACAAACCCATATAAAACACAGAATTCTCTCAGCTGCCAGAGAATAAACCAATCACTAAAAGCTGATGAAATTTCCCTTTACTGAGCTAGTTTCTTGTCCCCAGCTGCTCAGGAAACTGCAGAAGAATCTGATCACATCTGCCACTGTCCGTACTCTGAGACCCCTGCCAGCTCAGTGTCTGTTATCACTGCACTTGTTCCCTCACGTTTCCCTGCCTGGTTTCCATTCACTGCCTTGTATATGGGAGTAAGCAGCCCTCTGCTTATAACAAACTTGCGATGCACCTTTTATCTCTGCTACATTCAGAAAGCAGGTCCAGATCTAGTCAAGCAAGAGAGACATCAGCTTCGCAGAAATAATCCCCAAACCTCCTATTATTAGTTTTTTGTAGCTACATTAATTTTAGAAGAAAAATTAGGTCCAAAGTGCCAGGCTCATTTTAATAAAGATTCACGGTCACCGTTTAATCCCTTGATGAGGAAGAATCAGCTTTTGAGCACATCAGACTCATTACAAACTCCTCACAAAGTCATCAGAGTCTGACAAGTGATGGCAGGGAAAACAGTCTAAAGGTGAATGGTTCTGTGTATGGATTAGACGAAACACAAGGTACTGAACCTGCACTTCCCTTCACTGCCAGCAGCCGTGGCATTTCCAGGAGAGACATGAAAGCACCCAACAAAGAAGATAAACAAGAAAACAGATCTGAAACAGGCACGTTGATAAAAACAACCTGGGAAGGATGGGACTTGAGATAAAAGAGAAAGTGCTGGAGATCTCACAGTGACTTCCAGGTGGAGGTGAACTTAGGGAATGGAGCTGTCATCAGAGCAATCTTTCCTGACTATAGTTAGGTATGGAAAAGAGTATTTCTTTCCTGCAAGCATTTTGGACATTGTCATCTCTTTCTGCTGCTAGCATCACAGCCGCAAGCCCCAGGAAAGTCCTAGAAATCTGACACTGCTCCTCAGTGACTCCTTTCCTCTTTCCGCATTTGCTTTATCTCTTTCCATATCGTTATTTTGACTCTGGGACTATACATGGAGAATTTGTCCTTTATGCTGCTTATTGGTGTTCAAAAGCAAAGTCACCTGGATGTTTCTTCATTACCTTGGTCTGACACAACCATAGTGATGCTACAGCAACATGTGGGGTCCAAGTCTCAGCCGGTGCTGGGGGCTGTGCAGATACACTAAGAAAAGTCTCAGACCCCAAAGATTCTTTGGGAAGAATACTTAACACTTAGTGCCATTCTCCAAGGAGATATTACTTCCCTAGATATTTTCTGTACCCTCATAACATCTGGCCTGAGGACACAGCTGAGTCAATAGTTTGTTTCTCAAGAACTACAGATCTTGTCCTTGAGGGTTGCCTTCAGCAGGTAGCCTTGCCTATGTGGAAGAGGATGCTGGCTTTTCTCTAGAGTGACAGCTCCTGTCCACAGAGCAGTGACTCTGTGGAGACCTCAGTTCCTGCTTAAATGTTCAGGAAGAACATTTCTTTTCGCCCCAGATGAGGGTAAGATGCAGACTGTTACATCCTTATGCCTCCTACACTTTGCAAAGTACCTGCCTTGGAGAAGCAAAGGCAGAGTTTCAAGGCAGCACAGGGCGGAAGATGCTTGCCATGGTGATTTTGATGATAGCATGCTGGGGGGTTGGAAGACCTGCAATGTCTGGAGGTGGCCTTCCAACATCAGCCAAATCTGCTTTACAACCTCTGTTTTAAGTCTTTGGAGGACACCTATAATGGAGACATCATCCCCAAAGGGAGGACAGATGAGCGGGGTTCAGGGTATTCTGGGTTCAGAAGGTACATGCATTAAACCAGATCGAACTGCCACCTGTCGTATCTAGGTAGCCTGAGGAAATGATTCACATGGCAAGAGGGAAAAACATTTTCAGCAGTGGTTTCCCCTGTTTCTCCACTGCTCTCTTCTCTCCCAACACCACCCTCCCAACTCTCCTGAAACCCGTTGACTAGAGCTACAGGGAATCACTTCAGTTCCTGACTGCATGTGCTCCTCAGTTGTGACTCCTCTTTGTCGTCTGTGTGTCCTTAAAGCTGGCAATGCCTTGTATGTCCTCGGGAAATGTTAGTAAAGGCTTTAGTTCGGTTTGCAACGGGACACAGGGGAAGCACCAGGACTTTGAGGAAATTCTGGCATGGGAGCACATGGGCTCACGGCAGTAAAACTTTCTGTACCTGCAGGACGCTTGCTCAATACTACTTCAAACCACACCATGGTGGCTGTGCTTGGGTCACTGGGGATGGTAGCCCAAGGCATTGCTAGCCCAGGGCATCACTAGTCCAGGGCTTCGCTAGCACATCCCTACAGCACCCTCAGAGCCACCCTGGAGGGGAGCTAGTTTGGAGAAGTGGTGTATCAGAGAGGCTGGGGTGGGTGACGGTGGCTTCTCTATCCTGGGTACAACAGCTGAGCCCTTGCAGCAGGGAACTGGGACTTAGATGGACTCAGTGCCTCCTCCAGGGCAGATGCCAACAGCCTCGGGTTAGTGTAGCACGTCCCATGAAGCCTGGGAGGCATGTCCCTGTGCAGAGGGTGACAGGGCAGTGGGGACGGGCAGCACTGCCTGAGAGCCCTGAGGGCTGCATCTGCCCAGCTGTAGCCTGGGGCGTAACAACACTTACAGAAACAATATCGAGGACACACATTTATAGGGTCCATGCAGACAGGGACCATTCCCATACAGGGAATGGCCTCAAGCTCCTCCAGGGGAAGGTCAGGCTGGACATCAGGAAAAAAACTTCACAGAAAGGTTCATTGGGCACTGGAACAGGCTGCCCAGGGAGGGGGGTGAGTCACCTTCTCTGGAGGGGTTTAAAAGACAGGAGGATGCCGGTGCTGATGCTCTGTTTGGTGATGTTGGGCCTGGTGATGCCTCCATAGAATCGTAGAATCACTAGGTTGGAAAGGACCCACTGAATCATTGAGTCCAACCATTCCTATCAACCACTAACCCATGTCCCTCAGCACCTCATCCACCCGTCCCTTAAACACCTCCAGGGAAGGTGAACCAACCACCTCCCTGGGCAGCCTCTGTCAGTGCCCGATGACCCTTTCCGTGAAGTTTTTTTCCCTAATATCTTAATTCTCAACATAAGAAGGAGATGGAGCTGCTGGAACGGGTCCAGAGGAGGCTACAAAGATGCTGAGAGGGCTGGAGCACCTCTCCTATGAGGACAGGCTGAGAGAGTTGGGCTTGTTCAGCCTGGAGAAGGCTCTGAGGAGACCTTAAAGCAGTTTCCAGCACCTAAAGGGACTAAAAGAAAGCTGGGGAGGGGCTGTTCACAAAGGCTTGTGGTGATAGGATGAGGGGGAACAGGTATAAACGGGAGAGGGGCAGAGTTAGGCTGGACATAAGGAAGAATTACAGACTGGGAGAAGCCTGGCTGGAAAACTTACAGAAGGAGAGGGACCTGGGGGTGTTGGTCGACAGCCGACTGAACATGAGCCAGCAGTGTGCCCAGTGGGCCAAGAAGGCCAACAGCATCCTGGCTTGTATCAGAAACGGTGTGACCAGCAGGTCCAGGGAGGTTATTCTCCCTCTGGACTCAGCACTGGTGAGGCTGCTCCTTGAATCCTGTGTTCAGTTGTGGGCCCCTCAGCACAAGAAGGATGTTGAGGCTCTGGAGTGAGTCCAGAGAAGAGCAACGAAGCTGGTGAAGGGGCTGGAGAAGAGGTCTTACGAGGAGCATCTGAGAGAGCTGGGGGTGTTTATCCTGGAGAAGAGGAGGCTGAGAGGAGACCTCATTCCTCTCTCCAACTACCTGAAGGGAGGTTGTGGAGAGGAGGGAGCTGGGCTCTTCTCCCAAGGGACAGGGGACAGGACAAGAGGGAATGGCCTCAAGCTCCACCGGGGACTAGATGATCCGATGAGTCCCTTCCAACCTGGTTGTTCTATGATTCTATGAATTTCTTCCCGATGAGGGTGGGAAAGCCCAGGTCGCCGCGAGAAGCGGTGCCCAAGGCCAGGTAGGCTGGCGCCTGTCAGCCCGTTGCCGCTGGCGGGGGCGGCGCGGGGCCGGGGCGAGAGGCGGGGGGCGGGGGGCGGTGTCTGCCGGGGCTCCGCGCTCGGCGCCGCCCCCGCCAGGAGCGCGGGCCGCCCGCCCGCCCGTCGCCGCCGCCGCCGCAGTCCCGCTCCGGCATGGTAAGGCTGCGGGGCGGGGGGGCGCCCGCCGCGCCGCGCTCTCACGTTCCTCTCTCCGTCTCTCGCAGCCCCTCTCCGCCGGAGCCCCGCGGCGCCGCGCGCTCCCTCCGCTGAGGACCCCGCCGCGCTCCATGGGGCGCTGAGCGCTTCTCCCCCCCCCCAAAACAGCTGTGCCCCCCCGCCCCCCCCCCCCCCCCCCCCCCCGCCATGGGGCCGCGGCACCTGCTGCTGCTGCCGCCGCTGCTGCTGCTGCTGCTCGCCCCGCGGCCGCCGCCCGCGCTGCCCGCCGCGCCGCCCCGACACAGGGGCAACCGCACGCAGGGGGCGGCGGCGCGGCGGCCCCCGCGGCCGGGCAGGGAGCCGCTCAACCAGACGGCGGCGGCGGCCGCGCCGCCCTCGGCAGCGCCCGGGCGGGGGAAGGCGGCGGCGGCGGCGGTGGGGGGCGGCTCGGCGGCCCCGGCGTACGAGACCTGCTGGGGGTACTACGACGTGAGCGGCCAGTGGGACAAGGAGTTCGAGTGCAACAACAGCCTGACCGGCTTCCGCTACTGCTGCGGCACCTGCTTCTACCGCTTCTGCTGCAACAAGCGAGCCGAGAAGCTCGACCAGAGCCTGTGCCGCAACTACCAGAGCCCCGAGTGGGCGCACCCCACGACGGCCGGGGGGGCCCTGCCGGCCGACGGCGGCGACGGCGGCGACGGGGACGCCGACAAGTACGACCCGGACAAGGACAGCACCAACGCCACCGTCTACATCTCGTGCGGGGCCATCGCCTTCGTGCTCATCGCCGGGGTCTTCGCCAAGGTGGCCTACGACAAGGCGAGGCGGCCGCCCCGGGAGATGAACATACACAGGTGCGACGCTTCCCCTCCCTCCCGCCCGGGACCGACCTCCGCTCCCGCCGGCCCCTCCCGCCCCAGCGCCTCGCCCGGGGCTTCCCCGCTGCTCTGAGGGTTTCCCAGGGGCATCACCCATCGGAGCTTTCCTCCTGTCAGCCCATGGTCTGAGGCTTCCTCCGCTCGGTCCCTCATCCAAGACTTCCTCCTGTCAGTCCCTCATTCCAGGTTTCCTCCTGTCAGTCCCCAATCTGAGGCTTCCTCCGCTCGGTCCCTCATCCAAGATTTCCTCCTGTCAGCCCATAGTCTGAGGCTTCCTCCGCTCGGTCCCTCATCCAAGATTTCCTCCTGTCAGTCCCCAATCTGAGGCTTCCTCCACTCAGTCCCTCATCCAAGGTTTCCTCCCGTCAGTCCCTCATTTCAGGCTTCCTCCTGTCAGTCCCCAGTCTGAGGCGTCCTCCACTCAGTCCCTCATCCAAGATTTCCTCCTGTCAGTCCTTCATTCCAGGCTTCCTCCTGTCAGACCCCCTTCCGAGGGTTCCTCCTGTCAGTCCCCAATCTGAGGCTTCCTCTGCGCAGCCCCTCGTCCAAGATTTCCTTCTGTCCACTCCCTATCCAAGGGTTCCCCCTGTCAGCCCCCCGTCCGAGGGTTCCTCCTGTCAGCCTCCTGTCTGAGGGTTCCTCCTGTCAGTTCCCAATCCGAGGCTTCTTCTGCACAACCCCTCATCCAAGATTTCCTTCTGTCAGTTCTTCATCTGAGGCTTCCTCCTGTCAGCCCCCGATCCGAGGATTTCTTCTGTCAGTCCCCAGTCTGAGGGTTGCCCCACTCAGCCCCTCAACCAAGATTTCCTCCTGTCCACCCCCTATCCGAGATTTCCTCCTGTCAGCCCCCCATCTGAGGGTTCCTCCTATCAGCCCCCTTTCTGAGGGTTCCTCCTATCAGCCCCCTTTCTGAGGGTTCCTCTTGTCAGTCCCCAATCTGAGGGTTCCCCCACTCAGTCCCTCATCCAAGATTTCCTCCTGTCCACCCCCCATCCAAGGCTTCCTCCTGTCCGCCCCTACCCGAAGGCTCCCTGTTTGTTCAGCCTGTCCAAGAGTTTCCCTATTGCATGACCTGTGCAAGAATCCCACCTTTGAGCTGGCCATCGAAAGTTTCCCCTTTGCTCTATCTGTCTTAGGGTTTCCCAGTTCCCCTACCCATCCAAGGGTTCCTCCTTTCAACCATCCATCTAAGGGCTTCCTGTTCGCTTAGCCTGTCCAGGAGTTTCCCCATTGCGTGATCCCTCCTAGAAAATCAACTTTGAACTGGCCTTTTACACCACCACACCACTATCCAAGGAGTCCCCCTGTGAAATGTCTTTTCAATTCTTTATCCTCTGCACTAGCTGATCAGGAGTTTCCCCTTTGCACGGCCCTTCCCAGGATCTCTCCTTTGCACTGGCTGTCTGAGTGCTCCCGTTTGGCATCGCCTGTCCAAATGATCTTCCATTGCGCTACTGCTTCGAGGGTCTCCCCTTTAACCACTCACTTAAGGGTTTTCTCCTTCATGAGGGTTGTCCAGGAGTTCCCTCCTTGTACCACCTGTCACAGGGCTTTCCCTTTCCACTAGCTATCCAAGAGTAACTCTCCACAATCTGTCCAGGGACCACTTCACCCCTTGGACCATTCCTTCCCGACGCCTTGCCCCTTCCCACCCAGAGACCCACCTTGGTGCCCTGCTTAGCACAGCAGCCCTGCTGGACCTCTCCCCTTCCTTTCCACAGTGTGTGGGGTCCCGTGCAGTGGAGCGCCCGTCCTGCTCTCCGCGCAGAGCCACCTGCTCCTCTTCTGCCCCCCTGCCCACCCCAGGGGCAGCAGAGATGTGATGGACCCCAAGAGTCCTGTCCTGCCTGGCCCTGCTGGGGAGAAGTTTGAAAAGTGCAGAGGAAGTCTCTGTGTCCTTTTGGCTGGTGTCTTTGCCCTGTAGCTGCAAGGGGTAGTTGGGAAAGCAGTGGTACCGGGGAGCGTTCTTTTCCTTGCTTTCCTCTTCTAAACCCAGATAACTCAGGCCAGTAACCTGCCCTTCCTGGCTGGCTGCTCGGGAAGCAGTTTGATATCCTTCTCTCAGTGGCTTTACACATTGCGGTTTTAAAAGCTTTAATAAGAGAAAACATTCTTGACATGTCAGAGAAAATCCTGTTTAAAAGCAGGTGCTCAAGCTTCTGTAAAAATTCTCCTTTTTGATAAATGCGTGTACTCTTCCAGTTCATATTTATCTTTTGGAGGAAAAGTCCTTCCACAAGATGTGTACGTCTTGTCTGCTGCAAACCCAAGAGGTTCCTGAGTTTGAACATAAAAATTGGTGAGAGCTTCTTTACAAGAACAGTCATGAGCATGAGTGGGGAAAGCCCTTATCTCTGGCAGGCAGTGCTTTGTAACAATTATTTTAATTAAGAAATAGTAGTCAAAACAAATGAAACCATTGACCGTAGTTTTAAGGCTGAGTTTCAAATGGAGTCAAGAATGTGAAGGGGAAAAAAAATTACCTTTTTACAAAGAAAAAGAGATGAGTGATGCCGTCTTTATTTATGTGGATAGCTGTGCTTTATTTAGACTCCTCGGTTTTTAGGGCTACACACACAAGGGTGCTGGCTGCTGGGAATTATTACCTTCAAGGAGCTCAAAGTGATACTGGATTACACTTGCTGAGGGTCTGGTCTGTGTATCCCACCACAAACCCCACTTGCCTGCGGGCTCTGCCTTTGCAAAAAAAAAAAAAAAAATAAAATGAACCAAACTTCAGGGCATTAAAAACATTGTATTATCTTTTAGGTCACTTGTGTCTGGATAGTAAAGGGTCCTGAAAGTAGCTTAGTCAGAAAATAGACATAACTAAGAGCTAGTTCCCCAACTGCCCAGCTCTTTTGGCTTCAAGGCAACTTTGTCTGGGCTGTATCTTCATGCTGAATTTGGTAATCTGCCTCCAATGCCCATATGTTACTTTTGCTCTAGCTCCATTGTGCCCCAGGGTTGGATCCTACGCCCTTTCAAATCAGAGACAGTGTTGCTAGACTTGTCTGAATTATTCCCAAGGTTTTCATTTCTTTGATGCTGGTTTTTCTTTATTTAGCTAAATTCTGGTGATATGATTCACCTGCGTGTAGCAGTGTGAATGGCAGATTGAGTGCTTGGGAAGCCTGACTTTTAGAGCATTTTAGGGAATTGATTGACTTGTATAATATGGTAGCTGGTAAAAGATTATACCTTTCAGAGCTGTGGTACCTGAACTTGATCAACATTGCACGATGGTTTAAATATTATGAAGTGCATCTCCAGCAGACAGGGTCTTCCTCGGTCTCGGGAAAAATGCTGTCAGTGCTCTAAGCAGAATGTAAATATGAGGAGGGGAATGCTTGGTCTTCCTTTGTCTCGAGAACTGCTGCTGAGTAACAGGGAAGGCACAAATCAGCATGTAGTCAGATATTTCTATCTGTTTGAGGTTGTGTCAATTGGAGTTAAGTGCAACATCCAGAATAATTTATTGTAGTGCATTAAATCTCAGTGTGTATCCCATCAAAACCTCCAGGATGAGGAAGACAACAGTATAAACAGAAATTATTATAGTGGACTAAAACAGCCCATCGTGAGCAATTCCCACACCCAGGCAGGGTTAAGCAAGACTTCCCTGCACCTTTTCCTAAGCAAGATGATGCTCTAAATTTTATTTCATCGTAAACCGTTGGTTAGCAGAACTGTGCATAGATGTTATTTCTCTGCTAAGTTCTCATCCAGCTTTTACAGAAAATCCTTATTAACTCAGTTAGGAAGAACATTTTGATGGAGGCAGGGCTTATTTTATGTCTTTTGATAGAAAGGAGGGTTTACAAATTCCCAGGAGAGCTGTCACTCTCCTGTGAAACGAAAGGCTGCCTGTGCACTAAGATATGCATGTGCTTTTCGGAGCTGAAAATCCCGTCTTGTTTTCAGGCGCTGCCATGCACCTTTAAAGCAGAGGCTCTGCTGTGATGTGGGGCTGAGCAGTGACAGCAACTGATGCTGAAGTTCATTCCTAAGAGCAGTAACTGGAAGTGCTTTGAAACCAGGAGCCAAAATACTCATATTTTAACAGAAACATTTGTAATGCTTTAAACCCAGCTGATTTTGTAGTGATTATTAATGATTGTTCAGCCTCACCATCTATGACTACCCCTTGCCTGGATGGTGCTTTGGAGTTACCCAGCCAGAACTAATGCCTGCTGGGCTCCAGACAGAAACTGGGTCTGAGTTCAGTTATGCCCAGCAATGTTCTGTCTGCTGTTGCTCTTTGACTGCATTTGTGAGGATGGTTTGTTTTCATCGTTTTTTTTTTTTTTTATTTTTCCTCAAGCATTTCTTAAGTGGGCAAAGTAATTTCTTTACTTCCAGTACGGGGATGAGTTAGGAAATTTTCAAGGAACATCAGCTGTTTGTTTTCAAAGCTTTTCTGTAGCAAGGAGGGGTGACCCAGAATATTCTCTTCCATGGCCATGACCCTAAATCCCCACACTACAGTACATAAATAATTCACTGCTAATAGTATCACTCCATGACCCCTGTTTAGCCCTCAGCAACAGCAACCATCACGCCTGCTGCTGAGTTAGGAATGCACAAATTGGATGCTGTTTCTGGGTTGCAGTTAGGGTTTCAAATGTTACCGGGTGCTGGCTGCACCGGCAGCTGAAGCCCTCACAAGCCAGAGGGACTTGGTGGCAGCGATGGCCCTGGGGTGGTGGTGGGAGACCAGCTGCTCTCATATCACTGCTGAGAAGCAGCGCTGGGATTTTTCTCAGCAAAGTAGCTCTGTACCCTGTGAAAAGGCTGTCTTCCTTTTGTGGAGGGTGTCTGATGAGTGCTTGGGCTTTTAAACGGGAGAAGGGAAAGAAGCATCTTCTGCTCAGAGTGCTTCTCATTACCCTACTCCTTACCCTGCTCTTTGTTGCTACAATGATATTTGTGCTACTCTTTTCTTCGGCCTCTGCCTTTGCACCCTCTGCTCTGTGGATATTATCAGTGCTTTTATAAATACACATCCTTTCCCCAACAGAGGCCAGAGATAAACTGATCTGTTTCTTGCCACGTTTCGTCTGCAGCTCTGAATTTCAACAGGAATCGCAGGCAGTGGATCTGTTTGTCCACAGACCTGGGATGGCTGCATGCACTGTTTTACATGATGCTAAGTTAAAATACTAGAGGTTTTAACCTTCCTGCAGGCTGCATCTCCCCACGTATCCTGGACCTGTGGTCTCTGGAGGATGCTAGCTCCAGCCCTCTTTGCTAACGTGAGACCTTGTGATAACTACCTGCCTATGGACTTAGTTCTGTGAATTGCGGTCACAGCTGCCTCATTCAGTTCTGCTCCCTGCTGGTGAGTGATGCTTGAGCCAAACAATCAAACTTAATACCTCCCCAGGGCTGGGAGAGAGCACTGCTAACACGCACCTGGCCATAGGGACTGGACAGATTTTCTTCCTTGGATGCCGTCACTACTTTCTTTCTTCTTTCCTTTACACCGATTTGTTATTATGCTCCAGTTTTTTATGTTTTGATTTTATTTTTAATGCTACTCTGTCTCATTCCTCAGGCTCACCTGCCTGCCTTTCCTCTGCTTTTTGCTCCTGCTTCATATTGTTGATACCTGATGGTTTCCAAGTCTCTTCTCTACTGTGCCCTGTCCCTCCCATAGGCACAGAATAAAAGTCCACGCGCGTGTGTCGGACTTGATTAAGGTAAACCAGAAAAAACCCTTGTGGCCTCAGAGATGTTACTCAAGACTTGTTCTTCTGCTTCAAACCAATATCGCACCTTAGCGTAGTTGGGGTAACTGCCATGCAGGGAGAAGACTTGAATCTTGCCCTGTTTGCATTCCCATTCCCAGCCAGCCAGATCAAGGCAGGATGTTTATTGGTGTGCACGTACTGCACGAAAGATTTTTCTTGTACTTCACTTATGTGTACGGCAGAAGCTTCAGTCTGCGGGTCTGGTCATAGTTTACTGACAATTTTTTTTTTCTTTTTTTTTGCCATACTTTCCTGTCTAAGTCTGTTTTATGAAGAGACTGGCTTTGCTAACAGCACAGAGTGCCTGTCTCCGGACTCCCACTGGCTGCTTCTGAGGCTTCTCCTTTCTGTTTGAACTTCTCCCAGTAAGAAAGGCTACTCTCAGAAACCATGCTGCCTTCACTGAATCATTACAGTGTCTCAAATTCCCATTTATTTGATATTTTCCGCTGTCTAATTAACTTTTCCTATTAGTAACCCTCCATCATAAGGTGTCAAGGGAATCCAGTCTAGCTCTGAACTTCTGTTTCTTTTAGTTTTGTAATCTCTTAACTGACAGTTGATCTGTGTGTCTTTGGAGATCAGACGCCTTTTAAAACTTCTGTTTCGCATAAGAAGATCTGAACCTTATCAGGAAAATGAGATCATGGTGCTTTTTTGCTTGCCTTTGCCCCTACTCACATGGGCAATCTGTATTCCCTTAGATCTGTGCCGCTGTATTGCATAGAGCTCTCAAATGCCTCATTTCCCAGACTGATAAGCCTGGAATTCTTTCACAGTAAGTATTTTACTGTAGTTCAGCCCTTGCCCCAACCTCTTTTGTTGTGGTGATAGGGCTCTTCAAGTGAAAAGACGGTTTTCTGCAATATTTAAAGCCTCCTAATTGTAGAATCATAGAATCACCAGGTTAGAAAAGACCTCTTGGGTCATTGAGTCCAGCCATTCCTGTCTGCCACTAAACACGTGCTAATTGTGCTTATAGTATAGGATTTGATGCAAAATAGATACCTTATGCATGAAACCAGTTTTGTATGAACTCGAGTGGTTTTCAAAGCACTGCTTATCCACCAAGTGCTGTTACCGGCTTTGTGCATGCAGATACACAAGCGTAAACAATAACAGCCTAAAAACCTGTACCAGCTGAGCTCTTAGCATCATTCCTGCAGGCTTTCATGCATGTGAAGTGCCTAGCAAGGCCTGCTAGTTTTATTTTACCTTCTTTCCACAATGAAGACCTGTGCTGAGTTCCTTTTCCATGCACCAACCCTGCTTCCAGTTCTTCCCAGAACCTACCTGCTCTTTCTGTTCTGTGTGCATCTCTTTTTCCGGAGTCTCCCTTTTGCTCTCCTGTGCAAGGCTGGGTGGCAGCCGGGTTGATAACGGGGCTGAGCCAGCAACGGAAGGTAGATGCTTCGAGGAACAGTGCTGGCAGTACAGCAGGTGGCAGCCTGCTCTCTGGCTTGCAGTGAGCACTGCACCCTCCGTGATGCTGTGGGACACCAGTCCTGGAGGCACCAACTTCTCCCTGCCACTCGCTGTCCCTAAATACCCTCAGAGTGGTTTAGAGGTAGATCTTGACCCTTGCTGCCCTGGCTGCTTTCTGCCCAGTCTAACAGCTCTCTGTGAAGAAACATCAGTTGGAAAGGTTTATTTTAACTTTTTAATTACAAAGTCTGTACTTTACCAGTTTCTTTCTCTTTGAACCTGTGTCACTGATTAAAGGAACTAGTATTACCTGTTGTGAGTTTAGTGATTGGAGTATAATCTCTGCCCTACACCAAAGCAATAGTAGGATACATATTCGATTTGTATAGTAGTATCAGATATGTAAAGTACTTACGTACAATGCGTAGTCTAAGCACTGCTGGTATTTACTGCTCCTGATAAGCAGTCTTGTCCCAAAGAAAAGAACTTTCTTTCCAGTTGCTGATTCTACCTCACGTTACAGAGACAGAGGAGAGACGATGAGCTTGTAGTGATAGTGGCTTTCATGTTGATTTGTCAGTCTAATGCCTTATACTACTTCTATTTCAGCTGCAATGTATTTTCCACATGCATGCATTCATACAATGGATGTGTATCTATAATGTAATTATGTCACCTGTGTGTTAGTTTTAAGTTCCCCAAGATGAGTGAGTTGGGCAGACTGCCAGCCTCATCCTGCTGTCATAGTCTGGGCTGAGGATATGGTCCGTGGTACATCGTGATTAAGCTGTCAGTGAAATTTGTCATTAAACCTCGACTAAATTCCAGGAGCTTTCACAAATGATTTTTGTATTTAGCATAAAGATTTTTTGGAAGGCATCAGGCTCTTCCTTGTAGTATTCATTTTTAAGAAAAGAATATCTCTGAACTTACGTTGGGTGCAGCTGCACAAATCCTCTTGGAAGGGTGTCTTGATGTCTAGTCTTTTTTCCCTTTGTAACTCCATGGGTAGATTCACCTATTCTTGTACACACAGACGCACACACTTATGCTTTTTATCAGGAAGTGCAGGGATAGGACTAGGGGGAAGGGGGTTAAGCTGAAAGAGGGGAGATGGAGGTGAGATCTTAGGAAGGAACGTTTTCTGTGAGGGTGGTGAGGCACTGGCACAGGTTGCTCAGAGTTGTTGTGGATGCCTCATTCCCAGAGGTGTCCAGGTTGGATGGGCCTTTGAGTAACCTGATCCGGTAAGAGATGTCCTTGCACATGGTAAGAGTATTGGAACTGGATGATACTTAAGGTCCATTCCAGCCCAAACCATTTCATAATTCTATGATATACAGGCATCTACCATGTGCCTGCTCAGGTTATTGAGAAAACCCATTTCTAGTGTTCCTCCCCAGAAACTCTGCTCTGAAACACCAATTGCTTCTGGCAGCTGCACAGACCAGGTATCTTTTTTGCTAACCTGGGACTGGTGCATCCCTAGTACGCTGCCGAGTGCCTGCATGTTCAGAAACAAGATCTACTTTGGCAGAACCGCTTCCACACAAAGGAGGCTGCTTCCCAGAGGGGTTTGCTGGCGGCAACATTGCATTTTTCCCTCTGCATATCAGTTTGCAGTGGTGTTTGGGTAATCAATTAATGCCCCATCCTTCTGGTAGGTAAGATCAAAGCACTATCATAGTGTGGTCTGACACGTGCCCTGGAGGTAGCAGAGATTGGGGAGAGGCAATTAAAGGAAGTGTACACTTGCCTTTCTGTCTCCTGTTTCACAGCTAGAATGGGGATTAATCTGGGCAAACAGCACTCAGGTAGCGGAATTTGCTGTGTGGGAGCCCATCTGATAGGATAGCACAGACCCAGCATGGTCAGGGAGCAGCGCGTGGCTGTGTGTGGTCAGAGCGCACAGCAAGATATGGGGACGAGTGGAAAAGCAAACCGTGAATAATGCTTGACCATGTTCTGCGTGATGTGCTGGTGCCTGAAAACCCTTTCCTTTGGATGAAGAGTCCTTTCTAGGTGAGGTGGCTCCACGGCTGGATAAATCACCTGTCAGACTATCTGCCTCTTTCTTTCTGGGTTGGTAAAAGAGTGTAGGGGAGTTAACCTCACTCTGTTTTTAAGAAGTTGTAGCGAAGTCTTGGCTGAAGTCAACTGGAGTTCTGCCACGAACTCCATCACAGTTAAGCTTTTAGTAGGCTTTTAGCTCAGCCAGATGCTCTGCCAGACCTATTTGGTCATTTTTTCTCCGTTGATCCCCAATTCTGTTTCCAGATAACTCTTATGTGAGGTCTGCAAAAGGGGTTTTCGGGAGGCAACTGAATGAAGTTTTGTATAACACACCAAGAGCAAAGGAACATCAGGAAAAAAATATGTCACGGAAAAGGTCACTGGGCAGTGGCAGAGGCTGCCCAGGGAGGGGGTTGAGTCACCTTCTCTGCAGGTGTTTAAGGGACAGGTGGATGAGGTGCTGAGGGACATGGTTTAGTATTTGATAGAAATGCTTGGACTCAATGATCCAGTGGGTCTTTTCCAACCTAGTGATTCTGTGCTTCAATGATTCTATGTGTACAACCTGCACTGCTAGACATAGCCACCTCTTTGCATTGCTTTTTCTGATCCAGGGTTCACAGACCATTTTGCTCCAAACGTATTTCCCTTAGGCCACATCCTGGCCTGTTGGAGCTGTCGGCAAAGCTCCTCTTATTTTCAGTAGAAGAGCTGCTTGTGCCCACATTCATGCTATGAATTAAGTGTTGAAAATCTGTGGATATTGGGAAAACCGAGCACTACTTTCCACAAAAGACCGTGACGAGGGACAGTGCTCCTCCAGCCTGTGGTTACCTTGCCAGTAATTAAGACAGCAGCATAAGCTTCTGGTGAGCGGGTATGTGTCTTGAAGAGGCTGATCCTTCCCAGCCCCTGCAACTCCATGTTCTCTCTGGCTACAGGGTCCCTTCAGCTTCTGCAGGTGAATGTTACTTCTGCACCGTGCTCCTTGCTATCACACTGTCTGATGTGTCTCAGAGCTCACAGCAAAGGCAAATGCTGATGTGTAGCAAACTCAGTTCTTAAAGCAGACATTTCTCCCTGTTTCAGCTCTCTACTTCTCCCTGTCTCCCCAGGATCTGTGTGTTTTTTCCTCTCTAGCCCAAGAAGAGAGGGTCCTGTGTGGACTGGTGATATCCCCACCAAGCAGAGTCGAGAAAGTCCTTGCCAACCCTGGGGCAGTGACCCAAGTTCTGCATTTCCACAGATGGGTGCTGGCAAACAGCCAAGGATACCTGGGGTGTCTTTATTCAGATGGAGCTTCCTTGGCCAGTGAAAGAGGCCCTAGACAGGGAAACTGTGGGCTCTGGTCCCAGCCTTGCCTCGCTGTGTCTATCCTGGATTTATGTGGAAGAAGCTTTAGAGTTCTCGCATAAATGATGTTAATGAAAGAGCCATCATAAATCAGTCTATCAGGATACAATTGTTTAGTTCGGCAACTCTGCCTACTCCATCTGCTGCCGCAGGTAACACATTCCTATGAGTGAGGTTTGTTTTCCTGAGATAAGAGATGTGCCATCATAGAAAGATTTCTGAAGTGTCTCGCAGGCTTGTGCAGGTGATTAGGGTGCTGTTGACGTCACAAGGACTAATTGTACCCAAATGGCTGCACATGCAAGATCCAGATATTTCACATGACTCTCTTACTCCACGTGAAGCTTTTACAGTGGACAGTTACACAGCTGTACCCAAGAGATGTAGCAGCAGAATCCTTCCTCGGTTAAGTATGACTGACCTTCCACCAGCATGGGGTTCAGCCCTCTGTGCTTTATGGAAATGAACTGGATTACATGCAGTGATGTGATTGAATTGGCAAGGAGCTAACCAGTTTGATCCAAGTTTGACTTACTCTTCCTTTTGTTCTGCTGATGCTGAACAGTTAGGTTGTTTTTTTTTTTTTTCCCTCTCTGTAGGCATTAAAGAAGTAGTCAAAGAGTGAGCACTCAGGGGACACAGTTTGGTGTGCTTAGGGCATAGCAAGATTTTAGCTTCAGTGTTGCTGACGTCACCTTAATTTATTACCATACACTTACGAGCTTGGTCTGCTTTTGATGGCTACGTTTGATTTATCTCATGTATATACGCAGACATTGCTTTCCTATGCCTGTGATTTCTTCAGTTCATTTGGAACTAAGTCTCCTCCCTTCCTTGTGGCTGGTGCCCAACTAGAAATAATTTTCTTGTTATGTTGTGACCAACAATTAACCCAGAGAGTAACTCTTATTCCTGTTCCTTTAGGGTGAGAAACAAAGAAGGGATTAAATTCATTTTTATCATCTGAGTTGACTTTTTTGTTTGTGATAAGGACCAATGAGTTCAGGTCCTGGCTATAACCAAGGAACAGTTAAGCATAGTCTTATGAGAAAGTGTTCCTAAACTGAAGGATTGTTGTGGACATATGATTTTGTCATCATGGAGGGCAGCAGGCTTGGGGTTCGGCTCTCAAATGGATGATTGACAGGATGAGGCACTTCTAACCAGCTCAAATTGTTCCAGAGTATATTTGCTTTATTGCCTCAATTATTTTTAGCAGGTAGAGGTAAACTGTCTGTTCATGAGGCAGGAAAGCTGTGTTCTTATGACTGATAATTCAAAGAGTAGGAGAAAGGACAACAGTATCTGAAGAAATAAGGTGACCTGCAGGGTCAGGTGGTCCTAGACTCAGAATCGTAGGAGAATTTAGGTTGGAAGGGACCTCTGGAGGTCTCTCCTCCTGCCATCTTCTTAAGACAAGGAGAACTTCAATGCTAGAGGAGGTTATCTGGGCCTGTATCCAACTGAATTTGAAGACTTTCAAGGAAAGAGATCCCTTAACCTCTCTGGGTCCCTGTTTCAGTGTTTTGCCACCCCACTGTGACTTTTTTTGTCTTTTATAATCAAGTGGATTTGCCCTTATTGTAACGTGTGCTAATTGCCTGTTGTCTTCTTTGCCTTACACCCTACAGAGCAGCCTTGCTCTCTCTCCTTTGCAGCTCCCCATTAGGGAGGTGTAGGCCCTCTCTTAGCCTCTCTTATGTCAGGTTAAACAAACTAAGGAGAACTGAAAACTTCCATTTTCATCACACCAGTACCTCCAGCTCTACCTCCTCGTCTTTGAGTTCCTTGTGCTGTCTCTACGCAACTCATCCCACACAGCTCTTTCTAAGTGTACTACCAGTCCCTGACCTGACCTTTCCTGCTCAGATGGCTCTGTTATATTAAGCTAAGTGGTATATAGTATTTTAGCGTTATCCACGCTGTCATCTTCCTCTGTATTCTGAGTGATTGCACTCTTGACACTACGAGTGTCTTCGACAAGTGTTCAAAATGAGCCAGAACCACTATGGGCTAGTAAATAATGGTCCTAATACAATCTCTGTAATTGAAAAATGACTCTTAGCATTTCTGTACTGCAGATGCCATTAAATGGTCATCTGATGCTTAATATATCTTGGAGATATATATTAAGGGCTCGGTTCTGCCAACCTCATGTCTTTAGAAAATGTGTTTTCTCCAATGGGATGTACTGGATGCTGATGCCAAATAGATAGACCGCATTAGCTTCCCACATCCTCCCCAATCAGCAAGATCTGAAATGCGGTGGGGAGGTATTTGCTTAGAATAGCTGTCAGGTTTGCTGGTAACTGAATGAATTCTCTCCTCAGGAGGGAACCATGCAGTAATTCATAGGATGGGGACCTCAGACCTCAGCTTCAGGTCCTTATTCTGCTACTCAGGTTCTGTGCAATCCTGGGCAAGGGGCCAAAATTTCAAATGTCCTGTAAACTGACAACCAGCGTGACAAACCTGGGGCTGTTGGTTGACAGCCAACTGACCATGAGCCAGCAGTGTGCCCGGGTGGCCAAGAAGGCCAATGGCATCCTGGCTTGGATCAGAAACAGTGTGACCAGCAGGTCCAGGGAGGTTCTTCTCCCTCAGCACTGGTGAGACTGCACCTCGAATCCTGTGTTCAGTTCTGGGCCCCTCAGCACAAGAAGGATGTTGAGGTTCTGGAGCGAGTCCAGAGAAGAGCAACAAAGCTGTGGAAGGGGCTGGAGAACAGGCCCTATGAGGAGCGGCTGAGAGAGCTGGGGGTGTTTAGCCTGGAGAAGAGGAAGCTGAGAGGAGACCTCATTACTCTACAACTCCCTGAAAGGAGGTTGTGGAGAGGAGGGAGCTGGGCTCTTCTCCCAAGTGATAGGGGACAGGACAAGAGGGAATGGCCTCAAGCTCTGCCAAGGGAGATTTAGGCTGGAGATTAGGAGGAGGTTTTTCACACAGAGGGTCATTGGGCATTGGAATAGGCTGCCCAGGGAGGTGGTTGATTCACCTTCCCTGGAGGTTTTTAAGGTGTGGGTGGATGAGGTCTTGAGGGACATGGTTTAGTGTTTGAGAGGAATGGTTGGACTTGATGATCCAGTGGGTCTCTTCCAACCAGGTGATTCTATGAAACCTCAGATTTGATTATAAAAGATGATGTTACTCCTGGAGTAACAGGCTGCTTGTGGCTTAGAACCTGTACACTCTTTGCTGTGTGAAAAACTGATCATAAAATCATAGAACAACCAGGTTGGAAGAGACCCACTGGATCATCGAGTCCAACCGATGGGATAGCCTGGCCCAAAAAATTGTGATGAAGGGAGTTGTCATACCCCAATCTGCGAGGTACACACTCATGTCCAGACCTTTTTGACCTGCTTGGTCAAAGAAGGTGGTTTGTTTATCTGTGTTGGGATCCAGGGGCCAACAATGTCACTCTCTGTTTATTTTGGAGAAGAGTAGGCTGAGTGGTGGCGTCATCACTCTCTGCAGCTCCTGGAAAGGAGGTTGTGGTGAGGTGAGTTCTGGTCTCTTCTCCCAAGTAACGAATGATGGGATGAGAGGAAATGGCTTCAAGTTGTGCCAGGGAAGGTATAGACTGGATGTTAGGAAAACTTTCTTTAATGAAAGAGTGGTGAAGCACTGGAAGAGACTGCCCAGGGCAGCCTTGGAATCCCCATCCCTGGAGGGATCTCAGAGATGTGGAGGTGTGGTGTTTAGGGACGTGGTTTAGCAGTGGATTTGGCGGTTTTAGATTTATGGTTGGACTCAATGATTTTAAAGGTCTTTTCCACCCTTTAACAGTTCTGTGATTCATGTACCAGTTTATGTGCACTTGTGGTTGGTTATAGCCGCTATGCCTGCTCTCTCTACGAACAATAAATTATCAAGTAAGGTTAGAAATATTCTGAAAGGGTGGTTGTGAACTAATGTAATCTTCTTCTGGAGCCTCTGAGATCTTCCAAGAGTTTCTTTTGCAGTGCTCATTAGTGTTGCAATTCATTATGCACAAGGACAGTGGGCTGTAGAGGAAATGATTTGGAAAATGGAGCAGACTCAGGTCCCAAACTATTTCTCATATGAAAGACCAGAAATATGGCATTTAAGGAATGCTAGTGGATATGAGCAACATCAGCATCATTCTCATCAATATGCAATGAAGGAATTTCTCCTCCCTACATCTTTCTTGGTTCCTGAGGTGACATTAGGCATATTCCTTTTGCCGAGAGAAAAGAACCTTTCGAACTCTATCATCTTTAAAATGCCACTGTCCCTTACAATCCACGCAAAGCCAACCCCTTCCTCCTTTTCAAGTTGTCTCAAGAGATAGCTTGTGGCTGCGCTAAGAAAATCAGTGTGTTTCATGCTATAGTTGTTCCACTATGTCCATGGAAAAGGAAACAAAAACTTCGAGTATCCACTCATCCAAAGGGAAAACATTTGATGCAACTGAACTGTGTGACATTTGTTTTTCTCGGGGAACAGCAGAGAGACCTCAGTATCGTTAAAGAAGTCCCTAATGGACAAAAAGCTAAAGGTAGGCTAATAGCTGTCTTGACAGTAAGTAGTGAAAATGATTTAATCCTTTTCTTCTGAACTGCTTGTTCTCTTTTAGAAAAGCCACTTCCACCACTGCCGCAGATTGAGCTTCTTGCAGAAAAAAAACAGGGATTTAAGGAGTGTGGGGACCAAACTCTTAATCTGATTCAGACTTAAAGAAGTTTAGCTTGGGCAGGGTAGTTTTGGTGTAATCTTGAGCTGATCGCAGTGCCTGTGTCCTAGGGCTCAGGCATGTTAGATGTTGACGCTTCATGAGGATAGTGCTCTGTGCCTGGAGAAGAGTTCATCTTGTCACAAACAGCAGGGAAAATGATGGAGGGGTAACAACGCTGGGGTGAAGTGAATTAGTGGAAGCATAAGAAAAACTAAACAATAGCCAGACAAGCTTGTAAATACATGCAGCAGCCACATAAAAAGAAACTGAGCTTTTAAGCCATGTATTCTTCTCGTTGTTGTTGCTTTTTTTCTGTTGATGTAGAAATCTGACTACTGCTGGATTCACGCAGTGTCTGTGGAAGTGCAAATACTGAAAAAAAAGTGAAAATACCATTCTAGCTATTGTGTGAAAATATTTTTTTCCTATTTCTCTCTCCTCAGGGCTCTGGCTGACATCTTAAGGCAGCAGGGACCAATCCCAATAGCACACTGTGAAAGAGAGACTATCTCGGCTATAGATACCTCCCCCAAAGAAAACACCCCAGTCAGGACATCTTCCAAAAACCATTACACCCCTGTGCGCACCTCGAAAAGCAACCCAGGTAAGTGCTGCTTTCCTGTTCTCTCTGCAGAGGTGGTTGTACGTGTGGTGTATAAGAAATCAGTAGAAGATCACACTTGACAATAGCAAATTCTGTAAACAAAGAATTAGTGTAATAAACGGCTTTAAAATGCAATCACATAGAGCAGAGGAGCGCAAGGATCAGCAGTGATGATTCCTTCAGGTTTTTGCTGAATAGAGTTGCTGTTCTCTCTAGACGTTTTAAAAATTCAGGATCAGTGAGGTATAAATTCAGCTTGAACCAAAATTCATGTATTAGGCTTAGAACGTCCCGTTTTTCCAACAAAACACATATGCTGTAAAGCATAATTGGGCTCTCTGCACACAGCAGCTGAGAAGAAAGAAGTCCACGTAATTGGGACCACCTTATTCATTCTAGTGAACCACAGGCATGTTTTGAGAGGACATTGTGGAAGGTGACCTGGGAGGTATTCCAGGAGCTTAAAGACTGTGGCCTGAGGTCCTGCTGGAGTTATTGGCCTGGGAATTGGGATGCATGATTTTTTTTTTTTCCCCAGCTTCTGCTGGCTAGGTGAATTTGGTCGAATCATTTGACTGATTTTTGTCTTGATTTCCCCTGTGGCACAATGATGCCAGCCTCTTAGCTAAAGAGGGAGTTTGGATTTCTTTAATTCTTCATATATTGATATATTTATGGTCAAAGCGATGTTTCAGTGGTTGCTGACCACCTTTGTTAAGTGAGATGTGGTATACTTGCCATTACTTGCTGTCTTGTAGTTGCAACTGGATCTGTGCCTCAAAGATATGCCCTCATTCGGTCACAAACTATTCAGCTTCACATGGAAGTTTCGGTGTGGCATTTCTTGACCTGGGTCACCCCCTGGTCAGAAGAGGTTTTACCTACGGACCCTGCTGGGAAAGCTTCTGAAAGAAGCTAAGAGGAGCTCAGAGGGACCTGGTGTGCTCTGCTCTTTGTGGATAGGGCTTGTGACTGAGGGCAGCGACTGGTTCCCGTTGCTGCACTGTGGTGACTGTTACAAGGGTTTTGCAATGTGCATCACCCTGTGGAGACAGGACGAGGTGACCGTGTTCTCTGGAAGACTCTCCTGCTGCTGAGAACAAAATAATTTCTCTGCAAACTAAGAAGGATTTCACTGTTCTCCAATTTTCACTCAAAGGCCAGTGAACCCTCTAATTTTGTATGCTAGGGAGTTATATATATAAAGATATGTATAAAAAAATAAAATGTTGGGCTGGAGAACAGTACCTGAGGTGAGTTTTCTGGAACAGAAAGGTGCTTTTCATTACCTAGGGCTTGGGACTAGCTCTTGAGAGGATAAGTTATTCTGCCCCAGGAAAGAAACACACAAAACAAGGGTTTATGGCTCGTAAACATGTATAGGCATCATCGGAGAACAACTCTGACATAACTCTTGCACTGCAGGAAGTTTAGGTTGGATATTAGAAAAAAATGCTTTACCAAAAGAGTGGTGAAACGTTGGAAGAGGCTGCCCTGGGAAGTGGTAGAGGCGTTCAAAAAGCGTGTAGGTGTGGCACTTTGGGACACAGTTCAGTGAGCATGGTGGTGTTGGGCTGATAGTAGGACTTGATTTTCCAGGTTTTTTTTCAACCTTAATGATTCTGTGATTCTAAGAGCCTTATGATGAGATAAATACCTTCCTGAAGACACCCTGTCTCTTCCTGTTGGCTCCTGTTTATCAGTTATGGCAAGCGACTCCTTAGTGGAGATGCAAAAGAAATTCTTAGCTTGCAGCAGAAGTGACCAGCTGGGTACTGGAAGTCTGAATTAGGTGTCATGTCCAGGCAATGTCAAGCCTGAGAAAAGGCAAGTGGGAAAGTTTGCCAGGGGAATTGCTAATCGCAGTATTCTTCTCTGGCATCTGTTTGTAGCTGATGGCTCCCGTGGACATTTTTAAGGCTTATTAGTACGTTAATGGAGGCACACAAGGATGCAAGGACCAGAGCAGAGATATCAGGAGTGGAGTGCTAGTACAAATGGTCACACTACAAAGTGACAGCAACCGGTAAGGAGCCTACTTGGTCCTTGCTGATGACTGAGTCATGAAATGAGCAAGGCAGAATGGCTGGGAAGGAAAAGGCACGCTGTTAAAAATGACAGTCTGTTCATTCAGCCTCTGCCTGTCTGTATGTTTGTCCATATTGTGTGAAGAAGAAACACCATTACAGTTCAATCAGGACTGAAACAGGCAGGCCGCAGGTTACAGGAGCCCAATGAGAGGACATTCTCGCAAAGCCAGCTCCAAAGGAGAGGGACTTTGCTTCCAACACAACCTCCCACGGCTGTAGAAGCCGTTGATCATTTCTGCCTTGGGGCAGCCAGTTGGACTGCATGTCATACTGAGCCCTTGCCAAAGCTGGGAAGGGACAACTTGCTTTTGTAGCTTGCCCAAAAGAACTTGTTCCTGGCTTAATTTTATCTGTTATTAACCTGTCCCCATATATCAGATGAGACAGAAAGCAAATCACTTACAAAAGCTGATGAGCTCATAAATGAGGTATGCAGTGAATGGGTTTTATACAGTTCTATTTGCAGGACAGGACAATACTCTGTCGTAGCTACGCTCTGTTACTCAGCTAATTCTCAGATTACTCTGGTGATCAGGAAATTGTATATGTGATTGCTAAAATCTTCTAGGTTGAGAGGAAGGTAAAAGTTGGAGAATAAGAATGGATTATAGCACGTTAAACTAGAATAAGGCTAGTAAGCCCCAGTATGTGAGCAGAAGAAGGGTCACCAACCATACTTGCTTTTGGGGTGGGCAGAGAAGTAAAAGAGAAATAAAAAGAGGAGAATGACGGACAACTGAGAAGGGTGAAGAAGGGAATAGAGGTGATAACATGTAAGAGCAGGATCCAGGAAGGGCATTGCTCACTGGTGCTGCAGATTGGCATGAGAAGACCAAGTGATTGTCCAGAGAAGTGCAATGAAGCAGGTGAAGGGTCTGGAGCACAAATGTTATGAGGAGAGGCTGAAGTGTCTGGGGCTGTTTAGTCTGGAGAAGAGGCTGAGGAGAGACGTCATCACATGCTGGAAGCGAGGTTGTAGTGAGGTGGGTGCTCATCTCTTTTTCCCAAGTAACAATAGGACAAGAGGAAATGTCCTCAGGTTCCACCAGGTGAGGTTTAGACTGCAAAAGTGGTGAAGCACTGGAAGAGGCTGTGCAGGAGACTAGTGGACTATGTGTCCCTGCGTTAAAAAAAAGTGTAGGCATGGCACTCTGGGACATGGTTAGGTAGGCACTGTGGTGTTGGACTGACAGTTGGACTTGGTGACCTTAGAGGTCTTTTCAAGCCTTAATGATTCTGTGATTCTATGGTTTTACAGCTGTGGGGTTTTGCAGCAGGACCTGACCAACCTGACAGATTGGCTGGCTTTGGTTTGTTTCAGGGCTCCAGAGTATTAGAGGTCAAGAAATGAGAAGGGCTATAGTTGTTATATGCAGACTGAGATTGAGTTTTATGTTTGTCTTACTTGGAAATTTTGTTTCCAAACTTATAACTAGAAGAGTGCCCTTAAGACTTGCTAAATAAACTATGCTTTGTTTTTCTATTAGGCTTGTTTGGTGTCAGTGAACAAAGTGATTGTGGGTGACAGTGACAAATTGAGGTGGTCTGTGTCTGAGCCAGTAGAGTCCAAACAAAGCAGAGTGTGCAGGTGCTGCCGAGGGCATGCCTGCGGCGCTTAACTTGTTTCCCCATGCAGGGTGGAGAGGAGCCTATCTCCCACAGGCCAGATTCTGCTCTTCCTGCAAGCCCTCAAGGGGTCACAGTAGGAGATCACTGGACTGGAATGTTCCACTTCCTCTGGTGGTCCACCAAGGCATGAGCGCTGTCTCCAGCTGTCAAGGATGCTCGAAGGAGAGTTGAAGAACAAGGCAAAGTCCTCAGTGTCTTTACCCAGGCAGGCACCTCCTAGCCGGTGATCCTGAGCAGTTGTCTGTGGAGACTGGGGCAAAAAAGTTGTTATGTACCTCAGCCTTCTCCTCCTCTGTTGAAACAAGGTCACCATTTTCAACCATCAATAGGGGCACATTCTCTTTAACCATCTTCTGATTGATGTACCTGTAGAAGCCCTTCTTGTTGGTCTTTACTTTGCAGATAAGAAAAACTGAAAGTAGTGCCTACAGGTTTCTCGGGTCAGAGCACACCTCTCCAGCTGTGCACCACGTAATCAGTATGAGCTGCAGCTCTCTCTGTAGACAGGAATGTGCTTGCAACCTGCACAGATCTCATATTAGTTCACTGTTAGCTGCTTGTTCATTGTGAGTAACTGGTACTATATGATGTATGTGAGATTACAGGAAATCTGTCTCATCTAGCTGCCTGTTGGTATTTCTGATGTCTCCATCACAGCAGCACCTTTAGGGGTGTTGGAAGGAAAACCTGAGCAACATTTTCCCCATCTTTTCTCCTTGGCCTTGTTATCTCTCTTGACATCTGCTGTGAAGGTCAGTGCCACTCATTTGTTCAGTGGGTGGCCAGCAACCATAGAGAACAATGAAGATATAGATATGGGAAAGGTCAGTATCTCCTGCAGGCTTGGAAAGCATCATACATAAGCAGCACTATGCTCCCAGAGAGGAAGGTGCCGTGTTTGGCACAAGAGGAAGTTTGAGCCAGAGGCAATCCTCCCACAATATCCACAGTCAAGTGATGCGTCAGAAAAGATGAGGGCAGTTCCTCTGACAGTGATCCTGATGGACCTTGGCGTTAGCAGAACAATTAAGACTAGATTATCGGTTCAGATCACTATCTCCAGCCTTATCCTTGGATATCTGAAGGCCTTCTGAAAGTCAGATAGATGCAAAGGGTTGGTTTGCTTCTCCCAAACTGTGGCTAAGCAAAGCACCTGCAAGATACAATCCCTGCAGGAGTTGTCAGATGGGAGTTTTCTTGCCGTGGTGATAGAGGGGTGGCCAGCTCAGAACTAACAGTTCTGCAGGAAGCTTTCTCATTACTGTTTCTCAAGCTGAGACCAAACCACAGAAAAAAAAAAAAATCAAAAAAACCCCCACCAAGTAAGATTTTGAATCAGATCTGTGGCATAAAATCAGTGTTTTACCATCACAGTGGTGGGACCTGGCTTTGGTTTAGGCAAATCCTTATGGGTCAGGGAGGCTTATGTCCCAGACTTACAGCTGACACAAATCTTAAGGTGCTTCAGGACAGCACATGGTCTGAATGGATCCTTTAGTCTCTCAGACTCGTTCTGGCTTTTTTTCATGCAGTGGCTTTTTCATGCAGTTCACTTTGATAGTACTTCCAGCCTGTGAGAGAGGGACCATTAGACTGATATGGGAAGCTGTGTGGGCAGAGAATCTCTCCAAACATGTTCAGGACAAGGCTATCTTGGCTGCCATGGTGCAATATTTCAGCAGCGAAGGGTTCCCAGATGTCACCTATCTGAGCATGAGGCAGGTAGATGAAATCTGTGCCTGGAATCACGCTGCTTCTGACTTCATCTCTAGGATCAGGAGGCTGTAAGAGCAGTGACAAACAACTTCTATGGTACTTGCTGGAGAAAAGACTCTGGCCTAGTTTTATGTACTTTCAGCCTTCTAATTCAAAATATCAAAATGCCTCGCCAACAGAATAGACTGGTCTGGAATGAGCTCCAGATGTGCCAGCAAAGAGCTGACCACAGGGATAAATTGAGATAATTTTCCAGTGTGAAAAATCTTCTGCTATTCACCTGCACTGGGGATGGAGGCACCTGCAGGTGTGAAGAACAGCTTATTGACAGGATTGCCACTTTGAATGCAGCAAACAACACAGGCTAGCGCTCTGATTAGCCTGATATATCTGGGGAAGGCTTTTAATAAGCCATTTGAGTCAGGATGTTCCAGAGATGTACGTATTCAAAGTGCTGTTTTCAGCAGTGCCTTCCACCCAGAGGCATATTCTGAGCTTGTTCTGAATATGAACGAATGCAGGAGAGGCCTTTAATCTTTATAGAAATTGTAGCTAACGTCTCTAGTCAAATATAGGCAGAGCAGCGTGGAGAGTACTAATCATTGCACAGGGGAGGAGATCACTGCGCTTTGCCCTGCTCTCCCTGGCCTCTGGGCTCAGCACGAGCTCTAGCCCTTTTCTAAAGACCACGGTGGTCAACTTCTCAGATTTCCTCCACGTTATGCATGCTTATCCTTGTCCATCCTTCTCCCTTTCTCCTTTCCCCCACATCTCCAGATGGTCTCTGTTTCAAATGACTTCCTTTATTCATTCATTGAATTTTCTAGTTTCTCCCTCAAATCCCCAGCAACTATTTGAATTAATTTACTGAGGATCAGTGTAGAAATGTATGTTGAAAGCATTCAGATTCCCTGCTGCTTCACAGTTTGTGTTGTCATTTACAGCTGTTCAGGGGAATACAAAGCAGGTGTAAAATGAACCCCCAGTCCCTGCAGTAGCATTTTACAGCCCCTGTGCTCTATTGTAAGAAACTAGTTAAGGTGCAGGCGGGTGAAGAATTAGGGAAACCACTTGGAAAACACTCAGACTGTTCCAGGAACAGGGTTTTTCTTTTCTCCATAGTCCTGTTGCTGACATTTTAGGAGAAAGAAAGAGGATGAGCTTTGAAACCTCTGGGATCTGTAGAAGATAAGGCAATTCAATGCTACCCAATGTCCTTTTTCCCTCCAAGCACACGCTTGTGATGGTAAGACCTCATGCTTCCCATGGCTTTTCCTCCGAGGAAAATCCCAAGTGATAATAGGTTTAATAGGTTTTCTGAGGCACGAGAAAATGTCAGATTTTTCTGTCTCAGAACATTTCAAGGCTGAGAATTACTCGGTGTCCTGGTATCTAAAATACCATTGCCAAAAGGGAAGATCATTCCAGCAGAGAGTGGGGAGAGGTGCATGTTACTGGAATTGGTGCAGGGTAGCTAAGATAGGACACTAGCTGCTATCTTCTTTGGTGTGAAGGACTTAGGCTCCTCACTTATTTAGGACTGAGGGACCTGAAACTAAACACAGGATTTGAGGAGTGGCCTCACCAATGCCGTGTACATGGGGATGATCCCTTCCCTACTCCTGCTGGCCACACCACGGCTGATTCAAACCAGGATGCTGTTGGCCTTTATGGCAAGATCTTCACAGATCTTTTTAACAGTTAAGTGTTTCTTGTTCTTTCTTAATCTTGTTATTTTGGGCATCCAACCTCCCTCTTTTATTGCTGACAGAGGTTAGGATCTGCTTCTGTGGAGAAATTCAATTGTGAGCAGCCATAAGGGTTTAACCCAGGCTTCCTACTGGTACGAGCAGAGCCTGTGATCCCCCAACTTTCCTGAGCCACACAACCTCCTCCTTTCAGTGAGACTGGGACTGCACCTATTTCTGCCTCCAGTTATTGATTTATTCTAGTCTCCTGAGTGCTTTACTGACTGTAAAATTTTAGGGTAATCGCTGAAAAAGAACTTTTGGGAAAACTCTGCCCCATTAACAAGGCACATGAGACAACAAAACGTTCCCACTGCAAATACACTTACCCGTGAATTTGCTGGAGAATAAAAAGCAACAACATTTGCAACAGTTTCCGGCGTCTCACTTCCAAATATTGCCCATGACTGATGTCAGGGTTTCATGCATCAAAACAGCAAAGAAGTGACAAATTTGAAAAAAATAATATTAAAAAAAAAAAAAAAACAAGAGAAAAAAGTCTGACTCTTACAGGGAAGAAATAGGTGGGTGGAGAGTGTGTTTATATAGAGATGTGTAAGTGTAATGTCTTGATACTCCCATGAATCACATAACTGCGACAGAGTAGCAACATCCAGAGCTTTGGGATAAATATCAGGTGCCTGCTAAAAGTGGTTTTGGTGGAATTTAGCATTCATTCGACAGTGCAGTCCCAAAGCCACAAGGCCAGGCATGGCAGCACTTATCATCCACCGTGATATCAAGAAACTCTAGGTTGCTATGGTAACAGCATTTTTTTTAAGAAGGACTAATGCAAGTTGTGAGCAGGAGAGAGGATTAAGCATATAGATTTACTTTGAAACAAAGCTTCACAGTGAGAACCAGCCTACTGAAAACAATACAACAAAATAGATGGAGAATGTGGAAATTAATTGAAGCAGGGTTTTCTGGCTCTGTGCTCCAGTGGAGAAGAGGCATTAGTGTGGAAAAAAGTCTAGGAGTCTAATGCAGGCATGTAAACAGCAAGACACCTGCACATTGCAAGGGACAGTGGCTGTGGACATGTGCTGCAACACTGAGTGATGCTCTGGATCACACCGTGTGGCAGGAGCAGCTCCTCGTGCTGCCTGCTCGCTGCACACACAGAGGAGTGGGAGCCCATGTGCCTTCATCCCATAACCAGGCTCTGAGATTTGTAACAATTATTGTGTTTAAGAGCAAATCCCAGGGCTGATGGGATCAGGACAAGAGGGAATGGCCTCAAGCTCCACCAGGGGAGATTTAGGCTAGAGATTAGGAGGAAGTTTTTCACGCAGAGAGTCATCGGGCATTGGAATAGGCTGCCCAGGGAGGTGTTTGATTCACCTTCCCTGGAGGTGTTTAAGGGTAGATGAGGTGCTGAGGGACATGGTTTAGTGTTTGATAGGAATGGTTGGACTCGATGATCCAATGGGTCTCTTCCAACCTGGTTGTTCTATGATTCTGTGATTGTGGGATCCTGGGAATTAGGACTGTGGGATGCAGGATTGTCACAGTAACACTGACCAGCAGCAGTGGGGAGTTAACAGAGGATGGAGGCTGTGTATAGGGTGGAGTTCCAACCTAATACATTTGGATGCTTTCCCAACTCCTGAATCTGTACAGCTGAATTGGGAATGGCAGAGAAGTACTGTTCTCAAAACATACAAAAGCAGAGATGGAAACAGTTTTGGAGTGTAACACATAAGGGGGAGGCCACGATGCTTGTCCCACGTTACTCACGGTACCAAGTCTGCGCTGTGGGTGACAGGAAGGAATGATGTTTAAGCCAGGTGATTCCCCTCACCCGGTGCTCGGTCCTCCTCCTCCAGATCTGGGAAAGCACTGGGAGCAGAGGAACATTAGAGCAGGTATCTGGCATAGGTATTCTGGTGAATTTGAAGTGCTGTGGGAAAAGGCAGGCTTTCCCTGGAGAGCACTAGGTGAGCTGAAGCTGTTGCCATGCCAGCTCAGCACACACCAGCTGCTGGTTCAGATCCTCTGGAGCACCCAGGAAACAAGGCTGGGAGCTGGGGGGCAACACAAAGCTCAGCCCCAGCACTGGGAGGACACAGTAGGCAAAAGAATTTGTGCTCCTGGCTAGGTTTTGATTTAATCCCTTGTCACAGTTTAGTCCTGACCTGGCTTGATAGGCGGCTAAACGCTGGCAATTGTGATTCCAATCCTCGTCCAGTCAGGGAAAGGGGAAAAGGAAATGTGAGAGAGGCTTGTGGGCTGGAAATGAAAACTAGCCCAGCTTTAATGGAACAATAACAATAAGAGGAAAATTATATTGATAAGAAAATCATAAAATATATATGGATGTGTGAAACTGCACCACCCAGCGCAGTTACCACTGATACTGCCGAGCAGGTATGGGGGAAAGGTCCCAGTCTGGACTCAGCAGCAGGAGGGAGCCAGACTCAGTTCAAGAGTAACCTTGGTCTCCATAGGGATAGATGTAAGCAGTGGTCAATACCCTGTTACTTTGGTGATAGTCATAAATTTTGAGCATTATCGCTTCTTGAGGCAAATACTGTCTGAATATTTATAGCTAGCTTTCAGAAAATGAAGTTACTTAGACAAGGCCCGATTTGACCAGAACAGTCTTGATTTAGATCTACAAGCTGCCCATTCTTCCTCTCAAGCTCCAGTTTCATGACCAGTGAATGGCTCTCCTGCCATTTAACCAAAGTCTCAGTCCTCTTCTTCTCATATCCTCTGCCATGGCCACTGCCTTCTGTGCTGACTCTGTTGCTGTCTCATTCCTCTGTCAGCTGGTTTAACTCGGTAACGCTGCAAATTCAGCTCAGGAAGAGATCACGCAATGAAATGTAGGAGTGCAATCAGGAGCAGGGTTGAGAGGGATTACCTGTTTAGGCAGTGCTGAGTTTGAAACCACTGAGTTTGTGTCCGATGTAACCATAGGCTTGAGTAGGATTTTGAGAAACTTCCTGGGAGCAAGCATGCAGGAGAGCTTGTGCTTGGATGCTCTGGAAACCTGGTGTCCAGCTGTGATTGCCCAACCTTCAAGGCTATATGTACTTTGAGATGAAGTTGACTGAGGTCCAGGTCAGCAGGGCTGGGATTTTCCAGAACTCAAATCTGACGCCATAGTGGCAATTTACAATCAAAACAGTTCTGCCTGCAGTTAAAGTATTTTAGGTTTTAAGCTGCTCAGGAATTTCCATGGGGATAAAAACAACTAAGTTTGCCCTCTAACCAGCTGTTCTGTACTGTACCATTCTGCAGCTCTACTGGGTACTGTGGAAGGATAAAATCTTTTCTGTAGCAGGTTTTCTTCTCCCTGTTTGCCTTGCGTGTGTCTTGCTAGATCAATTATTGTTCCTAAAATGCATTAGATCTTCAGATGAAAGGCAGAAACACAATGTTTTCTTCCATTAATCAAAGCAGTTTACAGAAAACATCAATTTAAAATGTTAAAGCCAATTTGCAACTGGTATTGACAACAATTAAATTGGTCTCCAGAAAGTAATGCAACTAGTTGCTTTTGAGACTGAAGAATGAAATCTTTATAATGACATTCTATGGGCTGAGCTTCTCCTGTTTCCTGATTGCTGATCCTATCACACTCTGTAGAAGTGTAAACAGAGGTGAGGAGCTGGAAGCAATTCTCTGTTTAGAAAGTGCCATAATCAGTAAACTTTCCTTCCCCTCTTGTCAGAGCCTTGCCCAAAGATTGTACTTCAATCTGTGCTCTGCTTTCATCACTATCAGCCTCTTTTCTTTGTTTCTTTCCTGACTTTAGAATTACACAGGATTTACTAAAACAAAGGTTCACTGCTTTAGTCCTGGCAGCATCACCAGGAGCAGTAAACTCCAGAGATGACCACTGCCCATAGCCTCTGCGAAGAGCAGTGGGACACGGGCTTTGCAAAGCTATAGGGAACTCTAGTGACCTTGTCATGGAAAATGACCAGCTCAGCTTACAGATGTTTGAAAATAAAGGTGATACTGGGGGAGTTGTGGTTAACTTCTTATGAGTCAGTCATGGAATCATAGAATGGTTTGGGCTGGAAGGGACCTTAAAGATCACCTAATTCCACACCCCCCTGCCATGGGCAGGGACACCTCCCACTGGACCAGGTTGCCCAAAGCCCCATCCAGCCTGACCTTGAACACCTCCAGGGATGGGGCAGCCATCACTTCTCTGGGCAACCTGGGCCAGGACCTCTCCACCCTCATAGAAAAATATTTCTTCCCAAGATCTCATCTCAATCTCCTCCTTTTCATCTTAAAAATATACCCCCTTGTCCAGTCCTTCTGCTTCCGGTTCCAAGTGGTGTCCCCAGGGCTCAGTGATGGGTTCAGCCCTGTTCAGTGTCTTTATCAATGACCTGGATGAAGGCATCGAGCGCTCCCTGAGCAAGTTTGCAGATGACACTAAACTGGGTAGAAGCGTCAATCTGCTGGAGGGTAGGGAGGCTCCAAAGGGATCTGAACAGGCTGGATCCATGGGCTGAGACCAACGGCAGGAGGTTAACAAGGCCAAATGGCAGGTCCTGCACTTGGGGCACAACAACCCTGAGCAACTACAGACTAGGAGAAGTCTGGCTGGAGAGCTGCATGGAGGAGAAGGACCTGTGGGTGTTGGTTGACAGCTGACTGCACATGAGCCAGCAGTGGCCCAGGTGGCCAAGAAGGCTTGGATCAGAAACAGCATGACCAGCAGGTCCAGGGAGGTTCTTCTCCCTCTGGACTCAGCACTGGTGAGGCCGCTCCTTGAATCCTGTGTTCAGTTGTGGGCCCCTAACCACAAGAAGGATGTTGAGGCTCTGGAGTGAGTGCAGAGAAGAACAACAAAGCTGATGAAGAGGCTGGAGAACAGGCCTTATGAGGAACGGCTGAGAGAGCTTTCCTGTAGCTCCTTTCAGCACTGGAAGCTGCTCTAAAATCTCCCCAGAGCCTTCTCTTCTTCAGGCTGAACAATCCCAACTCTCTTGGCCTGTCCTCATATGGGAGGCGCTCCTCATGTCATCTCTGTGGCCAGCTCTGGATGGAATAGTACACTTGGCATCCAGATGTGTCACTTTTGGAGACCTTGTGAGACCCTGACTAGGGGAAGCGAGAACATTTTTCAGCCGAAGATGTTGTTCAGGTCTCTGAAAACCTAGCTGATTTACTGTTCTAAGCATCTAAATACTAAAAAGCTCAGCCAGTTGTCTTTGTCTTGTCACAGGCTCTGCTCATCCAGAGCAAAGAGTTGAGGATGAGTCTGCAGGACCTCCTTGCCATTTTTCTCAGCAGTGTTTTTCTGCATGAGGCAACTTGGCTTCTCCCTTACAATACTCATATTTCCAGGGTATTCCCACTTCCTGGGAGATACCAGGGTGTTTACTGGTGGCTTTCAGCAGGAGGATTTTTCAGGATTGAAAGGTATCAGTGAGGTTTAGCTCATGTTGAAGATCTGAAGACAGCTTTTCTTGTTGGCTGCAAAGGGCCCCTCACCACAAGAAGGATGTTGAGGCTCTGGAGCAAGACCAGAGAAGAGCGATGAGGCTGGTGAAGGGGCTGGAGAACAGAACCTATGAGGACCAGCTGAGAGAGCTGGGGTTGTTTAGCCTGGAGAAGAGGAGGCTGAGAGAAGACCTTATTGCTCTCTGTAACTACCTGAAAGGAGGTTGTAGAGAGGAGGGAGCTGGGCTCTTCTCCCAAGTGACAGGGGACAGGACGAGAGGGAATGGCCTCAAGCTCCGCCAGGGGAGATTTAGGCTGGAGATTAGGAGGAGGTTTTTCCACAGAAAGGGTCATTGGGCATTGGAACAGGCTGCCCAGGGAGGTGGTTGATTCCCCTTCCCTGGAGGTGTTTAAGGCACGGGTGGATGAGGTCTTGAGGGACTTGGTTTAGTGTTTGATAGGAATGGTTGGACTAGAAGATCCGATGGGTCCCTTCCAACCTGGTTGTTCTGTGATTCTGTGAAAGAGCTTTTATTATTACCGGAGTCCCTGTTCCTTCTGGCATGTCAGCTGTGTGAGTGTAGCTTGGGAATTTAGAGGGTCTTGCCCACAATAAAGCTTCTCTGGAGCTTTATTACTCTGAGACCATCTTTACTTGTTGCAGGTACCTGAAAAGACTCCACTGTGGTGATTTATATGAGCATACCTAAGAAGGAATTATGTCCTCCCCCATAAAAGGACAAATCTAACTAATCTTTCTGTTTGATTTAAAATATTTGGGGAGGAAGGAGAAGGGAATACATGTGTCACAATTTCACTTACAATCAGAGAAGTTAATCGAAAGATACCTTCTGTCTCTCTTGGGCTTTGGACAAGGCTCTGTACCGCAACATTGGCAAACAGTGGAGTTCATATCTCATCAAATCCTTCTCAGGGAAATAATTCTAATGTATGTGGCTGACCTTTTGCAGCTCTTTCCCCAAATCTGTCCCTGGTTTGTCAGCTGTATGAACACCTTTATCTTCTGGTGTTAAATCACATCTGCAGATAACTGTTGCTCTCTAAAACAAACCCCACACGAGACTTTCAGTTTCTGCCAGTCACAGAGTGGTGCCCCAATGCTCAGAATAACCCCTCTGAAAAGGCAGTAAGAGAAATATTAATTCTCAGAGCTGTGGATTTCTACACAGTCTCCGGGCTGCAGTATTGCAGCTTCTGTGGCACTTCCCTTCATTTTGCATCTTTCCTTCATGGATCCATTTGCCTAACATGGTTCTGAGCGGGCATGTCCATCGAAGGATTCAGGTAGACAAGTATGGGTTTCGATCAATTCTTACTGGTGGGAGAGTTGTAGTGAGGGGTTAGACCATGTTAGGCCAGTGGAGAGTAGAAACAAATGGACAGGGAGTCATTCGTCCAGCTCCTTAGTGCTGCCTTCAGCCACAGCAGAAGGATAAAAAAGAAATGACAGTAAGGTAGATGTGACAGGAAAGCTCCTCTTCCAACTTAGTTCCTCCAGCCATGTCATGTCTCAAGTCCTCTGGGGTCATTCCTGCATCTTTGAAATAGCCATCAAGGAGGGTGAACCCCACAGAGAGCAAGGAGCTTCAGAGAAGAGTGGACATCAGCTGACTCTGTGCTGTGTGGCTCTGCCAGCACCAGACACTGAAGTGATGCAATGACTTCTCCTCACCTTTCTGCTGTCATAACATGCACACATGTCCAGGTTTGTCCGGGCTTACAAGCGTATGTGCTTCTTTAGGAGCCGACAGACCCCAGGTGCCCAGTCACTTGGGTGGGGATTTGGTTCTGCTTGCACAGACATGGTCCCAGCGTTGTATTAAGTTGTGGGGTGACACCTGTGAGCATCAGTTTAACATAATTGTCAGAACGATACTTGGTGGAGCTAATGAAATATTTACCTTTCAGCAGCTGTAAGGTCATTAATGTTTCACTCTCTGCCGCCAGACAGCCCTTTCCTGATTTACATTCTTGAATTGTTTATGAGGCTAATTGCACTGCCCTTCATAAATCAGAGGCTCAGGCTTTTCTGGGGCACTTTCAATTAGCAAAAACTCCTCTGCCCTGCTGGTGAGGGCATCCATTTCAAGAAACCAGGAGATGGAGGCTGGCACAAGCACTAACCTCCCATGAGCCCTCCCACGTTCCACTCCCATCCCAGTCCCTGCAGCGAGTACTGGGGTGTCTGATGACTCCCTGCATGGCACTGGTGTGATGCTACGGCCAAACTCCCAGCCTCTCGGCTCTCCGTGCAGCTTGGAGACACTGCTCACATTCAAAAGGTGACTGTTTTCATACTAACACTGATGTCTCTGCACCTTTGGTATTTGTTTGAGGGATTTTGGGTTAGCTCAGGGGTAGGCAGGAGACACAGGGCAAAGTCCAGGCTTTCCCATGCTTTTGGAGAAGGTGAATCCTCCCAAAGACAAGGATAAAGTGGGAAGGGAGAATGAGTCTTCCTCTCAAGAGAGTGTCTGTGTGCTTCCCAACAGTGCATTAAAGACCACAACTAACTTCAGTTTGGGCTTGCATGTATTTTTCTGCTCTCCCAGGAGGAAGCGTATGCAATGAAATGTGTGGCTTTGATAGGTTCAGGGGTTCTTCTTGCTTTTGCTTTTCATTTTCTATTGCTGAATTTTGTCAAAGAAAATAGATTTAGAAGAAAAAACAAAACAAATCCCCTCTTACTATCAGAGCTGCAGAGGCTCAAATCTGGAGTTGCTTGTAGTTTTTGTGACAACGCTGTGCTAGATTAAAGCAAATTTTGCAACAGAAAAATGTTTTTTTTTTTCCTTGTGTAATCTGGAAATCTAAAGGAGGGAACATTTTTAGCAGAGATTGATAAAAAATGTGGCAATGCGTAATTTCAAAATATGAGGGAATCAGGAAGACAAAACCACAGTCATTTTAATCTTTGCACTGTTAATCTCTGTAGGGGGGAAGGACAGGAGAATTCCTCATGAAGTGTAGAGGCTGTTTCATAAAATCATAGAATCCTAGAATGGTTTGGGTTGGAATGGACCTTAAAGCTCATCCAGTTCCAACTCCTGCCATGGACAGGGACACCTCCTACTGGATCAGGGGCTCCAAGCTCCATCCAACCTGGCCTGGAACACCTGCAGGGATGGGGCAGCAACCACTGCTCTGGGCAACCTGGGCCAGGGCCTCCCCACCCTCACAGCAAAACATTTCTTCCTAAGATCTCATCTCATTTTCCCCTCTTTCAGCTTTCTGACAATCTCCCAAAAACTGAGGAATCAGTGAAGTTTATATAAAATCTTATCAACGAAATGCTACAAAGTAATCTGGACCAGACAATATTCACTCAAGGGATTCACTCAAGCTGCGGAGTTACCCCAAGTTCTGTTCAAGAGTGTAATCAGCTTTTGTGATGGGTGCGTGAAAGATGGCAGTGCTCGTCTTTAGAAAGGCTGTAGAGATGATTCTGGAAATGTGAAAGATGAGCTGGTAGAGCAGGTGCACTGCAAGGAATTACAACAAAATGAAGCAGGAGACTCAAGATGGCTTTTGTGAAAGGAGGGCACGCATTATGAATCTGCTAGCGCTCCGTGAAGGAATCAACTGACATGTGCCTGGAAGTGGTTCTGTCAAGGCAGTCTAGTCATTTTTCTTTGGAAATTGTCAATGAGGTCATTCATCAACAGTGCTTGAGAATACTGTGGGATTAGAGGAAAGGTCTTCTCAAGAGTTAATAATGAATTAGTGGACAGAAAGTGACGGATGAGAACAAACAGTCAGGTTTTGCACTGGGTGAATTATTTGAATCCTAGTAGTTCTGCTTTGGGACAGTTGCTGCTCAGTGTGTTTTTGAATAATCTGGAAAAGATGTGCAGTAAGGTGACAAAAGGTTGTATGTGATGCGTAATTATTCTGAACTCTCAAATCAGAGGCACTCAGCAGGGACTTCACTGTGTGAAGATGACAATGTAGTGACAAAATTTCCAACATCAGAGAGAGGGAGACCAGCAAACTGTCCTCTGGACAGGGACCTAGTCCAGGATGCTGAACACCTGGAGTTTTATGTCTAGTCTTTGTATTTGGTTGCTTTAAAAATGAAGTCTTGGAGACTGTTTCTCCTAAGACCTCTGGGTACTGAAGCTGATGGTCAGAATCATTCAGAGACTAAGGGCACCTCCTTAAAAGTGATGTGTTCCTTGAAGCCTACAGGAGAGCTGAAGAGGGGCTTTTTATCGGGGAGTGCAGGGACAGGATGAAGGGCAATAGTTTTCAGTTGAAAGAGGGGAGGTTGAGATGAAGTCTTTTGCAGAAATGTTTTCCTGTGAGGATGGGGAAGCCCTGGCCCAGGTTGCCCAGAGAAGTTGTGGATGTCCCATCCCTGCAGGTGTTCAAGGTCAGGTTGGATGGGGCTTGGAGCAACCTGATCCAGTGGGAGGTGTCCCATTGCAGAGAGTTGGAACTGGATGAGCTTTAAGGTCCCTTCCAACCCAAACCATTCTATGATTCTATGATTCTATGATTCTAAGACTGAGCTGCAGGGACCTCTGTGTGAATCAGGGCTGTGCTGGGCAGAGTCTTCCTCAGAGGTGTGTGTTGCAGTATCCTGAGTGGATACAGCACCCAAAAAAGGGTGGTCTTGGTGAGACTGTTTACACTTCAAGCATGCCTTGGACCACATTCCTGTCACCCCAGGGCCTCCTCAATGGTCCTTCAAGGCAGCCAGCTCTGCAGATGCTCAGGGAAGCGGCTCCTGCTTATAAGGCACATTGCTTTCCTTGACCTATTTGCTCGTTACCTCCACAAATGTGATTTTGATTAAGGAATTTTCCTAAGTAATTACTATGGCATTAGCAATTCAGCCAAACAGAAAATAATCCAAAAAGCAACTTGTCATGGTGTCTGCCCTGAAGGCCAGCTTGCTGACTGCCTTGCAGACTCAGAGAGTGAGAGTGAATGCCAGCACTGCAGGCAGTTGGACAAAGCTTTGTCCTGCCCACCAGGGTGTAGGATCCTCTGGGTCGTGTACCACGTCCATGTGTGGCTTCTGCTGCTCATCGTTGTGCTCCTCTGAAGTTCAGGAGAGGTTCTGACACCAGCTGCAGATTCACGGGTTAAAAGCACTCTTGCTTCCAGTTGCTTGCTAAAATTAAAATGCCTGCTGAGTTCTTGTTTCAAGCAGTGGGAGAGAAAGATAATACATCCCTTACAAAGAACAGGCTGGTTCAATGGTGGTAGTCACATGTCCTAGCCTGGTTCACAAGGGACAGACTCACGTGTGTCACATCCTTGCATATGCACTCTGCCCAGGGCCAGTGCGTCGCGCAGACCGAGCTGCTGAACACAGACTGGCTCGGAGAGCTGCTAAAGCAGCCCACACTTTACAAGCTGACCTTGGCATCCTTCCATATATGACATTGTGATGATTTTACTGGGCCACCGCGTATTTTCAGTTAAGATTTTGCCACCAAGGAACTCTGACAGAGTTTTTCCTGACAGGAGACAACCAAAATTATATGCAAATCTGTCCCAGGACTAGAAAAAGACAGGTTCAGAGTGACTCAGCCTAAGAAAATTGTTGTGCCAAAATAAAACTGCTTAAAAAAGGGGCCAAAGCTGAGCTCACTTTCACTCAAGAAAGGCAGAAAAGTAACGGTGTCACCTTTAAGATCAAAGTGACTGGCTGCATTCCTCTCTGTGAGAGTAACTACCTAGTAAACAAAGCCAGCGCTTGCTTACTGTAAGCATCTGCCTTAGCCTTCAGCAGCTTTCTAATGCAGTTCTGGAGGAGAGCTGCCAAACAAAAAGGAACTAATTTCAAGGCTTCAGCACTGAAAATATAAATAACCCTCTTGTTAATTTTGGGTGCCATAATCCATCAGTGGCTGTCTTGTGCAATTTAGCTCCATGACATCTCCTGACAGCATGGGCAGTAAAGCATTCCCATGCTAATATAAAAAAGGCAGGTGCTGGGTCATTTCTTTCAGCTGTCCCTTAAGCTGCACAGAAGGTTCTTGGGGGGCTCTAGAAGGGTCTGGGGGGGCCTTTAGAAGGGTCCTGGGGGGTCTCTAGGTGGGTCTGGGATCTTTAGATGGGTACTGGGGGTCTCTAGAAGGGTTTGGGGGCCTTTAGAATGGTCCTGGGGGTCTCTAGGTGGGTCTGGGGACATTTAGAAGGTGGGACTACCTGAGTGTGTGGAGCGTGGCCATCAAGAATATAGGAGTGACCTGGTGTAGTCGCTGCTGCAGCTGGTTGTGTGTGCTCAGACATGCAAACAGTGAAGGTCACAGTACCTGAAGAGCTGTAGGGTGTGCACAGCTCTGGCCAGCATGGCCTGGTGGCTGAGCACAGTGGTCCCGAAAATGGTAGGTCATGAAAATGGAGCTTGGCTTATACTGTACATCTGTGCCATGTGTTCTGCTCAAGAAAATCCTGCAGAAGATTCATTCAACATCGCACTAAGTGTTTTTAAATTGTGATGCCACTCTTATCGAGTTTGATAGTACTTGGCAGACTGGCACATGCTGGTGCAGGATCTGAACAGGCCAGAGCGAAAGGGACTCCATTGTATGGAGAGAGAAGTTACAGTGAAGAGTTTACTTGCTTGAAGCCAAGGCAAAGCTCTGCTTCTTCTCACAGCAACTCATGAATTTGGTCTTTATAGAGCAATAACTCCTCTGAAACCTGCAGGGATCTCAGAGCAGATACCGAAAAGTGTCTGAGAGCAGTGTTGAAATCACATGTTGCCACCTAACTTAGTGGGTGGGAACCCTTCTGTGTCCATAGTCTAGGCCTGTGGCTCAGGAAGGACAATAAAGAGGCATAACTATGTCAGTCACTCCTCCTAAAAGAACTCCTAGATCTTTGGAGTTATGAGCACCTCTGAGAAAACCCGGGAGCTGTACGGTGCCTGCCCTCCGGTAACTTACACATGTTAATACCCATTCTTGGCTCAGCATATTGATCCTTCATAGCCAGGTAGCACATCTCCCAGGCTTTGCCTTCTTTAAACACGTCTAAAGTGCTAGACTCCTCCAATTGTCTCCACATACTGCTTTACTAGTAGTTTGTTCTTTTAGTGGAAGACGCTTATCTGTCGGTTGTCTCTAGTCTCTTCATTCAACACTAGCATACATTAAAATATCTCCAGGAAGCATTCCCAGTCCTTTCTCTTCTTCTAAGAAGCCTTTTAGCACTTATTTTCCTCTTTATTATTCACTAACATTTTATTTATAACATCACCTTTGTCTTTTAGGCTTGGTTGTTAGCTTGGTTGTAGACCTTTGTTCCCTTTGTATCTGTTTAGCCATTTCCAGCCCAGTCTGAACTGCTCCATCTAGACCTCTAAACCCAGTTCAAGCAGCTAATGTCAAGTATGAAATGTGTATGAGGCATCGGTGTTAAAATCGGGCAATTAAACTCGAGATCTCACATGCGTTACCAGCTCCCCATTGGGATACACACTGCACATTCCCATTAGCAATTAAAATACACAGCAGGCCTGGAAGCAAATTGCTTTGTGAAAACCACCTCCCACGCTTGTGGAGCAGGGGATTGTTCTTCTTTAGGGATCTCAGCTTTGGGATCCTGGTGGGATCCTCCCACTGCTAGGAAGCATCTTAGCTGCTGCAGTCTGCACAGTGTCTGTTAATGCATGGCTATGTCACCGTCACCCATTGCAGGTAAAGGATGGGGCCACCTTCAGGGGTCAGCTGCAGAGCAGTCCAGGTCCAGGAATTCAGGGAAACATGAAAATATGATGAGTTAATGATCAGTGAAAGAATCTCTGATCATCACGCAGGACTAGCATCCCCATTATTCCAAGTCCATTTTTAAAGCAGTATTGACTTTCCCTCCTGAATAGCCCTCCCGTGCTTCTAAGTGATATTTTTAGTGTGTTTCCAAGTCCTTAACGATGGACAGAATCAACGTCCACAATTAATGGGGAAACTGAGTCAGGAGGAGGTATGAAACATTTCCCCAAAGTCAGCAGGATCATGGAGACAAGCCAGAAATGGTAGATAGGTCTTCGGAGGCCTGAGGTGGATCTCTTTCTCCTAGGAGACGGCATTCCAAATCAGCATGCTTAACTCTGTTTGGATCCGGGGCTTGTGTTATGTACTGCTTATTGCAGATGGGCGAGTGTTGGGGTGAACAGGATACCAAACACACTGCTCTGGTCAGCTCTTTTCAAAGAAGAGTCAGTCTTCTGGTCCCTGTGAAACAGATTCAGTAGAGGTAGCGAGGGATGCTGTGGAAGGGCCGTTGCTGGGCTCAGAATTCAGGCAGTGATAGGAGGCACTTGATCAGGGACCTCCACTATTACATTAACAATAGGATTATGAGAAATCGGCACTAGCAGTTGCCTGGTGAGTTGGAAACAAGAATAAGGATCACTGCTGATCAGGGCAAAGGGGAATAGGAAGATACAAAAAGACAAGTGGGGAATTCCCAGAAGTTCCCCAATAATAACCTGCTAGAGACATCACAAGAATATGGGTGAGTGATAAGATCACAAATGCTTTTGTGCAAGTGTCGATCTGCTGGAGGGTAGGGAGGCTCTGCAAAGGGACCTAAACAGGCTGGACCGCTGGGCAGTGTCCAACGGCATGAGGTTTAACACGGCCAAATGCCGGGTCCTGCACTTGGAGCACAACAACCCTATGCAGAACTACAGACTGGGAGAAGCCTGGCTGGAAAACTGCCAGGAGGAGAGGGACCTGGGGGTGTTGGTTGACAGTCGACTGAACATGAGCCAGCAGTGTGCCCAGGTGGCCAAGAAGGCCAATGGCATCCTGGCTTGTATCAGAAATGGTGTGACCAGCAGGTCCAGGGAGGTGATTCTCCCTCTGGACTCAGCACTGGTGAGGCTGCTCCTTGAATCTTGTGTTCAGTTGTGGGCCCCTCAGCACAAGAAGGACATTGAGGCTCTGGAATGAGTCCAGAGAAGAGCCACAAAGCTGGTGAAGGGGCTGGAGAACAGAACCTATGAGGAGCGGCTGAGAGAGCTGGGGTTGTTTAGCCTGGAGAGGAGGAGTCTGAGAGGAGACCTCATTACTCTCTACAAGTACCTGAAAGGAGGTTGTAGAGAGGAGGGAGCTGGCCTCTTCTCCCAAGTGACAGGGGACAGGACGAGAGGGAATGGCCTCAAGTTCTGCCAGGGGAGATTTAGGCTGGAGAATAGGAGGAGGTTTTTCACACAGAGGGTCATTGGGCATTGGAATAGGCTGCCCAGGGAGGTGGTTGATTCACCTTCCCTGGAGGTGTTTAAGGCACGGGTGGATGAGGTCTTGAGGGACTTGGTTTAGTGTTTGATAGGAATGGTTGGACTAGAAGATCCGATGGGTCCCTTCCAACCTGGTTGTTCTGTGATTCTGTGATTATCTGAGCATGATGTCCTATCTCAAATTGGTTTAATAAAGCATCTAGACACTTCAACACTTATATAAACTTCAACAGGCACTTATCTACAACTTTAGGCACATGATGTACCCACAAGAACTCTTCCCAGTCCTCTAATATCAGCAGGATTTGCCTCTTTAAGTACTGACTTCTCTTTCTTAATTGAGGCTGTGTTTGAGATGGACTTTTTGAAGTTGTTGTTCTAACTTCTTTGCTTCCAAACAAAAACGGAAACAGTAAATAACCAGATTTAATTGTGTGAAACAGAACAACTTGTATCCTTAAACTGTCAATTCCATATCCCCATTTATTTACTGGCAATTATAAAAAGAGCACTTCATAAATATTTATAAAGAAGCTCCCAAAACCCAGCTGAGAAAATGAGCATTATCACCATTTACCAGTTGTCAAACTGAAGCATGGAGACGCGACTTGTCCAAAGAGACCAAGCAGGCTGACATCACACCCAAGCCCAGGCTGTCAGCTTTCCTTCCATCATAGCCAGTGCAGCTTCATCCCCTTCCATCATACTCCCACATTTAGCAGTGCCTCCCATGCTCACACAGGTAAACAGTCAAGTGCTTCCTTCATAGCACTGACTCTAAAGTCCCTCCTTGTAGGAAAAGTTTGAGGTATCCTGGATTTGATGACAAATCAAGATGGGGAGTGTGTCAGTTATGTTTATTCTAGCCAGCTGAGGAGAGTTAAATGAGTCAAGTTAAAGCTCTGTGGTGCTTGGTCATCAGGCAGAGGTTAAGACCTACCACTCTCACCTACAGAGACTCGTATGTCTAAGAACCTCCTCTGACAGCCAGAATCAGAGCTCTAGGTCTGAAGAGGTCATGGGGGCTTCTGATGAAGTGGAGGAATGGAGACAAATGAATTCCTTTATACCAGACTGAACCTTATTTATTTAAACAGTAAATATAAGAGGAGGTTTAATTTTTTAGCTAAGAGTACTGAACTGAACGCTTCCTTGCTTGTTCCTGTGCATAATTTAGCCTATAAGAGGCTACTGGTTGGATGGCATAATTGCTTTTGCACCACTCTTTCAGAAGTGGAACTATGCCCTAAGAGTATCCCAGCTTCTTGCCATCCAACTGTTCCTGTTGTACTCAACCAGAACCTTGTCTCCAGCTCAGAAGATCAAAGGGCTTTACTCGCTGAGTACCCCAACTTGGTACCTTCTCCCACTTCACCTCTGGTGCTCAGCAGTGCAGGAATTGCTATAAAATGCAGCAGCAGAGAAAATCCCTGAGCTCAGATGTCCCAAGCATGATCAGGGAGTCGGGCAATCCAGTGAGGCTTCCCTCACAAGGCACATCCTGCTGTGCAAGGACTCCTTTCCACCCTGACACATCTGGAGTTTCTAATAGTAAATCCATTTTCCCAGAGGCTCCCACAGCAGCTGGCATCTGTCAAGCTATGGCGTTCACTTGGAAATGATAAACCATTCCTGCTTTCCTTGAGGGCTAGATCTTCAGCATAAAGATGGCTGGTCCGAGGGCTCACTTGCCTCATTTATAGTCCCTTGAGAGCTGGATTAGATCAGTCATCACAGCAGGTGATGTTAGACTGCAGAGGTTAGACCTGAGCAAGGTGTCATAGTTTGCCCTTTCTTAATGCTTGGTCTTCAGTGTAAACATCTAATCAGAAATGCAGTGGAAACTGTGACCCTTCCTTCATGATGACAGTCAGCTGAACATGAGCCAGGAGTGGCCCAGGTTGCCAAGAAGACCAATGGCATCCTGGCTTGGATCAGCTGTGGGGTGGCTGACAGGAGTAGGGAAGGGCTCTTCCCTTGTACTCAGCGCTGGTGTTGAATACTGTGTTCAGTTTTGGGACCCACAGTCCAGGAAAGACATTTTGGGGCTGGAGTGTGTCCAGAGAAGGGCGAAGAGGCTGGTAAAGGGTCTGGAACACAGGGGTTATGGGAGCAGATGAGGAAGCTGAAGCTGTTTATTCTGGTGAAGAGAAGGCTGAAAGGAGCCCTCATCATTCTCTGCAGCTCCCTGGAAAGAGGCTACAGTGAGATGGGTGTTTTTTATGCTGAGGGTGGTGAGACACTGGTCTAGGTTGCCCAGAGATGGTGGGTGTCCCACCCTTGAAAGCACTCAAGATCAGGGTGGATGGGGCTTTGAGCAACCTGATTAAGTTGAAGGTGTCCCTGCTCACTGCAGGGGGTTGGACTGGATGACCTTCATGGTCCCTTCCAACCCAACTATTCTATGATTCTGTGATTCTACGATGTTGGAGAAACCCCACTCACACCAGTAGTTCATTTCTCCAACTGTATTTAATTTTTCTCACTGAATCTGTGTCATTTGGGGTTCATTGCCTAACTTGAAATTCACTGATTCCTGGAAGCAGAGCTGAGAAACCTTGTCCCTAGGAATGGAACATTTTTTCATTAGTGTATCTGAACAGCACACTTTGCTACTGGCTGATGTTCATTAAAGGACTAATGCTCCCCAAGGACTCATTTACTTCCTCTCGCAGTAGCAGGGGTGGAGAACATGCTGGGGTGGAGTAATCGCTGCACAGTGTGTTGCAGTGGCTGCAGCAGTGCAGGGAAGGGAACTGCCCACAGTTCTCAGCTGATTCTTCCCTTTTAAGACACAGTTATTGTGATGATGATGCCACATCTACAGCACTGCTTATTTCATGGTTTGGGGGCTAACCAGTGGCTTACACCAACTACGTATCAGTATTTCAGGGTCTGATTGTACAAAGCTGTGTGATGTGTGTAAGTCAGGCCCCATCCCTAGTCTCTCATCATTTACAGCTCAGCAGCATTTGCATATTAAGGCTTGGAATACCCACTTCCATGTCTTTCCTCTTATTAAAGTAGCATATCAAGAGACTCAAATTTAAGCAGTTCAGCAACACAAAAACTCCCACCATGAAGTGTGGGGGATAGAGGATCTCCTGCAGTGTGCAGCTTGTGATCCCCATTATCTGTTGCCTTGGATTTAAAACATAGAACCATGGAATGGTTTGGGTTGGAAGGGACCTTAAAGATCATCTAGTTCCAACCACCCTGCCTTGGGCAGGGACACCTCCCACCACACCAGGCAGCCTTTTAGAGACAGCATGAGAGGCAGTCATCCTCCACCCTCCCATGTCATGGAAATGGGCAGGTACATTTTGCAGGAGTGCAACTCACAACATGATTACCACTATCTGGACAGCAGTTAGAGCACAACTGACTCTCCCTTCAAACATGAACTTCCAGGGGGCTGAGCTATGGGCACATCTGGTGATCTTCCTCTTGAGCCACCATCATAAAATTCTTGGGAGGAGTCTACAACAGAGCTACAGATCAAGCTAGGCTTTCCTGTCAGTGTTCCTAAAGCACAACAGGGCCATTGGCACCTCCAACCTGCTCAGATCTCTTCTCCAGTCTCATGTTTGATTCTGTAGCTTCTCCTTGACAGGAAGAGGTAAAGCCAACCAGCAGCAGATGCATGATAATCTGCTCACCTAGAAAGATCACCCCCCTACCCCCCAGTTAAAGTTTATAAAACACAAGTCTTCTGTACTTCTAAAACCTTTGGATAACACCCAGTATTATTAGGATACTGGGATCTGAAGGACAATTTTCCTTAGCATTTCAGGCTTGTTGCACTCTCCAAAGCTCAGTTGTGAGGCATGTCTAGGTGGTCTCTGCCCTTAGAGTTAGACCAGAAGACAATGCTTTCTCTCTGAGCAGCAGACAGATTTGTTCTGTTTCTCGTGTGTGTTCTTCCTTGAGCTTCTTTCTCAGCACACTGATGCTTTTAGTATTAGCTCTCTCTAAATGAAAAAGACAAGGTTTCCTACTTAAAACAAGTTGTCACTTCAACAAGCTCTCACCTAAAAATAATATAAAAATAATAGAAGCTGACGGTGAAGTGTCTGATTGGGCTGATACACTTTTATTCTCTTTCTAATCATGAAGCAATTAATTTTTGTGCTATTTCAGCCCTAGTTTCCAGCGAACTTTACCTGAGATCTCCAAAGCTGGAAGATGGCGCTGAAATAAATGCTAGGTCTTCTTGATGTCTTCTGGTTCCTTTTTCCTTGTGGGTCAGGCACAGTAAGGAAAGTCTCAGACATTTAGCAGCAGAATGTCACTTAAACCCAAACACCAGCAGTTCGGCGCATGAGGAGGCAGGATAATCCCAGGCACATCCACCCGTGCAGACTGTCTGGGAGCCACCAGCTGGCTGCAGACACAGATAATGGGTGAGTTGTGCACACCTCACATTCGTGCTGTTTTCAAAGCAGCTTCTAATCTTCTCTCATACAAACCTGGGAGCGTTTACCACAGGCTCTCCTGAACCATGCCGCTGTGCTTAATTAGCTCAGCAGGCAAGGTAGCTGTGACCTCTCTGTTGGCTAAAAGATGGTATGTGTGTAGGAATATACCGGCTATGCCTGGGTTTGCCAACTTTTCAGCTTAAAAGCAGGATGGCAACCCCTGTGTCCAGCTGGTTGGGATAAGAGCAGCAGACTAGCTGCAGCAGCATAAAGCTCCTGAAGCATGAAGCTCTCTCAACTCCTTGTGGGAGTAGAGAGAGACGTTTTATTGATAAATGAAAGGTGGTTTGGGAGACAGGCCTCTGAGCAACCTGATCTAGTTGAAGATGTCCCTGTTCACTGCAGGTGGGTTTGACTGGATGACCTTCATGATCCCCTCCAACCCAAACCATTCTGTGATTTGATGATTTTGAAGTAGCATGGACTCTGAGCAAACCCCATCAGCTCCTAAATCAGACAAACGCTATCGCTGACAGTCAGAGGCAGTCTGACAGGACTGATACTTGTGAGAAAAATTACCCAGGCAGGAACCTGTTTGCTGCACGCTACAGAAGTGCTGATGTTCTGCTCAGGGGTCCTCACTCAGCAGGGAAGCCCTTTTTCTCTGCCATTGCACCAAGGTGCTCATTATCACAGACTCTTCTCAACCAGCTATTGCTAATGATAATTGAATATGACAGGGACAGGATGCTCAACCATGGCAGATATGGTCTCAAAGTGTTAAGCGTAGTCTCCTGAGCTTACTTTTCATTGTCACGGGAGCTGGTGTCTCCGATGGCACCAGAACAAGAGCTGGGAATGTAGCCAGCTTCTGCACTGCTTTCCTTGACCCCTTGCTGCTGAATTCTCAAGTGAGGATGCGTTGTTTCCTAAGTAGAACAAGGCTTGTGTATTGAGCCTGAAAAGATCTTTCCTAGTATGTGACAGTCTGCTAAGTACTAGAGCTTTAATCAGCTTGTTTAAGGCAAAATAATTTGACACAATTTTCTTCTGTTTCCAGTTATTTTTGGACTTACCTGGATGTTAGGGTGAGAATGTACAGCCTAGAACATCCCCTCCAGGAGATCCTTGCATATGCACCCCTTCCCACATCACTAATGTGCCTTCACAAGAGGATTCTGCCAGTCTGGGAGCAGACACGCATTCTCTGGCACCTTCCTGCCATCAGCTTTCCTTTGAAGATGCCCCCTCACCCTGGCCCTGGATCAGCACAGTGTCCCAGGAGCCTGCAGCCCCCCTTACCCCAGGAAACTGTTCTTTGTTGATGGGACTCGGATGCCTCTGGCTTTCTGGGCACCTTGGATCCCAGAACACCTCTCCTACCACCATTTCAGAACCCAGCTCCACATCGGATGTGCTGGCACGTGGTGCATGAACATCAATGCTGTTCAAGTACTTAAAATGTAGGATGTTCTAGAGAAAGATCTGCCCTTCGTGCTTTTTACAGCCTGGTGGTTACTCATCATCGAATACCTTCAGTTATGCAATTGTGAGCAGTTTCCAGGAGTCTAACTGAACAGTTTCTTGTCATCAGACATTCTTATTTTCCTCAGTTGTTCTTCTCCCTCTCCCTTTTTCACTTTACTCTTTATTTCCTTAGCCACCCTTTTATGCAATTCCACTACTTTTCTCTAAAGAAGCGTTGCTCCATTGCCGCTGAGGAGAGGCTAGTATGGTTGTGATGACCAGACAATGGGGGAATTGTGAAATTTTGCAGAATTTTGGTTGAAGTTTGACCCAAGAGACCCCGTTTCAGAGTCCCTTGCACATTCAGCATCTTGAGTAATTCAGTTCTCCCCCTGAGAACTGGGATATGTAGTGTAGAGCCTCCCAGGCCTTAGGTCAAGCCAGCCCTGGCACAGATCAGGAGCGAACACCTTTGTGTCCAGCTCCCTGGCAGATCCTTCTCTTGCAGCCTGTTGTCCCTGTTATGGAAGCACACAGCTCCCAAGGGGATTAAAGAGCATCAGACTCCAGATCTGCTGCACAAGGCCAAGGGTGAAGCACAGACCTAATTTCACTGCAATGGTATCTGAGACAGATCTGAACAGCTCAAGTAATACACATCTGACCCTTGAAAAGGGGTTCAAATATCAAAGAATGTTTCTTTCTGACGTTTAAGTTCCTCCTGAAGACAATCACTCCTTAGTATTCTCCCTCCAGCCAAGAAAGAGAAGCCTCCACCTTCCTTTCTGCTAATACCCTTGAAGCTTGTATGCAGTGTGATCAGACCTCCCTTTGCCCTTAATCACTTTCTCTCGACCTATATAATTAAATTCCATCAGGTATTGCATCTAATTTACGAGGAGCTCCCAAAGAACAAAAGCCCGTTCAGTCACAGGCTAACAGAACAAATTAATTAGATGGGGAATATTAGGCCCTCTCTAAATTAGATCAGCAAAGCTCCAGCAGAAGAAGCATAGCTTGACTGGCTATGATGCTCTTTGCCTGCTTAGAGCCAGAGGTTGCATACAGCTTTCAAAAACACAGCAGTGCTAGAACCCAGGCTAACGGGAGGTGTTTCAGAGGGCTGGAGAACCTTCTGTATGAGAACATGCTGAGATGGTTGGGGTTGTTCAAAAGGCTCCAGGGAGACCTTAGAGCAGCTTCCAGTACCGAAAGGGGCTCCAGGGAAGCTTGGGGGGGGGGACCTCTTGATCAGGGGAGCACAAGGATAGGACAAGGACTTTGGGCAACCTGACCCAGTGGGAGGTGTCCCTGCCCAAGGCTTTGAGGTGCCTTCCAACCCAAACCGTTCTATGTTTTTGTGATTCTGTGATCCTAAAAGTCACTCCAGAACACAATTTCCAAGTGGAACACAGGGAATTGGTGGCCTTGTGTCTCTTATTGACAGTACAAGTTGCACCATTATTTTGCTTCACTGTATTTTAGGAATGTCTCCCTGTCTTACTCTTGCATATCTAATCCAAATCAAAATGCATGTTAATGAGTGTAGATCTCTGTGTAGTTGTATTGACATTCCTCCTAGCTCTGGAGAGCTTTATGTGTAAGTGCTGAAATTGTCATATAAACCCAGATCAAATACCCAGAAGCCTCTCTTTGTAAGCATTTGAACAAGTAAACAGATGGCATCAGTGCAACCTACAGATACCTCTAGGAATACACAGTCTTGGGGAAATGTGAACACAGCCTCATGTTCCACTATGAAATGAGCATGCAGATTGTACTAGATGCTAGGGAAAGGCACTGCACATGGATATCTGTGCGTGTCCCAGGCTTCTTTTCCAGTGTGGAGAGCACCAGCACAAACAGAGCCTCCATCCCCAAGTAACACGCTGTTCTCACCATGTGGTGTGGGACCAAGTAGAGGAAACAAAACCCCACCAGAGATGAGGAGCTTGGGGAAGGGAAGAGGAGGTGGGAGTGGATATAGACTGCTGAAACAATTCTTGTTAATTCAGTATGAAGAGGAGGTTTTAAAAACAAACCAGTCTTACGTGTCCTGCCATCACTCTCTATGGCAATGCCTCCTTGTTACTGCACCTGCAGCTCTACCAAACATTCAGTTCTCCCTGTTTCCCTGCTGCAAGGCACCAGCTGAGCTGATGAGCTGAGTGCATCTGCACTGAAAAGCCCTGGATGAGCTGCCGAGTGTTCGAGACATGTCCAGGTGCCTCCCTCCTGTGCAACTGGATGTAGTTGTGGTGCTGTGGTTTCAGTGCAAAATCACTGATGACAGGAGCACAGCAGGAGGGGTGAGAGCCAGCAGTGGTAAGATTAATAAACAGGCAACTACTAATGATTCCCGTATTGATTCCTCTGACTCACTCGCCTTCTGTTATACAGAAAAGAAAGCAGCAACAGAAGAGTTTCATGACAGAACCGTGTCAGACCAGGAGTCCGTAGGAACTTGCTGTCCTTGTTGCGTGTGGTGTGCTGTACCATTTGCCATTCTCCTTTTACCCACGCTGTTTTTCTCAATAGCTTAAAAAATGTGATTGGATTTTGAAAAGATCCAGGACAAATAAAGCATTGATCTCTTTTTAGCCGTACCCTGAATGGACAAGAGTAGATTAAGGATGATTCTTACATTAGTGAGGACTGTTTAATATTAGTGAGAATATCAGTTCTGGGGCTCCATGTAAGTAGCGAGGATGGGGCTTAGAGAGCAAAGCACCTTCATGGGATAGTCTACATGCGTGTTGACAATTGGGGCAGACATATCCCCTAGCACTTGAGACTGGGAACATTCACAGCCTGCTGTGAATCCACAGGCTCAGCACGAGTAGAGAGTGCCTGAAACCATTTTCCTTTTCTCATATACCTGGGAAAAGTGCAGTGCTTCATCACTCGCACTGCTTGGTCAACTGCTTTGTTTCTCATCATAAATTCTCCTCCAGTCAGGTTGCTTAGTAAGTTGTATAGTTGTATGCTCTTGCATCTTTCATATGAAGGCTTCTCCCACATCTTAACTAGAAACAAACCCAAACTTTAGAAATAAATTCTCATTCTCTAGTGACAAAGCTGTGGGTTTGGAGAGACCTTATAGTACCTGAAGACGAACTGAAAGAAAGCTGGGGAGGGACTTTTTACAAGGGCATGTAGCGATAGGATGAGGGAGGATGGCTTTAATTTGGAAGGGGGACGATTTAGATCAGACATTAGGAAGAAATTCTTCACAATGACGGTGGCAAGGCACTGGCCTGGGTTGCCCAGGGAAATTGTGGCTGCCTCCTCCCTGGAGAAGTTCAAGGCCAGGTTGGATGGGGCTTTAAGCCACCTGATCCAGTGGGAGATGTCCCTGCCCATGGCAGGGGGTTTGGAACTGGAAGATCTTTAAGGTCCTTTCCAACCCAATTGATTCTATCATTCTGTGTTCTCAGTGATAGGATCTGTCCCTTCAGGAGGTTACTAAGGCTAAAATGCATACAGTTATTTCCTCTCCTTTCGTCCCTGGCCTCACAGAAATTTCCTGAGATCTTGCACGTTAAGGACTGATCTCTTCAGAGTTAACTAAGGCAGCAGCAGGTACATTCCCTTTTACTGCCTCACCCAGAAGGAAAAATTAAGTCATCGTTATCCTTTTCCCCTGAAAGTCATTGCACTATGTGCAGGCTGCAGGGTTAATATACATGTGGACCATGTATTGATAAAAATTGTCTGTTGAGAAGTAACTTCATAAGCCAAGTGCACCTGGGGGCTGTATCTGCAGTTTTAGAGCTTCTTTATTCAAGAAAATTATTGCAAATACAGTAATTTTAAATATTTCTGAAATTAATATCTTCGTATTAAATTAAAACTGCTTTTTTTAAAGTCAGTTAAGCATGAAAGCGTAAACCAGTTTCACTTAGTTTCCTCAAGACAAATTAAGGGCTCGGATTGCAGAAGTCCATGCAACACAGAATCTCAGTGCAAGACTAAAAAAATCTTCCTCTTTGATTCAAAGATCATACTATCTCTCATCCTCTGGAAACTATTCATATTCAGTGTGATTTCTTCATCTCCTTTGCAGAAGTGGGTTTCTCTAGTGTGTAGGTTCTTGACATAATTTTCTGAGCAAAAACTTTTCCTGCTGCTTCCATTTGCTAAATCAGATTACAGAAAATTGGAAGAACACTTGACACTTCTCTCAGGTTAGTTTTCCATGGAGATACTTGCTCCTGTTCCCATAGAAAGGCTGGAAAAGTGTGATTCAAGAACAAAGGGCTCTAGGAAATACATCAAACACAAGAAGCCTTGACTACTTAACTGTGACTGGAAGTGGAGATGCCTGCTTTAAGCTCCAAGCTAAAATGTGTGAAAAACATTACATTGTGCAGTAAATGTCCAGCTCTATCTTGCTTGTATCCCAGCCACTGAAAGCAAGCCAAAAACCTCTAGAGAATGCTTGTGAGAAGCAAATTATGTAAATAATTATAGAGATTATATAATAATGAAGCAGGAGCAGTAGTCCCAGGTCAGAATAGGACCCTGAATCAGGAGGACACCTACCTACAAGCTCTATTTTGATCCCTTGCATATTCACCACTGCAAGTGTTGCTGCCAGTCCTCCGTTATTTCTAATTGCTACATGAATTGCATGGGAATTGTCCTCAGGAAGCACTGATTCCTCCCTTTCTCCTAACACCAAAATGTCTGAGTCAGGAGTACCTCCAGCAATTCACGTCACTTGAGGTGCCCTGGGTTACCTGGAGTTACTCAAGGTCACCTGGGGCTGACTGGAGCAGCTCTGCCGCCTCTGTTGGTCACCTCCATTAAAAGCAGAGCACAGGATGCATTCTTTGAAGCTATGACTTCTTAGGAGCACCAATTTACTGTGTGAAACTTGGAGGTGCATCAGCTTCGGTGCTTGCTGCTGCTTCAAAACAAACTGAAATCTAACATAGCTTCAACCAGGAACGGAGCAAGAGATTGGTGGGATTTAGGGATTGGTGGGAATGGTTGGACTCGATGATCCGGTGGGTCTCTTCCAACCTGGTGATTCTATGATTCTATGATAAGAGTCACCCAGTCTCCTGTGCAGAGAGGGAAAAGGAGTGAATCTTTTAACTCTGACAGCAAGAAATCCAGCTGTGTGTAGGAGAGGGAGCTCCTTTGCTCCTGTGCTGCGTCGCCTCTGACACTTCAGCAACAAGAGGGGAACAAACAGCAAAGCGCAAGCAGACAGTGAAGCACGGTGGTGTGCTACCAGCAGGACCTTCTGGGGGCTGAAGGGGATGGAACCAGTCTCTGCCTGCTCCACACTGCTAGGGACAACTCACATGCCATGAATTTTAACGTTCTTACAAAGCAAGCAGTGAAGATATTTATGAGATAATTCATTAAGATGGTTTCTTTATATGCATCAACCAAAGGCCTTATGTGTAACTAAACTGGCATTTTCTCTGGCTGGAAATTGTTGAATTCGTCCGATACTGATTTGGGAATTAGTGCTGGGAGAAGGGAAACAGATTTAGGACTGTGCTTCGTAGATACAGCATTGCACTCAAAATCAGACATAGCCAAAGGGAGCTTGTCTCACATGTGAAGCTGGAAGTGTATTATTAGTTATTTAATGTTTTAAGTTTGTTTTATGGTTGGACTTGATTATCCAGTGGGTCTCTTCCAACCTGGTGATTCTATGATTCTGCGGTTCTAAGATGGTAAACAAGAAATAGTTACAACAGTACTAGTGCTCATAATTCAAATAAATAGAGAAGGACTAACGTATTCTACCTTTAAAATAGATGTTTAAAACTTAGTAATACTTGTTTTGGTGGTGTGGTCACTCTTCCCATGTCTCTCTAGTTGGTTCTTCTCTTTGTGAGGCTGTTGCCACATTCTGGTCCTAGAGCAGAGCCAGCCCAGGGTTGGTGACAGAACCCAAAACAGCTCAGGTCCAGGCAAACCCATCCTGGTTGTGAGACCCTACGCTGTCAGGTCAGTACAGACTCTTGGAACTTTCACTGGTAATAGCAAAAGTCAGAGCTGCTGGGCTGCAACATCAATTCCACTTAGACATGTGAGGGTAAATGCCTGGCAGGCAGCACAGCCATGATATTTACACCAGCCACCACCAGGTCCATGAGCTAAAGAAATGCCGTGGAGACAGTGGCTGCTTTGATGATGCATCTCCCACCGTCTGTTCTGTAACACACCCCTGCAACTACTCCCTGGAGATTTCTACCAGGGAAGTGCTGCTTTTTAATCTTGTCTTATTGTTTTTTTCTTTTATTCTTTTTCTTTTTTTACTCTTGTTAAGTTGGTGGAAACCAAGGACTAGCCATCTCCCAACAGACCAGCAGAGTTTCACACACAGAAGCCTGAGAGATATGCAGTCCTTCCTCAGGCAGGATGGGATTTAAGTACAAATAAACACTTCTGGATATCACAAATATCCATAGTTCACAGACCTGCCAGCGTGAAGGGATCTGGGGACAAATACACTCACTGTATAATGTCAGCATTGAGAAAGGACGGACTCTAAGTCCCACCTAATGGGGATCAGAAAAGCTGGAGCCTGGTGTTTAGGTTCTTGCTAGTAAGGAAGAGTTATGGTCTCGAGTGTCTGTTGCCAGGGAAAGAAATTAAATCTGCTTCTTTCTGTTTTGGAACCCTCAGCACGGAATGGACATCGATCTGTTAGACCTAGTCCAGAAGAGGCCATGGAGATGAGGCTGGAACACCTCCCATGTGAGGACAGGCTGAGACAGTTGAGGTTGTTCAGCCTGGAGAGGGGAAAGCTGCAAGGAGACAATTAGAGCAGCTTCTAGTACTGAAAGGGGCTCCAGGAAAGCTGGGGTGGTGGGGGCTTTTGATCAGGGAGTGCAGGGACAGGACGAGGGGAAATAGTTTGAAGTTCAAACAGGGGAAGATGAGAAATGTTTTCCTGTGAGGGTGGAGAGGTCCTGATGCAGGTTTCCCAGAGCAGTGGTGGCTACCCCGTCCCTGGAGGTGTTCAAGGCCAAGTTGGATGGGGCTTTGAGCAACCTGATCCAGCGGGAGGTGTCCCTGACCATGGCAGGGATGGGACTGGATGGACTTTAATGTCCCCTCCAGCCAAAACCATTCTATGATTCTGTGATCTTTTAGGGGCTGGCTGAGCTGGGTAACCACTGAACTAGCTGAAGCTGTATGCACATTACTGTGAAAACCTACAGCGTTTAATCATGACTGATAGTCTCTTTATAGAACAGTTTAAATCAACCCTCAATTAGTTGTTTCCTTGCTACAGAATTCAACAAGATGATAAAACAGTCCTCAGTCTCTGTTATGTTTCCCTGAGAAGGTGTAATGCAGTAAATGTGAATGTATGAGTACCCGGGATAAGTGAACTGATTCATGGCCCAGCATAAAGAAACGGAAGCAGACTTTTCCTCCCTCTCCTGAGTCATACAAAACCTGAGTTCCTTCTGTACCACTAGCTGGACAACCACACAGCTTGCTTAAGGTTACATTAAAAAGACTAAAGGTAGATTCGGCATTATTTTTTGATAGCCTAATCTGCAAGGATCCCCTTGATAGGTTGCTGCCCTAGAGCACCTCTTTGAGCACCTCTTTGGGAACTGGGTCGTGCCTCCTTCTCTGCTCAAGTCTGATCTAATATTAACCCTGTGCAGTGCTGGAGCTAGAATGTCGCTGCTGCAAGTGTAGAGGTGCAAACAGCTGTCCCTGATATGAATGGGAACAACTGACTTTGGGACACACCAGGCTTTTAAGTATCTGAGACTACTCTGAACAGGAGCCCCAGGTCTTTTTGGTTGCTTATAGGTTTGGTAGTGGCTTTCTTGTACTCACTGGGCAAGGATTCTAAGTGAGTGATTTTTCTAGAGACATATTGGCCAGTCTTGAGTTGCTGAAATGAATCAAATGATGAAATGAATCAAAGTCATTTTTCCTTCCATGTAAAGGAGAAGAGCTTCAATACAGGTAACGGGGAGTAGAGTAATGCAGGAAGCCTGTTTTTCATGTGAACCTCTCACCCCTGATTGCATAAAGGGGAATGAACATCCATGAAGTCTCTTCCCCCTGCTAGACTATAAAGGAAAGGTATGTTCCTTCTTTTCCTTTAGGGGCTTAAATGTTTGCTCTTTGTGAAGCTTTAGACATATAACTTGGTCTAGCTGCAGGTTGATGAGAAGCAGACCACGGAGCGGAGCTTTTTCTTGCACAAGCCAGGTACTTCAGTAGGTTTTTCTGCTAAGCAGCATGTGCATGTGGAATCCTGGAGAGATGCCATATTTAGTTTTCCCATCAGCTTAATCCCCTCTCTCTTTGAAAGTGTTTTTATTGAGACATCTCAGCAGAATATCAACTCATCACCATATTTCTGTCATCCCTGATGCACATTCCTGGTGAGACCCTCCAGCTCTACAGTCCAGTACTTTTCATTCACGTAGTCATTTTCTTAAGTTAACAGAACCTAAAAATGATGTTTCCTGAAGCCTCTTACACCTTATTACAGCTTGCAGGGTGATTGCAATATCAAGGACAATTGCTGTAGTTGACAAAGTAAATAATTAAGAAAAGGAAAGCCAGCACAGCTTTTAGCTTCACCTTCTACATCTTATCCAAATGCCAGGCAGATACACGAGCGCGACCTGGACTAATGCAACTCGGGCTACTGGATTTGGCTTGTTCTGCTGTGCAGAAAATGGGCATATTTTTGGCAGAGTAGCTAGTTTGGACTGACACAAATCTCGTGCCAGGCAAATGTTCCCCATTCTTGTGATGTTGTGGGAAGTCTTCCAGTGTGCTCATTTCCAATGAAGCCCAGATTCTGGCCAATAATGTGACTTGAGGGCTCCAGTATTCACTTGTAAATAGTAAGCTTTTACCCTTCCTCCTTGTAAAGAATGCTGGGGGATGTGATGCAAATGCAGTCTCAAAGATGAAAAGAGAGAACTCTTACTGAAATAAATAAAAAGGAAAAGCAAGAGTCTCATGATTTTAAAGTTGGAGCCATCTTCTTGTTCTGGTTTGGACCCAAAGGACCCCCTTGGCTTGGGAGTGATCCCAGCCTGAATTTTGACTGTGTTTTCTGATGCACTGGGATGTGAGATACCCAAGAACTGTATGCTTGCTGGAACCTACACCAGCTGGTTAATCCAGCCCCAGTGACGCTGAACCTCCTGGCTTCTGGTGGGCAAGACTTGGCTCTGGCTGCTCAGGTGAGGTGCCTGCTCACTTTCAAAACCATTGCCAAACGCTTGGGGACCTGTAGGGATCTCAGAGACCCTGACCTAGAAAATGGTTCCTACTGCACTGTGGACAGTGTGGAGATGGACAGGGCCATCCCCTGTAATCTGTTTAGCACAGTCTGTGCCCAGATGGCCCCATGAGGGCTGATGGAAGCAGGATCTCTGGTCAGCAGTCAGATGTGATGGAGAACAAGAGGGATGAAGCAGGGAAGTATGTGGCAAAGGCTTAGCTTAAGGAAAAGGGAGATGAAGACAGAATAGGCAGTTGTTTTGAATGTGAGTGAAATTATGGGTAGGTTGTCACATTCTTAGGATGGGGTGAGTGCAACTCTGCTCTCCTTAGCCCACCAGTGGCTTAAGCTAAGGAAAATACTGTCATTCCCTGCACTGATTTGGACTATGTCTTGTCCATGTCTGGCTGTGCAGTGCTGACAGCTCACCCTAAGCACCACTGACCTCTTTCCGGCTGCTTTTTTTTTGGTTCATTTACTCATTCAGGATAGATGGTGATGCAGAACTACAGTGTCAAAACGGAAAAAACACACTGCGGTGGCCCTTACTGTGTGTCAAGCATTAAAAGTGTCAGCTGTCTTCTGTTTGTTTGAGGTTATTTTTTAAGAAAGAAAATGGTGATGTTTCAGTGCCATCCCTTGGGGGGCCCTTCTTATTGTAGTCTCTGTTAATCTGCACCCCATGCTTGATAAGAAACCAAGATGCCCAATCTACCTGTGAACACATCATTCACAGAATCATAGAATCACTTGGCTGGAAAAGAACTTTAAGATTATCGAGTCCAGCCATACCTGTCCACTACTAAATCATATCTGTGAGCACTTCACCTGCCTACCTTTGAAATACCTGCAGAGATGGGGACTCAACTGCCTCCCTGGGCAGCTGTTCCAGTGCCTGAGAACCCTTTTGGTGAAGAAAGTTCTCCTGATGTCCAGTCTGAATCTCCCCTGTCACAACTTGAGGCCATTTCAGTGGTGTAGCCCATAGCCATGTCTAACACTCATCAGTTTCCACAATTAGGTGTTCCTGAACTTTAAATGCTTTATGTGCTTGCTGGCTACCCTGTGCCATCCTGGCCTCAAAAATTCCTCAGTTTGGGTCTGAACCTGCGTCTGCCCTTGCATTCAAAGATTGTATTTGATTGACAGGATAGACAGAGCAATGTAGAGCAGTCTGCCCTGTGGTCAGCAAACACGTCACAGCTGTTTCGGCAGCTCATGCCCTCTGTCTTGGTCTATTGATATGTGTAAAATCATTCCAAAAGAATCACTCCAGCAGAAATGAGCAGCATCAGAGGCAGGTAGGGCTATGGGTCTTTTTTCTCCCAACCGAGATCTGTTGGAGAGTAATGTTTGTGCTGAGGATTTTGGATATGGCGACTTCTCTCTGGATGTGGGTTTTTTTTCCAAGAGAATCTGTGACAAGGATGAGGTCAGAATCCCAGAGTTGCCATGCAAAAGGCTGTCCATGACAGTCCCTCTCTGCCCTTCTCAGGGTGATGTAATCCGTCCTTAGTAATAACATTTCTGAGAGGTGGATAACAGCATTTTAGTTCAGCTCTAATAATTCTGTTAAATCAGAGCTGGAGTTGTAACTGCTGTTTGTGACTGAGTTTGTTCCATATGTGTGTTACGCAGGATGCCATTGTAATGAAATGCTCCCTCTTTGAGCTGTATGCCCTAAAGAATTTGCCTTTATTGTGTGGCAGGAGGAATGTTCAGCTGCCCTCTGCCTCTGCTGTGCCTTAGAACCAAAGTCGTGTTTTGTCTTGTTTCAATTTCTTTGGGAAATTTTAAGTTGTGTGTTAGTCTTTATTGCTCTGGTAACACCCAGCCTTGCTGGAGTCCTGCTCATTTCTTTTAATGAAAAACCCTGCGAGCGTGTGTGCATCTGAGGCTTTACATGAATTAGAGCACACAGATACGAGCGTAAGCGAGAACAGGGAGCAAGAGAGCAGGAATAAACCTCTTCCAAGGAGTAAGGCACGCTGCTCTCAAGCAGCATGTTAAATTGTATAGTAACCATGAGAAACAGCCCTTAGAGATGCAAAATCTCAAGACAAATGCTGTAATAACAGATAGCATGTTCCATGCCATGAGATCAGGTAGGTGGGTGGTTGCTTTGCTTTGGAAGTAGTGCGTGTTGTGAGACTCCAACGTAATCCAATCTGGCTTCTGTGCAGCGCTTTTCATTCACAGCCGCCCCTGTGCTCTGCAGGCAGAGCAGCTCCCTGTAGGAAGAGGGATGCAGAGGCGCGTGGAGGGGACACAGCCACCCTGCTCGCCTGCTCAGGGGCTGATCAAAAGGCCACAGAATCATAGAATTGTATATGTTGGAAAAGGCCTTTAAGACCATTGAGCCCAGCTGTAAACCTAACACTGCCAGCTCCACTACTAAACCGTGTCCCTAAGTGCTATCTACAAGATTTTTAAGTCCTTGTGGGGACTCCAGGGATGGAGACCCTACCACTTCCCTGTGCAGCCTGGTTTGCTGCTCAACAACCCTTTTGATGAAGAAATTTTTCCTGATATCCAATCTAAACCTCCCCTGGCACAGCTTCCGTCTCGTCCTGTCCCCAGTCACTTGGGAGAAGAGCCTGACATCCACCTCTCTACAACCTCCTTTCAGGTAGTTGGAGAGAGCAATGAGGTCTCCCCTCAGCCTCCTCTTCTCCAGGGTAAACAGCCCCAAGCTGCCAGCAAGCCCTAGAGAGGGTTAACACTTACTAGCTGGACAGGACACCTGGATTTGGAAACCTGGAAGTCAGCAACTAATTTTACCCCAAGTGAAAGCTGTGAAAGAGGGAAAGTGGGTTCTAAGAGGCTGAGGACATGAGAATGCTGGGCTGGGCTGCCTTGTCTTGCTCATGACACTGATGTGCTGCTCTTGCTTGATCTGAACTAAGGGTCCTTCTTAGCCCATGGGACAGGCTTATCCATCAGCAGCTCAGCTCAGTTGAGCTTGTGACTGAAACCTCTTGGGCAGAGCCAATCCCTCTCCATTGTGTAAGGTCTCCCAGCAGCTAGGTGAGAGTACACACAGTTGAAGTTAGGAAGGAGGCAAACAGCCCCAACAGAGAATGAAACAGGGATGTTTTCTGGTATAACATAGAGATGTTGATGCTTCCACTGCTCTGGAGTCTTGTCTCTTTACACTTAAGCTTCTTTAACTCTACTATTGCTACTGGGCATGTGCATCTTGATAAGGCACAAGAGTGCATTCTCCTTCAGTGTGAAACGTCAGTTAAGGAGTGATGGAACAGGTTCTCCACGGAAGTGGTGGCTGCCCCATCCCTGGGGGTGTTCAAGACCAGGCTGGATGGGGCTTGGAGCAACTGGATCCATCAGGAGGTGCTCCTGCCCAGTGCAGGGTGTTGGAACTGAATAATCTTTAAGGTCATTTCCATCCCAAACCATTCTGTGATTCTATGATTCTATGATTCTCTGTTTATGAAAATATCTGTTTGAATAACAATACCTGAACTTGTCCCATCAGCAGTCCCCAAGGTGCTTAGAAAAGTAAAGGCCATATACCAGCATTTTTACATTGCAAAGCCAAAGGAAATGATCACAAGTGAGCAAGAATTAAAAAAAGAACCAAAACATATAAAACAAATGTAGCATCCTATAATGTATCTGTAATAAAGGAAAACTCATGCTACTTGAAGTCTACAAATTCAAGTTTCTCATGGGAAAACATAACTCCTGTTAAAATGCTAATGGGTTGTTATCACAGGAATGTTTTAATTTAACTGCTATGTTCTGTAAGAAGGGGCAGAGCAAGGTTCAGAGAGCAAATGGCTGATGAACGATCTTCAATCTGCCAGTAAATGTTTGTTTTTTCTTTGTATACTTCCCCTTCTTGATCTCTGTCTTGAACAGATCCTCCAAAGGGACATATAAAAGACAGCTGATTTCAGCTAGAGGTAATAGCGCGTATTTGCGTGTTTCTTTTATCCTTGTTTAAAATGGCAAATTTATGGCACTGATGGAGTGTCAGTCAGCAGAGTAGATGGCTCTGAGAGCACAAGAAATGATGGTATATGAGCAAAAATTGGCTTACTGAAAAGAAAAAAACACAGCACATTTTAGAAAAGTGATAGAGAGAGAAAGTGAATTGGGCATTGGAGCCACAAAGCATCTCTGCAGTCTTCTTAGGACAAGAACAAATACCTCATGAAGCCGGAACAGCTTCCAGGGACTAAGGTGAAGGTCTGCCACATTTTTCTAGGAACATGGCAGCCAGAGTTTGCAAGAGCTAGGTTGGAATAAGAGAGCAAAGGCCTATGATCTTTCCTGAGGAAATGGAAAATCCTTTTCCTTTTTTTGTGGAAGCTCTCTTCTCTGCCAGTTTATGGGTGGATGCCTCCACATTTAAATGTTTTTACTACCACCTTGCATTACTGTAACTGTCTTGCTGCTAACAACACTTCCCAAACCTGTAGAAACACTTTAAATGTATTTTGAGAAATTTAGAGGGAGCACTTGACTGACCTTGACCAGAAAAAAATATGCGAGGGAAGGGAGTGGGATGTTTTTTTATTAGATAGGACCAAACGTTTGTCAGAAGTCTCAGCATCTTCTGCCTGGTTATGTGAGCCTCCACTGAGGATCTTGGTTGTCCAGAGAAGTGGTGGAGGTTGGGCAGGGGTTGGAACGGGATGGGCTTTGAGGTCTCTTCCAATGCAAACTGTTCTATGACTCTATGATTCTTTTATCTTCTATGTGCTCATGCCGTGGCAGTCTCTGCTAGGCTTTTCTGGCCAGACAGTTGCTGGTGTCCTCCCTTACTGGGTAGTGGGGTTTGGAGCCTGCTCAGATCCATTGCTGGGCAGAACTGTGGGCCATTTGGGCAGAGCTTAGACTTTGGGAGGATTGCTTCACTCAGCCTACACCTGTCCAAGGTGGACTCTGGTGACAGTAGAAATGACCTGCAAAATCAGTAGTAGCTGCTGGGATACTGAGGTAAGAATGACTGGCTGAAAAGGAAAGAGGAAAGCTTTGCAGAATTATGAGAATTCAGAGTCTTTGTCCCTATTAGTTTTCACAGTGTTGCCAGAGAGCCTGAAAGTGCATGAGAGCAAACAGCATTTGGTCTTAGTGCTTGAAAAACAATAAAGGGCTGTAGCATCTGTCAGAGCAAGGCAAGCCAGCTAGAACATAGCCCCAGGCTACATTTCCACCTGGATCCCTGATGGCTATTTGGCCCTCCCCATAGCTTCCTGACTCAGCTCTCCTGCTCGAGTGCTGTGTGCTGGACCATCTGCCACACTGGACTTGCAGCCACTGTGGCTCAGAAGAGCAGGGATGATAGCACAGGCTTGTGCAGAAAGGCGCGGAGGAGATAGAGACTTAACAGAGAGGGAGCTGCATTCCCAACCCCTGAGGCTGCTTTCCCTCCCTCCGCCCGCACCTATCTTATCTTTGTCTTTTTGTAAAATAAAAGGGATAGAAAAATTAACAACATGAAAAAGGGAGGAGATGATAAAGAGTATCTGAAAAATTATCTATGTCCTCATTTCAGAGCTTTGCATGGTAACAGGGAGGCAGAAGGCCTTTTCCTTTATTAGTATATTAAAATACTAAAAAAGCTGGGTGTCTCCTGAACCTGTTCTGTTGTCATGGATGGAGAAAGGTCTTAGGACGTGTTCTTGCACTTGAGAAGTAACCAGAGGACAACAAAGCTAAGAGGCAAAGCTTGCTGTCATACTGTTAATGGAGACTTGGGTCCAACCTAGGCAAAAGTGATATTCATAGAATTGTAGAATCATAGAGTCACCAGGTTGGAAGAGACCCACCAGGTCATCGAGTCCAACCATTCCTATCAAACACTAAACCATGTCCCTCAGCACCTCATCCACCCACACCTTAAACACCTCCAGGAAAGGCGAGTCAACCACGTCCCTGGGCAGCCTGTTCCAGTGCCCAAGGACCCTTTCTGTGAAAAATGTTTTCCTTATGTTGAACCTGAACCTCCCCCGGTGGAGCTTGAGGCCATTCCCTCTTGTCCTGTCCCCTGTCACTTGGGAGAAGAGCCCAGCTCCCTTCTCTCTAGAACTTACCTTTCAGGTAGTTGTAGAGAGCAATGTGGTCTCCCCTCAGCCTCCTCTTCTCTAGGCTAAACACCCCCAGCTCTCTCAGTTGCTCCTCGTAAGACTTGTATTGCTCCTTAGCTTTTGTGCTGAAATGCCAACAGGACAGGAATGCTGTCAAGAGTCCAGCTGGAATCGGGAAAAATCAAAGCTACATCTCTTCTTTAGCTCCTTAGTCTCAGAGGTTTGAGTGACACCAGTTCTTAGGGAGCGTTGCTCCTTGCGTACCTGAGTCTGAGCCAGCGATGATTGTATTTCATGGAAATTGGGTGTTTGGTTTGGCACATCAGTGGTTCCTCTATCAGAATTCTGTCCATTCCTTGGCAATTATCAAAATACATAATTGTTCTTCTTCGTAAATCTTTGCCAATAAAGCAATATGACTTTGCTATCGGTGTTATGTTCTGTGATACCAATTAAAAATGCCAATTAAAAATGTGATAGGGTCTTGGTACTCATATCTGAAGACAGTGGGGCTGTATAGTGCATACATCTACATACACAAACATACACTGAATAAAGATTTCTTTGTTTTCTTCCCTTTGGCAGGTCCCTATGGAAAGGATATTTATCGAAGCGGAGGTCCAGATCTCCATAATTTCATCTCCTCCGGGTTTGTCACATTAGGAAGAGGACACACGAAGGGTACAGTGGAAACAATTTTTTGCTAAATAAAAAGATTGTTGTAAATAAAAAAAAGGCTATAACTCAGAAGCTGGGTTCTAAGTGCTATGAGATAACAGTATTGGACTGCAGTCAGTAGATTTAGTCTGCAAATATTGCTGCAGGTAAAAATACTGTGCTCATGGCAGAACCTTTTAAATCTTAGCAAGGGAGACAGTGGGAGAGTGTCGAGTCGGACAGCCAGACTCCAGACTCCGCTCTGACTTTGCAGTTCAATGATTTATACTGCTTTCTGTTTTTCTGGGTGCATGGTTGCAAACTACCATTGTGCTGTTGTACTTCTAAAAAAGAAGGGGAAGGAGTGAAATGCTGCCCAGGGGAAGGCAGTTAACACTGCAAGGGTGCATTTCTGGATTTGTTTTGTTTAACTTCAGGGGTTTTTTTTGTTTGTTTTTGTTTTTGCGGGGAGGGGTATTATGAATACTTTATAAAATTATTTCTTTTTAGGTCCTAAAACATATATTTTATGTGTTCATATAATCTGTGATATAATGTACAAACATGAATACACAAAAATATATATATACTGCTCTGTGTATGTTCTGTGTACATGTACTGTATATAAAATATATGTTGAGAGACAGTTGTAGCTCTATGAGATAAGTAATCATCCATCACAGGAGTTGTGGTGACACAAAAGCTGTGAGCTCTGACTCAAAGGAGCTGGTCACCAGAACCCCAGATGAATGTTTGTTTTATGATGTTGTTGCCTATTTGGTGAGTTTTTATAGTGTACGGTGAGACCATGTGTGGAGCACCTTTCTGTTCACACCCACACCCCGAGCGGGTCACACTGGTGCACGGGGCAGTGTGTTGCGACACTGGGAGTGCAAGCATGTGCCGTGCCAGTAACTCGTCTGGTTTTGTGTCCTGCTGACTTCTGAGACTGTTGTACCTTTATATAGACACAATGTATGTGGAGATACCTATATAGACCCAATGTACTGTATGTGGAGATGTGTCCATGTGCTCGCCTGGTCGACTGCACTTGTGTTGTTTCTGTGGATGACCGTGACTCATAAATTATTAAAAGACCTTTATTTTTTTTTTCATACATTTCCTACACTTTTTCAAAGTTTCCACGAGTGTCATCCAAAGCAGTGTTGGTCCTGTAGAACTGTCAGAGAAGAAACAAATATATGTATATTGTCTGTGTATGTCTGTCTGTGCTTAAATAAAGTTTACTGAGGCTGAGGCAGCACCCGTGGGACTTGTAATACAATACCCTGCAATTCCTGGCACTGCACTGGTGGAGGGAAGTGGAAAAAAACACTGTGAACTTTCAGGTCGGGTGGGAACTGGAATGGTTCAAGGAAGGACTCATGGATGGGTTTTCACACAAGGTTTCCCTTTCTCCTCCTCATCCAAGAGGAGTTTTACAGTCATGTCAAATCACATCAGACCTGAGGATATATTTTAGGGTGAGATAGCAAGTTTACATCAGGACAGGAATGGTCCACAGGGTGGAGTGTCCTGCTAGCCTTCATCAAGCACATGGATAACCCTGAGCAGGCCATAGGACCTGCCTCTTTGGCTCAGACATTGGAATCATCTTCACACAGTTTTCTGGGCAATATGCTTTTCCCAGTTCCTTCCCAGCTAAGAATAAAAAATGCTTTCCTTCTTTAACTGAAAAGTCGTGGGGACTCTGTTCTTTTGTAGATGGACCAGTGGTTTTCACACCTTTTCCACTGGCTTTGCTGGAGTCCTCACAGAACATATTTCGTATCCCTGGGAAGGTGGGAGAATGGGCAATGGGAGTCTAGACTGTTGATATACCACCTCTTCCAACAGCCATCAGATACGGTTCTGCTTTCCAAAGTGAACAAAAGACTTTTATTATCTGAAGAAATTAACCTATCTGTCTTGGTTGTTTATGGGCATAAAAGAATTGGCCTTTGAATTTACTTTTCGGCTACCTGTAAATTCACATTCTATTTGAGCAGTACCATAATGTTAACTTCTAACTCCTTAACGGTAAATTCACACACCCACTCTTGACTGGTGCAAGTGGTTAACATCTCCACATATTCTGCAAGCAAACTGCCTTGTTTGTTTGCACAAATGTGTAGCTCTGTCTGTTCCTCGACGTGATTTGATTGCCTGTTTGTGCTGAGAAAGCAGGGACTTTTGATGTAACAAATGACTTAGGGACTCTCTCGTTAGGATTTTGCCCTATATAATCGGATTGATTCTTTAAATATTATGTGATGGATTTCCTGTGCTTAGTTTGAACTTAGAATTCATTTGTCCATGTAGACAGGAGAGATGAGCACTGCAGCAAGGGTTACAGTCCCAAGGTTTAACTGAGCAGCTTTATGCTCAGATTTTGTCCTGTTTGAATTCCAGTGCATGGGTTAAAATCTCCACTTCAACTACAATTAGTCAAATAACATCTCTCTGCCTTGTTGTTACACCACCATGGAAGAGGGATCCGCTTTTAGTCTGAACAAAGCCAATGAAGTTTATCTCAATATTTCTTTGCACCGGGAGACACATTTTTGATGTTTTCTCAACTGTGTTATATGCTGTGGCAGGACTCCAAGTGCTGAGTAATATTTAAGAGCTAATCTCTTTTGGGCAGAAGACAAAGATGTGAGACATGCCAAACTACCATGGATACCAAATAAGCATATTCACATGTCTGACATCCACAGGCTCCCGCAAGATTGTGATTTATGATTTTTCTATGACACTCCATTGGGCGATGCATCACTGCCTGGCATTTAAGTCTATAAAATCACTACATAGTGTGTTCTTCAAATCCTGGTAAAGGACTTCACTGTCAGTCTGTCATGATGATCTAGGAATGAATCCAAAGTCTTTAGACTGTAGAAAATCCCCATGGTGAGCCACACGGCAGGGCTAACTTCATCTAGCGTTGGACAACTGTAAGTTAAGACATTTTATTCGGAAGGAGTAGCCTTCAACTTCACGCAGATTCACTTGGGAGACACCAGCATCTCTAAATGAGTGTTCAGGGGAAGGCAGATGAATCCCACTTGCACTTGCCTGTGTAGGAGTACCTACTACTGCTCCAGTTTCCGTGGTAGTTGCTATGAGAATTCAGTGCTCCAGTGTAACAAGTAGGAGCACTGAAGACAGGAACTATCACCTCCCTCTGTGTGATAACCTGATTTAAAAAACAGCTTCTTCAACCTGTTCTCTATTTGAGCATCTTGCTACCGCCACGTGTTCCATTCTGATACGATCCTAACACGGACCATACTCGCTGTCCTGCCAGGGCTCTGCAGAGCCTTATCTAGGGTGGTGTAGAACTTACTCAGTTGCAACACAACATGGAGTGAGCACCCAAGCGATATACAACTACAGTGAGTAAGCAAGTCTTGAAGAGCAGTAAATTCTCTGCAGATTAACTACTCTAGGTCATGATTGTTGAGGTTTTGGATAAAAATGTGCTTTTTATTTTGCATATTTTGCATTTTGACTACCAGACTCGGGCATCGAAAATAGTTTCCGAATGGAACCGGGCTCCTTGTTTTAACCAGTCTGTGACAGCAGTATAGGTTCTATAGAACAAATGACAAGCTAACTTCATCATAGAATAGAATCATAGAATGGTTTGGATTGGAAGAGACCTTAAAGATCATCCGGTTCCAGCTCACTCTCATGGGCAGGATCACCTCCCACTGGATCAGGTTGTGCAGAGCCTCATCTAACCTGGCCTTGAACACCTCCAAAAATGGGACATCCTCTCAATATCTTCTTTGTTTTCCTGATAACTCTGTAACAGTATTAAAAATAGTGATTTTTTTTTTTCTGGAAAAGCATAATTTCCCAGTTCAACTGAGTGCTGGGGGTTAGGAAACAGGGAGACAGGAAGAATATGGGATTTTAGGTTCCTCTACTGCCGGGTCAGGTAGTACTTTTCCTACAGGACTTTTCCTACACTCTACTAGTTTCTATTTAAGTTTATGCCAGATCCTTGAGTTGCTGCAGAAGTAGGGCTGCAAACTTGAAAAGCATGTATGGAAAACTCAGGAAGAGCCAAGCATCCTCACAGCCTGTCCAATAACACTTAAAACCGGAACCTCTCCCTTTTGGTTCAAAGCTGAAAATCTTTACTCCTCCTGGATTCCCTGGGAGATGTGCTCTGACTCAGTGCAGCTGGAGTCTCTTTTCTTCAAGTATCCCACTAAAATTTGCACCTAGGATGTTCTCCAGCAGTGCCAGTGGGCAGGAGAAAAAGAACCATGTGTACAAGTCAGTATGATGTGGCTGTTAACACCTGACTACATTGCTGTTGGCATCTCCATGGAGCTGCACCGAGTGTAGGCAATGTGAAAACGATGTTGGTGACTGGTGACTCAGGAGGAAAAGCTACCCGTGGTCACAGTTTATCTTCTGATAACTGGTGCAGATAAGGCAAGATTTAGAGCCTGAATGTGGGATTTGAATTACGGTTCTCTTTTCTCACTGTCCTGCAGCATGGCTGTGCCTCAGTCATGTATAAAGCTGGCCAGGGCACCTTTCTGTGGTACAGCCTTTCACGTGAGCTACAGCTCTTCAGCCTGAGCTGGTTTGGGTTGAACACATGTGCATGATGTGTGGGAACATGGTATATGTCCATTAGCAGGTCCTTACACTCTACAAGGCACCATACTCTCCAGATACAGGCTCACCGTTTGCCACCTGCTGATAAATATCCCATTCCCTTTTACCTGAAATAAAATCATAGAATCATAGAATAGTTTGTGTTTGAAGTGACCTTAAAGATCATCAAGTACCAGCACCCATGGGCCAGGACAGGTCCCAGTAGACCAGACTGCCCAAGGCCCCGTCCAGCCTGGCCTTGAACACCTCCAGGGAAATAATGCAGAGCATCCACATATAGGCAGAGGGAAAAATGAGAAGTCACCTGTTACCTTCTTGCTTTTTCACAGTTGGCAGTATCTCCCTCAAATCAGCTTTTCTTGTGCTTTAAAAAAAAAAAACCAAAACCAGGAGCAAATTGTTCTTAATCTAGTCCTAACATAGAAAATGATCACTTTTCTCTGACGTGCCATGTGCCATGTGCATGAGTTGTTTCGAGGATAGAACCATGTATCCTGTGGTGCCAGAGCAGTGGAAGATGGCTACAGCATTAGTTTGGGTTCTGAAGCTTCAAAGGGTTTTGTGAGAGTTAAAGTGAGAGGAGCCGAGGTGGTATCAGGATAGGAGGGAGAGCTGACAGACTTGAGGGAGCAGCTGAGTCTCATGGCTTTTCCCTACTCACTTGTCTCTCTGTGGGCTTTGACAAGTCAAGGGAGTTGCCTAATCCTTACCCTGTCACCTTGTGCTGCCAGTCCACGGCCAGACCTTCATCTTGTTGGGCAGAGCCCTGCATCCTGGAGATTCACACCACTGTGCTCCCAGTCGCTCCGTGGATCAGTTCTGAGAAATGAAGAGCCTGATGTCAATAGGGTCACTTAAGCTTATTGTGAGAAAAGTTTCAAGAATAAAGCAGCAGCTTGCTTTATCTGTCATTTTAACATTTGTGTTTGTTTATATGAGAATCTCCTACAAAGGCAAACATTACAGAGGACAAATGCAGCTCTAGATCATACTTAGCAACCAAGATCTTCCTGAGCTGCTTCAGTGTCTCAGCCAACTGAGGTGGGTGGAAGCTCAGCTTCCTCATGCTTTTCTCTCCTGGAAGCTCCAGAGCTTTCCCAGCACCGTGTCTATGCTGGTCCCACTGGAAGGTGATATCTTCCTTTTGTATGGAGAGAGGGAGCGCAGAGTGAATGACTCATGACTAGGTCTATGTTTCCCCGAGACAGTGTTGTCAATTTGTGTTTGTGTGACTCCTAGAAAATCTTGTTGATGATGGTAGGGGTGTGAAACGACCCGTGTCAATGTGAGGTTCACAGAATCGCAGTGTGGTGGGGTTGGAAGGGCCCTCTGGAGCTCATCCAGTCCAACCCCTGTGCTAGAGCAGGTTGCAGGAGTGGATTTGAGTATCTCCAGACAAGGAGACTCCATGCCCTCCCTCGGCAGCCTGTTCAGTGCTTTGTCACCCACAGAGAAAATAAATTTTCCCTGAAGTTGAGGTGGAACTTCTGCATTCCAGTTTGTACCCATTGCCCTTTGTCCTGTCACTGGGCACCATTGAAAAGAATCTGTCCCCAGAATCTCTTCATTTCATGATTGAGGTCATTTTCTTCCTCGAATGTATTGATCTGCCCATCCACTGTGTTCTCTCGTTTGCATATTCTTCCCACCTTCATTGTTTTTCTTCTGCAAGCTGAAGACTACCTGTGACAGGCTCTGTATTTCATAAATGATTATCTGTATGCAAACTAATCTTTATGCAGACTCCTCAGTGGATTTATAACATTCAGCATGCTGCAAGCTTTGCATGCAGGTGTGCTACAATGCGCTGAAACAGGGTGGGGTATTCAGACTGGCTGACACCACTTCATCTTCTTGTACGCACATCCCTATTCCTTCTGGAGACCCTGACCTGAGCCCCTTTTACAAGCATGAACTCAGGAACCAGAAGTTTTCATATCCTGCTGGCACGTACATATGATTTGGAGATGAATGGGAGGAGAGAGATTTATTAATTTAATTGTCATTAGCAGTTCGAAGATTCTGATTCCTCTCTTCAACACTGCCCTGGCTCCTGGCTGTTGTAGCTTATTCCCTGTTGCTTGGCTGGCAGCCTTCTGTTCCAGTTTCTTTCCCAGAGTGCTGGTCTATACCTTTAATTTGTTATTTTGGGGTCTTGGGTTACATCTGTCGCAAACAGCATCGGCCCAGCGCAACTGTGCAACATGCAGTGAATCAGCTCTAAGATGGAATTTACTACCTCCCCCCATCATTAGAAATCCACGCTTGGCGTAGACTCATTAATATAGGGAAAGAGAAGTTTAATGGTCATTTTTTTCATACCTGCATCTGTAACACACCATGAATAGATTATGCAAAAATTGAAGGTTAGGTATGTTGAATCCTTTCTCTCATTAAACACTCATTAGATATTTCACATCAATGAAGAGATGTCAAGCCAGAGCTCGCTGCATCCCAATGAATCACTTTATGTTCATCCTGAATAATACCTAATGATTTTGATGGTGTCTTGCAGTGTGTGTGCTAAAGATCGTTTGCATTCTGATTCCAGATTAATTTCACCTACTGCATATTCTGACACTTAATTGTATTGACTTGAAAATAGGATCATTGGGATGTGGAAAATGCTTCGCAGCTTTGCAGAAAGATTCCATTACGCAATAAGGCATTTCAATCCGCTTTGAATTATTTAATTGACTTCAGATGCGACCATCCATTTCTCAGCAGAGACTGGACAGCTCTCTTTCTTTTTTTTTTTTTTTTTAATAGCCCTCTGAATAGCTGGTTGGGAGGAGAGTGGGAGCTCATGGAACCCATAGCAATGCTGGCAGCAGTTGTCCAGCCTGCCACTGGCTGTAGGCAAGGAGTGGGCTGAACATAAACAAACCCACATCAAACCTGGGTCACTTGCAATGTGCTTTATGGGTTCATGTTCATCTGTCTGCAGACAAACTAGCTCCAAACCTAGTTTAAAGATCAACCTGGAAAGACTGTTTTGGAATGTGACTTGCCGTGCTAGCGTGTTCCATGCTATGAGCAATGAGCAGAATCACAGAATCACAGTATAGTTTGGGTTGGAAGGGACCTTAAAGATCATCCAGTTCCAACCCCCTGTGATGGGCAGGGACACCTCCCACAGCATCAGGTTGCTCAGAGCCCCGTCCAACCTGGCCTTGAACACCTCCAGGGTTGGGACAGGAACCACCTCTCTGGGCAACCTCTTCTGTTGCCTCACCACCCTCACAGTAACATATTTCCTCCTTAGATCTCATCTCAATCTCCCTTCTTTCAGCTGCAGGCTGAATCATACAATATTGGAGCTAAACTTGCACCTGGTGCTTTGCAACAGTTCATGAGGCACCTCTGGCTTTTGACTTCAGTGTGTCCCTTTTATGGACTCAGGCATATACAGGAGCTTGGGATTAGCCTTCACCACTGCCACTGCTGAGGTCCTTATGTTTCCATGTCAATGTAAATCAGAGAAGTCATCGTTCAACTTGTTCTCCTTTTGCAGTCAGTGCATTATTCTGCTGCCCGTTCCCTTGCCCTACAGGTTCCATTGCATCCAGCACTCTGCTGAGTTCCCATGAATGGTTTTCAATAACCTAGTACTCCATAGTGGATTTCTCTTCTTTCAGCTGTGTGTTAACAGTATATCAAAATAAATTACAATAGCTGAGAGAAGAAGAAAAAGGCCCTGCCTATTATCGGATGTCCTTTTGCAGAGGATTTGTCAGCTCTCCATGATGTTTTGGCAGATACCTTTGAAAACTGAGCTGAAGGCTGGTGAAAAGCTGGCAGCTACAGCCTAGCCGTCTATGAAGCAGGAAGCTTCAGCTGCATGCCACAAACTTCTCTTTGAAGAATGTCATTTTCTATATTTATTGTCAAGAACTGTTGAATAAAAAAAAAAACCCTTCTTTCCTGCTACAGTGTCACTGAGCACCTCAGACTGGTTATCTCTCCAAACAGGGATTTTTAACTGAAATTTCAAATGACGCTTGGAGTTTCCATACTGTTTATTTTGCAGGGCAACATTCAGTCTTAATTGTGTTTGCATATTATAAATAAGAAATTCAAATACTAGGGGAAAAAAATTGTGATTCCTGAGTACAGATAAGAGACTGCAGGAGGGTCTGTAATTCTGAAGCACCTGTGATTTCACCTGAACAACCGAATCCAGCAGATTAAGAGTATGCCCAAGGATCTACTGTTATAGCAGAACCAGTATATAGACTAGAATCATAGAATGGTTTAGGTTGGAAGGGACCTTACAGATCATCCAATTCCAAGCTCCCTCCTACTGGATCGAGTTGGTCCAAGCCCCATCCAACCTGGCCTTGAACACCTCCAGGGACTGGGCATCCACAGCTTCTCTGGGCAGCCTGGGCCACGGCCTCACACCCTCACAGGAAAGCATTATCTTCCAAAGCTCCTTGGGAGCGTCACTGGCTTGTCAGCAGGGCAGTGTCTTTGGAGACACAGGTCCCAGGTTTGCTTTCCAGATTTACTTCACAGATACAGTGCTGGCTCTAAGAGAAATGATGTGGTTTCAGGAGATTTAACCTTCAACAGTATGAAACCGTGGACAATTGCAGAGGGTTTATACAATGAGTGAGACAAAAGTAATTGCCTTGAGACACCGACTTGAACTTACTGATTGATTTTTTCTACTCTTTGAAATGGATTGATCTCCATTTGTTGGCAGTGTGCAGGTCCCTGTCTGTGACTAGTTTATATTGCCAGAGGTATAACATGGGAACCATGATTCCTAGATGGGAAGAACAGAGGGAGATGTGCCCCAGATATTTTTTTTCCCTTTTGTATTGGCTTTACAGGTGTACAAAAGCTGAGTATCTGTTGAAGTAGGATTGCTAAGTTTCACAGTTTGCAACATCACTTTGTTGTCCCAGACCTACTTTTGCAGTAGTTCCCGTTTTGTTCCTCAGCTGGAAGAATTTTTCATGTTATTCCAGAGTCAGTTTTGTTTGATATTGTCATTACTTTGCTAGAGGTGTAGCATCCATGCTCCAAGAGAGGTTTGGTAGAATGGCTGAGGGAAGGTTTTCCTACTGCAGTTGTTTTGCAGTCAAAGGATAATAAAGTATTGTTTCCCTAAGCACAAAATCTGTGACTTTTAGCATGTTGGGCCTTAATCTAGCAGCAGATGAAATAACAGAAGCTGAACTGCTGTTGTGTGAGGCCTGCTCCTGTTAGCATATGGCTCTGCTGGTTCAGGGACAGCAAATGTAGATGTTTTCATCTTCATCTTGTCCGTTCAGTTGCAGTTGCATCCAGGCAGGGCTAGTTTACTCTTCCAGGACAGGGCAAATCCCGTAGGCTGAGATCTTCCTTCCGTTTCGATTGTCTCATAGTGACTAATGCTGGTGACATTTGTCAGTGAGCCATTAATCTTCCATTCATGGGACTGCAAGGACACCAGAGGTCTGAAGCGAAGCCAGTTGATTCCTACCCTCTCTGGCTCAAAGTCAGGCTTGTGCTTTCAGCTAGACACCAAAACCTTTCTCTACTCAGAGGAGGGAGCCCGGGCACTTCATCAGTCCTTGTGCCACAGGCTGAGCCCACCAGCAGGAGCAGGATGACTCTTGCCCTGCTTGTGTTCTTCACTGAGTGCCAGGATGCAACGTGAGCTGCTGGTAGCCTCAGGGTTGCGTGAGACAGTGCTGAGAAACCAAAAGCCTTCCCCTCACCCCCACTCCCACCACCAAAGAAGGAGCAGTTTCTCTCTGGCATATACATAAAAGGTCTTGCTTTGACCAGGAGGTATTTCTAGCTTTTGTCTAACACTCAGGAAGAGACAGAGCTCAGCAATTTCCCACCTGCCAGAGTGACATTGCTGTGATTGAGTTTAGGTTATGAGATCAGGTTTGTGGCAAACCTCTTTATAGGTGAGGGAAGTCTGTGCCGTGCGAAATTTGCTACTGTTCTCCGTGAACAAAAAGTGTAAGGCTTCCAGGGAGCAGGGAGGAGATAAGGGTAACAAATTCACTGTATTGTCCCTTGTAACTGCTTTGAGGCTGAAATGAATTTACAGTCCCTTGAAGCAGATATTGCTTCTGCTGTCACAGCAGAGGGTGGGTGGGTGAATCAAAGAGCCACAGTCTTCTCAGGACTTGAGAAGAAGGAATGAGTAGCCCCTAGTGAGTAGCCTTTAGTCATTTTCCTAAAGACAGTATGACTTGCTCCCTAGAGGTTCTCAGGAGGTAGCAGGGCCAGCAGATTCTTCAAGAAACCCTAAAAGTAGGGAAGATTACGATGGGAAGTGAGGAGGGCTAGGTCTGGTGGACGAGGAGAGCATTTTCTCCTTGCTTGGACTTTCCAAAGCAAGCCCTACAGTCTTCCTCCTGCCTCTCTCTTAGAGCACCAGAAAGTGCTTCAGAAGTTATTATCCATTGGGAAGAATACGCTCGGAGTGCTAATCAGAGACATGGGATTGGAGAGAAACAGTTGAACTGAGTCCCTCAGCAGCTGTGCCAGAAAAAAGTGCTAAGACCTTTCCCACTGCTCGAGTTCTGACTGTTGCTAGGATGGATGTTTCTTTTCTGACAGCGTCTCCATGTCTCCTCAGAACTGGAGTAGGTGCTTTCTGTACTCTACATCCTTCGGTGCCTTTGAAACTCCCTAGGATCCTGGAAGCCCTCATGCAGTGGCCATCACACTCCTGAAAAGAACTGCCCATAATCCCTTATTATAGCAGTGTGCCTTGTTTCCTTATATAAAAACAATAAGATATTCCTAGATGAGGGCATCATTTCCATGTAGTGCCTTGAGGCTGCTGCTGGTGCTCTCATGGAGTAAAGCAATCGGAACCCAGCTCTGTCGCAATTTCTGAGACTAGTGGTTAGATTGAACCTGTGATTTTCATTTGACATGTGAAAAGCAAGAAGCACTTCTTTTTCACTACCTCTTCTTCTAAATTAGTGGCTGCAGAACATTGAGTACAGTTTCAGCTGCAGGCAGACAATGAGACATTGCCCATAGAAAGAGGATGCATGGAGCAGAAAGCCTCTGAGCAGGGACACATCTCTTCATGACAGGTTTTCTGACTCTTGGATGGTCCTAGCACCAAGTGAATGAAGAAAGAAACTGGATGCTGGCCAGTAATTCATATAGCTGACATATAGTTTCTGGATGACAGCCTAGTTCCTCAACTAAAGAGCTGATTCCAAGTCCACTTTCTGCCAATGGCTGGTATTTTCTAATTGATTTCAGCGGTGCTGGCTTGGATCTGCAGCAGAGCGTATACTCCCATTTGCCAATGCAGACCTTTCTGTGCTGCTGTTGCACACCTGCACCTTAGGAAAATGATGGATTTGCTTTCCTGGTGTGCATTTCCCCCTCTGTACAAGGAATGAATTAAAGCACATTAGAGAACTTATTTTTATTATTTTTTTTTTTTTTAATGTAGCAGATATTCCTGGAAGAAATGCGCTTCTAATGTGACCAGAAGAGATTTAGTAGTCAGGTCAAAAGCCGATCCCTCACTCTAGGAGACAAAACAGATTTAGTTTGTTCAAAATCAATGCATGAGCCAGACTGAGCGTGGGGGCTTGCCTTCCCAGCCATGAGAAGAAAAATGTTAGTGCAGGCAGCGAGATGTAGATCTGCTGAGTAAAAACCCTCCTGCTACACAATCATATTTCTGAGCAGATCTGCTCTTTGTGTGAGGCCATATCTGTGCACACAACTCACAGATTTCTCTTTGGAAACATAGCCCTTCAACGTTTTATTAAGATACTCTACTCTTATCTATTCTTTTTATGTCATCTCCCTGCCTCAATTGTTTAAAATGTAACACAAGTTTTATTCCAGAGTATCTGTTACTGTTATTAATGTAAAATATGTTCAGATACCAAGAGCGTGCAGTCTATAAAAGGCATGTCCTTATACTCATTTTCTACTTAAAAGCTTAGGAAGTTAAAAATAAAGCAAATTCGAATACAGGTGAAGGATAACCTGAGGTTTGTGTTAGTCGTTATATGAATAAAGACTTTAGAAATGCCTGGCAAAGTGTATGTGCTTGGAGGGAGCTGCAGAAAAAGTTTTTAAAGTAGATTTGAGACAGGTAAGGTTGTTTGGTGAGTACTCTACATCCTCTCTGTGTGACGACTGAAAGGCATTGAATTAAAAATGCTGAATTCAGAACAGAGAGCAAGGAAAGCTTTTTCACTCAGTGTGAATATTACCCTGTAGTTCTCACTGTCACGCGGTGCTGTTGTGATCGAAGGTGTGTGGGACACTAAACTTGGATCGTGGTACTTTTGTGGTTAGTGAGACAGAGTTACTGTCAGTGTTAGGAGTGAGGGAAGTAATTTGACCATTCAGGTCTGAGGCTTCCATGCCCCATGCTGTTGGGACTGGAGGAAACCTCTTGGAGTTTGTACTGTCCCGTAAATGTCCAGGGTAGGAGTTCGTGTTGTGAAACAGTCAGTGCTGTGTACACAGAGAACACCAAAAAGTACCCTCAATTTATTCAGGTTTGGTAAGACCTGAGTGAAAAATAGGACAGTCCCATTAAGGGGAACAAGAGCTCATCGACAACTGCATGGGAGGTTGGGTCACAACTGAAAAACCAACTCACTGTGATATGTTCACAGATGACAGGAGGTTGCCGATCACAGATCACCCTCATTTCTTCATTGTGGCCTTGATTCTGGCTAAAGGTTGCAGCTTTGATGCTGTGCTTGGTAAGACATCACTCCTCAGGGTCCCTCTACTTGCTTACAGCTCAGGGTCCTTGCCAAGGCTCATCCAACCTGGAAGGTCGTCCTCCCCAGTTGAGGAAGGAACTTGGGTTTCTAGCTGCTACATGGAACCTGAGAGCAAGCAAAACACAGAACTCAAGTTGTTGAGCTGGCCCCAAGCTAAGCTCTCAGTGGGTTGTTAATAACCCCAGTGTCTTGTCTTGTTTTGCTTCATGCGGCCTCCAGATAATGGAAAGTCGGTTCACCAGCTGCAGTTGTGTCTAGGCAACTACTGGGCTGGCACAAGTTGGCAAGTAAATGAGCCTAAAGGAGAGAAAAGATGAACAGGAGGAGATAAATGTGTGGCCCACCCTCCAGGACCACGAGAGTGCAGCCCAGAGGGTTGCATGCTTTTGAGCCCCCAAAGCCACAGCACTTTGTCGTACATCACACATGCAGTTTGTTTCTCTCAAATGTTTCAACCCCTGTGTAGGCTCTGATGCTTTCCTACTTCAAATGATATATCTTATGGGGGGCACAGTACCCACCGCGTGCCAGGCTGCTCCCTTCCCATTCTTGTCTTCCAAAAGCAAAACAGAGAATGAGACAGTCTTGTCAGCAGCTCAGCAGTTTCCAGCTCCCTTCTCTGTCCTTTGGTTCCAACACAGACTCTGCCATGTAAACACACACGTAGAGATTCCACATCTCACTGGTACTGCAGCATCCTCCCTTGGCTCATCAAGGCAACACCCGATGTCAAGTACCGTCAGTTCTGCCTTGTCTTTTGGTGAGTGATAAGAAGAGGTTGCACAACATGATCATGCCCTGTGTTCCAGTGGCTTTTCCTGCCGCTGGTGAGGTCTCTGGGCTCCCTTGTAGCCTCTCTGATGTGCAGTACAGGCAGATGCATGGTAACACTTGGTGTCATCCATTCACAGAATTGCGTGTTCACATGCACTGCTTTGAGATGCCCAGGGAGGTGTTTGATTCACCTTCCCTGGAGGTGTTTAAGGCACGGGTGGATGAGGTCCTGAGGGACTTGGTTTAGTGTTTGATAGGAATGGTTGGACTAGATGATCCGATGGGTCCCTTCCAACCTGGTTGTTCTGTGATTCTGTGAGATTTTAGTTTCCTCTTTTCCTGCCATTCCCTCAGCTACCAAACAAGTCTTCTGGAAGATCTTGAGCTTCAGGTCTCATTTCTTACGATTCCTGAAGTGGCTGGCAGTCCTTTGAAATTCTTCATGTAAAAGCAGCAGTGACACAGAGCCGAAGAGCGTGCGAGGGATGCAGCCAGCCCCAGCCAGCACGCGGCAGAGAGCCACTGGGACAGCACGTCTGCTGTCTCCATCACACATCTCCCTCCAACCTGCTTTTCCTCCTGTTGTCAACAGTACTGTACGCTGTCATGATCATGCTCATTACGGAGCTTTCACCCCTTAGATGTGAATAACGATTTGTGTAGAGCAAGTGAAAACAAAATAGATAGCTGCTGTGGGATTTTTCTAAACAAGCCTTTCAGAGCTGCTGCTTTCTTTTTCATATGGTGATGGGACAGAAGTACCTTGAAATATTTCGGCAGAACAGCACGAAAGACACTGAACTGGGAGTGGCAGTCATAAAAGAGAATATTTATAATTTTCAGAGCCTTTTCCTGCACCAGTATTTCCCATGAAAGCCACCAAATTCTTAATTTTGAAGGTGGAGAGGGAGACTGGAACATGGACGAAATGTGAGATGAGAAAGGTCGTTTCATGGGAATAATCTGGTTACTGAGTGTCAAAAGGAGATACAGTGACTGTATTGACTTTGGGCCGTGACATTAGTTGTGGCCGTGCATACAGGTGAGGTGGCTTTGAGAGGATACTGGAAAAGGGGTTCAGATCTGTAGCATCCTCAGGGTTACCAGGCAGTGTGGATGCAAAATGAAGCTCGTTTGGTCTGTCCTTGCACCTTAACAAAAGGCTCTGTGTTATCCTCATGACGTGATGGCATCTGGCTTGCTCGTGCAGAAAGGAATAAACATCTTTTCTTCAGAAAGATGATGAGGTACCCATACTGAGGTGTTGTTCAGACTTTAGGACAGTCTTATCAAAAATCTTACTGTTCCAGATCTGTGGAATCTGCGAACAGTACTGGTACTGGCGAGGCTGAGATTTAGCAATAGGGAACTTTATTTTCCATGGATTCTACAGCAAATCTTGAGCAGCTTTTGAGGGGACATGAGAAAGGGTAAGCAGGATTAACTTATCCTCTTCAGGTTCCCTCATCATCCTGCAGTGTTCGGACTGGCTGCAGCCTAAGAGGCAATTCTCAGCAGAAGCCCCATGTCTGCACAAATTCAGACACACATGTCAGCAGAAATATAGCAGTATCTGTATCTTCACAGTTTGCAATGCACCAACATCCTTGTGATGGAGCCATGATTTCTGCTCTCCTTTTGACCCGTCAGCTGGAGTGGGATTTGGACTACCTGCCAGGTTGCATTGCTGCCTAGGAGAGAAGCCCACATTTGTGCTTGTGTTTGCTCACATGAGTTTCCCGGCCATGTGTGAGTTACAGTAGACATTCCTCTCTTCTTTCTGAAACAGGTAGGAAAGACAAAACAGAGGCAGCATGGCATCTCCATCGAACTTTGTTACTCAGTCTTAACCGGTGCTGCCTAGGGAGAAAGAGCCTTTGCTGTGGAGCACATCCCAAATGATACATCCAGAGCCATAGGAGCTTCATCTTAACTGTGACTAATTTCTCCATTGTGTACCAGCATGGCAGACTCAAAAAGAGACCTCTCTAATACATCCAATTGGAGGGTCCCCACTTTCTAATAAATGCATAGTCCTTGTGTCAATCAGGTACCCTGCAACAGAAGCCTCCAGCCCTCAAGATGGATATGGGCCATGCACTAGGGAAAGGAAAGTAGGCACGGAAATATGGTGCCTTTAAGTTGTTATCTCTTCCTCTCCAGATAAAGACCACCCACGGAATGTGCAGAAGCCACTGAGCTTCTTCTTTTTGTGTATTCTGTTTGAGTAAGATTATTTCATACTGGAGCAGGCACAAAACTCAGACAAAGAGGGTTTTCTGGGAATGAATTGTCCTGCTAGGCAAGAAGAGACTGGAGTTTAGCTTGTTTAACCCAGAAACGGAAGACTGAGAGACATTGGATCATCCTTACGTTACAGCAGTGGCTTAATAGCTGGAAGGGAAAAACATTCGTAAGCTAAAGAACAACACCAGCACAAAGACAAGAGGGCAAAGATTGGTCACGGACAGATTTAGTGCAGGAGGCTTAAAGGTCAGAGCTGTGGAGTTCTCTGGCAGTTACCCAGTCAGTGTATCGGTGTGCACTGGGATGAGCACACTGGCTCTGTAGGGTGGAGCTTGGAATGCTGCATCAGCATTCGTGGTGCAAGACTTGGAGGATGGTTCCCTTTTTCTCATTTCAGAGCACTGTGAGGAGATTTGGAGTCCAGCAGGGACAATGTTTCTGTAATAAAGGACAATTTCCCAGAGAAGGGTGGATTATATGAGTCTTTATAGTTCTGTTCTGAAAGGACAAATGATATCCCTCAAGGAAGAGCCACTGTGCCTCTAAGTACATCAGCTTCCAGCTGCTCAGACTTTCGTGAGAGCCGTGTCTATTCACAGCCTCGTTCTGCAGGAATTGAATACATGACAAATAAAGCAGATTGGGCTATTACTTTCCTCTCCTGTATGCCCACTGCTTTTCTTGCTAAGATAGATCCCGTGCCTCAAATGTCAAGTCTCCAGACCTGTCCTGAGAAGGGAGAGAATCAGGTCCAGTGGACAGGAAGGGACAGCCCTCTAGCCTATACTTAGGACTTGGCACAGTGAGGTTTGTGATTGGACTCGATGATCTTAAAGCTCTTTTTCCAACCTAAACAATTCTGTGATTCTATGACTACTTCTGCCCCACGTTCCATTGCAATCCACCCTCCTTTCTCAGGCCTTCCAATACTCACAATAGCTTTGGAGGCTTATATATTTGGGTCATTGGTCCAATTTGGGTCATTGGGCATTGGAATAGGCTGCCCAGGGAGGTGGTTGATTCACCTTCCCTGGAGGGGTTTAAGGCATGGGTGGGTGAGGTCCTGAGGGACCTGGTTTAGTGTTTGATAGGAATGGTTGGACTCGATGATCCGATGGGTCTCTTCCAACCCGGTTGTTCTATGATTGTTCTATGATATCTGTCAGGTAGATGGGGTTCATTTCATCTTACTTATAGCATCTAAAAATGGGGCTTTTAGTCTAAACTGGTCATGTGGGCTCTCTAGGGTCAAGGTTGAGAGGAGGACGTCTTTGCAGGAGTTCAGTTCATCCTCAGACAGGTGAGTTTCTTTATCTGCAAAGAACCTAGATGAGCAACTGGAATTTATTTGCAAGATTTACAAGCTAAAACAAGGATGTTAGACTGTAATTTAAAATGCCATCCCCTGAAACTATGGCTGGGAGAGGTATTTTTCCCTATCTGTCCTTTCCCTCTCAATGCAGCTTCCTTTGCTCCAGCGCCAGCACCGATGTGACCACCCAACCAGCCAGATCAAGGAACTCCAACTGGCTGAAAGCAAACCCAGACTGCTTTGAACCCAAATAATTTCACTCTGTGCCCTCATGGGTGTTGTGCTGGCTTGTGGACAGTATTGGCAGGGAGCACACTGCAAAGGGCAGGGAGGGAGCGATGTGATTGTTTCAGCAGCATCGCTCCTCAAAACAAGCATGAAAATCCAGTGTGAGTTGAAGCCCACTCTGTAGAGTCTCCACACAATGTATCACTGTTAAAAAGCGTGATATTAGAGAAAGACTACCCTGGATTTGTAGCTGGTATCATATTTTGAGATTTGTGTTATGAAGCGCAAGAGCTCCAGCTAGCACAAGCTGCATTTATCTTGCTTGTATTGATCCTTGCTCTGCCACAGTAAGTTCTTGTCTTTAAGGATTCTCAGGTGTTTTAATGTAAGTCTTCGCTGACTGAGAAAAAAAGACAGCAAAATCAGTGGTTGCTGTGTGCAAGCAGGAGAATTTGTGCTGGGGGACCAGAAGCCTACAGCCACCCAGAAAAGGGGGCTCAGGATGGCGCCGAGCAGAGGCTGAGGTTGCTTTGTCTGCATACATCAACGTGAGACAAAAAAGGGGTGGCTTTCTCCAAACACAGGCTCACTCTCTGGTACACAGAGAGAGAACTAAACCACTGCAGTCCAGCAGTTTGTCCTGTGAACTGTGTTCAGTTCTGGGCCCCTCACCACAAGAAGGATGTTGAGGCTCTGGAGCAAGTCCAGAGAAGAGTGACAGGGCTGGTGAAGGGGCTGGAGAACAGGCCTTATGAGGAACGGCTGAGAGAGCTGGGGGTGTTTATCCTGAAGAAGAGGAGGCTGAGAGGAGACCTCATTACTCTCTCCAACTACCTGAAAGGAGGTTGTAGAGAGGAGGGAGCTGGGTTCTTCTCCCAAGTGCCAGGGGACAGGACAAGAGGGAATGGCCTCAAGCTCCACCAAGGGAGGTTTAGGCTGGACATTAGGAAAAAATTTTTCACAGAAAGGGTCATTGGTCACTGGCAGAGGCTGCCCAGAGAGGTGGTTGATTCACTTTCCCTGGAGGTGTTTAAGGCACAGGTAGATGAGGTCCTGAGGGACGTGGTTTAGTGTTTGATAGGAATGGTTGGACTTGATGATCCGATGGGTCTCTTCCAACCTGGTGAGTCTATGATTCTATGAAGACGGTTCACAAAGCCGTGCTCCCAACAGGCTCCATGACAGCAGAGGCTTTGGAAGTGCCTAGATAGCACTTTATTTTTTCTCTAGCTTTTTCCTTAAGGAAGATGACTGTGTGAATATGACCGGGGGCAGGTTTGTCTAAACTGTAAGGATTTTAACACGCCTATACTTCTACACCCCCCCAAACCTCGAGCCAGCTACTGATATCATGCTGGGGCTGTGCACAGATTTTACAAACCGTATGCTGCTAAATTAGTCTCACCACCCAGTGCAAGGAAAGTTCAGAAGGAACCCAGGCTTCTGCTTTGCATATCTATAACAGAGAACTGAGCCCTTTGATGGGCTCCTCTGATGTCCAGGAGCTGCAAATATACGAGACGTCAATACCAAAAAAACAAAAAAAAAAGATTGGAGAAAACAACAGAAGATGTGTTCCGTCATTTTTCCCTGGTGAAGGCTGGCATGACTACAGAGCTTAACTATCACTTCCTAGGTGGGATGAGGCCAGCAAAGACATTTATCCTGTTGGGAACAGCCCCCCTGGCCTGGTAGTAAAAAGGACAAACAAGATCAAGCTTTGTAGATGAGGGGGATTACAGCCTCCTGCTGCTCTTGTGTGTCTTTGAACCGTAGGGGTGAGAGCAAGGGCAAATATCAGGACAAACTGGACAAGTCTATGAGATACAGGCTTTGTCTTAGTTGGAAATACTTTTTTTTAAACTTTTTTTTCTGTCACCAGGGAAACCGAAACAGAAATGACAAATATTTTCGATTTGTCAACATTTTTTTGTCTTCTCGTGAATAACAAAGCATACATATTTCTTAGCTGAAAGCTATCTAATTCTTTTTCCAAATTGAATGGGGAAATCCTGTTAGAAGACTGAAGGGATGAGTAGGGTTCCTTAGATGTCCCTTATCACTTTGGACCACTGTCTTCCCTTGGCTCCTTGCTCTATCCCATGAACTATCATAGAATCATAGAGTTGTTAAGGTCGGAAAAGACCTCTAGGATCAATCTGTCTAACCACCACCCCAACACCACTATACCTACTAAACCATATGAAGGTGCTGAGGTGCTTTGTTTAGTGATTGATGGGAATAGTTGGACTTGATGATCCTGTGGGTCTTTTCCAACCTGGTGATTCCGTGATACCCCAAAGTGCCACAGCTACAAGCTTTTTGAACACCTTCAGGGATGGTGACTCCACTACTCCCTTAGGCAGCCTATTTTTATGTTTCACCACCCTTTCAGTAAAGAAATTTTTCATAATATCCAATCAAAACATCCCCTGGCACAACTTGAGGCCATTTGCTCTCATCCAATCACTTGTTACTTGTGAGAAAAAAAAACATCACCCACCTCACCACAACCTCCTTTGAGGGACCTGCAGAGAGCTGGGAGGTCTCCCCTCAGTCTCTTCTCCAGACTCAATAGCCCCAGGTATCTCAGCTGCTCCCTGAACTCCTGTGCCCCTGGCCTTTCCCCAGCTCTGTTGCCCTCTGGACGCACTCCAGCCCCTCAATATTTTTCTTGCATCAAGGAACACAAAAACTGAACATTACCTCTCCTGGTGTGGAGGCACCAAGATGTGTCCCAGCAGGCTTTGCCTCCTGGAGGTGTCATCTGGCAGGGTACTGTGACTCAGAAAGGGAACATGAAACCCCTGGGCTGCAACTCAAATCTACAGTATAGACAAATGAGTTTTAAGCAATTTTGTCTCTGGTCCAATTTCATTTTATCATGAAAAGCCTTATTCCTGGCTAGGAAGCAGATGCATTTGTGGGGGGAAAAGGCTTTGGTGAAAGAATATGTTTTTTCTATATATTTTTAAGAGAAAAAATACAGAATTCCCTTCCTGTAAAACTCTCTCACTCTTTTGATTTGTGAGGTTAATCTGGAAGAAATCGTAGCAAGTGAATTGAGGAGCTCTGACCTGCTAGGACTTGCCTTAGCTAAGAGTCGTGTCTCTAGAGATTATGTTTAGCTGGACCAATAAATCCTGCTGAGATTTCTTTGCGTCTGTCTCATGGAGAGCAAAGCTCTTTGAATATCCTGTTGCTATTTGTCAAATGCAAAGGACCATGCAAAAAAAAATCATTTTCAGCCTTCAGAATTACGATACTTTCCCTCTGCTTTTGATGTCTGAAGAGAAAATAGCCCTGTGAAGTAACTTGATTTCTTCAGAGCTATTAACAAATCTTTCAGGGTCCCAGGGTGGCATAACAAGTCTAGTCTGACTCATTCCGTTTAAGAGTGTCTCCTTCCAGCCAGGAATAGCTCTGTGTGCAGCCATAAAAATTGTGCATCAATTAATGTCTTTTATTAACTAGAAATGCAGATAAATCCCTTCAGCCAGGGGAACGCAAATGAGGAGCTCCTGTTCCTTCTCCCTACTCATTCACTTGGTATCCAGCCCCTTCCTCAATAGATCTTTATAGGTGTTCAGTCCAGGTTCACATAGCGATTTTTGCAGCTGAGTCTCAAACAATTCTGGGTTCAGGAAATACTTGTCAAGAAGATACTTGATCACGTTCTAGGAGATCATTAGCTTGCTAGGAGAAAAAGGGATTTAGAAATTATCTCTCTTGGCCAGGGAGCACCAAGTTAAATAGGAGCGTAGGCTGGGATGGGAGAATCAGGCGGAGGTAATGGCTTCACATGGAGCGTGTGGGTGTAGAGTACATGGGGAACTCAATGAAAATCCATCCTATGCACATACATTAGTGGTATTATTTATATTAAAGAACATGGCACACTGCTCGTGGCATAACGGTGACCCTAGCCTCCTCCCTTGCCATGATCTAACCAATACAATGCCAGCATTTATTTCCCTGGAGCTGGAGGAAGGAAAGAGTTTGTTTTTCTTTCCCCCTCTGGTCAGCACACTGTGTTCCCGCAGCGGAGGTCTGGCTGGAATTGGGTGGCCCCATGGCTGCATCCTGCTCCCTCACGGCAGTCACCAGCGATCGCTCAGGGCTGCTTCCCTCCCATTGGGCTTTATCTGGATGCTCATGTCCTGTGGAGCTGAGTGAGCTCAGACTTGAACATGTGGGAACACACTGCTACAGTTTGGCTGTATCTTTTTTGCTTTAGTGTGTATCTTCTGATACTTAAACACCTGAAAATATCATAGGTAGGATCTGTATTTCCGTTGCCGCCTCTTACGCAGTAATCAAACATCATCAGCAAGCGTTAGCAACGGTGTTTTAGCATCCGTTCTTTTCTCTAAGCTGGGCACCAATGACTGGCCGTACACACAGATAAAGCTTAGTCCCCCAACCTGCTTGCTGCTATTTTTAAAGGGGAAAAATTACCTTCTCTCAATAATCTCCACATGAAAATAGGTACGTGAGTCAGAATACTCACTGAGAAGTAGGCAGGAAAGGCTTTAAATAACAGGATCCATTCGGCTAAAACATCAAACCGCCCCTGAAAGTGAAAGATTAGTTAAAACAAAAGACTTATTATCTAGGGAGGTAAAAAAGGGAATCTGGATTTGTTTCTTTCCTCTCACAGCAAGAGTACAGGGAGTCTGCATTTTGCGTCACCCTAATCTGAAAGGCTTCAATAAGACCCCATGGTGGCTACAGAGCTACAGCAATTGATGAATGCCTGGGAAAACATCTCCCTGCATCATTGCTTCATTTTAACCTGCTTTCCAAGGGAGTGGCTAGAGAGGAAGCAGCTCATAGAGAAAGCTCAATCCAGGCTTGTCTCTGGGAGCATCTGGAAAAGCATGGTGCAGTCTCAGTGTAGGGATTCTAAATCAAATGCAAGCAGACTTCACTGCTCTGTGCTCCTGGTGGGTTGAAATGGAAGTTCTTCACAGGAGAATACTGAGAAGAGTTAAATAAAAATAAAATCCAAATCTACTGTGCAATAAAAAATTATAGTCAAGGAAATTGATTTTAATTAAAAACAAAACCTCAAACCTCATTATTACTAAAGATTTGCTCTGTTTTCATAGTTTCTTTTTTTCCCCTCCAATCTTTTCCTTCACAATTGAGATTTAGTTTGGTACATTTTTAAACACCAAATATGAATTACGTGAACTTTTGGACTGCATTTATTATCTGCCCATGCTAAAGACGTTACTGTAGCCTCTGATCTGTGCTGACACTGGGTGGAAACTTTGTGGGTTTGTTTGTCTTCAAGCATGTGAGCTTTGAGGACACCCAAGACGGAGGAGGGAGGAGGAGAAGACAAGCTGATACTACTAAGAATTTATATGCAATACTGGCATTTGACTTCCCTGTGCTTTGATGTCTGGAAAATTCTTATAGCTGTGCAAAAGCTGGTTTGATGGCCCCTTTGTAGGTAGGGAGATAGACACGGAGAAGCTAGGACATTTACACACAGTTGTACAACTCATGAGTAGAGCTGAGACTGAGAACCTGCTTGACATTCCTGGGCTGGTACTAGGTAAGTCTGAACACCACAATTCTTGTGGAGTAGAGGCAAAAGCCGACTGATGTATAAAGCTGCTAGTACAGTGCATGTGCAGCATTCTTACCTTTGGTTTCATCATTCAGTTTGCCAAATCAAGTTTTCCAGCAAGCTTATGAGCCCCAAGACTTTATTCAAAGGTACATTTCACTGTTGGTTTTGTTATAGTTATTACTATCATCATTGATATTATCAGTATGGATGTTTTTATCACTGTTGTTGAAAAGATCATAGAATCATGGAATGGTTTGGGTTGGAAGGGACATTAAAGATCATCCGGTTCCACCTCCCTGTCATGGGCAGGGACACTTCCCACTGGACCAGACTCCTCAAAGCCTTATCCAACCTGGTCTTGAACACCTCCAGGGATGAGGCAGCCACCCCTGCTCTGGACAACCTGGACCAAGGCCTCCCCACTCTCACATTTCTTCCTAAGATCTCATCTCAATCTTCTTTCAGCTGAAAAATGTTCCCCCTTGTCCTATCCTGCATTCTCTGATCAAAAACCTCTCCTCATCTTTCCTCTAGCTCCCCTTTAAGTACCAGAAAGCTTCTATGAGGTCTTCTCCAGGCTGAACTTACTTAACCTGTCAGATGAGGAGACTTCTGGTGAGGGTAGCTGGCGACAAGTTAGTTAAGGAAGTGACATTTGGTTTAACAAGACTCTGTTCCTTGGGGAAAGAAACAATGAAGAGTCATACTTGTATTTAGCGAGTAGATCTGGATAACATCCACTTAATGTGTCAACAGAGTTAGCTAATAAGTATTCCACGCTTCTGCCAACCCTATTGAAAAGGCATGGAGAACAGCAAGGAAGCTGTCACGTGTTGTACCAGTATTTGAGAAAGGGATGAACAGTTGTCCTGGCAGTGGTCGTCTGGTAAGTTTGGTTTAATCTCCAGTGCATACTTCATTCTTCTAAGCACAGAGTATAAACAACAGTAAGCATCAAACCAGAATGTGCAGTAAAACTGGTGGAAATTTGATATTTGTAAAGAAAGTACAGAACATCCTTAGAGGACAAAAAGCGTGCTTCAAAAAACAAATTGCGCCCATCAGATATATACTCTGCTGATAAACCGCTAGGTCTGTGGCTTTTACCTCTCTTAGGGCAAAGAGCAACCGCAAAAGAACATCAGCCCTTTGTGGCTCTGCCCCCATCAAACCGTGTGGGATCAGAATCAGACCCACTCTGTCTTGATTGCAGTTGGTTGTTTCTGAATATTCCAGTCTTGTGAAACACAATTCACACAATTAATTTTAATTTTTCTGGTAACAAGTGCTGACTGGGTAAGAACGAAAACTGGGCAAAAGATTGTGATCAACAGATAATGATACACTGCAGCATTTCAACTAATGGACAGAGCTGTAAGAGGGTGCTAAAAAAGGCAAGTTTTTGTGCTGGAGTCTTCTCACTGTCCCATTAACCATTCCATGGAGAGCAGGCCCTGTGTTAATTGAATCCACACCAAAAGCAGGCTGCAAAAATTTGGCTTTGGCCTTATGCATGGGGTAAAGAATCAACAAGCCTCTTCTCATCATGCTTTGAAGGATCCAGTCAAATCTTGATTTGTCTTTCCTTGAGGAGCTGTCTCTAGTGGCTGATAAGTTGCTTTGCCAGGGACAGAGAGAAACCGGTCATGCCATGGGCACTGCGGTGGACAGAGCTTAGCCTTGGAGCAACAGTTCTTACAACCCCGAAGAGGCCTCAGACATTGAATACTGTGTTCAGTTCTGGGCCCCTCACCACAAGAAGGATGTTGAGGCTCTGGAGCAAGACCAGAGAAGAGTGACGAAGCTGGTGAAGGGGCTGGAGAACAGGCCCTATGAGGAGTGTCTGAGAGAGCTGGGGTTGTTTAGCCTGGAGAAGAGGAGGCTGAGAGGAGACCTCATTACTCTCTACAACTCCCTGAAGGGAGGTTGTGGAGAGGAGGGAGCTGGGCTCTTCTCCCAAGGGACAGGGGACAGGATGAGGGGGAATGGCCTCAAGCTCCACCAGGGGAGATTTAGGCTGGAGATTAGGAGGAAGTTCTTCACACAGAGGGTCATTGGGCATTGGAATAGGCTGCCCAGGGAGGTGGTTGATTCCCCTTCCCTGGAGGTGTTTAAGGGACAGGTGGATGAGGTCTTGAGGGACTTGGTTTAGTGTTTGATAGGAATGGTTGGACTAGAAGATCCCATGGGTCCCTTCCGGCCTGGTTGTTCTATGATTCTATGATTCTATGACTCACAGAACATAGTATCATTAAGGTTGGAAAAGACCTCTAAGCTCATGCAATCAAACACCACTGCATCTACTGAACCTTGTCCTGAAGTGCCATGTATACACATTTTTTGAACCTCTCCAGGGATGGGGACTCTACCACCTCCCTGGGCAGCCACTTCCAGTGCTTTACCACTATTTCAGTAAATAAATGTTTCCTGATATCCAATCTAAACCTCCTCATGTGCAGCTGGAGGCCAAAGTGATTTGATTCAGATGCTAAAGCTGCTAAACCATCTCTGCCTTCATGCCCTCTAGTGAGGCGTGAACCAGGCAAGTGCCTGCCACCGGTGACCCCAGAGTCAAACGTGGATTTAGTAGTATTGGTATGGAGAAGGCTGCAGCTTTGAAAATTTGCCAAGCATCTTCAAGTTAGTAAGTGTGGCAGTTCCCAGGAGCCTGGGCAGCGTTCAGCGAACTGCAATTTTTTTGGTTTCTGTACATGCAGAGAACTAGATTGTCATGTGGGCAGGAGCTGGAAAACCAGATTGCACTAGCTGCTCTGTCAGCAGGGCTTCTGCAAATGCCACAAACAAAGCCATGCTCGCTTCTGTGCAACAGGGGAAAGATTTGTGGAAATTGCACTCTAGGCGAGTCTACAAAACCCTCATCTGATCCCAAGTGAGACAATCTAGGATGTTCTTAGTGGAAGTATTGGGGAAATGGAGACCAGGAGAGGGTCTTATGAGAAAACACCCCGTGTGTCTTGCCCAAAGAGAGGGGTAGAAAGCCACCATTCAGCTGCGTTGGTAGGAATCTGTGACCCCTCTTCGTCTTATATGTCTTTCCAGGAGATCTCATGAGCTCAGGTTGCATTCTGAAAAGTGTATGGGACAAACACAGCCTCCACAATGCCTGGAGAAGTAGTCAGGGCCATTGAGGGGCAAAGGAAATGTCAATAGGACTCAGATCATCTGTCTTCCATCTGTTTGATCCCTGCTCAGAAGTACTCCCAGAGAAGGCATCTGGCTCTTTAGAGAACACAATATAGGTCTGTGGCTCACAGGGTGAAAAAATGGTTGAATATCACTGATATAATTACAAAGCTAAAAGAACAGCAGCAGCTTACAAACTGTAGTTAGCCTCTCATTAGTATGGTTGAGTGATGACTGTGTATATAAGTAGGGCTTATTTAACAATAAATGTCATATTTACATAACATATAGGGCGATACAGGCAAATGTAGCTGGGAAATACATTACAGTAGGAAAGAAAAATTTGGGTTGAAAACCAGGAAAATAAAGAGTTGCATGTGGTGGATGTGGTAGGCAAAAGCAATGTGGAAATATTTAGAAAGATTTCTGTTACTTGGATCCTGGTGGTATCACTGGCAGTCAAGGTGTTTAAATACCCCAGATGACACTGGAATCACCAGCCTTGAAGCTAAGTTGATACCACCTATATTATTTGGGCTGTCGTATTTAACTGGAGGGGAAAGGGATTGTCCAGTCGTTATGTTGTAACTTTGGGATGTGCTTTCAAGAATAAATATTGTGTGAGTGCAAAATCCCTTTTATGAAATATCACTTATGGCAGCAGAACAAAGACAATCCTTCCTGGGCACTGCCATGGCCTTATCTCTTAATGCTCTTATCAATGTCTTGAATCCGTTGTCTGAGATCAACAGACCTTCTGTAATGTACATTGTGCGAGGTCATTCATTAAGCAAATCAGTAAGTCTCCCAATGAAATTACCAAACACTGAGCAGCTGTTTTAGATAATAAAACCTATTGGACTAGCTGTGTAGTTATAGCATGTTCCAGCAGCAGCTTCACCTCATTATGGAGTTGATTTATTACCAGTTTCAGCAAACCAAAGGGTAAACATCATCTGGATGGGATTGCATGAGCGCTTCTGTGACTAGCCAGATGAGCGATGAGTCTGAGCCGCGGACTTGCAGCACCAACCACACATGACGCACCACCTCCAGCTGGAATTATATATCTAGTCCTCCTCCACGGGGCTGCGGCTAATTGGCACGAATAAGAGCTAAAGATGACATTAACACTTCCATGAGATGGATAACAAAGACATTCCACTTTATAGATTTCTCAGCTCAATGTCACTTAGCTACGTGACTACCTACAAAACTGTACGGCTGAAAATCAAGGCTGAGCCATCCAGGAGTTGTAATGCTCTGCATTAGGCTTCCACCAGAACATGCTCGAAGTAGCCAAGTGTTAGTGAAACGTGAGCAGACTCAGTAGTTATGTGTAGCTGAGTGTGCAGCCAGTAGAATAGAATCATATAATAGTTTGGGTTGGAAGGGACCTTAGAATGTCATCTAGTCCAGCACCTCTGCCATGAGCAGGGACATCTTCAACTACGTCAGGTTGCTCAGAGCCCCGTCCAGCCTGACCTTGAGTGTTTCCAGGGACGGGGTATCCACCACCTCTTTGGTCAACCTGTGCCAGTATTTCACTACCCTCACTGTAAAAAAATAATCTTCTTTATATCTAGTCTAAATCCATCCTCTTTTAGTTTAAAATCGTTACTCTCTGTCCTGTCATTATAGGCCCTCACAAAAAGTCTGTCCAAATCTTTCTTACAGGCCCAGACAGGTCCAGAAGTCAAGAGAGGTGACATCTGTAGCTCTTTCCTTGTCCACAGATGCAGTCTATCCATCGCAGAAGGCCACTATGTAGGTCAGGCAGGGCTTGCCTTTGGATATTTTATTTTGGTGGGAGGACTGCTTGGTGGATAAGGAATTGGTTGGATCATAGAATCATAGAACAACCAGGTTGGAAGGGACCCACCAGATCATTGAGTGTTCCTATCAAACACTAAACCATGTCCCTCAGGATGGTCATATTCAGAGAGTAGGAGGACCTTGTGGTCAGGCAGTAGCCTTTAGGTAGGATGAGCACTCAAAGGTCTTCCACCCCTTTCTGTGACCACTGCCACAACGCTAGAAAGCCTGCCCCTATGCACCTTGTATCAAAAAAATGAAAGCACACAAGAAAACCCTTACCCATATCCACTTACCTGTCGGAGGCTATGCTCCAGTGTGTGAGCCACGTGAATCCAGCAGCAGCACCCAGTAGTTCAACTCACCTGAGACAGCTTTGGAAGCTATAGATGTGAAGGTCCAAGAGGTTTGGTAAACCCTGCATGAAACCCATTAGTGGCACATAACACATTGGTGGCCTTTATTTTGGATTGGCAGGTGCAACACGACTTAGGGTACCAGAGAAAAGAGAGTCACAGCACTGTTAAGGTAATCAGCATGTTCCTGGAGTCGACCATCGGCTCACAGGCAATGTGGGAAAGTCTTCTCCCTTATCTCAGCTTCAGAAATGTCAAATACCTGGGCTTAAAGGCAATAAATATAGTTGATTTAAAGCACTCAAATTTTTAAGACATTAGGTAGCTGGAAGTGCAAATAGCATATGCCTGTATTTTTATAGCACTGTTGAAAATTTCACTAGGTGCTTTTTAGTTACTTGGGAGCTGTCAAAATTCGACTGCAATTGCATTTGATGTCTAAATTAACATTATTTCTGCTAATATCATCATTGAGAATGAGCAATAAGTTGACAGCCAGGTCGGTCTGAAAGCCAAGAGGGCACTGCTGGATCAGGGTGAGGAAACCCAGACACACGCTTTCCTTTCTACCTGGAGAAAGTGCCAGAATGTTCTCTGCAGGGCAGTGGTTGAGTCACCATCCCTGGAGGTTATAAAAGATGTGTAACTGGGGACAAGGTTCAGTGTTGGGTTTGGTAGTGTTAGGTTTACAGGTGGACTTGTTGATCTTAAGGGTCTTTTCCAAGCTAAATAATTCCGTTATTTTATGATATTCAGCTTATAAAAGCAACCAGCATCAGACGCATGCAGGCTCCGTCATGAAACCAGGTAAAGGTGCACAGTGGCTTGAGCCTGTCATGTTTTCACCATCAAGTCATTGCATTAAAAAAACATCAAGGTCATGATTCCAGTTGAGGGTGACAGAACTGAGATAACTCAAAGTTGAACTCATTTATATGTACATATTCTGACTGAGGTTTTACATGATTGCACACACAACCTGGTCTCATCCTGGGCATGAGACCGGTGCTGTTCCTGATAAGATACCTGCTTGGGATTTTATTAAGAACCACACATATGGATCTCTAGGAGGCTTTAGTGTGTGCTGACTGATGTCCATGCTGGACACAGAAGTATCAGTTTCCTTGTGGTCTTTTCTATGATGGTCAGAGTTTATTAATTGTCTCATAATATTTTTACATTTTTTTCATAATGTTGTTAGGAGAAGGTGTGAAGTTTAGAGTTATCCTATGCAAGGACAGGACTCAGTCTCACAGCAGTGTGGCCGTGACAACATTCTGTGTCAAGCGTGATTCTCCCTGGTGGGTGCATGTTATGGTTGGACTCGATGATCCGATGGGTCCCTTCCAACCTGGTTGTTCTATGATTCTGTGGTTCTATGTTTGAATGGTGAAGGACTGGGAGAAAAAAGGGAGGGTTGACTGGGTGAATTGATTTGCAGATTTGTGACTTGGCTACATCCAACAGCCGCATCTAGGTTATTTTGTGTGGTCACTATGGCTTGAGTAATATAGCTGGGTATGGCTGTCTTTATCCTCCATTTGTGATCTTTAGAGGCAAGCTAAGTAAACCTGAATTCTTTTCTAACCAATGCCTCAAAATGCTGTCCTTGGAACCAGTTCTTCTCCCTGGGGATTTGCATACTTGAGATACTGCTCAAGTGGTCCGAGTCATGATCTCATCAGAGACAATAAGATGCTAAAGACTGTTCATAAGTGCTTGATTTAAGCTCCTGTCAGGGAATCTGTCTGTTGACATAACCGATACATTCTCCATTTCCAGAGACATCTTCAGTTTAGTCCCAAAGTCACCCTTGCTCCATGGTAATATGGGGTCAACCCAAGTTAGCATGGAGGAAAAACATATCTATGCCAAAATTATACGGTTGCAAAGCAAGTTGACAGTAATAAACAATTTCACTTAGCAAACATCTATTATTCACACATACACATGTGCACACAAAACCACAAAACAAGTGCTGTTTTCTGAAGAAAAATACAAAGCCAGAAAGTATGGGAAAAGGAAACACTGAAATACAACAAATTTGGAATAAAAAGCCTCCATTTTTTTCATTGAAAGTATATAAAAATATGAAAAATATGTCGGTGAACGGATGGAGAGCAGCCCTGAGAAGAAAGGCTTGAGGTGTTGGGGGATGAGAAGCTCAACATGAGCTGACGATGTGCACTCACAGCCTGGAAAGCCAGTGGTGTCCTGGGCTGCATCAGGCAAAGTGTGACCAGCAGGGCAAGGGAGGGGATCCTGCCCCTCTGCTCTGCTCTCATGAGACCTCACCGGGAGCCCTGTATTGAATTTTGGAGTACTCAGCACAGGAAGGACACAGGTCTGTTGGAGTCGGTCCTTTCACATGGATGATGTGAACTGTTATGTTTGGCCATGTTCCCCTTCTGAACTCAGCCCTCTGATCATGTCTGCTAAATGCCATCAGATACTTAGAACTAATACCATGGCGATAATTATTGCTATTATCATATTACTAATATTAATTCTTGTTCCGTCATATAATTTTCATCTTATTACTATGCCATTTATGTTTTGGTCATTGTTCAGATAATAAAGCCAGATGCTCTGACTTGCTTCAGAGCTTCTTTGTGCTGGATGGTGCAGTGTCCCCTGTGAAAAGTCAGTCCTCACCCTGAAGCACTTAAAAATCTAATTAGGGAAGACATACCAGCATTGTCTTCGTCTATCAGAAGCTTCTCTAGCAAACCCCTGCTCTTCGGGAGATTCAAGGTCACTTTAGTAGACTTCTTGAAGAACTGGTAGAGCTCCCAATATTCTGGATGCCTGTGCCAACACTAGCTCCTACACAACTCTGGAAGCATCCTTATTTCTGCCTCGCTTTCCTAGTTCCCCCTAAACCACACATGCAGGTAGTTGCCCCAAGTCACTTATTCTTTTACACCCTACACGTTGTCTCACCGAGAGATGTGTTCTTTCATGTAGAAGCAATTTGAAAAACATCCCAAGCTGTGAATAAATGGCTTGGACTACTGGTGATGAAGGAAGGCTATTACCGGCAGTACAGTGTCTGGGAATTGCTTGGGTATCGCAGTTCCGGAGTGATTTAAGCACAGGAATACGCAGAGAAAGACCATTCTCACCACCACACCTGTGGGACCAGCTCTGGCCATGGACAACCCTTGCATGGCAGAGTTCCCTTTACAATGGGGGTGCAGCCTCCCCACTGGCCAGAGTCACCTTTCTTAGGCAAAGGAGAATCATAGAATCATAGAATAATCAGGTCGGAAGAGACCTACCAGATCATCTCATTACTCTCTACAACTACCTGAAGGGAGGTTGTAGAGAGGAGGGAACTGAGCTCTTCTCCCAAGTGACAGGGGACAGGACAAGAGGGAATGGCCTCAAGCTCCTCCAGGGGAGATTTAGGCTGGAGATTAGGAGGAAGTTTTTCACACAGAGGGTCATTGGGCACTGGAATAGGCTGCCCAGGGAGGTGGTTGATTCCCCTTCCCTGGAGGTGTTTAAGGCACGGGTGGATGCGGTCTTGAGGGACTTGGTTTAGTGTTTGATAGGAATGGTTGGACTAGAAGATCCGATGGGTCCCTTTCAGCCTGGTTTTTCTATGATTCTATGATTCTATGATCTAAGCAGCAAGGACAGTCGTGCCCCTGCCTCCAGCCACTCCTGGATGTTTTCACCTTCACAGCACGGCCACAATCATCCAGACCTTTAAAGTTTATCACCAATGAGCTGATTTGCGTGGGCAGAGCCCAGGCTCCCTATTTGATTTCTCTGCGTGTTCATTTAATAATTCAATCGTGGTTAAAGCACCGGAATTGGAACCTGCATTTCTTTTGCCATTTCCCATCTTTTCCAAAAGGTGAATGTTTAAAATGATGTATGAGTCGTGAGGTACAGTGCTCATTTATAGCTCTTGCAAAGCTTTCCCCGTGACTAGAAAACAGTGGACATTTGCAATCGATTAGAATCCTCCGACCAGCCCTGTCCCCAGTTTCATTAAGAGGTTGTCACAGAGTTATTTCAAACCCTTGCTCAAGTATATTGACTTCAAGCAGAGACTGCTCAGCCTGCTGCTGCCTGACGCTCGGCTCTGAGGAGTGAAGTTCCAGAAAAGGATTTGTTTCACCTCAATATTAAATTCTAACATACAATAAGGCTGCTTAAACAATGACGAGGAGAGCTGTAATTCCCTCCTGAAAGCATCACACGTAGATACGCACTGCCTGGCTTTGCAAAGGCAATATCTGATGGAGAGCTGCGAAAAGGGTGTTCTTCAGATATGATGTCCTTTGCTTTTAGAACAAAAGATTCTGATCTGGTAACGCTGGTGTTCCAGCACATCACTGGTCTGAGATCCTGTTAATACCAGCCCTATTTTTTTTCCTGCTTAAGTTAGCAGTACATTTGCTACTGGTTTTAGTGAGAGCAGAATTAGACTGGTTTTTTTCAATCCATCTAATTCTCAATCAGACCCCTTTTGGAGGAGATCCAGCAGATGGAATGGCTGTTTGCATTCTAATAAAACATAGAAGGAATTATTCTTCCCTGAAATCCATATATGTTCTCTCTGCCACTTCCTATTAGAATTCTGCAAGTAGCCCTTGGAGAATGATGACCTTTTTATCCAAAAGGTTAAGCAAAAAAAATAATGAGTGTGAAATACCAGCTTGGGCAAAACTGAAACAGAGGGTGTTGGGGTTTTTTTTGTTTTAAAAGCCAAATGAATGAACTTGAAATGTTTTGTGAAATACATTTGGTGCGTGAAGGCTGAAATACACTTTTAAAATTTGGAGCAAAGTCACCTTTTCAAAATAGGGTACAAGCATTTAAAAAAATGTGAATCCACTCCATCTGAAACATGCTTCTTCAAAATCAAAATTTGAAAAGCATTGTTTAGCTCCAAAGGCGGACGGCACTACCCTGAGAACGGCTGCCAGGTTCGCTCTCCAGGATGTCTCCTTATAGCTGTTGTTGGTAGGACCCTGGGAGGACTCTGACTGCTTCCTTTCAGTCTGGTTTCCTTTCCTTCTCAGAGCATGATGGGGATCGGTTGCTCCTGGGGTGAGTGTAGATGAGCAATCAGAACTAGCTTCCAAGAGATGTTCCTGCATACGTTCACGCCTCTCCCCTTGCTTGTGGGAGGTCATTTCTCCTCTAAGCAGTTGCTGGGGTAACAGTGAATATTCTTCATCTGGGGTTTGGGAGATGTTACATCTTGCTCATTTCTAAGCTTCTTGCAAAGAGGGCATTTCATGTAATCTTATCAATAGCTCTTCAAAATGCATTTTCCTATATTTCAAGGCAAAAAATAATTTGGAGACCTTGATCAGAAGGCAAGAGACAAACCGTCACTTATTTTCACTTTGCAGTCAGAGGAAGAAGGTTCATTCCTCCTGCTGCAGCACCATTATTTCAACAATCTGAATTTTAACTGATGAAAATCAAAACAGCTCTTCTATATGAAAGTGCTGATTTTTCTTCTATAGACAAAATACACGTCTGAATTGCAGAGATTTTACTGAGAATTCTAGACTTCTCTGGGGAATGTGGGGATTTTTCACATGCTGCACAAGCACTGCAGGTCAACTGAGTCAGAATTTACACAGCTTTTCTTTGACCTTCCATTGAGTATCCTTTCCAGAGGAGCAGATTATTTAATTCTATACTTCCTTTAGATGTAGGCAGCTGCCCTCCCAGTTCACCTGTATTTTCTGTCCTGTGTGGAAATAAACAGGTTCTTGGAAACAAGCATAAAGAGAAGACTGTGGAGCTTGTTGGTGGGTGATGCTGTTCAACCTCCTCCCCAGTATTTCTGCAATTGCCTCCTCACCAAGGCCTGGAAAGAGGGAGCTGCCAAGATGATGATCATGTCCTCCTCCACAGCCAGGATGATGATAATTGCCTACAGCTTCTTCAAAACCTTAGTGTTACTGAAGATTGAGAATTGGCTCGAGGTGGCACACATGAAGATGTGATGGATCAAGTTACTGAAAGTGAAATCTTCCACCCATAGTAGTGAGAAATATGACGTTATTTCAGCTAAGTCTTCCAAGTAGTCTGCTAGATTCTCCTGAAGAGCTTTTAGAGAATTTAGACCACGGAGTGTAGTGTGCTTAGTAATATAAGTCTGGGCACACCCAAGAAATACTTGCTACTTCATTTTCCCCCCTTATTTCTCCCTCCACTTTAGCACTTGAGGGAGGTAGGTCATGAATGCCCCATCCCTGGAGGTGTTCAGCACCAGGTTGGATAGGACTTGGAGGAACCTGATGCAATGGGAAGTGTCCCTGCCCATGGCAGGGGTTTGGAACTGGATGATCTTTAAGGTCCCTTCCAGCCCAAACCATTCCGTGATTCTGTGACAATCTCACTGCAGATCTGTGCATTGCTCAGCATAGCATTTGTCCACAGCTTCCCTTTGAGTTTCTTGTTTTTCATGTGGGGTTAATGCCTGAGCCAAAGTGCCCTAGATCCAACAGACCCACGTGACTCAGGCTTTATTTGCTGTTATTGCTGCTTTCAAGTGGAAAATTGATATAATAGCAGTCCTTTCTCCACACACAGCAGTCTGCACATTTGTACAGTGTTCTTTGAGAATGATCAGCATCCACTGGCATAGAAAAGTGACAGATGCTGTCTGCAAATAATGAACTGAGGCAGTTTCCTTTGGAAAGGAACTTGAGCAAAGCCCCTTCTAGTTTAAAAATCCAACGAGGTTCCCATGTGACCTCAGAAGCTGCTCAGAAGCCTCTGCTCGAAAAGACATATTCTATTAGCTCATATGGCATTAGTTATTTTTTAGCTCTTTCTCTTATACGGACTTCTTTGGGGAGATGAAATGACGAATTACTTATTTACTGAGCTTTTTTTTACTGGGGACAAGCATGAAAAACAACGAAGCTTATGGTTTCTTCTGTTCACTCCTCCAGTGTTCCGTATGACATCTGCACAAGCTATAGTGATAAGGTATGACTGTATCCTAGAATCATAGAATCACCAGGTTGGAAGAGACCCACCAGATCATCGAGTCCAACCATTCCTATCAGACACTAACCCATGTCCCTCGGCACCTCATCTACCCATCCCTTAAACCCCTCCAGGGAAGGTGACTCAACCACCTCCCTGGGCAGCCTGTTCCAATGCTCAATGACCCTTTCTGTGAATTTTTTTTTCCTAATATCCAGCGTAAACCTCCCATGGCAGAGCTTGAGGCCATTCCCTCTTGTCCTGTCCCCTGTCACTTGGGAGAATTGACCAGCACCCTCCTCTCTACAACCTCCTTTCAGGTAGTTATACAGAACAATGAGGTCTCCTCTTCTCCAGGCTAAACACCTCCAGCTCTCTCAGCCGTTCCTCATAAGACCTGATATGTATGATACATCCTCATGTGATAAAGATTATCACATGCCTTTGTCATCCTCATCTCTGTTCTTTGCATCTCACACACACATAATTTTAACTATCTAGGCCTGTAAGGAGTCTCACACTCATGAGATTGAAAGACGGCCACTGAGGTGTTCCCTCACGAACCTTTCATCCTTCCTTTGTCATTTTATCTAACGCTGACACAGTTGTGTGCCAGAGGCAGCTTTTCCAGATGCTCCAACGTCAGATGTTCAAAGTCATCCCATTACCTCATAGTGCTACAAGTCCTAATTCTTGTCAGTGAAGGTATTTCCAAACCTGTTAGTGGACGAGAGGCATGGCTTTCCTTGAATTATGCAGGTCTTGTTTCTAGTGTAATATGTACATTTCAGAGTTTTATAATTTGTGATTATTGCCAAACTCCTGAATCCTGATAATAAAATAAGATCTATTTCTCAGGGAACCTTAGCTCTTGAGATCTTAGAATGGGTGATCAGTTTGTTATTTTCCATGCTCATGTAGGCAACTGAGTCTACAAAAGGATTTCAAACACACAGATTTTCCTTACAGTAAAAAAGCTTTTGATTCACAAATTAGAGTCTTCAAGAATGTCTTGGTAGGACAAGAGCTAATGGCCTTAAGCTGCGCTGGGGAGGTTCAGATTGGACATTAGGAAAAACTTCTTCACCAAAAGGGTTCTCAGGCACTGGCGGAGGCTGCCCAGGGAGGTGATGGAATCATCATCACTGGATGTGTTTAGAAGATGGGTAGATGAAGTGCTTGGGGATGTGATTTAGTAGTGGACAGGTACAGTTGAGCTTGATGACATTAGGAAGAACTTGTTTACCTTGAGAGTGGTGAGACACCGGCCCAGGTTACCCAGGGAAGCTGTGGCTACCCCAGCCCTGGAGGTGTTCGAGGCCAGGTTGGATGGAGCCTTGGGTAACCTGATCTAGTGGGAGGTGTCCCTGTCCATGGCAGAGAAGTTGGAACTAGATGATCGTTAAGGTCCCTTCCAGCCCTAACTATTTTATCATTCTGTGATCTCAAAGGTCTTTTCCAACCCATTGATTCTGTGATTCTTTTCTTCCAGCACGACCTGTGCTGTTGGGCTCCTTTAGTAGTGGAGGCTGAGAGGAGACCTCATTGCTCTCTACAACTACCTGAAAGGAGGTTGTAGAGAGGAGGGAGCTGGGCTCTCCTCCCAAGTGACAGGGGACAGGACGTGAGGGAATGGCCTCAAGCTCCATCAAGGGAGATTTAGGCTGGAGATTAGGAGGAAGTTTTTCACGGAAAGGGTCATTGGGCACTGGCAGAGGCTGCCCAGGGAGGTGATGGATTCAGCACATTCAATCAACACACCAATGTATCAGAATAATGAGACACCATCCTTTAAGGCATCAGGAGGTGGAGCTAAGGCACAGTGTCAATCCTATTTCTTATTTTTAAAAGCATGATTTCCAAAACTTTATGTGGCATTTACACCAGGATCCATTTTGCCTCTATTTTTTATCTCCATGTACTCTTCTTTCTGCACTTAGAGTCATAGAATCATGCTATAGATGAAAAGCATATTTGGACAAATGTAGAAATGTGCGATGTTGTGGCAAATTAATCAATGCTAATAAATAATGACGGATTCCATAGATGAAACACATATAACAAAGGTAACCAAAAGAAGAACATTCTCTTACAATAATAATTCCTTGTAGCCCACAGCTTGATCATGGGGCAATCACTCAGTAGATATCCTCATCCTGTGCACAGCAACAGTGCCGTAAGGAATTACAAAAAAGCAGAGACTTTTGTAATGTGAAGTCGGGTGTGGGAGACACGAGCAAAATACAGAACTGCCCTTCGTGTCTGCTGCCTCTTCTCACTTCCCTGTGCTCCTTGAATCCCCAGGGGTTACTGCATAACAGCTCTGCGGCGCCGAGACCAGCCGCTGATAAATAACAAATCAAACATGAGCTCTGCTCGCAGAACATTCCGTTCACATGAGCTGCAGTTCTGTTACCTTTAAAATCTTCCAGCTCTGGACCTGAATGCTGAACATCCTTTTGGTTCAGGTTTGTGGGGGTTTTCTCTTTGGTGTTTTTTTTTTTTTTAAATTTTCTTTTTTCCCCCTGTTGGTTATTTGTAGGATTTTTTTTAGCTCTGTGTTGTTCAACGAGCTGCACTGTGTGAGAGAGAAAACCCTGGCATTGAAGGGATAATCATTTAATGACAGGAAAGGACAATAAGGTTGCAAAACAGAGAAAGTAAAAAAATCTCCAACCCTAAACTGACACACTAGGTAGGATTCGTCTTGCTGCTGTAGTTGTTTGGCTTGGGGAGGCAGCCTATATTGTTAAGAGGAAAAAAAATGAGCAAAAAAATCATCTCTAAGAAAAAAAAATCCCATCTAGAACAGGCAGGGCGAAAACACAACCTCTCACAATGGAGATAGAGCTGTGAGCACTTTGCAAATTAATCTGTATGTGCCAAAAGCTGAAAAAAAGGGAAAAGAAGTGACCATGTGGTGACAGGGTGAGGATTCACCTGACATCACGTAGAAACATTGACACAGTGACAAGCTCCAGGTCTTCAAAGCAGCTCCTTTAACACATACCCGTCTTTCTCTCCCCACAATCTCCGTACCTGTTATTATCCTCCTTCTGAATTTCATCGCAAATAAAAAAGATATCCCCTAGCCCCAGCTAACCCCAAGCACTATGAGGACATAAAAGGCTGTTCTATGCCTGTAGAATCAAAACCTGCTTTCTCCAGCAACTGCGTTGAGTCCTCAGGACCTGGACATCCAGGTCACTTGTTTCCCCTGGAAGAAACTATATGAAACCATATGAGAATAACAGAAGTTTGATTCAGAGCCAGGAAGCTGTTTAACCCTTTCTTGGGTGATAGAGAGGAGTGGAAACTCTGGTGAGGCTGTGGAGGCCAGCAGAACATGGATAACAAGCTAGAAGCCATCCTTGTGGGTAGGAAACAAGATTAAAAGGACAAGGATGGATCCTGAAGGAAATGTCTATATCTGCTGATTGAAGGTCAAGGCGGTAGCTGGAGGAGCCTGTGAAGCCCTAAAGAAGGGCTCTGGGGAGAGTGCAGGGGGCAAGGGCTTAGCCACAGCCTCAGGCAGGGACAAGGAATTACTCTGCTTTGTCTTGTATTTTGGTGTGTCTAAAGGAAGGCTCTGACACCCAGACAGGAACAGTGTTGCTGTCACAGGAAGCAGGATTTGCTTTCTCCTTCCCTTCTCTGTACAGTTTCCCAGATGACCAAGCAAAAGAGGACTTTGGGAAGAAATTTCCCATAGGAAAAGCTGGTGGGCAGCTTTCCCGGCACTGCCCTCCACCTGCAGGACTGCAGCATAGGGTGAGGGAAGGTCAGTGCCTGTGGCAACTGTAGAATCATAGAATAGTTTGGGCTGGAATGGACCGTAAAGATCATTTAGTTCCAACCCCCCTGCTATGGGCAGAGACATCCCACTAGATCAGGCTGCCCAAGGTCCTATCCAATCTGGTCTTGGACCTCCTTACCAGTGGGTCTCTGAATGGACGTGTCCTGCTGCCCCCTCCCCTGCTTCTGGTGCCGCTGGGACTCGTGGATGCGTTCCCAGAGTATGAGGTCCAGGGGTACTTTGAGATGCACCATCTCCTTCTGCCAGGGGCTTTGGTTTCCTGATTCGGGCAGACAGATGGGGCAGAGGTTTGAGAGCATTCCTGAGGGCATCCAGATTTGGGGAACGATTGGAGGGAGCTGGGGGGCTGGGAGAGAGCGTGCAACATCCTAAGCCAAAGGAGTTTGGCCTGAGACAGAGAATAGCATGAAGAGGCTGACAAAGCAGTGAAGGTTATATTGGCATCCCCCGCTCTCCTTAAAGCATCCCTGCCCGCATCAGCATCACTCAGTGCCTACAAGCTGCAGACAGCCCCGTGCTGCTGCTTCCCCTGCCAGCTGCAGCCTGGCCTGAGTGTGCAGGGGCCTCCGCCGTCTCTGGCGCAGCAGCCACCTCATTCTGCCTAATTGCACCGACGAGAATTAATGGGAAATGTTGTCTTACCTTGCGTGCCAAATGCTTTGTGAATCGTGGAGCTGAGCCCAAGCGAAGCAGAGGCTCTGTTTGTTTGGGCCCTTCGGCCAGGGCGGCTCTGGAGTCCTGATGCTTCCTGCAGCACTGACACTGCTTCACTGCCTCTGTGCAGCAGGTTGCAGGCAGACAGCAATACGTCTGCTTGGACAGGGTCCACCATTTAGAAAACACAGGCAACCGTGAGCAACATCGGACTGAAATAGGTGACTCTGGGACAAAGCACAGTTCGTCCCTAGGAATAAAACCCACCCGGTCTGGGCTGCTCCGTTTCCTCCTCATTATCTTGTGTCTGACTGCAGCAAAGTCCTTGTAAGACTGCTGCCAAAGCAGCTGGTTGCCAGCGATGCTCCGAGTGATCGATATGTTTGGCTTTTTCATGTTCATCCATCGTGTGAATCTGCTTTCATGCTTTCATTATGTGAATGAGATTTGAAGGGAGCTCGGAACTTTGCTCTCGTGTCATTGACTGTGGCCTGAATCCAGAGTCCATGCAGCTCCCTGCTGCTCACCTGGCACTAGAAATTAGGGTTAATCTCAACCCCTCTTCATCTCCCCCCCAAAACCCCACCAGTTTTAGTATCCGAATAATCTACCCAGCACAGCTGGGCACTCTCCTCCACACACAGACAGGGCTCCGGAGTGAAAGCCAGAGGAAAAACAGAGCTCCCAGTTTGTTTACTACCTCTTGGCACACATCCATCCCCAGCTTTTTATATATTGCTTCCCAGGCTTTGCTGCCTAGAGAACAAGATATGGTTTTGCCCAAGCTATCAAGGCACCGATGGTTACCAGCAGCATTTCGTGCTGCTCCAGCAACAGCACTCAGGACCCTGCTGTGCTGAGATTTGTCTGTGCGTGTATGCAACTCGTGCCTGTAAAGAAAATTTGTAATCTGTAAATACAAGAGTGAATGTGTATATTGCTGGTGGTGGATAAGGGATTTCAGTCCAAGCTACACTGCAAAAAAAAGCTCTTTTATAGGTTTCTGAGCTATTATGGGGAGGAAAGCTGATGTTAGAGGAATATTTCTGAGAAGGGAAATCTCTGTAGGTTTCTAGATAGTGGAAGTAGGGAAAGGCTTTTTTCGAGATACTGATGGACAGGGTCAGTTCTCAATGTAGCCCAAGGCTCACAGCAAGTGATGCTTTGGAAAAGACATTTGTTCCTTGGGTTAGGGGAGTGGCCAATCCAAACTATTTTTTTCTGTAAGCCTTTTGTACCAATGAGACTAGGGAAAAGATAACCGTAATAGTTTTTAGAATATAATGCTGGTTACCAAGGCCCTTTCAAAGATTCCCCATCAGAAACCTCTTTTCCCTTTGGAAGCAACACCAGCATGCTGGGAGCACTCCTCCATCCCTCCTCTCTCCTTTGCTTTTCAGGGCTCCCCAGGTACCCACCACCCTGCCTGTTCTGGCTGCAGAAAGACTCAGTGCCATTAGACTCATAGAATCATAGAACAACCAGGTTGGAAAAGACCCATCGGATCAAGTCCAACAATTCCTATCAAACACTAAACCTTGTCCCTCAGGACCTCGTCCACCCTTCCCTTAAACCCCTCCAGGGAAGGGGAATCAACCACCTCCCAGCCTATTCCAATGCCCAATGACCCTCTGTGTGAAAAACCTCCTCCTAATCTCTAGCCTAAATCTCCCCTGGCGGAGCTTGAGGTCGTTTCCTCTTGTCCTGTCCCCTGTCACTTGGGAGAAGAGCCCGGCTCCCTCGTCTCCACAACCTCCTTTCAGGTAGTTGTAGAGAGTAATGAGGTCTCCTCTCAACCTCCTCTTCTCTTGGCTAAACACCCCCAGCTCTCTCAACCACTCCTCATAAGGCCTGTTCTCCAGCCCCTTCACCAGCCTCGTGGCTCTTCTCTGGACTCACTCCAGAGCCTCAACATCCTTCTTGTGGTGAGGGGCCCACAACTGAACACAGGATTCAAGGAGCGGCCTCACCAGTGCTGAGTACAGAGGGAGAATAACCTCCCTGGACCTGCTGGTCACACCATTTCTGATAGAAGCCAGGATGCCATTGGCCTTCTTGGCCACCTGGGCACACTGCTGGTTTATGTTCAGTCGCTGTCGACCAACACCCCCAGGTCCCTCTCCTCCTGGCAGTTTTCCAGTAGGTGACAATTCCAAAACGGCAAGAGGTTCCTGTTTCTGTGCCACGTTCCTCAGACAGGCATGATGAGTGGGAGCAGTAGTTATATTTCTACTGCTCACATTAATTCTTTAAAGATGGCAAACCCACAGTATTTTAAAGTGGACTTTTTAATTGGGTTATCGTTGAGGTTAACGACTTAACATTCAAATCAGTTACCACAATAAGTGGAGTAAAGAGTCAGGGGGCTGGGAGGAAACAAAGCTAATTAAAATAATTATCTTGACTTTGATGGGAACTGGCCTGGATCCTGCAGCACTCGTTGAGGCTCCATGCTGTAAGCACCAGCCACAGCCTGGCCGTGGGTGTGTGTTGCATTAGCAGGAACAGTGACAGAGACACTGCACAGGAAGGCACATTCACGTGTCGTCTTGTTTCTTGCAATGTTTTCATTCCCTTGCCTGCCTTTCTTTACCAGGAATAAACTAAAAAAATATCCTTGAGGCCCTTTTAAAAGAGTCTCAGGCAGCATCCAAGTGATGCATCTGCTGTATTGTAAGAGCAGCCTCAAGGACAAGTTTAGAGGTCAAGTTCAGCCGAAGGAGTAGTTCTGAGGTGACTTAGAATCATAGGACAATTAGGTTGGAAAAGACCTCTTAGGTCATGGAGTCCAAAGATGCTTATCTGCCACTAAACCATGTCCCTCAGCACCTCATCTACCTGTCTTTAAACACTTACAGGGACAGTGACTCCACCACCTCCCTGCGCAGCCTCTGACTGTGCCCGATGGCCCTTTCTGTGAAAAATCTTTCCTGATGTCCAGCCCCTGGTGCAACTTAAGACCGTTCCCTCTCGTCCTGTCCCCTGTCGCTTGGGAGAAGAACCCAGCTCCCTTCTCTCTAGAACTTCCTTTCAGGTAGTTATAGAGCACATTAAGGTCTCCCCTCAGCCTCTGCTTCTCAAGGCTAAACAACCCCAGCTCCTTCCACCGCTCCTCTTAAGACTTCTTCTCTGCCCCTTCACCAGCTTTGTTGCTCTTCTCTTCGAGGCGATCCAGATTGCACGCAGACTGACCCAAGTCATTTGCACAGTCGCCTCCATCCACCCTACCTCACCTTGAACTGATAAAATCTGGCCGGCATCAGACAAACCCCACATCTCACTGTGGTTCTGAAAGGTGCCCTCGCTGTGGTGACTGTAAGAGCTGGTGGATTTGAATCCCTGTGAATACACGCAACAAGGTCTTTGGTTTTAGAAGGCTCCTGGTAGAGAAGGGCTTCAGGCTTTCCGCAGGCTCACAACTGCACGGCAGTTGCTCTAACATCCATTAAGGGTTTCTTAATGCTCCTCACCCTGACAACCATTATCCGGGCGATATATGGCATTCTTAAGAACTAGTCTTGTGACATTAACATATTTATAAGTAATGCCCTCATTTGAAGGGATACCGAGTTCTCTTAGATGTAAGTAGTTATTAATTACAGTGCAACAGGAAAATTCATTAGGGAATAGAATCAAACTTTCAATTAATTTCATTTTTATCTGGGAACATTAGATGAGCTGTTTTCTCTTTTTGCCTTTAACAAGGATCTGGAAACATTTGCTAATTTCCAACTATTATAGTTACTTCTATGAAATAATGTGATCCCTCATTTGCATATAAGAAAACATTTTCTGTATTCACTCTGACTCTGAGCTGCCCTATTTGTATCAGTAAATTGAGCTGAAGACTGCCTGTGCATTTAAAGAGGAGTCTTTTCTTATGCAGAACAGCAGCACATTTTGCCAGTCCCATGGTGAACATTGAGCATTATTTCTGGGGTTTATTTAACCTCATCTCTAATATTGGGCTCTGCATGAGTCTTAGCAACCCAGCAAAAAGCCAAGCGGTGTCTCTCGCTGACTGTAACACAGTTTGTTCAGTCTTTTTTTTTTTTTTAAAAGCTCACTGCAATTCTCCTTCCAAATATTTTACTTTCAATTTCATTTTCAGACTCGAAGCAAAACCTGCTTGGAATAGTGGTGAGTGTTCAGGCATCAGGTATGAATTCTGTGTCATTTAAAACCGAGCGAGTCAGCCACCTGCTTTCTCAGTCGGTAGTGTGCTTAGTTTTCTTTCTGCGAATATTTTGTTCACATTGAGTTTGGTTTTGCTCTGTTGTTTACAGAGTCATAGAGTCATAGAACAACCAGGTTGGAAGAGACCCATCGGATCATCAAGTCCAACCATTCCTATCAAACACTAAGCCATGTCCCTCAGCACCTCGTCCACCTGTCCCTTAAACACCTCCAGGGAAGGTGACTCAACCCCCTCCCTGGGCAGCCTCTGCCAGTGCACAATGACCCTTTCTGGGAAAAATTTTTTCCTAATGTCCAGCCTGAACCTTCCCTGGCAGAGTTTGAGGCCATTCCCTCTTGTCCTGTCCCCTGTCCCTTGGGAGAAGAGCCCAGCTCCCTCCTCTCCACAACCTCCTTTCAGGTAGTTGTAGAGAGCAATGAGGTCTCCTCTCAGCCTCCTCTTCTCCAGGATAAACACCCCCAGCTCTTTCAGCCGTTCCTCATAAGGCCTGTTCTCCAGCCCCTTCACCAGCTTCATTGCTCTCCTCTAGACTCGCTCCAGAGCCTCCAATATATCTATATATCTTATATATCTATATATATCTTATATATCTAAGAGGGTCATTCTATGGCATGGAAATCTTATCTTATGGAAATCTTATCTTCAGCTGTAGAAGACTGACCCAGTTATACTCCATGCCTATCTAAGCTCTACATGGATAGATTTAGTTGTATTGTCTTCTTCTAATGAATCCTGACCAGCTACATTTAAAAAAAAAAAAAAACAAACTGCACAAACTCCCTTTTGCACCCCACTTATAGGATCTCATATAAATCTTTTACCTCCAAGATTCTCATGTTGTTGTTACAAACAACAACAGGAGGAAGTTTTTCACGGAAAGGGTCATTGGGCATTGGAATAGGCTGCCCAGGGAGGTGGTTGAGTCACCTTCCCTGGAGGTGTAGATGGGCAGATGAGGCGCTGAGGGACATGGTTTAGTGTTTGATAGGAATGGTTGGACTCGATGATCCAATGGGTCTCTTCCAACCTGGTTGTTTTATGATTCTACGATTCTATGAAACATCAGCGAGATCATCTGCATAACCACCACTCCACCCCTCGGAATACCAGTAAGTATAATTTCATGAGTGATCTTGGCCAAGGAACATAAAAAAATAGGTCAAAATGTTTCATTTAATTTTCTAGATACGAATGCAAATATTTCTATTTTTCTATTTAAATTATGTTCCCATTTGAAATGCTTCAATCCCAAGTTAATTTCAGTCATTAAAACAGAAAAATCCATAAATGTTGCATTTGACCCTACATATTTTTGTGGGGTGTTTTGTTCATTCTTGATTAAGAAAAAGTAATCAAATGATTGCAAAAGAACTTTTTTGGGTTGTTTCTTTTTGATTGTTTTTTTTTTCCCCCTGGACTTTCTCCTGTGATTAAAAAAATGCTATAAACTCACACTACAAGTCAGGGACCAGGGTATTTCTGACCAACCTCTTTTCTGGCGAAAGCTTTTGATCCCTAAGCCTGGAGTTCACTGTCAGACTCAATACTGTTTCACACTGTTGTCATTAAAATGAGCTCAAAAAGACAGAAACCAGAATTGCTGAGACCTTGACTAAGTGTTCTTTGACCCCGGAGTTAAACAAGATAAACTGTTAGGGAGGAAATGGCACATCGATCTTTAAGGGAGGTGATCCAAGAAGGATGGAGAGGACCTGTGGGCATATCACTCCAAGTACACATCCATCTCCCCCAATACCAAGGTCCCATGGGTCCCGAGTGGTGCTGTGGCATCACCAAAAGATCTCAGCCCCTTGGGTCATGTTTGCTCTGTAGGGCCAGGGCCACAGACTCACTGTGTGACCTAGGAAGCTGTTTTCTCTGTCCATGACTTTCTCTTGCCCTTCAACTTAGATCCAGTTGCTTTTCCTCCTCTTGCTGCTCCTTGTGCAAGCCTGTTCCAGGATTTTGTACCTTTGATGGCTGAAAACTTCCTTCAATTTTCCAGTCTGAATTTATTCATGGCTAGTGTATACTTTTTGTTCTAGTGCCAAATTTGTCTGTTAGATCTTCTCCCTCCCCCGCAATTTCCCTGCCCAAGTTTATTTATAGAAAGCAATTTCTTTCTTTCTTTCTTTCTTTCTTTCTTTCTTTCTTTCTTTCTTTCTTTCTTTCTTTCTTTCTTTCTTTCTTTCTTTCTTTCTTTCTTTCTTTCTTTCTTTCTTTCTTTCTTTCTTTCTTTCTTTCTTTCTTTCTTTCTTTCTTTCTTTCTTTCTTTCTTTCTTTCTTTCTTTCTTTCTTTCTTTCTTTCTTTCTTTCTTTCTTTCTTTCTTTCTTTCTTTCTTTCTTTCTTTCTTTCTTTCTTTCTTTCCTTCTTTCTTTCCTTCTTTCTTTCCTTCTTTCTTTCCTTCTTTCTTTCCTTCTTTCCTTCTTTCCTTCTTTCCTTCTTTCCTTCTTTCCTTCTTTCCTTCTTTCCTTCTTTCCTTCTTTCTTTCCTTCTTTCTTTCCTTCTTTCTTTCCTTCTTTCTTTCCTTCTTTCTTTCCTTCTTTCCTTCTTTCCTTCTTTCCTTCCTTCCTTCCTTCTTTCCTTCTTTCCTTCTTTCTTTCCTTCTTTCTTTCCTTCCTTCTTTCCTTCTTTCTTTCCTTCCTTCTTTCCTTCCTTCTTTCCTTCTTTCTTTCCTTCCTTCCTTCCTTCCTTCCTTCCTTCCTTCCTTCCTTCCTTCCTTCCTTCCTTCCTTCCTTCCTTCCTTCCTTCCTTCCTTCCTTCCTTCCTTCTTTTTCATTTTATCACAGAATATTTTAAATTCTTACTTACTTTTCCACAACCCAACTTTTGGACAATTGTCTAACCATCCTGTCTAGCTGTCTTTTACACTTGTGCTCCTCATCTCTCCTTGGACCTCAGGTTCATTTGTACAACCCTGATTGAAGAGGGAGCATGTCACAAGCTTGTTTTTCTCGGTGAGACTTTAAAGTGCCTTTCAGCTGCCTTGGAGGCCTGTGTTTTTCTTGTCAATTTAATATGCTTAGTAATAACACCTATCACTGTTATATTTCACACTCTGCGTTCTTTAGTCAACTACATATTGACTGGCAAAGCAACACAAAGAAATCAGATTGAATCAGAAAGGGCAAATGCATCTTTCTTAAATCACCTTGGCCTCCACCAGGTAGTTTTGCAGGTCAGAGGATTAGAGTGCCTTGGTGACTCACAGCTCTCCTGCCTGGCAATTATTAGTCTGTGCAGCTCAAAGCAATTAGTAAAGCCTTTAACAAACCCTTTCTGGGTGCAGGGACCTCAGCGATGCTGTTAGCATCTTGCCAGTGAGTGCAAGTCTGCTGGAATCACTGCTGGGGAATGCACAGTAGGGCTGGTAAAAACACCCTTTGCTTGAAGTGGGAAAAGTGTAAATAGGTATTTTAATATAACTCAACAACGCATAACTTCACTGATATTTTACAGTCAAGGATGGAAAATATATTGTAATAATATAATAACATTTCCTGGGAAAAGTGTATTTTTGGATGAAAAGTGAGAAAAATCCTGTCTTGAGAATTGAAATATGTTTTAAGTTTTCAAAACACAAAACCTGCCAGGAGGATATTTCAAAAGGAATTCAGTTGTTCAATGGAAATGTTTGTTCCTTTTGAAAGGACCATTTCCCTTCAAAGACTGTTTTTGGCCAACCCTGTTCAGTTGGTTGTGTCTGAAAGAAGAAACAAAGGAGGCTTAGAACAGGGAACTGAATCTCTAGGAGTGTTTCTGTTTAAAGCAAGCTGTGGATATGTCCCCAATGGTGTTAAACGTTAAAACCACATTGGAGGAGTACAAATGGAGCTGCATCTCTGGTGCATCCCTGGCTGCCTGCCTTGTGCTCTTAGCTTGGCACTCCTGGGACATGAACCATTTTCTCCTGGATCTGTGAAACACTAGAGTCTTGCAAGTCTTGAGATTTTGCTAGAAATGCAAGACTGGAGAGAGTTTGAGAGCCAGAGGGAAGAGTTTGTGAGCCAAACAGAACCAGAGCTATGAACATGGGAAATGCCAGCATGGGAGCAAGGGAGTGAGGCGAAGAGAGTTCAGTGCCCACCCAAGTGTTGCCCTGGGAGTCACAGGAAGGGCTGAGAAAACATCCTAGCTCTCTTCTGCCAGGAGGAGAGGGACCTGGGGGTGTTGGTCGACAGACGACTGACCATGAGCCAGCAGTGTGCCCAGGGGGCCAAGAAGGCCAATGGCATCCTGGCTTGGGTCATAAATGGTGTGACCAGCAGGTCCAGGGAGGTGATTCTCCCTCTGGACTCAGCACTGGTGAGGCCACTCCTTGAATCCTGTGTTCAGTTGTGGACCCCTCACCACAAGAAGGATGTTGAGGCTCTGGAGTGAGTCCAGAGAAGAGCGACGAGGCTGGTGAAGGGGCTGGAGAACAGAACCTATGAGGAGCGGCTGAGAGAGCTGGGGGTGTTTAGCCTGGAGAAGTGGAGGCTGAGAGGAGACCTCATTACTCTCTACAACTACCTGAAAGGAGGTTGTGGAGAGGAGGGAGCTGGGCTCTTCTCCCAAGTGACAGGGGACAGGACAAGAGGGAATGGCCTCAAGCTCCACTAGGGGAGATTTAGGCTGGAGATTAGGAGGAGATTTTTCCACAGAAAGGGTCATTGAGCATTGGAACAGGCTGCCCAGGGAGGGGGTTGATTCCCCTTCCCTGGAGGTGTTTAAGGCACGGGTAGATGAGGTCTTGAGGGACATGGTTTAGTGTTTGATAGGAATGGTTGGACTCGATGATCCGATGGGTCTTTTCCAACCTGGTTGTTCTATGATTCTATGATTCCATGATTCTCCCCTTTAACCCAGTCAACACAGGCTTCTATTAAAAGTGTTTATGCTGTTCAATATACCTGCTTGAGTATGAGGCATGCAACAGAGGTCGCAGGCTGCACAGAGAGAGCAAGATGAGGAAAGGTGTTCACTGCAAGTCCCTTACGTATGTTTTTTTGCAGCAAGGCTTGTCTAGCTAGTGGAGAAGCTTTCCATAATGTTATGATGGACTAACCATATAGGATGCAAATTGGCACACAGATAAGCAGCCCTAATTACTACTTACCTTGTAAATGTCATATTTTGTCAAACAGGATGCGAAATGTATCATCCTAGCTAAGCTACAGGAATACCATTAGGTGTTAGCACTGAGATCTTAATGCTCAACTAATTAAAAAAGTCATCTCTCGCGCTCCCGGGGGATTTGATTACTTTTTTTATGAAGGCTGGAGGTATCACACCATTTTCAGATGATGTAATTAACCTGACCTATTTGGTGGCTCCGCACTAATGTTTCTTTGTGATGGATTTACAATAAAGCTTCATTATTAAAGACTTTAGAACAAGATTTATTATGATCTTGTTTCTTTCCATTCATTATTTTCTTCTCCTCATTTGGAAGTGAGTCAGGACCTCTAAGAGCTTTTCTTGTTCTTCCCAGTAATGTGCACACTGCTCTGGAGAAGACGTATGGGTTTGACCTCTGTTTTACAATTTAGTGGGTTGCAAAGTGGGTGCAGAGATAACCCCCTTAAGAACTTCACGAGGTTGACGTCATTCATCTAAGAGCATAAAGACCCGGAGATGAGATAGGCTAGCAAAAGGCTGTGAGTTTTTCAGCAGGTACCTATTGTTATTCATGGTCATCTTTCTTCTTGCAGCTCCAATCCCAAATCCTCTGTGTTCAGTGGAACAACTCCCACTGACTGCAGTCGGCCTTAGTTCTTTTGAACAATTTCAAAGGCACCACGTACGGTTGGGCACTTGGATGCCATTGAGGGCAGCGAGAGGTTTTTCATTAATCCCCATTTGTATCTTAAAGAAAAACCTACAAAATCCCCGTGCTGAGCATTTCTTTCAGCAGTAAGGGTTTAGAGAGAATTCTGTATTAGAATCAGAGCATAACATTCAAACTTATTTTTTCTTAGAATAAACTGTTACAGAGGAAACTGCAGACAGATTTCTGTACCTGTGTTCACTTCTGAGGTCAGAAACCAGCCCAAACCTCACTGCATACTTTGTTTCTTTGATTGCAGAATATTGTTCATGTGTTGCTATTAAATAAACAGATGTAAAACTAGCCAGAGATATTAATTTCTGTTGAGATAACGATGGAAGTTTATTGACTTGAGATTGATACTAATGGAGTTACTATTGCACATCGATAGTTGTGGACAGGCCTTTTGTAGGACACTGGGAAACATGCTCGATATTTTGATGCCTCAGAGCTGGGTTTTCCTGAAGACCTGCTACCAGCATATGGAGTGAGGCCAGAGAAGAGCAATGAAGCTGGTGAAGGGTCTGGAGAGCAGGCCTTATGAGGAACGGCTGAGAGAGCTGGGGGTGTTTAGCCTGGAGAAGAGGAGGGTAAGGGGAGACCTCATTGCTCTCTCCAACTACCTGAAAGGAGGTTATGGAGAGGAGGGAGCTGGGCTCTTCTCCCAAGTGACAGGGGACAAGACAAGAGGGAATGGCCTCAAACTCCACCAGGGAAGGTGTAGTCTGGACATTAGGTAAAAATTTTTCCCAGAAAGGATCATTGGGCAGTGGCAGAGGCTGCCCAGGGAGGGTGTTGAGTCACCTTCACTGGAGGTTTTTAATGCACGGGTGCTGAGGGACATGGTTTAGTGCTTGATAGGGATGGTTGGACACAATGATCCGGTGGGTCTCTTCCAACCTGGTTGTTCTATGGCTTTATGATACATGTTTTGTTTGATCTGCTGGGAGCCTGTCTTTAGATACGGGATTACCCACTCTTTCCACCTGCAGGGACTCCAGCCATCAGGACAAAGCAGTGAATGGTTCAGGTGGTGCCAGTTACAGAAGCCCATTCACTGCGTACCCTGAGCACATGGAGCAGGGATGCTGGATAAGGCTGGGAGTGCAATATGCAACACACAACATGGATTTAATGAGCAGAAAGTCTTCTCTGCAGTATATGGCTAGGTCATTCCTGGCACCAGAATACCCCTGCTTCAGCAGACAATGCTATTTTCCTGATGCAGAGCTGTCCCTCTGTGTTACGGCTGTGGAATAAGAACTCTCTCTGTCACTGGACACAGCAGATTTATTTAAGAGATGAGGTAGCTCTGAAACACCATCCCTGCAGTAATTAATTGGCTACTGCTGTAAAGCACAGTAGCAACATTTTGAGAGACATTATCTGCTGTCCTGTTTGAATTAAGAATTCATAAGGGCACAAATCATTCCACAGGCTTTGCTTTGCTCTGAGTTATACTGTATACAAATTATCTAAAAAGACAAGCTGATTAATGAGAGAGAAAGTGAGACCTCAGAAGACAATACATCTCTTCTCTATCTAATCTCTTCTAGCTTTCAGTCTGCCCGTCTGCCTGCAGGACAGTGTGGTGGAGAGCAAACCAAATACTCAAACTCCTGCCCCAGGCCCCTTTTCTCTTTCTCTGTGTCTTACCAGGGTTATGATAAATACACAATTCTGTAAAAAGCTTTCAGTTCTGAGGCCAGAGGAAAGCGGCTGTCGCTGTCATCCTCAACATCATCTCTATTGTGTTCAGAACTTGCAGCACGGCAGGAGGCTGCTGTGCCATGTCCTAATCACCTTCCATTTGCACCAGGTATTCACTGGTATTCCAGTAGCAAGGTGGATGTGATTAACTTGTCTTTATCCTGCAGCCTATTAGATAAGTAGATTTTTCCTTTACTCCTCCTTTTAAGATTTCAGATCCTATCTCAGCTTTCCAAGCAGGACAATAGTGATCGACATGAGCTGGAGCAAGGGTCCTTCAAGGAAAGGGTCATTGGGCACTGGCAGAGGCTGCCCAGGGAGGTGGTTGACTAACCTTCCCTGGAGGTGTTTAAAGTGCAGGTGGATGAGGTGCTGAGGGACATGGCTTAGAGACTGGTGGGAATGGTTGGACTCAATGATCCTGTAGGTCCTTTCCAACCTGGTGATTCTATGATTCTGTGAAGGGTTGAGACAGCAGTGGCATGAGAGTGCGACATGCATTTGCCAGATGTGCTAGATTCGTAATTCAGGTATTTACAAAGCCAGATACGTCTTCTCAGTCTTGTTAGACTGGGGTGCACTCCACATCCCCCAGGCAGGTGAAGCACAATTTAATCTATGCCTTTCCAAATCCCTCATGGTTCTTTCCATTGTATTCCCGCATGGAGCAAACATGAATTGTTGTGCTCAGACACTTGCACAGGCATGTGCTAATAATTCAGCCTGAGGACTGAATATAGGTCCTTGCCTTCCGAAGAGGGATCTGTAGAGGTTGTGTCACTTGGAGCTGCTTACCCAGTGAACAGAACAATTCTGTCAAAGTTGCATTTGTTTCTTCTCCTGCAAGAATTAATTTCAACACGTGTCTTTTCATTTGTTTGTTTACCAAAGAAACCTTTCAAGCACGGGAACAACAAGTTTTGACTGATGAGGTTTTCACAGAATCGCAGAGCAACCAGGTTGGAAGGGACCCATCGGGTCTTCTAAGTCCAACCATTCCTATCAAACACTAAACCATGTCCCTCAAGACCTCATCTACCTGTGCCTTAAACACCTCCAGGGAAGGGGAATCAACCACCTCCCTGGGCAGCCTATTCCAATGCCCAATGACCGTTTCTGTGAAAAACCTCCTCCTAATCTCTAGTCTAAATCTCCCCTGGCAGAGCTTGAGGCCATTCCCTTTCGTCCTGTCCCCTGTCACTTGGGAGAAGAGCCCAGCTCCCTCCTCTCTACAACCTCCTTTCAGGTAGTTGGAGAGAGTAATGAGGTCTCCTCTCAGCCTCCTCTTCTCCAGGCTAAACACCCCCAGCTCTCTCAGCCGCTCCTCATAGGATCTGTTCTCCAGCCCCTTCACCAGCCTCGTTGCTCTTCTCTGGACTTGCTCCAGAGCCTCAACATCCTTCTTGTGCTGAGGGGCCCAGAACTGAACACAGGATTCAAGGAGTGACCTCACCAGTGCTGAGTCCAGAGGGAGAATCACCTCCCTGGCCCTGCTGGTCACACCATTTCTGATCCAAGCCAGGATACCATTGGCCTTCTTGGCCACCTGGGCACACTGCTGGCTCATGTTCAGTCATCTGTCGACCAACACCCCCAGGTCCCTCTCCTCCTGGCAGTTTTCCAGCCAGGCTTCTCCCAGTCTGTAGCTCTGCTTAGGGTTGTTGTGCCCCAAGTGCAGGACCCGGCATTTGGCCGTGTTAAACCTCATGCCGTTGGACACTGCCCAGTGGTCCAGCCTGTTCAGATCCCTTTGCAGAGCCTCCCTACCCTCCAGCAGATTGACATTTGCACACAGCTTTGTGTCATCTGCAAACTTGCTAAGTTTTTTGCAAGGTTTTATTAAATTTAGTTGTGGGCTAATTCCAATCTATGGTTTTACCACCCAAAACCGGGGAAAAAAGATGTGAGGGCAATTTTAAAATATATTTTTTTCATTTTTATTCCAAACTGGAATTAAATCAAATTTCAGAATGGCAAAATGACCTTTTTAATGGCAACCACAGCACCCTCCCTTAACACAATAGCTGTCACCCTTCATTTAGCATAGGCAGCAGGGGAAATAAATATGTCCTCAAGCAATCAAGCCCACAGTTTAACAGATTCCTCCGCCTTCTGAGATGTTAGATTCAGGCTAAAGAGATGTGTCAGGATTCACACGGGGAGGGTCAGTACTTCCTAGCAGGAAGATGAACCTCTTGAGAACCACTCCATTTTTCTATGAGTCAACCCCAGTGTCCGAACCTGTTGCAGCACAGATCATGGGGTTATAGAATCACAGAATCATAGAACAACCAGGTTGGAAGAGACCCATCCAGTCCAACCATTCCTATCAAACACTAAACAAGGTCCCACAGCACCTCATCCACACGTCCCTTAAACACCTCCAGGGAAGATGAATCAACCACCTCCCTGGGTAGCCTCTGCCAGTGCACAAGGACCCTTTCTGTGAAAATTTTTTTCCTAATGTCCAGCCTGAACCTCCCCTGGCAGAGCTTGAGGCCATTCCCTCTTGTCCTGTCCCCTGGCACTTGGGAGAAGAGCCCAGCTCCCTCCTCTCCACAACCTCCTCTCAGGTAGCGGTAGAGAGTAATGAGGTCTCCTCTCACCCTCCTCTTCTCCAGGCTAAACACCCCCAGCTCTCTCAGCCGTTCCTCATAAGGCCTGTTCTCCAGCCCCTTCCCCAGCTTCGTTGCTCGTTAAGATCACTGATTACAGCAAACACCTGCTTCCTGATGGTCTTGAATGCCATGACCCAGTCTGGCTTGGTTTTTTTGGTGAGGATAAGCAGGATCACAGAGCACAGTGTTCTCTGGCTGCAGAATGATCTATGGAGCATCAACTCAAGTTAAATTAAGCTCACAAAATGAGCTTTTCAGTAGGAACAGAGCAGAGCTGCGGGGACTGGAATTAGACCAAACCAAAAGTGTCAAGGGAAAAGGCAGGCTGAAGGCTCATTTGCAGAACTTAAAATGAAATCACAACATACCTCTTTCCTGAGCTGCCACAAGGATCTGAGCTGGAGCCTCTGACCCACAAAGTACAAACGCAATTTGCCACCATTCGAGGTGCCCGAAGAGACTAGAATTGGAGATATCAGTATGCGGTAAGAAATCAAAGCAATAAATCTGCTGACAAATGAGAATTGCAAGAATAATTGATTCTGAAAGAGGAACACAGCAAACAAAGCTCCACAAATTTATTTCTACTGAACATCCTTACTCCAAAAAAGACTATTTAGAGGCTCATGAAACAAAAAAACATGGAGGGAAAGGAGAAGGTGACCCTCAACCAAGACCCCGATTTCATGTCTGTAAAGGACCCAGTAAAAGGTGCATGTAATTTGAGGGCAAAATCTGGGCCAAAGTCTGGATGTAAATGTAGATAAGGATGGTTTCTGAGAGATTAAGATGGAAAAAAAAAAGGAGGAGAAGGAAGAGAAACCTCCAACAACCCTGAGATGGAGAGGTGTCAAACTGCAATAGAGCCGGCAAAAGAAATTGGAGGAAGGTGCGAAAATGATAAAGGGAGAGAGGTACCAGAAACCTGAGGCAGTGTGTTAGGCAACCTTTGTTACAGAGTCTATGCTAGAATAGTCATTGCTTGTAGAAATGCTGTGGTAACAGGGCAGGACAAGTCAGCATCTGTGTGAAGATCTCAAACCCTCAAAAACTTACAGACTGGGAAACGGAGGCTCTACTCCGCCTGCCTGCTCTGAGAGTTTGCAGGATTCTGCCTGTCCTAAGGCTTTGCACTGACCATAAAATTAAATGTTTTTTCTTTAGGCTTTCTTGGAAGTAATATAATTAAAAATAAGAAAACTGCATCGGCCCCGATCTAATGGGGAAAGGGAAGCTGATATTTTTCATAGGGGGTAGCTGAATTAACTACAGAATAGAATAATCAAAAGTGATCTGCGCAGCTCGGAGGCAGCAACTGAAAGACCACAAGGGAATGCAAAGTCAGATATTAGCCCTCTGAATTAAAATTAAAGCAATTAATCAATTGTCCTTGCTAGAATGAATAGCAAAACAAATAAGCCTGCGATATTAAACTGAAATTCATTGTCTACATCTGGCCGAGCCCAAACGTGTGGGGTCTCTCAGGACTTTTCTGGATATTTATTATGCTTGAATGAATTGCATTTTTTAGTACATAAAATACAGATATTGGGCAACTGAGCAGTAAAAGTCAGTCTAAAAAGAAGCTGCTTTTCATTTCCTTTTTATTTTTAATGTATGACTTAGGAATTTCCAGAGCTGGCCAAGCTATATGCAGCAACCAGAACACCGGGAAATGGGCAGCAGTATCTGTAGCAAAGGAGGTGAAATTTCAATCAGCTTTTAATGCTGCAATTAAAACTAAAGGAACTGTATCTTTTCTGGTAGAGATGGGGAAAGCAGCCGCTCTCGGTGTTCAGCACGATCAGCCACTTAGTAGTTTCTGCTTAAGCCTTAATGGCAGAAATGTTGCGACTACATTTCTCTTTCCCAGTTCCTTTCAGAATTTGTGCTCATTAGTCAGCGCAGCCATGGGACCACGAGCGGGGCTCACACCAAGCGGCGCTTCTAGCCTGACCAGAGAACTGCTGCATTCAACACTCCAAATGGGAAAGTGGTGAAAGTACTGCACTTTGCTCCTGACTCCCTCCCAGGACAACTTAGGACCCTGCTTTATGGTCACCCTTCAAAGTAGAATGTCTTACACTACCCAGATTTTCAGTACTGGATATCTCGTGTTGTTCATTCACTTCCTGAAGTGTAAGGAAGTTGAAGTGGAATAATGCAGGATTCCTGTTTCCCACTCTATAGTTTTGTTCCTGAAGGTGAAATAGCATCATAGAATAGTTTGGATTGGAAAGGACCTTAAAGATCATCTAGTTCCAACCCCCCGGCCTTGGGCAGGGACACCTCCCACTGGATCAAGCTGCTCAAGCCCTATCCAAGCTGGCCTTGAACACCTTGAGGGATGGGACAGCCACAACCTTCCTGGGCAACATGTTCCAGTGCCTCATCACCCTCATCATGAAGAAATTATTCCTTATGTTTAGCCTAAATCTGCCCCTCTCCAGTTTATACCCATTGTCCCTCATCCTATCACTCTAAGCCTTTGTGAACAGACCCTCCCCAGCTTTCTTGTAGCCTCTTTCAGGTACTGGAACGTTGCTCTATGGTCTCCTCGGAGCCTTCTTTTCTCCAGACTGAACAGCCCAACTCTCTCAGCCTGTCCTCATACGGGAGGTGCTCCAGCCCCCATAGCATCCTTTTAGCCTCCTCTGAATCTGTTCCAGCAGCTCCAGCTCCGTCTTATGTTGAGAATTCCAGAACTGGACACAGTACTCCAGATAGGGTCTCACAAGAGAGGAACAGAGGGGCAGAATCCCCTCCCTCACCCTGCTAGCCACAATTCTTTTGAGGCAGCTCAAGTCAAGCTTCTTATCAATCAGAACCCCCAAGTCCTTCTCTGCAGGGCAGCTCTCAATCACAAGTAATTGTTGCTACCAAGCTGTTAGTATAGCTCCTGGTCCTGGGATCCTACCCATGTTGCAGCCCCTTTGCAGCCCCCTGCCCCTGCATGGTGCTGGGCATGGGAATATCATAGAATCATAGAACAACCAGGTTGGAAGAGGCCTACTGGATCATTGAGTCAAACTGTTCCTATCAAACACTAAACCATGTCCCTCAGCACCTTGTCCACCCGTCCCTTAAAGCCCTCCAGGGAAGGTGACTCAACCCCCTTCCTGGGCAGCCTCTGCCAGTGCCCAATGACCCTTTCTGTTGAAAATTTTTTCCTAATGTCTAGCTTAAATCTCCCTTGGCTGATCTCATGTGCTGTTCACATAAAAGATACATCAAGGAATCCCACCAAATGTGGAGTTCACTGGGGATGCGGCACCAAAATGCATTTTGAAGTGAACAGCGAAAGGGAACCTTAAGGTACAGTTTGGGTTCAGTAAAATAAAGGGCAACGGAGTGTATCCGCAGAGCATTTGAATCAAGCCAGATTAACAAGGAATTAATGACCCGGAATGCAGACTTATTACAGTGTCCCTCCTTTGTTATTGCTCTGTGCAATTTCCCTGTTGTATTTAATCTCTTCTTGCATACTGACGCATCCTTCGAGTCTGCATGTTTAAACAGAGTGTGCTTTGTGGTTCTTCTTTGGGCTGCCAGGCTGCAGGTGCTGCCTCTGAATCAGCATTTCCCTGGATGGGCTTGCAAAAGAGGGGAGCAGTGTGCCGGGGTGGGGTTCCTGCTTGTGGCAAGCAATCAGCTACTTGCTTTCCGTTGGAAGTCTATTGTTTTGTGTTTAACAATGTGTTTCGTTTCCAATTCAAGATTTTCCTTTAAATGTCAATTGAAAGATGTTTCATAATGAGCTTGCTCTGAATGAAAATATAAATGATCTTGCTTGAAAGATGTCAAAATGAAACATTTCATCCAGAGTGAAGGGAATTGCTTGTTTGCTTTTCTTTTCCTTACAAAGATAGTTCAGCAAAACTAAGATGAGTTAATAAAATATTTCTGATTCTGTCATATTTTACAAAAAAAATTCAAGGACTTGCAAAACACTGCAAATATCCAGCACCCTGCCAGCTCCACTGCCTTTAACAAAGAGACCTCCTAGGGCTTTTTTAAGCCCCCAACGCATTTCATCCTTTCTGCTTCTCAGCTATATAACTCCAGTTCCTTTCTTACCTGTCAGAGCTCCTTCTTGGTGAGTTGTTAGAGTTGCAGGGGTGAGGTTTCAGATCTGCTGGAGTGTAGGGAGAAGTGGGTATGCCAGCTGCATGGGTGCAGGACAAGAGTGCCCTTTCCTTTTGAGCTCTATCCACATTGTAGTTCAGCAGAGAATTTATGAGATACAGGAGATGTGGGAGATGTGATCAGTGGTTTCCCTCACTGACTATGCATTTCCCTAGCAGAGGAAAGGGGATCTTTCTCGTAGCAATATAAATCATGACTATCTCCTTAGCAGCGATGGTTTCACACTTCTGTAATCCTTAAAGTCAGTGAGACTGGAAACAAATCCAGAGAGCGATTATTGAAAAGCTATTTCTTCTTCTTTATATTGTTCGACCATCTGCAAGAGTGAGGAAATTAAGTACAAGAGCAGTTCTGATAAGCAGGTGTGTGTAGAATCAAGTACATTAAAGGAATTTTGCTCATACAGTATCTCATCTCATGTGTTATGAGGTGATAGGTAGCTGTCAGTGTCATCAAGCTGGGAACAGTCACCAGCAGGATGCTACCAAGATGTTCAATCCATCCATCCATCCATCCATCCATCCATCCATCCATCCATCCATCCATCCATGTACTTGCTTGACATCCAAATGAAGGACTCCTCCCGGCTCCTACCCCACTCCTTGACCACAGAAACAGTCTTGGCCATCATGATACAGGCAGAACAACAAAGGTTGGTGTCCTGCTCTGCTCCAGATCAAGAGCAGGGTTACTGATAGAATCAATCACACCAAATCACACATCGTTATCACTTCTATCATTCCCCGATTCTCCGTTTTGGCACCTTTGTACCTCTGTACCTCCACGCCAATGTCTTCCCAAATTAAAAGCCTTGCCCCAGTCGCTGTTTCCCCATTTGTACTAGTTGTGCTACATACACAATGAAATGTAGTATTTCTGGCAATCTTGGCCTTATCTGCTCTTGCCAATGTGATTATGCAGGTGCTGTTGGCTTTGCATAGCTGGACTGTCCAAAAGTTCCCGAGGACTCCCCTCTGGTTATGTGTGAAGTCTGGCTATTCCTCATATCATTCCCCTCTTAACCATCCATGAAATCCAACCATCCTTCACAGGACTGTCTGTAAATTTTATCACGTCTCACACAGTAATCCATGTCCATCTGGTTTCCAAATCCTGTTCCATTAGTATAGTAACCGCAGCCCCAGTCGATAGCCCCAGCTTGTGCCTGCAGCCCTAACAGCTTCTTCTTGAGATGATGCAGTGGAGGGACAGCTATCCAGGCAACCACACAGGAGGCAAAGGCTTTCTGGCAGATACTCAAGAGTAGAACATGAAGAAAAACTCTCCAGTTGTAGTAGAAATCAGTTTAGGATCTTGCTATGTCGGCAATCACACCCCCCAGTGTTTAATAGTTACTTGTAGACCAGGAGAAACTGCCTACTGAAAAATGCACCTTGCAATACCTTGTGAGACATGCTGCGATCTGGGATGTCTGCACTCCCTGGGTCTTTGGGCAAGGTAGTAGTCCCAGTCACCTTTGGATGGAGGAAGAATTGGAGGAATATCACAGCAGCATAAGTTGCGCACCTTTCATTAGAATTTCTGAGAGAGCAGATCCAGGAGCTGTTTCGCTCAAAATCCACACCCAGTGCCTCAGGGAAGTAAATAAAATATTAAACCAAATACTTCAAAGCTCCCTGTGCTCCTAGAGATCTCGGCAATGTCGTGCTGTCAGGCTGTCCTCGAGCAACCAGGGCTGGGTGAGCTGTATTGGGAACTGACTCTTCCTGACCCTCTTCGACTTCAGCTGGAATTGCACTTGGTCAGCATTTCCTAGCACTGCTGAATGCCGGAGGGACCACATTAACCGCTGACTGAAACCCTCACTCAAACCAGAGAATTCTCCTTACAATATCTGCAACGATGCTGGAGCGAGGGCAGCTGTTTTGCTAGAATATCTCGTTTGATTTAAAGGCTTCATCAACATGCCCAGATTATTTATTCCAGCAGTGTGTCTCCTTCACTCCTGTATGTTTGCAGCATGCTTGTAGAGACACGTCTGGTTTCAGGACCCAACTGTTGGCTTCTAGGCAACCATTTTTCTACTTGACAAAGACCCATCCCTGCTACCAAGCTCTCCTCCCTGTGCAGTTGTCTTCAGAATGTATTTGACTCAAAGCAAATCTTCCATTTTGACAAATTCAGTTATTTAGCTCTTGTTTCTCACTAGACTAGTGTCCTTCAGACCATGGTTTGCCACGATTGACACCGCAATGCATGCTGGCCCAGTCTCATACAATACCCTCCACACCAAGAGACTGCACCCAGCACCCTGTGCCAAGGAAAGAATAAGGCCATTGTAGAGCAGGACATAACTGGTTTTCTTCCAACTTATTTTCCATTTGCAGCTTCTTTAAGTATTTTTCCTCTCGCAGTCATATGACTCTCCTGTCATCAATGAAACTCACAGGAACGGTTGGACTCGATGATCCGATGGGACTCTTCCAACCTGGTTGTTCTATGATTCTATGATAGGATACACAGAGAATTTAGGTGGTTTCTGGTATTTAAGTCTAATTTATGAAAGGAATAAACAGGTATGGGATGTAAAATATCATGAGAATGAACTTGTTTACTTAAAACCATCTAGTTTCAGTATAATTTGCCTGAATGGAAGGGAAGGAGGTGTTATATAGCACATTTTAAACACCTAGGACTTGTGGAAGAGCTGAGTTCATATCTGGGTGGCTGCTGAGACCAGATGCCCTCTCCCCAACATAAGCTCATGACGGAAGGCTGAGTTCAATCCACACCTTCTTCTGGAGACACAATTCTTCCTTTGTTTCTTGTGGAGCCCTCTGTGCATGTCTCACACTGTGTACTCAGGTATCTACATCCTGCCTGCTTAAATCCCTGTTCAATCCTCGTGCACCAAGAGAAGCTGGTCAGCTTGGGAAGATGCTCACCAGTCCATGGGAAGACACACAAATTGTGTCCTGGCTGGTGATACCATGTGTCACTAGTTCCGTGAGCAAGTAAGTGTGTACTTCCCAAGAAATAGACGGAGATAGGGAGAGTTTCTCTTCTGAGGATTACAAGAGATGAAGGAGATTTAAGTGGGGCTCTTATGCCCAAAGTGCAATTTATGGATGAGCTGGTGCCTGCCTGTGGAGACCAGCTGTAAAGTCTAGGTGACCTCCTGATGTCAAAGAGAACAATGCATCTGGCAAGGTTAAAGGACTGGATTTAGATTAATTCAAGAGCTTGTCCAATAAGATAAAGCAGTATAGTGAAGGTAAATATTTGCAGCTTTATTTGCCCTGAGATTAATGTAATTGGTTTGGATTCCTTCACATCCTCCAGCCTCTTCATAAACACTGCACACTGTTAAATGCTGCAATAATGAAGGCATTTTGTCTTCATCATACTGGAGGGCAAGAAGCAGGGGAGAGCTATTCTTGAAAAATATTAGCCCAGTTTTGCAGACCCCAGAGGATCTATTAATTTAGGTTAGAGTCTGCATCTAAGCAAGGGCTGAGTTTGGTAAGCATGTGAAGCTTTCCATAACCCCACCTCCATCTCCTTCTGGGCTTTTCCCCCCCTTTTCTTTGTTTTTTTTTTTTCTTCTTTTATCACTTAGCCAGCACAGAACCCAGGCACAGAGGAACTCAGAGCATGGGGAGTTTGTCTGGATTGACTCCCCAGGGGCTGCCAAGTAGGGCTTCAGACTGCTAGTAAAATTCCACAGCTCTGTTATCTGACATCACTGCTGTGACATATTGCACTCAGAAATCCTGAATCTCCGCTTTCAGGTGATAAAAGGAGTAACTGATCTTAAGGAAGTGGGAGATAAGAGGGAAGGGAGAGTTCGATCCTAGTCCAACTCCAGTAATGAATGCAAGTGTCTCTCTGTTACATGTAATGGGAGGGGAGAACATGGCAGAAACTCAAGATAAACTCAGGATCACCCCAGGATAACTGTTATTTAATAACTATCTGCCTCCTACCAGCCACAGCATCACAGCATCACCCCTAGAGATCACCTAGTCCCACCCCATTGCTCAGTGCAGGGTCATCTAGCACAGATTTCCCAGAACTGTGTCTGGCTTTGTTTAGGATATGACAAGAAAAAGAAGCTTTTATTGTTTTGAAATGGAATAGAAATGGTATTTTGGTTTTATATCCATCCTCTCCTCTCCTCTCCCTTTCAGTTCCATACCCCTTACTTGCCTAACACCAACCAGCAGAAACACAGATGGACAATGACAAATGGAACAGAAAGCAGCTCTTTCAGTGTGCAAGCTGCTGGCAGGAGTTTGGGGTTTGGATAAATGAACTCCAGCTTCAAAGTATAAGTGGCTTCTCAGCACGCAGCCAAACCAGTGTCTGTGTGGGTATTGATAGGCACGAGTCCCAAGCTGGCTGCTACAGGAATCGTCTCAGGGATCAGAAAAGCGAATCTGTACCAACATGTGCAAAATCAATTAAAATCTGCCTGTGTCCAGTGTGGACAGGCCAGCCACTGGAACCTGCTCCTGTTTCTCCTGCCCATCATGACAGCCCCTAATTACTTGCTTCTTTTTGTTTCATAAGCAACCATTCAATGCCTGTTTCTGCACTCAGAGGATGTTAAGTGGTTTTGGGACTGCATCCACTTGTCTGTATCTCTGCTCTGTGATTTATTTTCCAACCTGCAAACGTTCATTAGTGGGGTGCTTCACTAGAATTCATACATATTCTAAGATTATTGTTATCAAAATGACACTGACCACGTTGGCTTGCTCAGCAATAACGATACATGGCCTGATGAGCTATTAAGCAAGTCCAGCCAGAGATATTGATTAGGTGGTTTTGGATTAGCTATTGAAGAGCAGGAAAAAAAATGGTTTATTGCAAATATCCTATGCATAGAATCATAGAACAACCAAGTTGGAAGGGACCCATCAGATCTTCTAGTCCAACCATTCCTATCAAATACTAAACCAAGTCCCTCAGCACCTCGTCCACCCGTCCCTTAAACACCTCCAAGGAAGGTGAATCAACCACCTCCCTGGGCAGCCTATTCCAATGCCCAATGACCCTTTCTGTGAAAAACTTCCTCCTAGTTTCCAGCCTAAATCTCCCCTGGTGGAGCTTGAGGCCATTCCCTCTCGTCCTGTCCCCTGTCCCTTGGGAGAGGAGCCCAGCTCCCTCCTCTCCACAACCTCCTTTCAGGTAGTTGGAGAGAGTAATGAGGTGTCCTCTCAGCCTCCTCTTCTCCAGGCTAAACAACTCCAGATCTCTCAGCCGCTCCTCGTAAGGGCTGTTCTCCAGCCCCTTCACCAGCTTCGTGGCTCTTCTCTGGACTCGCTCCAGAGCCTCAACATCCTTCTTGTGCTGAGGGGCCCACAACTGAACACAGGATTCAAGGAGCAGCCTCACCAGTGCTGAGTCCAGAGGGAGAATAACCTCCCTGGCCCTGCTGGTCACACCATTTTTGATACAAGCCAGGATGCCATTGGCCTTCTTGGCCACCTGGGCACACTGCTGCCTCATGGTCAGTCAGCTGTTTACCAACACCCCCAGGTCCCTCTCCTCCTGACAGTTTTCCATCCAGGCTTCTCCCAGTCTGTAGCTCTGCATAGGGTTGTTGTGCCCCAAGTGCAGGACACGGCATTTTGTACTGCCAACTGTCATATGAAAAGCAGAGTTCTCTCTCTTATTTTCCTCTATCCTGAGTGTGTGAAAACCAACCACAGGGAACATGAGGAGCACGTGTGGCTGGAGGGTAGGTTGCCACATGACAAGGGCTTCAGGGGAGGTGGGAGAACATTGTAAGCCAAAGGCAGAGGAAGAGCTTTTGTAGAGAAGAGGTACCGCTAGTCAATGACCTCATCAGCCGTTTCCGCATTACAGTTTATGGAACTGTATCAGACTTTTCAGTGCTATAGTTGAAAGAGATTTTTGTCTTTCTGTATTGCAATCTGATCAGGAGACCTGAGCACCCAGAAGAACACTATTGTTTAAGCAATGCCTGGATGAGGTGATTTAGAGACGAAAACAAAACGCCAGTCAGATAACATTGTCTAAGTGGCACTTTGTCCACCTGCTTGTGCTGGTATCAGTGGGGTGAGTGGGGACTGATAAGGGAGGGACTGCTGTTGTAGGCCTACTGGTTCCCACCAGTGTCTCCAGGCCCTGACACTATCATAAGCTCTGTTCATGCTGGCTTCCTTTAGCTCCAGGAGTCTCATTTCAACCTTTTAAGTGGATGTCAAGAGAAAATCATCACTTTCCTGTTTCTACAAGCTGGCTGTAGGTGATTGTATTCTGACTGTAATGTGGATCGTGTACATGCCACAATGTGAGCAGAAGGTGATTTCAGATCTGTGATTTCTAAATAGAAATTATCCTTAAATTTAGATCTGATGCTGTCAGCGCAAACCACCCACCCAGAGACCTGGGTTTTCCCGAGGTATTACACAAAGCATTTTCCTTTTCGTAAACTCACCGTGTACCCTGCTTCCTAGTAGCACAGGAGCGGTTCTCCTTGGTCAGAAATCTTCTATAGCCCTGTATCTCCTCTTTGACAGAAGAAGGAAAAAGTGTAAGAGAGCAAAAGAAGCAGCCTTTTTTATGAAAGCAGAGAATTATCTTTCCCCTGGCTCCACGCTCCCCTTAACCACTCGCAGTAACAAGGACACTCAGAGATTTCTACACCTGGCGTTGTACCTGGACTGTCATGTTGTTATTTGCCTGTTATTTGTTGCTTTTGAATTTCCTGCTTTTTACCCCCTTTCCCCTCTTCCCATGGCAGTGAGTTCCACAGTTTAATGAGGCACTGCATCAAAAAATGCTTCCTTCTGTTTTCTTGAAACTTGCTGAAATGATCGTTTCCTCGCGTGGCCTCTCATGCCTGAGTTTGACAAAGCGTGAATCATCTGTCTTCACTTCCTCCTTTGTCACTCACGATTTTAGAGACCCTGCACTCCTGCTTCCCCAGGGAGAGCCCATGCAGAGAACTTCTTGCAATGTAGCTCCCTGATTGAACCCGTAAGTCAGCATTGATGTAACGTGGGAGCCGAAGAACATCTATGATCTGCTAATGCCCACAGTGAGTCAGAAAACAGAGCTGTGTGAACTAGAGATGGAAAGGAGCTGCACCTTGAGATAATGAGGAGCTGAAACACAGCTGAAATGTTATCAAACCCACTCTAGAGCCATGCTATGTAGCCTGGTACCTCCAGCTCTAAATTTGTGAAGAGATTAATATATCCTTGTAATTTAGTGAGCTAGGACTGATTGCCAGCTTCCCATCTGAGCATCTTCAGTGATTTAACACAAGCCCTCCTTATCTTAGAATCATAGAATCATCAGGTTGGAAGAGACCCACCGGATCATCGAGTCCAACCATTCCCACCAATCTCTAAACCATGTCCCTCAGTACCTCATCCACCTGTACCTTAAACACCTTCAGGGAAGTCAAGTCAATCACCTCCCTGGGCAGCCTGTTCCAGTGCCCAATGACTGTTTCAGTGAAGAATTTTTTCCTTATGTCAAGCCTGAACCTCCCCTGGTGGAGCTTGAGGCCATTCCCTCTCATCCTGTCCTCTATCACTTGCTCCCTCCTCTCCACAACCTCCTTTCAGGTAGTTGTAGAGAGCAATGAGGTCTCCCCTCAGCCTCCTCTTCTCCAGGCTAAACACCCCCAGCTCTCTCAGTCGCTCCTCGTAAGACTTATTCTCCAGCCCCTTCACCAGCTTTGTTGCTCTTCTCAGGATTTGCTCCATATAATAATAACAGCATGTAACCAGGGCTGGTCCTGTTGGTCTGGGGATCTAATCAGCAATGAACGGGTTACTTGCATCAAACCCTTCCTGATACTTTTAGGGAACAAGTACCAGGACATGCTCTCAGGATGCAAGCATTTCTAATAATTTCTAATTCTAATAATTTCTAGTAGTCTGCACCGAAGAGGCTCAGCACAGCCACTGGGGATAAACAGGGTCTTCAATGCGGGGTCTAAATAGTTCTGTCCTGCTCACACTGGTGACCATTTGTCTGCCCATGGAAATCTTTAAAGGATGCTGCAGACCCCAGGACCTGACGGCACTGCTGGTGCTGAGAGCTGGTAGCTGTGGCTGAGGCAACACTTCCAGATCCTCTTGCAATCAAAAGGACGGAAAGTGCTAGATCAGTCCCAGCTGTGGAGGAGGTTGGAAGGTATTAGGAAGGTGTGAGATACTTCCTGAGATACATCTGAAATTTCAGAGTCAACACCATTCCCTCTGCCCACTGTATCCAGAGCGGGGCCAACACTGGCTTCATAAGGTTCATCCTGACAAGCAGCCTGGACACTAATGCTGGTGATAAAGGAGTGTTCAGTAGGGAGACAGATTTGGAGAACAGCGTAAAGCTTTTGTTTGTTTCTCTGTCTCATCTTTAGGAGCCTTTCCATTATGTCTGTAGGGAACATTGCTTGAAGAAGTCAGGTGAACAATTAGCAGTGCCCAGTTGCTGTCTCTGCTAACACCACCTCTCTGGCCTGTGGAAAAATCTCCCTTCCTTCCTTTTCACAATTTCCTCCTTACTCTCTGTCTAGCACTTAGGGTACCTTAGCAGATTGCTTGGCAGAGCAGCATCCCAACAGGTTCCAGTTGCTTAGGGAACAGGGTCTGCATTCACAAGAGGAATATCTGAACATTTCCAAAAGCTCGGGCAAGGCAAAATGTTTCTGCCTCAGGGGGAAGGAGGCACTGATTATGTGTCCTGCTACCCAGGGCAGTAAACAGCTGTTTTTCAGTAGGAGTCTTCCTGCCTCAGTGGGTTGAGCCATTCCAGCACCAAAAATAGAAAGCAAAGAAGGGAGCTGAGCATCTCTGATCACACTGTTAGGGGTCTTCTAGGGGATTCACTTAGCCCATGAGGTGATGAAGACATGGGTGGGGAAAAGGGGAAGGACACAAAGCAGCAGCTGCAGCTCTCACTGTACATATGGCACTGCTGACATGAGCGCACAGAGCCCTAAATGGCACATCCACCGAGCTTTCTCTCGGCAAGCCCTCTGCAGCACAGCACTGCAAGAAATCCCAGGGTTCACTCACAGGGGTAGCAGCTGCCGACAACTCTGATGACAGCCAGAGGGAGAGGCAAGGAATTTGTCTGCATTTACTCACCTGGTCCTGAGTCCTCGAAGTTATAAGGAGAAGGCATTTGCATTCATGTTTGGAAATGGTTCCTCTTTGAAGCAAATTAACATAGTAGCATAAGTGGGATTTTCTGGGGAAATCTCAGTCATCTGAAGGTCACCAGTGATGGTAAAAGGGACCTGGGTTGTCTCTGGGAGGAAGGTGAAAGCAGCCCTGGCTGCAGTTTCTAGCTGCAGTGGAGGTGACCAGAGCATCTGCTTTAGCATGCAACCAGCGCACCCACTGCAGGTGCTCCTGCTGCCGCCATCGGAGGTCACAGCCAGCGCTGGTGCCAGACAACAGGTCCTGGAGGCTCCTTAGGGAGGGAGAAAGCTGAGGAAATATATTTTGTGGCTTTTATCAAACAGCACGGTTAAACTTGAAGAGCTGGCTTCAACCGAAGAGCATTATGGGATCCCAAGGAAGGAGCAGGGCTGGTATCCCAGTTCCTTGTCCCCTCCTGTCCCTTCTAACACTTTGCACTGTTTACATGTACTGGTTATGGACACAATGTCCCCTCCAGTGCTTATTTCTGAACACGCCAACAGGTATTGCTAGCAGCCTAACACTCTCCTGTTGTCTGAACAGAGGGATTTTTCCAAATATTTTTCTGCTCTGGGTTAGCCTTCCTGAGTAAAACCATGTTTTAAATTGCTCCATCCCCCGGGGGCTGCCACTGCAAATCTGGAGGGTCCCCAGATTCTTGCTTTGTCCCTTTAAGGGGCTCTGCCTGCTCCAAACACATGTATGATAGCACAGCCCTGGGGTGAACTTGCTTTCTCTTGTCTTGTGCAATATTCACAGCCCTCCCATTCCTGAAGCTGAAATGTTTGGGATTTAATAGGAGATTCAGGAAATTTAATAGGAGTAGCTTACAAAACATTTAACTCACTCTCTGAGATATTGTAGCTGGAGTCCCTTGAATCACAGAGTGATTACACTTTCCTTCCTAAAGGGAAACCATCATATGGTCTACTTAGTAATGTCTTTATCATTATTTAATTGCTGCTTTTGTCTTTAACAAAAAATAAGAATGAAAAGAAGCTGAGAAAAGTATATATTTACATAAAAGTAATTCAGATATGTGAATGAAAGGAAATGAACCAATTTAACAGGCAGGAAAGGTTAAAGATGATTACATGCCTTGTAATCTATGCAATCTCTTTGCAACACTGCTCATTCTAGACGACGGTTACTGTAACATAAAGAGGCTTGTGTTTTAGGCCATTCCTTTGAAATCTCTAAGAAAAGTATTTTTAATGCACTAGGCAGAGAATGATGTGATTTAAGGAAATGAATCGGTGCCAGGAACCAGCACATACCTGACTGCTTTGCATGTTGCCCACCAAATGTTTCTGAGACCTGGAGAGCAGCAGGGTGGAATTTCCTCCCCTGTTAAAACAAAGGCATCGTGTTCCTCCTCATATTGTTGTGGCCTCAGCAAAAGAAAACCAGCTATGAAACTGGACTGCCTCATTAAACAAGTGGAGATCAGAAGTAATCCCATGTGAGTGCCCTTCAAAGATGCTGAGCCTGGAGATACTGTAGGGCCAGAGGAGGCTACAAGGGTGATCTGAATGCTGGAGCACCTCCCATACAAGGCCAGGCTGAGAGACTTGGGCTTGTTCAGCCTGGAGAAGAGAAGGCTCCGAGGAGATCGTATAGCGACCTTCCAATACTTGAAGGGGCTACAAGAAAGCTGGGGAGGGACTGTTTACAAAGGTTTGTGGTGATAAGATGAGGGGGAAACGGTAGGGGCAGATTTAGGCTGGACATAAGGAAGAATTTCTTCATGATGAGAGTGGGGAGGCCCTGGAACAGGTTGCCCATGGCAAATGGAAATGGCCCACAGTAATTTAGGCTTTTCTCTCAGCTGGGAGTGGTTCACACATTTCAGATATGAAATTTCAGAAGTGTACATTTTTCATTGAAAAATATGAATGAAAAGTAACACATTGGAGCATCAAAATAGCCTGGGGTGAGATTTTTCTGAGGAGGAGGAGGGGTAACAAAAAAAAAAAAGATAATTTTATGCACAACTCAAGATGGAGCTGGGTGCCTTTTTATGTCAAAAAATTGATCATCCTATTTTTGAAATGATGCCTTTTATTTTTAAGCAGTCCCAGTGAGAGAGGACTGTAACTGAACTGTTCTCTTTCAGATGTTTCTCACAAGTCCGTGCCATGTGCATGCAAGTGCCAATGTCATCAACAGGGAAAGAAATGGAGAATTTGGTGCAGAAAGCTCAAGCCAGTGCTAATAAAAAGAAATTCCCATTGGCCCCAGGAAGCAGAAGTCATTCTTTCTTTGTTGAAGTCAGTCACTGGGAAGAGGCAAATGTCATAGCTCCAGCTGGAAGGCTTTAAGAAGGTCATTTGTGATGTGCTAGGAGCAGTGATAGCCAGACCTATATTTTCAGTCTGTTCTGGACACAGTGATGTTTGGCTGACAGGCTGGATGAGCTTAGAGGTCTTTTCTAACCTCAATGATTGTATAATTCTAAGAATTTACAAAGACAGAGAAAAATGTAAAAGTAGACTCAAACAAGGGGCTACAGTTCTATAGTTGCCTCCAAGGAGTATACTCTCCCTTGAAAGCTGTGTTCAGGACCCACCCAGGATCCAGGGGATCAGTTTACCTGACTCTAGGGGCTGAATAACAAATACTTTCAGCTGGAAATTGCTTCATGTGTACATTGGAGCTCCATAGAGGAGAATGCTTTGCGGCTGAGCTATGAGCAGGGCTTACATTGCAGGACAGATCAGCACTTGCTGTGGAGCAAAGCTGATGAGTGAGACTGATTTATGTGCATCCTGCTGGCTCCCTCCCTCCCATACCTGAGGTCTTATTACACTCAGGAACTCCTGCATCAGAATAACCTTGGTACTGGAACAGGATAGAGCTCCAGCCTGAAGCTACATAGAAGAGCTGGAAACACAGACTGGTCATTCCAGTATAGAGACATAAGAGTCGTTAAAAGGACGTGCAGAGGTATCAGCTGGATGCTAAGGCAGGAAACTCAGCACTCTCTCTCAGCTCTGTACTCAGCACTGGTGAGGCCGCTCCTTGAATCCTGTGTTCAGTTGTGGGCCCCTCACCACAAGAAGGATGTTGAGGCTCTGGAGCAAGGCCAGAGAAGAGCAACGAAGCTGGTGAAGGGGCTGGAGAACAGCCCTTATGAGGAGCGGCTGAGAGAGCTGGGGTTGTTTAACCTGGAGAAGTGGAGGCTGAGAGGAGACCTCATTACTCTCTACAACTACCTGAGAGGAGGTTGTGGAGAGGAGGGAGCTGGGCTCTTCTCCCAAGTGACAGGGGACAGGACAAGAGGGAATGACCTCAAGCTCTGCCAGGGGAGATTTAGGCTGGAGATTAGGAGGAAGTTTTTTACACAGAGGGTCATTGGGCATTGGAATAGGCTGCCCAGGGAGGTGGTTGAGTCACCTTCCCTGGAGGTGTTTAAGGGACGGGTGGATGAGGTCTTGAGGGACTTGGTTTAGTGTTTGATAGGAATGGTTGGACCAGAAGATCTGGGTCCCTTCCAACCTGGTTGTTCTATGATTCTATGAAACCATTGAAAAGTTAGTTAAAAGTATTAATGCGCACAAAGTATTGTTAAGGAAGTATTGTTAAGAAAAGTTAGTTAAAAGTATTAATGCCACAAAGCTCAGGCAGTGCATTAAGCTATAGGTGACCTGGACTGCAGAAGAGCATTTAATCAGGCATAAAATAGGTAGCAGTAACAGAGAACAATGTAAGTGCTTAAGCTGCAGAGCAAGCAGAAGAGTTGAATTGATTGATTAATCTTTATCAGAGCATCAAGAGACTATGAAACACACACTCGGGTCGGCTTTATCTCCCAAGCAACCAGCAGAAGTTTGGATGCTGTGTATCAGGGGGGCGGTTTGTATGCAGCCAGTATAGTGGGACTGTTAGCAATCCATGCAAAGCGCTTCGGAAGGGTGATACCTCAGACCAGGAATGGAAATGTAGTCTCAGGCCCATGAGATGGAGAGCTTTGATGGCTTTGTGCCGCTTCAGCAAGGCCAGAGCCAGTGCATCTCAGCCTGATGGCTGCAGGTCTGAATTTCTAAAGCACCAGAGGTTTCAATGGGAAACACTGGGGAAAGTGCAGCTCCCCTAAGGCAGCTCTTTATCAGAATCCTGCTATCTGCTGTCACTAGTGACACATTCAATAGCATAGCAGAAAGAAACATTTTAATACTTAGAGGAACAGTTAATCTCATGGAGAGTGAGTGAAATTCCCACATTCAGCTTGCTTTTTGTGCTTCATTGCCTCTTCCTGCTCTAGCTGTAGAAACAGAGCTTCTAGGAGCTCTTCCCATGCTGCTTTCCTTCCACTATCTGTAAGCATGCATTTCTTCTCACATTTTAAGGACACTAATGGACAAAGCCTGGGCTCAGCCAGATTCTTAGCTGCCTACAAGTCTCCAGAGTCCTTGAGCCAGGCAGTTTTGGGGTCCTCCTGAGTAGGACAGGCCTCAGATCTCCATATTGTCTGGATGTTGGGCATGTGAAAGGGTGGTATGGACAGGTGAAAAAGGTGACAACAGCCAGGCTCTGAGCTCTGAGGTCATCCATGGAGTAGAGAGAGGAACCCTTCCAGGCATACTGAAGCCTAAAGCATGTGCTGCAAGTTTATTGTGTGGTCCAGTGGATCACACTGGAGCTCATCCTTTTGAGCTGCTCCAGCCTTAAGGACAACTAACTCCAGCTTTGTGAGGAGTCATAGAATCATAGAATCATAGAACAATCAGGTTGGAAGAGACCCGTCGGGTCATCAAGTCCAACCATTCCCATCTAACACTAAACCAAGTCCCTCAGCACCCCATCTACCTGTGCCTTAAACACCTCCAGGGAAGGTGAATCAACCACCTCCCTGGGCAGCCTGTTCCAATGCCCAATGACCCACTGTGTGAAAAACTTCCTCCTAATCTCAAGCCTAAATCTCCCCTGGTGGAGCTTGAGGCCATTCCCTCTTGTCCTGTCCCCTGGCACTTGGGAGAAGAGGCCAGCTCCATCCTCTCCACAACCTCCTTTCAGGTAGTTGGAGAGAGTAATGAGGTCTCCTCTCATCCTCCTCTTCTCCAGGTTAAACACCTCCAGCTCTCTCAGCCGCTCCTCATAGGGCCTGTTCTCCAGCCCCTTCACCAGCTTCATTGCTCTTCTCTGGACTCACTCCAGAGCCTCAACATCCTTCTTGTGCTGAGGGGCCCAGAACTGAACACAAGATTCAAGGAGCGGCCTCAGCAGTGCAGAGTACAGAGGGAGAATAACCTCCCTGGAAGTCTTGCTGTAAGGGCCTCACCAGGTCATTTGCCCCAGCAGAGCATGCTCCATTGGCAAGCTAATGCTGAAACACAGTGGAATAACTTGTGTTATCTAAGTGATCACCTGGTGAGATGGATCACAATAATGTAGATGATGTTCAATGAGTAAGATGCCGTGGAACAGGAAGGCACAAACCCATGTAATATTGCACTGTAGTGAATGCTGCGTCTCTTCTTCCTGATGAGTCAGAACGGAGAAGGAAAGTACTATAACACTCCTGCTTCTCCCAAGACTTAGGGATGCCAAGGCACAACCTATGTTTGTATCCTCAGTGTGTGGTCAGGGTGGGATGCTCCACTTCTCTCAGTCTCAATTTTGGTTTTACGAGCAGGCACAAAGCTATTCCTTTCTTTCTTACCACCTTATTTCACCTTTCCTGTGTAGGCAAGGCATCTGTGCTTTCATTTCTTTGTATGTTCTTAGCCTTGTTCCACTTTTCTAGACCTTTACTTATTTGGCTTTGGTTCCAAGTACCAAGAGTAAAATATATATTTATGGAATAAGTAATTTTTAAAATTTGATCTTGCTAATTATTACCTTCATTATGGCTCATTCCCGAGGGAACGCTTGAGGTTTTGAGAGCTTTCTAATCAAATTGTTCTAAAGCTCATTTGGAGGTTCATTAAAACATGCAAGGATCTTTCATCTTTATATATCTTTTGAAATTGCTAATACCCTTAAATAAAATAAGAGCCTTGTGAAAAATGCAGTGTGGCACCAAATATATTAGGTAGGGCTTCGAAGAAAGGAACGAAGAGGGTGGTAATTTAAAAGCTTTTATGAAGAAAGTTTTCCCGATTAGTTAAAGAAAATGAAGGGGAAAAAGTTTTTTTGAGCTCAGTAGAGAGCAAAATTATCTCCTGGACTGAGGTGAAGAGTGAACTGGTTGGAAACGATCTCAAGAGGCTGGTGTAAAATCCTACAGTTCTACAAATCTACAATGTTTGACTCTGAGTCACCAGTGCTGCATCCAGCTGGAGGAGGATTAGTAGTCCAGTCAATAAGTCTGTGAAGGAAAACACACCAAAAAGGAAGGAGGTCAGTTGTATCTCAAGTCACCTTGATTCATAACAGGCTGCTTTACCTGCCGGGGACAGGATGCTGAGAATGAACTTTGTTTCTTTCTAAGTGCATTCTGCACATCTCCAGTTATTTAATAGCTTGCATGTCTGTAGTCATAAGGGAATCATGACCATATTTTTCCTTTTAATTTACAAGATTGTTTGCACACTGGGATGCCAGATGGCCTGAACTTTAAGTTAGGAGATAATGAAGTCAAATATCAGCCTCCCATCCTGAGAGGAGGAAAGAAAATCCCTCTGGATAGACAGCTTCACGCTGAGTGCTCACAAACCTCTCCACGAAGGGCCGAAAACCTCTGCAGGAGCACCAGGCACACCAGCAGGTTAAGACATCACTGCAGGCTTTCTTTAACCATGACACCAGGTTATATCAGGGAATAGCAGCTGCAAACCCTCTGTGCCTCCTTTGAGATGTGACATCCATTGGATATGCAATCAAGAATTCCCCAATCTTACTCCCAGTCAGTACCTCTCTCTATCCCTAGAAAGTTTTCTTTTCTGATGAGGTGCACAGCCCTCTATGTCCAAGCTGACCCTGTGCTGCAGGGCTGGAGCAGTTGGAGCAACAGGTCCCAAGGACTTCTCCTTGCAAGTGTGGATTTCACCATGGTGGACGTCTATACAAAATCTGACCTTGTAATTCAGACATTGTGTCAAGCTGTTTGTGGACAAGAGAAGAAGCAAAGACCATTATTTGTAGGGCAGATAATCTACAGGCCCTATGAGGAGTGGCTGAGAGAGCTGGGGTTGTTTAGCCTGGAGAAGAGGAGGCTGAGAGGAGACCTCATTACTCTCTACAACTCCCTGAAAGGAGGTTGTAGAGAGGAGGGAGCTGGGCTCTTCTCCCAAGTGACAGGGGACAGGACAAGAGGGAATGGCCTCAAGCTCCACCAGGGGAGATTTAGGCTGGAGATTAGGAGGAAGTTTTTCACAGAAAGGGTCATTGGGCATTGGAATAGGCTGCCCAGGGAGGTGGTTGATTCACCTTCCCTGGAGGTGTTTAAGGGACGGGTGGACAAGGTGCTGAGGGACATGGTTTAGAGATTGGTGGAAATGGTTGGACTTGATGATCCGGTAGGTCTCTTCCAACCTGGTTGTTCTATGATTCTATGATTCCACTTCGGGGAAGTGTTTGTTTCCACTTGCTCAGGAGAAGCCTGGATGGGTAAGTCAAATACCAGTGCCGTTCATTTACAAAGAGAAAAATCCTTCTCTTACTGTCACTATAAGTAGGTTTTCACACGGCTGAAATGCTATTTATGTGATTGGTTTTAAAGAGGTTGCTGGCCTCACGAAGATGGAGAATAGCTCGCATGCCTAGTACCATGTCCTGCAGTAGAGGTGCCTTTCCAACCAGGGAGTGAAGCTTAACAGAGCTGGATGGGCCAGGCTAGACCAGTGCATGGCCAACTGCTTCACTTCTGCCAGTGAGGAAATGAAATTTGGTCTCCTGAATCCAAATCACTGGACTGCTTCCGCAAAATTCCTTTATTGGTAGAGGACTTCATCCTGCACATCTCTTCACTGCCTTCAGTGGGGTGACTATCACTGCAATAAGGAGTAACTGTCTTCAGACTTGACTTGTCCTGTGTTTCTCTCCTTTTCTTTCTATATTGCTACAGTTATGATTTGGTTTTCAGCTGTATTCAGTGCTCTCTATGGGGAAACAATTGGCACTAATTGATAAAATGCTTCCATTTACTTGGTGACAGAATTATTAGAGGATGATAATTGATGGAATGATATCACACAGCTTTTTTCCGATGATCACATTAATTATATATTCCTCCTGCTTTCTTGTCTACAGCACTGTTGCTTCCATTCATGTTCATTTAACTAGATCATCCATTTCATTAGGAAACAATAAAGTATGATTATATATAGGAAGAATCCCAGCCATAAACAGTGGCCTGAGCATCACAATTTAACATTAGGAAGGCAGTGATTTTTTGGAGTGTGTTTTGGAGCAGAGGAGTGTTTGCTTCATTTGCTGAGGAAAAGCCTGGTCGAGAATCCACTGAACTCAGGAAACCATCCTTTTGATTTGCTGTGATGTGGATGTTCATGTTAATGAGGTGATACAGTGAAAGGGGCATCCACTAGTGTTTGATAGGTTTCCAGTTCTCTTGAATAAAGAATAAGTACAAGTTTGATCTTGGAAAGATGCACTGTGAAACATGAAGGAAATAGTATAGAGGACGTGACTCTAGAAATGGGGATTGTGTGAGGGTTGTGAGAGCACCATTCTCTCATTTGAATTCTTAGGTAACAGCTGTTTTCTGGAAACCAGGTTTATAGTGGGATGAGACTGCAGTAAGAGAAAAATTACTGCTGTGTTGTTAATAAGGAGCTTTCTCCCAGAACTCATTTCATTCATGCACGTAGCATGTCACAGTGAAGATGAGGTCCACTCCCATTTGGCTAATTGCTTTCCCATGGCAAGGTCCACATTGCCATGGAACAGGTCAGAAGGAAGAGAAGGCAGGTTCTTGTTTTCGGAACGTGCACTCAGAGTTACAAACCTCTTTGCATGGGCAAACTGCAGGTTTCATAGCTCCTCTGCTACTCACTCTTGTCTCCAGTCCTTGTGCCAGCAGGCCTGGATCACCCTGATCCCAGCTCTGTTCTGAATCTGTCTGGTCCAGTGCCAGTTCTATCCTAGTCCTCTTATTCCTGAAAGTAGGACAGAGGGTTTGGGATGCCTTGTTTTGTGTAGTCTAATAGACTGTACCATCGTGAGAAGAGGCTGTGCTGCAGCCAGCACCAGGTACCTTGATGGAAAATGGAGAATAGAGGTACTCTTCTTTTGGCAGTGTGAAAGACCCAAAGGCTGCTGGCATCAGGGAGCAAGAATGAACCCTGATTTGCATGTGAGAAAGACAGATGTTCCATTTGCTGTTCCTACCAGGGGAACTGAACCCACCAAACCCCATAAGTACATGTGAACACAGCAACTGTGTCCTGCAGTGAACATCTTCTTTCCAAAATGAAGAAAGAAATCAAAGGCATTTGTCATGGTATGGCAGTGGAGGCAGTGATGATCCTTCTTGGCTCTCAATTGCTGTGTGTCCAGCAGCTGCCACTCACTCCATGGTTTCCTGCCCCACTGGTCTCTTAGGAGGACACATCCCATTGCTCATTTATTTTGTTAGACATGAAAACCAGGATGTGTTCTTACGAAGAAAGGCAGTCTTGAGGTATTCTGATGCTGTCAGGTATATCCAGCTGCCTAGCACCACGGGAGAGCTGTTAACTGCCATATGGAGACTTTGTACAAAATCAAAAGGAGAGCAGTGCTGGCTTCAAAGCCACTGGAGTTTGCAGTAAGAAAGGCAGGTTTGGTGTTTCTCTTTTGTTACTCTCTTATTTGATGCACAACATTTTTAGACAGTCAAATCATTTAAGAAAGAGACATTAAGAAAGACAACATGTTATAAGAAGCTCCTGTCATTGCAAAGACCATAATGGTCCAGCAATGCCACTGTGAACCTTTCTTTTTATTCTTCTGGACATCTGAGCGGTTATACCCATTTTCATCACTCACAGATGTCCCATCTTAGGAGGCAAATAACTCCAGCCCAGCGGAATTCAAGCAAATCATAGAATCATAGAACAACCAGGTTGGAAGAGACCCATCAGATCATCAAGTCCAACCATTCCTATCAAACACTAAACCATGTCCCTCAGGACCTCATCTACCTGTCCCTTAAACACCTCCAGGGAAGGTGAATCAACCACCTCCCTGGGCAGCCTCTGACAGTCCCCAATGACCCTTTCCTTGAAAAACTTCCTCCTAATCTCTAGCCTAAATCTCCCCTGGTAGAGTTTGAGGCCATTCCCTCTTGTCCTGTCCCCTGTCCCTTGGGAGAAGAGCCCAGCTCCCTCCTCTCCACAACTATGAGAAAGTCAGTTTGGGATGAAACCAAGAAGAAAGGAGCATTGGTGGCCTTAGGCTATTCTGCAAGGGACTTACTTAGAATTTTTCCTACTCAGATGGTGCTGGAAAATAAGCCATGAATTGAGGGTAAGTCTGGCATTTTTTTAGCTGCCTCCCGTACTAGGACAAAAAGAAAAGACAGACTCAGACTGCCTCTAAGCTCTAGGAAAACTGTAGAAGAGCTCTGCAAAGGCCAGGGTGAGCGGCACCGGCTTTAAGGCACAATACAAGGGCTGCAGTCGGTCATGGTCCTTCCAGCCTACTGAGGCACGAGGCAGAGAAAAGTCATTTCAGTTCACTGGTTAAACGGGAAAGGGAAGTAAAATTGATGACAAACAAAATGACTTGTGTTAGCTTCATGGATTTTTGTTTCTGTTTTGTTTACACCAAAACAACCAAACTAAGCAAATGTTAAGAATCAAAGCACTTAATTCGGAAGATGTCAGGGGAAAAGGCTCTAATTGTTCTGAAATGAAAAAAAAAAAAAAAAAAACAACAACCCCACAGCATTATATTTTTTCTTTCTCTCAGATAGAATAAACTGAATAAATTCATAGAATCATAGAACAACCAGGTTGGAAGGGACCCATCGGATCTTCTAGTCCAACCATTCCTATCAAAAAAAGAATTCGCTGTGAGGATGGATGTAGTCAGTCTGGTCTTGCCTCGATGGCCAAAAAAAGCTGTTATTCCCTTTTCTTTGCTTACCACTCACTTCCGTTCTGTCTTAACCCCCTCTCCCTTTCCTGCCTGCGCTTTAAATCCCCAGACCCTCCTGACTGGCACTGAGCTCTGCTGGCCACTCTTCCCTCACTCCCAGCAAACTCTCAAAGGCTCCATCATCTCGACTCCTCTGGGATAAGGTTGCTCCTTTTATGCCCTTGGGATGATTGATTACGCTGTTCCTACAGGCACAGCACTCTGTAGGGCATAATCCTACTCCTGCTGATCAAGGGAAAAAAACTCTCAGTGGGTGGACATTTAAGTCTTGGGTTTCTTGGAAGGTCAGATAGCCTTGCCTTTAAGTCGGGAGATGGGTGGCAGGCTCATTTAGCAGTGTGCAGGCTGTTCCCTCCTAAGCTGAACGAAGAACCAGGCAGGATTGTACTGTCCCATAGGGACTGCTTAGCCGCGGTGCTCTCCCCACCGCCTTCCCAAGGTCTCCAAATCTCTCTAGCACAATGTGGAACAGCCACATCTATCTAATTCTCCAAATGTTAGGCAATTTGCTGAGTTTGATAGGCGTGTTCACAAACGATTGTAGCATTGCTAATTCATTTACTGCTCATTGCCGTGCCAAGACTAACGCTTCATTAGAGACAGGGAAAAAAACATGCTTCCTTCTATGCGGTTGCTGCAAGCCTCCCTGATTTTGCATGCTCTATCGTATTATACATGCCATCCTGCTAACTCGATTTAGCGTTAGTAAAAAACTTGTATAAAGCAGACGTTAAACCTGAATCCTACTATACAAATCCTCCCTTCTATCTGTAGCGGCTGTTTCCCTTTCAAAAGTGCTCTATCATGTACTCCTGTAATGACCTTTACTCGTTTTAACCACCTTTGCTTCCCTGGAATGGGTTCACTCAGCTTCAGTTACAAATATTCAGCTCATATTTTGCTTCTGCTTGTTGTTACAAACCAAAAAGCACGTTCAGTGGCAGCAGCAGGGCAGTTTGCTAGTGCTGTGCCTTTAAATTATATACCCATAATATCTTAACTCTGCACAATTCAAACTAGGCTGTGATGATGTTCATCAAGGAGAGCTTCTGGGAGCAGCAAAGGTTCCCACACGTGGATTGGTTGAGGAAGGCAGGGGAAAGATAAAATGGAATAAGACTGAGAAAGCTGACAATTGTGATGTGTGGTACTGCATATGCATCTCAAGCAGGACAGTCCTGCCGATGTGATACTGAGCTGGAATAGGGGTTGGTGCGATTCTGTGCAGAGGGAGCTAAGCTACCTCGTTGGGAGCGGCACTCACGCTGCTCACGACTGCACTGAGGAGCCGCTTCACTGTTAATCAAACACTGAGCCTTAGCCCTGCAGGGCGACCCTGTATTTAATGTGCAACTGAGTTTACTCTTCTCTAAATGGCAATTTGCAGTTCCCCCCACAACCCATCTTTGCCCTCTTTGATCTGGAAGTTCTTTAAGACTGTAAGGACTGTGAGTGCTCGCAGCCCATCCACAAAGGACTATCCAGGAGCACCTATTCGCAGGGATATAAGGAATTAAATGCCATCAGTCAAGCATTACTTCTATCAGCAGCATTTTGCTGCTGTTCTGGCTTGGGAGCCAAACATATGGCCTTCCTTGCAATGGGAACAGGGATTCCCCTGACAGTTCTCACTGACATATGAGACAGGCCAAACTCTAATTTTTCCTCCCTTGGCAGCAGGAGGCATCTGTGGTGCTGGGAGCATTGGGACAGGGCAGGAAACCCACAAGGTAAAGGGCATTGAGGAGAGAGGAAGGGAAACCATGTTCATTGAGATTGAAAACAGTCCTTTGGCTTAAACTTGTCGGAAGAAAGGGCAGCTCTACTGTCATATAGAACTGTGGAGATATTGCTAAAAATGCAGAAAATTCACTAAGTTACAGTGCCTGGAAGAAACTGGTGAAGGGGCTGGAGAACAGGTCTTATGAGGAACAGCTGAGAGAGCTGGGGGTGTTCAGCCTGGAGAAGAGGAGGCTGAGGGGAGACCTCATTGCTCTCTCCAACTACCTGAAAGGAGGTTGTGGAGAGGAGGGATCTGGGCTCTTCTCCCAAGGGACAATATGAGAGGGAATGGCCACAAGCTCTGCCAGGGGAAGTGTAGGCTGGATATTAGGAATTTTTTTTTCACAGAAAGGGTCATTAGGCAGTGGCAGAGGCTGCCCAGGGAGGTGGTTGACTCGCCTTCCCCAGAGGTGTTTAAGGCACCAGTGGATGAGGTACTGAGGTGCATGGCTTAGAGACTGGTAGGAATGGTTGGACTTGATGATCTGGTGGGTCTCTTCCAACCTGGTGATTCTATGATTCTATTCAAGGAAGATCTGGATTCTCATCAGGATTAACTCAGGCTACAGGCAGTACTCTGCTTTTAAAGCATAGTCAGAAATCTGGAGGCCCTTTAGAGCTAATGTTTCATGTTACAGCTGAACAGGTCATTTCACGTTCCATGAATGCTTAGTTTTAATCTGCATTTCAGAAAAGAACCCTTCCTTTTCACCTTCTTGCTATTTTCTGTCATTGGCACGAAGGCCAGGATCTTGTCAGAGGCTATAGCAATATCCAGCAGAAATGGATCTGGACTGTGTAATATTAAGACCTCATCGTCTGTGATGCATTTGGATTCTTTACCTGGAAGTAAATCTTCTTCTGTACTGTGAGTAAAAAAAGAAGTGTCAGGTTGATGGAATTAGCAGTGGTTTGATTCCTTTTATCTATATAGGGTATTCAAGATGTGATGCCTCAGAAGAGCTTTCTAGAGCTGGGAACAAATTCTTGCTGTTCCAGAACTGGTATGTGCAGCAATGAAACAGAGCTTCATGGAGAAACCTACTGAGCTTTTTGACTTCCCCAGAGCTCGAGGGGAATGAAGCAAGTCACAGAGCTAAGGCACAATAGAGGAGAGATTGATATCAAGCAGATAGCCCCGTGCTGAGGAGCCCTTATAAATAACGCTCCCCCAGGGATGTCAAACATCAGCCACTCTGACTCTGAGTTTATAGATCGCATATTGCTCTGTCTTTATGTACCAGATAAAACAGTCTGAAGCTGAATAGTTGCACTAAGCAACAGGAAGGCAGAGTCTTATGTTATTTATTGTTTGTATTGCAATAGGTGCTCGTACCCATGGAGATGCAACAGGGCATTGAGATAGAAGTCGTAGGAACAGGCTTCCTCAGGGCTCTTCTTGGGTGAAGGGATTTTCCTGGGAGTAGCTTACATGCCAAGCACAAGTGACAGCAGGGGGATTTAAATCTGGAGAGGGGCAGATTTAGGCTTGACATAAGGAAGAATTTCTTCACTATGAGGGTGGTGAGGCACTGGAACAGGCTGCCTAGAGAAGTTATGGCTGCCCCATCCCTGGAGGTGTTCAAGGCCAGGCTGGATGGGGCTTGGGCAGCCTGATCCAGTGGGAGGTGTACCTGCCCATGGCAGAGGGCTTGGAATTAGATTATCTTTTGGGCCCTTCCAGCCCAAATCATTCTTTGATTCTTTGATTTTGCCACAGGTACAAACCGTGTTTACTACACAGGTTATGTGAATTTTTGTGTACTAAGAAGAGTCTAAAGTGTTCAACTGCAGACAAGCTGTTCCCAAAGGGCTTTAGGGATGAGAGGCTGAAAGTCCTGAAGTGTATAGAAGAAAACAGGTCATTTCATGTCCTGACCAGTGTGTGTTCACTGTCTGATTCACATCTTCATCACTATAGTTTGCAAAAAGCTTCAATTACAGGCTATCCCGTTTGCTTCCCCATTAAGATGGTTTGCATGTTGTCACATAGAATCATAGAATAGTTTGAGTTGGAAGGAACCTTTAAGATCATCTAGTTCCAACCCCCCTATCCTGAGCAGCGACACCTCCCACCGGATCAGGCTGCCCAAGGCCCATCCAGCCTGGCCTTGAGCACCTCCAGGGATGGGGCAGCCACAGCTTCCCTGGGCAACCTGGGCCAGTGTTTCACCACTCTCATGGTGAAGAAATTCTTCCTTATGTCTGGTCTAAATCTGCCCCTCTCCAGTTTACGCCCATTCCCTCTAGTCCTATCACTCCAAGCCTTTGTGAACAGTCCTTCCTTAGTTTTCTTGTAGCCCTTTCAAGTACTGGAAGGTCACTATAAGGTCTCCTTGGAGCCTTCTCTTCTCCAGGCTGAACAACCCCAACTCTCTCAGCCTGGCCTCGTGTGGGAGGTGCTCCAGCTCCCTCATCATGTTTGTAGCCTCTGGACCCATTCCAACATAATCCTGACTTACCCCAACAGCAAATGGAATGGTATTGGATGGACACAATGCTGGGTGGGTTCAGTTTCAATTGTCCCACGAGATGTCCTGACTGATACAGGAAAAGTTAGGTCATTTCTGTTCCTTCTTTTCTGATGTGTAATGACAAGATTCATTCTGGCCTCTGTAACAGGCTGCTGTGCAGGAGAGTGATTAAAACTCTCTGGGTGAGGTAGCCTGGTCTGTAGGATTGTGCAAGGTAGAATGCCAGACCGGGAGAAATGCAAAGAGCAGGAGAGAAGAGTTTGCATCTTTCTGGTTTTACCTATCTCAGCATTAAAACATCAAAAAGTTCTTCTGTAAAACTCATGAAATTTTAAAAGATTTTTTTTTTTTTTTACTGTGTAAATCTGCTGAATTTGTGCATACGGTGTGTTAATCTTCTCTCTAGCCAGCAGAACTGCAAACTTTTATTTGTTAATAAAGCTTGGGTTACCCAAGTAGTAGAGTTGAGACGCTAGAGTATTAAAAAGCAGCAGGAAATACTGCTGCATTCCACTGGGTAGAATCATTGGGTTCGATACCATTAATTTTTTTTTATATTGAACTACTGAGCTTTTTGACTGCAATAAGCAGTGCCCCCCTCCCCGAACCTGGCACTGACAAACTGGTGTTACTTAAAAGAGGAAGAAAACATTTTTACTAGGTAGTCTCAGAACTGGCCATAACCTCTCTTTTTTTTTTTTTTTCTTTTTTTTATTGAAACTTATATTTCATCACTCACGAGAGACATGAAAAATCAATTTCACAAGGCATATATTTTAAAGCAACATATAATTGCTTGCAACCAGGGACTTAGAAGCAGAAGTGCCTCCTTCAATTAAGCAGCGCTGGTATTGCAGAATTAGTACACGATGGCTATTACTTTCTTGACAAATCAATAAAAAACCTAAACAAACGACAGCAGATTGGTCTCATGCTGATGCCAAGTCCACTCCCAGAATGAATTTTATAGGCTCTATAAAAACAGAGTTTATATTATGGCATCTTAGTTAGAGCTTTGCTTCCAGCGCTGCTGCGTGTGCATGGAAATTGGTGGTTTCTGTAGGTGGGACAACCAGGCTGCAATTGCTGCTCTTACTGGTATTCACTAGAGCTACAGAGAGTTGTTTTCTTACAATTTTGGCTCCTTTGAGGAAGACAAAACAGGAGGAGAAGCTGGGAATGAAAATTAGATGTGAAATGCTGAGATTTATTTCTTGGTTGGTTTTTTTTTTTTTTTTTTTTGCCTCCCTGAAAACAGAAAAGATATTTTAAAATATTCATTCTAACTGATAACAGAGATTCGGGACAGATCTTGCAACATTTCTATTTCACTTTCAATCTTTGAGGATGTTTGTGTCTCTTGTAGTATGACTGCAAGTGAAAACTTCAAAGAAATCTCATTTAGAACGAAAAAAATCCCCCACAGATCTTTTCCAAAATCTAAAGAGACACTTAAAGAATTTATGATTGCCTTTGAATGTGTGATTCAGATTTGTCCAAGTTATATTTTGTCACAAATAGAAACCATCATTTGCCACCTCTAGCAAATGATGAGAGAAGAATTAGGAGATCACTGAACAGAATCACCAAAGTGGTAAAAATTATCAAGATATAATAAGTGCATACTGAATTGTTTATCTGTGGTTGGAACTAAGACTTTATAGATTCTTGAAGAACTTGGTAAAACCTACTGGTAATTAATTGGGTTTTTATAGGAATTACTTTCCTAAAAAACAATATGCATCCAGAGCAGTGGGACCACTAGGTATAGTTAGGTATAGGGAAAAAAGAGGGAGAAAGGAACTCTAGGCTTGCTGTGCTGTCTCTTCAAGGTAGATATTCTGGAGAAAGAACTCTGTTTTTCTCTGCCTGGGCTTCCCTGTAATTCTTAGGAGAGTCAGAAGAACTCCAGGAGTTCTAGGAACAAGCCATAGATGTGCAGGATGCAGGGTGGGGGCAAAATTACTGTCAAGGTTTAGGGTTTGATCTGGCTGATTAAAAGCTCAGAAACAATATTTGATAGGAATGGTTGGACTCGATGATCCGGTGGGTCTCTTCCAACCTGGTTGTTCTATGATTCTATGATTCCATTCTATGACCAGCTGGGAGGGAGGGGATTCTACCCCTGTTCTCTGCCTTTGAGAGAACCACCTCGAATCCTGTGTACAGTGCTGGAGTCCTCAGCACAGGAAGGACGTGGAGCTGTTGGAGCAAGTGAGAGGAGACCACAAAGAAGATCAGAGGGCTGGAGCACCTCCACGAGAGAGCAGGCTGAGAGAGTTGGGATTGTTCAACCTGGAGAGGAGAACTCAGAAAAGCTTCCAGTGCTGAAAGGGGGCCCATGAAAGCTGAGGAGGGGCTCTGGATCAGGGAGTGCAGGGATAGGATGAAGTGTGGTGGTTTTCAGCTGGAAGAGGGGAGATTGAGATGAGATTTTAGGAAGAAATGTTTTGCTGTGAGGGTGAGGAGGCCCTGGCCCAGGTTGCCCAGAGCAGGGGTGGCTGCCCCATCCCTGGAGGGGTTCAAGGCCAGCTTGGATGGGGCTTGGAGCCCCTGATCTAGGGGAAGGTGTCCCTGCCCGTGTCAGGGGGTGGAACTGGACGGGCTTTAAAGTCCCTTCTAACCCAAGCTATTCCCCGATTCTATGATTCTATATTTCTAGTTCTAGCCCTACCACTGCACACTGATAATATTGTGTTATAGTGGAAGGTAGTGGTGTGTGGGATAGAATGAGGAGATGTGTCTGTGCCACATTAATAGAAAAACATTTGTTTTAGTGCTGGGGTTGCTTTTTTGGCTGTCCCAGGGAATATAGATAGTTTGAATGTTTGTCCAGAATAAATATTTTAACTGCAGGCAGCAAGCTACGATTATTCACTAAATTTGAAAAGAAAAGGAAATTGGGAGAGAACTCTGGGAACTAGGTAATTTTCCTGAGCATCAGCAATTTCTCTTCCCCTGCCAGCTCAGGCGTTTGCAGAACAATTCACACCTGCTACTCCTGGCTGCAGAGGTCAGACTCGAGTTTTTTTCCCCAGGAGACAAACAGGTGAACGGGCAGGATAGATCGAAGATACGGCAGGACTGACAATCTGGTGGTGAAGACTCCTGGTCTTTCCTCTATGTGCCAATTGTCTCAGAAATGTTGAGTCTATTCCAGAGTTTGGACCTGGGCAGTGATCAGATTTACTCAGTTCAGCCCATTTTCTTATGAAATTCATTTTTTCTTTATTTGGAGAGGTTCTTTTGTGGGGTCCCAGCCCACTTCTTCACTTGCCCTGATGCTGAACGTTTGGGCAGCAGATGCTGAGCACAAATTGCTAGCTCTTTGATACCATTACAAGAGAATTCCCTTGCAGACAAAGTGTGCTGTCCTTAGAAGCCTCAGAGAGGATGGCCTGCTTGGACCGCTTAAGAGAGAGGATACAAGAAACAGGATAGTCCAGACAAGGACTGGGACAAGGCAGCAGTGTGCAGCAGCTCTGTAATTGCCGACAGAGCACCACTGGGATCGGGCACTTCCCCAAGACTCTCCTGAAGCCCTGCACTAGCTGTAGCTGTGCTTTGGCAGGTATCTAGCAGAACTCGTGGTCTTTTTGTGAGTCTGTCTTCCCTTGACCCACCTGCAGCTTAGCTGCTCTGAGGCAGTAGCAGGGACTTCTGGTGGGTGAGAACTGTGTCCCTGCAAGGGGGCAGCCTGGATGTGCCTGTAGTTTCTTCCCCTGCATCAGCTGCTTCTCTGTTCAGAGAAGAGCCACGAAGCTGGTGAAGGGGCTGGAGAACAGGCCCTATGAGGAGCGGCTGAGAGAGCTGGGGGTGTTTATCCTGGAGAAGAGGAGGCTGAGAGGAGACCTCATTACTCTCTCCAACTACCTGAAAGGAGATTGTGGAGAGGAGGGAGCTGGGCTCTTCTGCCAAGGGACAGGGGACAGGACAAGAGGGAATGGCCTCAAGCTCCACCAGGGGAGATTTAGGCTGGAGATTCGGAGGAAGTTTTTCACACAGAGGGTCATTGGGCATTGGAATAGTCTGCCCAGGGAGGTGGTTGATTCACCTTCCCCAGAGGTGTTTAAGGCACGTTAAGGTGTTAAGATGAGGTGCTGAGGGACATGGTTTAGTGTTTGATAGGAATGGTTGGACTCGATGATCCGATGGGTCTCTTCCAACCTGGTTGTTCTATGATTCTATGATTCTATCATTTGAGACAGACCTGATTGCCAACAGACTCCTTCAGCCTCTCAATGTCAATTTATGCTGAAAACAGTCAGGGACCGCCCAACGCTACTCCTGCACCTGCAGTACTTGTTGGTTTCCATGAACACTGGCAACGCTCTGTGCCCCTTTCCCGGTCTCTTTCAATTCCTCTTCTAGCAACACCTCTCCATTCACTGGGAGCCGTTCAGTAGGGGTAAGACCCTTTTCCTGAAGCTGAAATTTGCTTTCTGGTTGAGTTGTCCTCCTGAAACAACTGTCTTTATCTTCCTGGCAGAGGTTGCTCAGGGAAGCTGTGGCTACTCCATTCCTGGAGGTGTTCCAGACCAGGTTGAATGGGGGCTTGGAGTAACATGGTCTAGTGGAAGGTTTCCATGGCACCTGGGGGGATGGAACTGGATGGGCTTTAAGGTCTCTTCCAACAGAAACCATTCCATGATTTTAAGATTCGTGCAGTGAAAGTTGCCTTTAATATCGGTTCTGTAGCAGCCAAGGTGCAGATATAAATATACCGATACCTAGACAGGCAGAGTGGAAATCTCACAATATTTGATTAACCTGAATTATTTGCTTTCATAAACAAGAAGGGTTTGAAGATGTCTCCAGGACTGCAAATGATTTTGGCAATTATCTTACAGAGATAATTACAGATTTCAAAGGAGGATGTTCTAACAGGGATAAGGAAGGATACAAGGTGACCTACTGCAGTAATCCACCATGAAGATTAGGGAGGAAGACATCAAAAGGAGCTGAGTTTATTGATGCAATTTCTATTAACAGGATTAGTGGTGACAGCAGAAGAAAACTGCCCCAGACAAGAGACATTTCTTTCTGGAAATCTGAAAACAACAGTTGTATTCACTGTCCTGGAACCGATAATTTTCGCACGCACCACCTGGGTGAAGGTGGGACACACACCCAGTTCTCGCGGTGAAGAAATTCTTCCTTATGTCTAGTCTAAATCTGCCCCTCTCCAGTTTATCCCCATTGCCTCTCGTCCTATCACCACAAGACTTTCTGAACAGTCCCTCCTCAGCTTTCCTGTAGCCCCTTCAGGTAATGGAAGGTTGCTATAAGATCTCCTCAGAGCCTTCTCTTCTCCAGGCTGAACAAGCCCAACTCTCTCAGCCTGTCCCTTACAGGAGATACTCCAGCCCTCTGATCAGTCTTGTAACCTCCTCTGGACCTGTTTCAACAGCTCCATCTCCTTCTTATGCTGAGGATTCCAGAACTGAATTTCGGAACTGAGAGCACAAGCTTGTTAATATGTTTGTTGGAAGAGATTTGACTCTTCTGCACATAGAAGCTTTCTTTATTCCTGTGCCAGGCTATTCAAAAAACGCAACAACTCCCATTATTGGAGCTCTCGCCATGAGATTTATGAGGTGTCACACACTGAACAAGTAACAGTGGAGTATCTCCCCCCTCTTGGCTTCTTGATGCATACTTAATAGTAAAAAATTCCACAAGTAATGACTGGAACTGTCATTTTTTTTCAGTCAAGGATAGCCACATTTTTTTTTTTTTTTTACTAACAACTGCATTTTTGTTCCCCTGGAATACTTGAAGCCATCTGAAAAAACACATGAATCATTCTTGACTTTAGATATGGACCCCCAAAGCACCCATTGGTTTGGAGTGAGAAGGGATAGAATGTTGAACTCGGAGCCTCTGATTTAATTTCCAGATTGCAGAGCTGAAATGTAGAGGCTGGATGGTGACATATAGAGGTGTCACAGTGGCAGATGATCAATACATTTCCAGAATAGCTTTATGTGGAGGGAAAATTTAATTTTTCAACCAACAGATTTTTAGAAAGTGGGGAAAAAAATATCATTGAAAATTATTTGGATTTTGTCTTCCCTCCCCCTCTTGATATTTCTTGAAGGAAAACTCAGCTTCTGCAATTATTAAACAAACAAACAAAGAATCTCTTCTACCCTGCTTTCACTGTAATATACTATTCTGGCTCGGACACCTTGGCCATTCCCACCTAGACAATTCTGTAAAATTAAAATTTGACATTAAATTTGCCCCCTCAACTTCATATTTTCAAGAAAATGTTCATTTGATGTAGTACAAAAAGACAGATAAGTTCATTTCTTGCATGAGGCTTTGAGCAACCTGATCCAACAGGAGGTGTCCCTGCCTTTAGAAGGGGCCTGGAACTGGATGGGCTCTAAGGTCCCTTCTAAACCGAACTGTTCTGTGATTCTAAGATCTGTGACTATTACCTGTACAAGCAACAACCTGCTCCTTGTTCCTGGATTGTCTGATGCTTTATATTAATTCTAGGGCTAATATTGAACACAGATGAAATCTGTTCCCATTCTACCATTTCCCGAAGGAAATTGCAGCACTTACTAGGAATTAAAGTAGAATCAGAGGGAAAGGATGGCAAAATCTTTTGGAAGGAGGGATCATAATGGCTGGTGAAGCTGGTGAAGGGGCTGGAGAACAGGCCCTATGAGTAACGGCTGAGAGAGCTGGAGGTGTTTAGCCTAGAGAAGAGGAGGCTGAGGGGAGACCTCATTGCTCTCTACCTGAAAGGAGGTTGTGGAGAGGAGGGAGCTGGGCTCTTCTCCCAAGGGACAGGGGACAGGACAAGAGGGAATGGCCTCAAGCTCCACCAGGGGAGATTTAGGCTGGACATCAGGAGGAAGTTTTTCACAGAAAGGGTCATTGGGCATTTGAATAGGCTGCCCAGGGAGGTGGTTGAGTCACCTTCTCTGGAGGTGTTTAAGGGATGGGTGCACGAGGTGCTGAGGGACATGGTTTAGAGATTGATGGGAACAGTTGGGCTCGATGATGGGTCCCTTCCAACCTGATGATTCTATGATTCTATAGTTTTGCTTGATCCTACTTCTCAACGGAAGCAGAATTGAGAGATGTTTAATGTTTGTGTCTCATCCCCAGTGACTTCTGGATCTTACCAGTATTATTTGAGCCAGATGTGAGATGTCTTGGTGCAGGAGTCTCACAGTGGCTCAAGATGCAGAAGTGGCACTTGAAGTATCTCCCACTCATGGTAACATTTCCAGTCTTGAAGGCCTTGGAGAACCAAGAAAGTCTTAGAAATTATCTGCAGGAAAGTGTGGCAAAGGCAGCTGCTCCCCGGCTCTCTCTGGGAGGCAACAGCTGGCAATCACAGGCAGATTAACCTGCTTCAACAACACACGGGGCAAGTGGCCTCCCGGACAACTTTCTGCCTCCTTGGCAGCACCTTCAGGAATTGTGGCTCATTGACCACAATGGAGTCATTGTATAGAGAGTTGGTTTTAGGTTTGTAGACCTGTCAGGATGATGTGGTGAAAAGGGGAATGTAACTAAGATATGCCTACACAATGTGAAATGAGAAGGTCAAATCTACTCCGAGGAGAGATACCTGTTGATTCCTCCCATATCTGGAAATAGATGACAATGCAGGACATGTTAGGAGAGCAGTAGGGTATTTGGCACAGGGTTATTCATAAACAGTCTCCAGTACCACAGAAACAGGAGCCAACCATGTGTCATGAAGAGGATTTCAGCTGTAACTCATGATTTGATGACTGGAGGTTGCCCAGATGCTGATCTGAAGGCTCCTGCTTGGAGAGGACTTGCTGGAGCCAGGTCAACCTCCAAGAAGCAGCAGAGATGAGTGCAGCACCTTTTCTTAGCTTCAGTACTCCCCATCTTCTGTCCTGAAGCATCTGCTCATGAGCACCCCCTTCGAGATTTCCTCTTGAACGAAAAGTGAGAGACCCAACACCAATCAAGCATATAAAGTGCCTCTGTGTCTCTGTAACCCACTAGTCAAACTAGCAGATGGAGAATTCAACCTGTTCGTCTCTTGAGGCCAGCTGCAGGGTTAATTTCTCCTTGAGCAACAACCCAGTGGCACAATACAAACAGAAGCATTGTGAACCTCACACCCACCTCACCTCATTCACTTGCTACCTGGCCCAGCTTAGAGAGGAGGGGTTGAAAACAGTCCCATTGCAAAAGCTGCGAGAGGCTTCAGTGCAGGGCAGGTTCACACCTCTCGGTGTCATCTTCTCACCCCAGTTACCTTGGTGGCCTCCCACATCCCTCTCCAAAGCCAACACAGCACTGGCTCCCTCATGCTGATGTGAAACAGGCTGAATAATTGATGATCTAGTTTCCTGGCTGAACTGAAAAACAAGGTTTTGGGGTCAACGAAAAATGAAATGCTTTTCTGGTTTTTTTTCCCTCCCCTCCTCCCCAGCCAAAGATCTGAAAAAGAAACCCTCAGACAGACACATTTAAGAGTGACTTGAAGTTTAGTTAAAGCTCTTTCCTGTGACTGCTTGGGTTAAAACAAAAAAGCGAGAGAATAACGAGAGATAGGGAATAAACAGGTTATGTCCCTGAAATCTGAATTTCCATGCTTGGCTACCCACGGGCAGGGCTTATGCTATGTGACCTTATCATCTAGGCAGTGTCCTAGAAGACTGCAAGGCAGAACTGAGCTACAATGGCATCCTGCATGTTGGCTCAAAGATCCTTGTAAAGTCTTGTGAGAATGACCTTACCTGCTGTGGTGAACATGGTCTCATTAGGCAGGAGATGAAAGAAAACACATTAAACACAACGAACAAGCAAAAATAATTGAAAAAAAAAAACCCACCCTGAAAAATTTCAAGCGATCACCAGAAAGGGACAGACAGTGGGGGCACTAGGCTTTGGTCTCTCAGCAGGTTTTGACATTTGGGGTTGTTCAACCTGAAGAAGAGAAGGCTCCAGGGAGAACTTAAAGCAGCTTCCAGTACTGGAAGGGGCTTCAAGAAGGCTGAGGAGGGGCTCTTGATTGGGGAGTGCAAGGACAGGACAAGGGGGAATGGTTTTAAGCTGAAATAGGGGAGATTGAGATGATCTTAGGAAGAAATGCTTTGCTGTGAGGGTGGGGAGGCCCTGGCCCAGGTTGCCCAGAGCAGTGGTGGCTACCCCATCCCTGGAGGGAGTCAAGGCCAGCTTGGATGGGGCTTGGAGCCCCTGATCCAGTGGGAGGTATCTCTGTCTATGGCAGGGATAGATCTGGATGGGCTTTAAAGTCCTTTCCAATGCAAATCATGCCATGATTTTATGATCATATGATATTTTCAGGGCTGCTAAAGGCATAGCAGACCAAACCACGCTGAGGAAAACCTCTATTGCCCTCCTGATTGTCTTTTAAAATCTGTCTGTTTCCAAAGATGAGGAAAAAAAGATATCTTAAAGGTGGTGCAGTGTGTCACACCCACAGGGACAAGGAGGAAGAAGCAGTATGTCAAGGTTCCTTCACATCTCTGTGTAGGACCTCGGCATAGTAGCTGCATGAATGGTCCCGAGAACAATGCAGAGCTCCCACCTCTCCTGGTCCACAGAAGAATACGGTGTCACCGCTGTGGTGACCAGTCTGTGTGCTCTGCACTGCATCCAGCTCACTGTGACTGGTCTGCTGGACGGTGAACTGCTCAGGAATGGGGGAAGTCAGAGAGGCAGCTATTAGGTGATGTGGATTCCTGTTGAAGAGCTAAGAATGAGACTTTTGTTTGAAAGCCATTTTCTAGCCAAAAAAAAGAAAAAAAGGTATTTATGTCAGAAAATTGAAACTGACGATAAGAAAACACTTTAAGAGGAAAATTTATAATCCCTGTTCAGGGACTCACCTTGCTTCTTAGTTTACACTGTTTCACAAGGGCCAAAGGACTGAGTCCCAGTATGCTGACCCTTCCTGCTGGGTACTGAGAGCAGGGGCTGGTGTTCTGTCTCTTCAGTCACCATGAGCAGTGGAGGGATGATGACTGGAACCATTTGCCATGCCATTACCTACCCGTTCACTGCTTTATTCAGTTCCCCCCCGTGTTGCACGGATCAAAGGAAGTACAAGAAACTGCTTGTAGGTAATGGGGATGTTGCTCCCTCCAGGCTGCCTTTGCCAGACAGAGTTAACTAGGAGGGAGGTACCATGGTCCATCTCTCTCATCTGATCGTGCAAAGGACTGATGCATACACAGTTTCCCTCAAGGATTTTTCAAGCAAAGAAATCTTATTACTTGCTTCTGAGAGGAATGCTTAAAAATTATGTGCCTGTCTCTCCCTGAAACAATATAAATTCTATGTTCAGATAAGATGTGAACTTAGCATTAAAGGCAATAAAATAAAGTAAACCAAAGCACAATACTTTCACAACCAGTGCAAAAAGCGAATTTGCAAGCCAGAGTGTGCCATTATCTATATTGCATTGCTGAGATTCCTGCAGAGTTTAGCACAACACAAATCTGTCATGAAAGACCTGCTTGATTTTAGACCTAAAGCTTCCTGGTGTAGATGAACCTGGGATTATTGACCTCTGAATCATACTATAATGGCATAAATATTGACAATCATTCAGGTAAACATCAAGGTTTATTGACCAAGGTACAGTAGCTATGCAGGCTCGCAGAATTAGAAGGAATAGCAAATCATGTTTCACGAGGCAGGCTGTCAATACAAACTTTTATCACCTTTCCTAGCTGGAAAAGTGTGCCCTGAGGTTTCAGGTGGAGAAAGCTCATCCCTGCTCCTGGGACAGAGCGCTCCTGGGTGGAGCTACCCTAACCCTCGCTGAGCCCATTCCCCCTGACTGACTCCTGACGATATCTGCACGATGCATTTCTATTACGATAGCAAAGATAAAGGACCTTCCAAGGAAATTCTTATCTGGGCAATTTCCATGCAAACCAGCTAGTGCAGGGAGCCATAAAGACTCAGGACTGAAGAAGGAGAAGTCAGGCACATTCAAACTCCTGAACATGTGCACACTAAGATTAAAATGGCAATTAGGAAAGCATGAGCGACATTTATTAGTCCAGCAGCCCACATTCCATTCCATACATATCCATTATCATAGAATCATAGAACAACCAGGTTGAAAGAGACCCATCAGATCATCGAGTCCAACCATTCCTATCAAACACTAAACCATGTCCCTCAGGACCTCATCTACCCATGCCTCAAACACCTCCAGGGAAGGTGAATCAACCACCTCCCTGGGCAGCCTGTTCCAATGCCCAATGACCCTCTGTGTGTAAAACTTCCTCCTAATCTCCAGCCTAAATCTCCCCTGGTGGAGCTTGAGGCCATTCCCTCTTGTCCTGTCCCCTGTCACTTGGGAGAAGAGCCCAGCTCCCTCCTCTCCACAACCTCCTTTCAGGTAGTTGGAGAGAGCAATGAGGTCTCCTCTCAGCCTCCTCTTCTCCAGTCTAAACACCCCCAGTTCTCTCAGCTGCTCCTCATAGGGTCTGTTCTCCAGCCCCTTCACCAGCTTTGTTGCTCTTCTCTGGACTTTCTCCAGAGCCTCAACATCCTTCTTGTGCTGAGGGGCCCACAACTGAACACAGGATTCAAGGAGCGGTCTCACCAGTGTCGAGTACAGAGGGAGGATAACCTCCCTGGCCCTGCTGGTCACACCATTTCTGATCCAAGCCAGGATGCCATTGGCCTTCTTGGCCCCCTGGGCACACTGCTGGCTCATATTCAGTCGGCTTTCGACTAACACCCCCAGGTGCCTCTCCTCCTGGCAGCTTTCTAGACAGACTTCTCCTAGTCTGTAGGTCTGCATTATGTATGTATGGTTTTCAACTCTACTAGGTGACCCTGCCTATAGCAAGGAGGTGGTACTAGATTATCATTTAGGTCCCTTCCAACCCAATTTACTCTGTGATTCTCTGTGTCCATTCCTATACGCTTGTTCAAGAAGCTTACGTAAGCTCCCCTTCACACTTTGCTTGTGCATACGCATGGGAAATATTTCTGGGTCAGAATCTGTTATCTTTCAGAGCACGAGCCAACTACCAATAACTGGTGCAGTTCAAAAAGAACATTTTCCCCGGGCACTTCCTTTGATAATTATCCACCGTGGGGTTCCGCATCTGTTGTTGGCCCCTGTTTGGACAAGAAGCCAAGCTGGAGGGAAGCCTGTTGCGATCAGGTCTGGTGATTTCAGTTATTGTAGGGTCTACATGATTTCCTTTCCTGAAGCCTTTCGTCTTTGGAGGAGATTGTAAACAGATGTTCTTGGTTGTCACCATGACTCTTTCCTGAGTCAGTCCTAAATTGGCTTTTCCTATTCTAACAGGCAGTTATCTCTGACCATGCCTCAAAGCCTCCCACATCCCTTATCCATTCAGATGTGTTACCTGCACATCAAACTATCAGTCTTCTAAGACTTTTTTTGTTTCACTGGCAATCTTTTCATAGAATCATAGGACAACTAGGTTGGAAGAGACCCACCGGATCATCAAGTCCAACCATTCCTATCAAACACTAAACCAAGTCCCTCAGCACCTCGTCCACCCGTCCCTCAAACACCTCCAGGGAAGGTGAATCAACCACCTCCCTGGGCAGCCTCTGCCAGTGCCCAATGATGCTTTCCATGAAAAATTTTTTCCTAATGTCCAGCCTAAACCTCTCCTGGTGGAGCTTGAGGCCATTCCCACTTGTCCTGTCCCCTGTCACTTGGGAGAAGAGCCCAGCTCCCTCCTCTCCACAACCTCCTTTCAGGTAGTTGGAGAGAGCAATGAGGTCTCCCCTCAGCCTCCTCTTCTCCAGTCTAAACACCCCCAGCTCTCTCAGCCCCTTCCTCATAAGGCCTGTTCTCCAGCCCCTTCACGAGCTTCGTTGATCTTCTCTGGACTCACTCCAGAGCCTCAACATCCTTCTTGTGGTGAGGGGCCCACAACTGAACACAGGATTCGAGGAGCGGCCTCACCAGTGCTGAGTCCAGAGGGAGAAGAACCTCCCTGGATCTTTATTTCTACAGAGGTGAAAAGGACCTCAAGTATGAGGAGATACAGCAAACAAGGTCTCATAATTTTCACAGCAATATTCCCTCTGTCGCCTTGTATTGGAGCTACCTGAACACATGCATAACTGTAGAGATTCCTAGTGGTAGAAACTCACATGATGTCAGATATTTCATTTCCACCCACGAACTCTGGTGATGGACTAGTCACTGTGGAAGCCCTCCCAGTCTTCTTCCTTCACCTTCTATTATAGATTGTCACTATCTGTTTGCCTGTCCATCAAGAAGATGGCCTAGGAGCTCTGGGGTTGCTAAAGGAAGGCAAGAGAGGACACTTACAAGCCTGACTTCCTTAGGCAGCTCCACTGTCTTACCGATACATCCATCCTCATTTCAAGAGAAAAACTTCTCATGGATTAATGCAAATTCAGGGAGGGCAATGAATATTCAACAACCTCCAGAAAGGAAAGAGGGAAACACAATGAAATTTCAAGCGGAATATTAAGCAATAACTCCTATTAATTAAAATTAGACTTCAAGGATTTGAACAGAGACTGCAGTCAGCAGTAGTTAGATAGAAATGAATGAATATTTAGCATCTCTTATTCCTAGGATTCAAAATCTTACCGAGCTGTGTAATATCCTGGCTCTCTGCTGTCCAGAGTAAGTAGTCTGAATTTGAAATAAATTCTGAGACTCGTATAAGAGGTGGCAGAAAAAAAATCTCATTATTCCTAAAACATATCTTTGCAGATAAACTGTTTTATTGCAGCAAACTGCTCCCTGGAATTACTTGATTATTAGGTTTTAGAGTGTTTTGAATTTAGTTTTGATCATTGTCTGCATTATTATTTTTTCTGCACAGGTGCCGCAGACAGTAATTTTGCAAATAACTGGGCTTGACACAAAATTCTAGGGAGACGGTAGGACAGCATAACAGCTCTCTCTTAAAAGCAGGGTTTGATTCAGGAAAATGTCATTCCTTTGGGGCAGGAAAATTTAAGCACATGCTTAAGTATCAGGCTGAAAAAGGACCCCAAAAGGAGGCAACCAGGAAATCCTCATTAGCTTTAAGTTAAAGGGGCCTGAGTCACAATGTTCCTTCCTGCTAGGCCTGAACATCGGCACATATTGAACTCAAAGACAGTCTCAGATTCAGGACTCCTGGTGTGCTTTGCTATTGCTATTGTTACTGACATTAACATCAATATTTTATTTATTTACTTTGTTATCCTTCCCCATATGAATTATTACTATTCCCCACACTTGTTCTTAAGTCAGACACGAAAACTTTCCATTACCAATTATGTAATGTCTAGGATGGATCCTGTAGTCAGGACAGATTCAGGCCTCTTCGGCTGAAGTTTCCTCTTTAGCCAATATTAATAAACTTCTAGAGAATAGAAACTCTGCATCACAGTCGAACATGCCTTTCCTAAGTACATCAGTGACTTTGCATGCAGAAGTTGCTTTGCCCTTTAGTCATCCCAGAAGTCTAGAGGTCCAGTTTGCCTTTGCAGTTGTTCAGCTCACAGAAAGTAATAAAATATTCATTTTATTCCTTGCTCTTGCTAGAATTTTTTTGGACGTTCACGTTTGCCCTGCAGCTACTCTGAAGTATAGCTCTAAGTTCACCGCAAGGACCCAGTAGGATATGTCCTTGAACTGAAAGGATTTAAGGAAACACATTACGATAGTTCAGTGGATTCCTGTCTTGTAATCCTGGGATGCTAAGACACAGGCCAGTGCATTTATAACTCCCATGGACCGTGTAATGCAGCATAAATGAGACACGGGTTGTGCATTAAAGCTTCTGTTGAACTGGACACACCTTGAAGGAAGCAGACATCAGCTGTCATCTTCCTCCAACACCATGTTAAACTCAACCTGTGATCCCACCTCAGTGCTGGCTGACAACCACTGAGGACAGACGAACACACCATCGAAGAAAAGAAGTGTTAATCGGTCAGGTGAACCTCCTTGTGTAATTCTCTTTTTCTTAAATGTCACCAAACTAGATCTCATGTATAGAATTAATGTGATGACCTAGTGCTGAATTTCCATTTACTTCCATCAGAATTCATAGAATCATAGAATCACCAGGTTGGAAGAGACCCACAGGATCATTTTGTCCAGCCATTCCCATCCAATTGTCCTGCTTCATTCCAGCTCTGCCACTCGGCATGTGTGACACCATTAGCGCAGGGCCAGGTCCTGCTGCACCGTAACTTCTGTGCAAACAAAGTACAGAATAGCTGGCTCATCATGTTTGACCTTGGCCCACTCTTGGGTTTGGACGTCTCCAATGCTGCTATTTTGACAAGTTAGTTATAAGAGATGAATTAACATTCCAGGGGTAAATGCAGGGTTCCTCTCTTGCTGTGAAAGGTTATGGCTTTCTTCTCAATGAATTAATCCTTTTATTCTCAGATTTGGACTTACTTATTCTGTGGAATGACCCCAGATCTCTTCAGGGGCTTTCATTAAACACATACTGCTCCTCCTTGAAAAATTGCTTTTCCTACGGTGAGCAATACTCAAATGCTGCAGGTCTGTTTAAGCAGTTTATGGTCCCTCCCAGGGGCCACATATTTCCAGTGAGAGAAAACCCTGTGTTTAAGTGCTCTTATTCAGAGGAATCAAGTAACCTACCCAGCAGTAACTGCAGCAAAGAACCCTGCTGTCACAGCTTGCTAAAAGATGCACGTCCAGACCCTGAACTTGTCTGCTGCAACTCCCACTCACAGACTGCAAAGGCGAAGCATCTTGAAAGCTTTTGTGAGCTGGTTAAGATCAAAGAAATTTGGTTGCATAAATCATAATATTTCTGGAATGCTAAAGTGGAATAAAACGAAGGCAACAGTGCGAATGGAGGGATATGTAAATGAGAAGCATCGAACAATGTCCCCTAATGGACCCATCTCACACTTGCCAACCTCAGCCCCTGAGCAGGCTGGCGATGGCTGTTCTCACTTGTGACACAAAGGAGAGGCAGTGGTGGGGTAGCGTTAGAGCTGGGCTGCAAGATTCCTGCTTGCTGGGGTTCCGGACTGCTGTTTGGCACCTTCTAAGACCGAGTTACTCAATAACACACTCGATGTTCTCGTGGAGAAGGTGACCCTATTGCACAGAGCCCGTGGGGCTGACTTGTTGCTTAGCACATTAACTCTTATCCTAAATCCCCCAAACTATTTATTGTAGCAGGTGAAATAAATACATACAGACCCTGGTTGCAGCTCAAACCAGCAGCCAGCCCAGGCAGGAGTGGTTAGTGCTATGATATGTGCCCAACAGTGTGCCCAGGTGGCCAAGAAGGCAAATGGCATCCTGGCTTGGATCAGAAATGGTGTGACCAGCAGATGCAGGGAGGTTCTTCTCCCTCTGTACACAGCACTGGTGAGGCTGCTCCTCGAATCCTGTGTTCAGTTCTGGGCCCCTCAGCACAAGAAGGATGTTGAGGCTCTGGAGCAAGTCCAGAGAAGAGCAACGAAGCTGGTGAAGGGGCTGGAGAATAGAACTTATGAGGAGCGTCTGAGAGAGCTGGGGGTGTTTATCCTGGGGAAGAGGAGGCTGAGAGGAGACCTCATTACTCTCTCCAACTACCTGAAAGGAGGTTGTGGAGAGGAGGGAGCTGGACTCTTCCCCCAAGTGCCAGGGGACAGGACAAGAGGGAATGGCCTCAAGCTCCACCAGGGGAGGTTCAGGCTGGATATTAGAAAAAAAAATCACAGAAAGGGTGATTGGACACTGGCAGAAGCTGCCCAGGGAGTGGGTTGACTCGCCTTCCCCTGAGGTGTTTAAGGTGCAGGTGCATGAGGCACTGAGGGACATGGTTTAGAGATTGGTAGGAATGGTTGGACTAGAAGGTCCGATGGGTCCCTTCCAACCTGGTTGTTCTATGATTCTATGATTCTATGATGCTGTGTGAGTTAAGAGACTACACACGTGTGGCACTGCCCTCAGCTGCAGCCAGGGATCTTGGGTCTGGTGACCTGCATGAGGTGCTTGAGATGAGCTTTGCTTCCTCCTGCCAGCAAGACAATGATGTTGACTCAAGCTGGAGACTGACTGACCAGAAAGTGGATTTACAGCAAGGGATGTGGGAGTCCTTGTGAGCAGCAAGCTGAACAAGAAGCGACACTGTGCTCTTGCAGTAAAGAGAGCTGTCTGCTCAGCATGGGTGATAAACACCTGCAGTGCCAGGACCTGAGATGGACTCCCTGGTAGAAAATAGGCAGGGAGATCCTGGAGTGGGTCCAGAGCAAGGCAACAAAGGTGATTTAGGGACTAGAGTAGCTATGGGATGGAGAGAAGATGAAAGACCTGGGAGTGTTCAGCCTGAAGAAGTCTCAGGGGCATCTTATTACTGTGTATCCGTGCCCAATGAGAGGATGTAAAGAAGACACAGCCAGATTATTCTCTCTGTTATCCAATGACAGGACAAAAGAAATGAAATATGGGAAATTCCATTTAAAAAAATTAGATTTTTTTTTTTTTTTTTTTTTTTTTTTTTACTGTGAGTGTGATCAAAGACAGCAACAGGTTGCCCAGAAACCTTACAGAGTGCCCATCCTTGAGGATATGGTAAATACCTCTGGTCATGCCATAGTGCTGGGCCACCTGCTCCAGGTGACTCTGCTTTGAGAAGGAGGTTGGAACTGGAAGGTCTCCAGAGGTGACTCCAGCCTCGGCAGTTCTGTGATTCTGTGGTTCTGTGATGCTTCTAACATTGTTACTTAGACTGCTCTTTTGTGGGACAGAGGCTGATGTTAAAGGTTCTCATCATATCTAAAGCTTTGTGTTTCCAGTAGGATAAACCTAATCTCCTGCAAGGACCAACACCCTGGCCCAATAAAAACAGCTTCCTATTATATCCTCAGTGCTGGGCTTCATAGGTCTTTAGAAAGAGTATGAACTCACCAGCATGGCCTAACTCTGTTCTGCATCCATTTCTGACCATAGAAGATAACAATAGTGTCATCTCCACAAGACTCAAAAGCAAATAATTAACTCAAGAGCTCTCTTAGATTGATATTTCAAGTAGATAATAGAGAAGTCATGGAGCTGAGCAGGAGGTTACAAGCAAAAAGATCCTGTATTATTATTCCCAGATGTAGCACTGATGATTTACCTGTCAAATCGCTTCACAATACTATTTTGAATACCTCTTTGAAGCTAAAAATGCCCCAAGCAAAGCCAAGTCATTAACTTGTACATAATAAAAAAGCCCATATTTTTTAACAATCTGTGTTCTGCCTCAGAAATGAGACTCCTTTTTATTAAGGATATCGATAAACCAAAATAATCATCTTAAATGCACAGATGCCAGTGTTTAGGTATTAGCTGAAACCATGATGCTAGGACTCCTGCTATAACCTGGTGCCTCTGCATCCAGTTTGTCTAATCATTCATATGAATTAAATTTACCCATCTCTGCAGAGCCAGGCTTTCTCTGCACATTTCTATGAGACCCAGTCTGACGAGATTCTATTCTTCTCTAAACTGGCCCCAAAATACTTTTGTGGCAGGACAGAACCAAGAACTTCAGGTGGTGAACATGGTGAAGGTGTGGTTGGTACCAGGCAGGGCTCCTGTTGTATCTAGGAGATGTGGCCACACTTGAGCAAGCGGCTGGTGCAAAATCATCTTAAATGCTTCTATCAGTGCTGACTAGCAGCCTTCCTCCTTGGTTGGAGTAGCTGTGCTTGAACCTACAGAGCTGAACCTCCATGTTCTCTACTGAAAATGAATGCCTTCATCACAAAGCTTGAAAAACGGTCTCTGCTCATATCTCAGCTCTCTTCTTCCCTCTGATTTTTGACTAGAAACTCCATCTAGGTGCCAAGACATGTTTCCTAATTAAGAATGTGTTGACACTGGTACATTCCCACGAGTGGCATTAGTTTGAAGACATCTACGGGTTTTGTGGAAAAGCTGCTTCTGGGAAGGCTCACTTCCCTGCTGTGATCCTGCACTGTTCTGTGAGCCATCTGGGTGACATTTCTTCCCACATGCTAGGTCAGCACCAGTTCTCTCCTCCACTTACCTCTTCCTCCACACATGGTCCCCATCTCTGGCCAGATGTTTTCCACATCTGTGAGGTGATGCAAGTGGTTGTGCTCCCTTGTCAGGGCATGCAGCGAGACATAAGGTGGCATGTGACCAGTCCCTGTTGGATCAAGGCTTTTATTTAATTGATCTTCCAGGATCTCACTACCAACTTTCTATGTACATAGGTTCATTAATAAGGCAACACATGATTTGCCTGTATTGGGGAAGTGAGAACAAAATTGTGATCTGTCCAGTACATTTGCACAGGCTACGAGATCATTGTATATTCACTTCAAATACCTGCTGAGGACGTGTAGGGATCTGCAAAAATGCAAATAGATTCCCTTTTCTTTTCCACAGGGATGAGTTTTTGAACTCAACATCCTAGAGCAAATCTAAATGCTGTTACAATTGGAACCCTGGCACAACTGTCTGAATGGGATAAGAGTAGCTGGGAACTGTCGATCACCTTTTGTCTCTTGTAGTAGGACAGAAAACAGTTAAAAACTTCCCTCCCCCAAATAAATAAATAAACAAACACCAGAATAGGAGAAAAATAACCCCTCTGCCTGTGTCCAAACTGCCCCCTGACAGGCTGTACCCTGCTTGAGTCTTGCAGTATCTTGCTATTAAGAGCTTAAAAAGATGACCCTTAAGGACTTTGCATGAGACGACCTTGAGCAGCACAGTCAATGAAGCAAAACCCTGTTTCAGTCCCACCAGTAGCACAGAAAGAAAGAGTGAGAACCAAGAAGGAGCCAATCTAGCCTCAGCTGGACAGGCTGAAAGATTCAAACATGTAATAACTTAACACAGAAAGAAGATGAGAGGAAGAAATCACACTTCTGCTCTGAACACACCGCAGAGGGAGAGCTGCAGCAAGTTAAGTTAATCCACAGCGTGCCGCAAAGTTGTTAATTCAAACAGATGTATTTCACATGTTCAAAAAGTTAAGGCTGATTCCAGTCTCGTTTGTCCAGGTTGATCCAGTGGGTCTCTTCCAACCTGGTGATTCTATGATTCTATGATCTGGAGAACCATTGTGAGGACTTGGCAAGGTGCAGTATGGTCCAGGTGGACCACGGTGTAGTGGAGGACTCAAGATTGTGAAGATTTTCCTATGTCATGATTGCAGGCAAATCACAGCTTACTGCTGGCAGTTTGGGCACCTAAGCTAAGAGTCCAGGCTTCCTGGGGTCAGTGAATCCTTCTTCCAGAGGAAAGAGAGGCATTGCCAGACAGGCACTTGCCCAGCCTCACCCTGCCAGGCTATACACCAACACTCTAAGGGAATTGGTTAGTCATAGAGTTTAAGTCAATGCTGTCATTTTGAGGACGTATTTCCTGCTATTTCAATGTCAAGCAGTAGTTTTCAGATAGCCGATTTCTGCATAAGTAATTTTCCTTCCTAATTCTTCAGGAATGCAGAGGCAGGTTACACCAAAGCTGGAAAAAGCACTGCCAGATGCTCTGTCCAAATGTGCAAAGTGATTATGATATGGAAGAGAAAGAAAGAGGCAAAAGCTCATGCGGTTTACAGGATGTGTGATTCTCCATTAGGGAGCATCAGAAGGCACCAGACTGTCGGGTTTTGTATTTGAAGTCTCTACCACTGCAATTAGTGTAGCCGAGAGATAGGTAGTGAACCACTAACAAAAAGACTCAAAGAGAAGTTCTTTGTGTTTTGAGCACAGGGAGGAATATGTCCTTGCTCAAGAAGTAGCAAGTTACAAGGAAAGATTCACTTGTGTGACAACGGGATACCATGAACCCTCAGACTTTCTTTGGTGGAAGACATGAGGGCAGCATTATCAGGTCAACTTCCCTGTCTTTCAAGGATGAAAGCAATATAACAGGTTACTGGAAGCTCTAAAATTGATTATTTTGTATATGTCTGACAGGCATTTTCCATGAACTCAGGAAGGCTTTTGACGTCTTCCAGAATCAAGGACAAAATCTGAGTTACCAGTTATGATTCTCCATCCCAGAAGTAATCCTTTACAAGAAAGGAATGTGACCAGGTGCTCGGACCTTGGCAGGGCTGTGGGAGTTGGACTGGACTCTTTTCTGCAGGATCATGTGTGTGATATGGTCAAGCCTGTGATGATTTGGTGACCTAAGCATTAACATGGGACTATGTGGGGATATTTGTTCTGCCTCGGCGTAGCAGGGAGCGATGCAAAACACGTTTTGATGTCATGGACAGTGAGGGCTGTTATTACTGTGCTGACTGCCCCTTTACATCTCTGAGAGATGTTTTTCCATTTCTGCAGCATCATTTAAACCAATGATTCAGTGTGTTCCTCCCTACTAAACCCACACAGGCAGTACCGCTGGCTTATTATCCACCTCAAGAAACCGTTTTTGAGTGACATTGCTCCATGTTTGACAGAATTGTCACCTACATTATTGTTCACCAAGTTGTTTTCTCTAGGTATTAGTGATGGACTTAATTTCATTTCTTTCATCAAGTAGCAAAACTCCCAAACTAAAAGCAGTGTTCTGGTATTTCCTCAAGTCTTCTCTTTGTCTTTACTTTGTCTCATAACTGGTTCTCACATCTGTGTTACCTCCCCAGCCTTACCTTTCCACTGCTTTGAGATTCATATTCCCCTTCTCATCAGCAACAGGTTTCCTCTTCCTTATGTCCAGATTGTTTAAAGTAGATCTTTGGGCTGCACAAAGGGCCAATCTTTCCTTTTCGCAGAAACTTGACAAACCAAAATAATCCCTCTCATCCACATAAGGGAAGTTTACTCTTAGTTAATCTCTGATGTTTTTAAAAATGCAGCTATCAATGAAATTAGCTTTATATTTCAGTGCAAGATTGCTCATACTAAAACATTCCACCAGTTTATCAGGACAAATCTGTTCTCTCAGTTCTGTTTTTGGCCACCCAACTTCTCCAAAGCCAGAATCAAGGAAACCTCCAACTCTGTTTTTGCTGCTTCTGGCTTGTTCCAGTACCTGCGCAAATCAGGAGGAGACTACCAAACCAGTTCCATGGTACTAGTTACAAACTGGAAAGTGCAGGAGCAGGTCAAGTACTACACTGAACTTTCTTTGGAAGGGTTCAGAGAAGAACAAAGGTAGTGGGAGGTGGAATAGATCATAGATGGATACTGTATCAGTAAACTTAGACCATTTAGGCAAACGATCCCAAAGTCCAGTCTGGGGAATCACAACCGCTACACACTTCCCTACATCATGCAAAGAGCTCTTCCTCCTGAAGTCCTGGGAACTGCAGGAACACAGTGGCTAGTCCTCAGCTGCACCATGCCCCAAAGGAGCCAGGACCACCAGAGGAAGGACATGCACTTTCCTCACCACACCAGTTCATGGGGTAGGTTGTACCAGCCTGCTTGCACTTGCCTGTATTCTTTATGGGACAATGTCATGCTTCACCTCTCCATGTCTCACAGAGCTCATCCCCATCATAGAGGCCCATAGAAGCATGTGACTGATGGAGAGTGAAGGGATTTCTGCAGAGGGAAAGAAACGGAGGGTGATGTTATTGAGACTGCAAAGCAAGAATGAGGACATGAAAATAATTAAAATTCTCTATTCCCCTCCTAGTCTCATACACTTCTCTCTTTTTACTCTCTCATCTTTACTTTTCCAACACAGCAAACAACCTAGTAGCTGTCATTTTCCAGCGACTGGCAGGTCCTTTATCTCCCAAGACATTTTCTATCAGCCAGTCTGCAGAATCACAGGAATCTTTAGGCAGGCATCAGCCCACTGCTGAGTGTGCAGGAATAAAGGGCTTTAAGTCATTCAATTGAAGGGGCAGCGTTGTGGTAGGGCAAAAGACGAGCTCCTTCCTTTGGGGGAACATAGTTACTGGTTTAGAGTCCTGGCTCATCAGCTCACAGCTCTCAGATTAGCAGGCAATATTACTGTTAGTGCCAGCAGGTATATCCGCATTCCAAAGGGCCATGCAGAGGCTGTAACTGAAAGGCTGTTGACAGGGGAAATTTCATAGAATCATAGAATCATAGAACAAGCAGGTTGGAAGAGACCCACCGGATCATCGAGTCCAACCATTCCTATCAAACACTAAACCACGTCCCTCAGCAGCTCATCCACCTGTCCCTTAAACACCTCCAGGGAAGGTGAATTGACCACCTCCCTGGGCAGTCTCTGCCAGTGCCCAATGACCCTTTCTGGGAAAAACTTCCTGTGTCACTTGGGAGAAGAGGCCATTACCCTCCTCTCCACAACCTCCTTTCAGGTAGTTACAGAGAGCAATGAGGTCTCCCCTCTTCTCCACACTAAACACCCCCAGCTCTCTCAGCCGCTCCTCATAAAGCCTGTTCTCCAGCCCCTTCACTGGCTTCGTTGCTCTTCTCTGGACTCACTCCAGAGCCTTGTGTCCCAACACCTCATCATGCTGAACATGTACAAATACATGGATCTGTGGGGGGAGCGCATTCTGCACACATTGTGGCCAAGCACAGATGCGATTTGCAGATTTGCAAATGCGATTCATGAGTCTTCATAGGATCCAACTATAGCAACCTTCAGGAGGAAAAAAAATGTGCCTTTGGTCTTGATAGTCATAGCGATGGAGATAATGGTAGGGGAAGAGATGTCTTTGTATGCTGCCAGCTCAACTTTGAATTTACTGAGGGAGTTAATTGGAAAATTAGGGACCTGAGCCAGATGTTCAGTCACTTAAGTAGCTCCTTTCTTTGACCTTTCAAGGTCTCGCCCAGATCCGAATGCAAGTTAAATTGATTATGTGATCCAAAATCATTGGAGGTTCTAGAGGAAAGTGCCCCTGCCCATGGCAGAGGGTTTGGAACTAGATGACCTTTAAGGTCCTTTCCAACTCACTTGAAGCAGCAACCTGGAATGGGAGCTCCTCTGATTCCTCCCCTATCCTCCTGCAACCTCACTGTGTACCAGGCATCATTGAGAAGACTCTTAGCAACTTTGTCATGATCCAGTCAAAAAATGGGACCTATGCCAATGGCTAATGCTAGTAGCTGGATGTGGCTTGTTGTAACATTGGAGGGGTTTATGGATTATCACAGAATGGTTAGAGTTAGCAGGGACTTTAAGGATCATCCAGTTTGAACCCCTTGCCATGGGCAGGGACACCTTCCACTGGATCAAGTTGCTCAAAGCCTAATCCAACGTGGCCTTGAACATCTCCAGGGATGGGGCATCTATGACTTATCTGGGGTTAGGTTTAGGGTTAAGGTGACCCAGTGTCTCACGAACCTCACAGCAAAGCATTTCATCCTAGGATCTCATCTCAATCTCCCCTCTTTCAGCTCAAAACCATTGCCCCTCCTCCTATTCCTACACTCCCTGGCCAAGAGCCCCTCTCCAGCTTTCCTGGAGCCCCTTTCAGTACTGGAAGCTGCTGTAACATCTTCCCAGAGCCTTCTCTTCTCCAGGCTTAACAACCCCAGCAATCTCAGCCTCTCCTAAGTTTTCTTAACAGCAGTACAGTGGTTAATCCTACCAAGGAGAGGATAATACTATGTATGATGCTGGGATTCTGCTGTTAATACAATATATGTACAGAAATAGCTAAGAGTAAGAAAAACACAACACATTTATTCTCTTACATAAGCTTCAAAAGCTGTCCAAGCTAACTTTAACTTGATGGAAAACTTTAAATGTTTGGCAAGTGTGACCGCATCTCCCAAGGGGAAGTCCAGTCCTTTTCAGCTCAAACAGATGAAGGGCAGGCTGCCACGTAGCTCTGGAAGCAATGGCAGATGACAAGAAAATGCCTGCAGACATTTATTTGAACCGTTGAATTAAATTTCTTTGGTTGTACTTATGACAACACACTTTCTTGGATTTCCAGGTGTTCTTGTCACCGGCCTTTGATCAGGTGAAGTTACAGGAAGGTAGTTTTAAAACTTTATTTTTAGGTATTGACACAGGAAAGTAGACAATGAAAGGTCCAGTGTTTGTAAAGGCATAAAAAGTGCTCAGGGATATGGTTTAGTAGTGGACCATTGGACTCAACGACCTGGAAGGGGTCGTTTAGCCTGGAGAAGAGGAGGCTGAGAGGAGACCTCATTACTCTCTCCAACTACCTGAAAGGAGGTTGTAGAGAGGAGGGAGCTGACCTCTTCTCCTAAGTGACAGGGAACAGGACAAGAGGGAATGGCCTCAAGCTCCTCCAGGGGAGATTTAGGCTAGAGATTAGGAGGAAGTTTTTCACAGAAAGGGTCATTGGGCATTGGAATAGGCTGCCCAGGGAGGTGGTTGCTTCACCTTCCCTGGAGGTGTTTAAGGCACGGGTGGATGAGGTCCTGAGGAACTTGGTTTAGAGTTTGATAGGAATGGTTGGACTCGATGATCCGATGGGTCCCTTCCAACCTGGCTGTTCTATGATTCTATGATTCTATGAAGGTCTTTTCCATACAAACAATTCTGTGATTCTATGATTCTGTGATTGCTGAACTTAAGGTACCACAATACTTACAAAAACTTGGTTCCTGTGCAGTTTTGAAGTGGTGCATCAAGAGATGTGTGCAAACAATCACAAGGAGATAGCACAGCTCTTCCTCTGAATTTAAACCAATCAACCATGAAGCAAGTGAAAATTGGGAATATTAGAGTTGAATAATTTCTTGATTTGAGAAAATTGGCCTGTGTTCCACAAAGAAATCAGGGATTCAGACAGTGCTGAATATTCTAACTATAAAGCCTGCACACACATATCAGGTAAACTGAGATGAGCTGACAGATCTAATAAATCGTTTCTTTAATAGATGATCCCAGGCAGTCAGAGACAGCTCATCTTGGGAAAGCAATGTGGCAAATAAAGCCTGGTGGTCCTCCATTCCTGGATGCTTTCAAGACAAGGCTGGAACAGAGACAAAGTTCATCTGATGTGGCCACAGCTGTGCAGGAACCAACCGTGAGCAGGATTTGCTCCATCACAACTGGACTTCAGGAATTTGCTCAGTGTGCCCAGGGTCCCAGCCTGATCTCAGTCAGGAGCCAAGGGGCCTTCTGCAGGCAGCAGATAAAAACAGGACCTTTCTAAGTCCAATTGCTCTTATCAGAGGTCAGAAACATAGAATCATAGAACAACCAGGTTGGAAGGGACCCATCGGATCTTCTAGTCCAACCATTCCTATCAAACACTAAACCATGTCCCTCAAGACCTCATCCACCTGTGCCTTAAACACCTCCAGGGAAGGTGACTCAACCACCTCCCTGGGCAGCCTGTTCCAATGCCCAATGATCCTCTGTGTGAAAAACTTCCTCCTAATGTCCAGCCTACACCTCCCATGGCGGAGCTTGAGGCCATTCCCTCTTGTCCTGTCCCCTGTCCCTTGGGAGAAGAGCCCAGCTCCCTCCTCTCTACAACCTCCCTTCAGGTAGTTGTAGAGAGTAATGAGGTCTCCTCTCAGCCTCCTCTTCTCCAGGGAAATCTTCAGAATTGCCCGCTGGCAGGAGTTGTAGAGGGAACATAGGCTTCTGGTTCTTAGATAGCTAATTTGCATCCCTGCTGAGTCCCATCCTAGATGTACAGTATTTATTGAAGGAATGTACTAAAAGAAGTACATTGGGTTTTACTTTGTGCCTGGGTTTTACTTTGCCTTCTCATATTAGGAGCTCAGCAGACTCCTTTGCGATGTCCCAGCTGCTCGTGATAGGAAGCTAATCTTTTCATTTTTGAAGATTTATTGCTATTTTTATTTTAGGAATCCAGAATCCCTGTGTTTGTTGTTCTGGAGAATTCTACAACTATGGAGCAAAAACTACAAGAGAATTTATGTGTATATTAGGCTGTCTAATAATCAGGAATTTATTCTTTACAGCCAGTGAAGGGAAAGAAGCTCCTTTATTATTTTGGCAATTCGGATCTCAAATGGTGCCTTTGTTTCTGCTGCTTCAGCAGTTCTTATAGTATATTAAGCCTTGAACTCCATCGTTATAGCACAGGCATTGGAAGAATAGCTAATATGCACATCTTTCCAGGATACCATTATTATATAGAACAAATTAGTTCCCTAGAAAAATAAAAGTCATTTTTATTAAATACTATTAAACAGCTGTAAGCCCCATAATGCTACATGTGGAAGGAAGTTGTAAGCTTGGATATATGATTACCTGAAAGTACGTGTCACCTGATAACTTTAACTAATGGGTAACTCATAAAGATCGTAAGAATGCAAATTCTTCGTGAAGTAGCTTCAGTTTTCTCTGACTGCGTTTCATTGATCCTTACATCCTTCAAGTGAAACGGGAACTGTGTATTCCTGCAGCTTCAGCAGTTTGGAAGTTGCTACAAATGTAGAGTTCTTTTTCGCAGATTTCTTGGGTTTATTGGAAGGCAAATTCTGTAACTGTAAGTAAAAGGAAGCTCACGGGAGCGGGACTGCATGGAAAACTTGAAGATTTATTTCCATTTTTCTCAATAAATTATGCATAGAAATAAGTCATTGTATTGAAACGCTGGACTTCTTGCTGTCAAGTGGAGCTGAGTAGGAGCCAAGGATGATTTCATTAAGTAGACAGGACTGGAAGAAAGTGACACGTCTCAACCCAGTAGGATCTCAGTTGCCTGAACAGAAAGCAGCTGCTGAATTGTTTGTTTAAACTCTGGGTTCATAGTCTCCTGTTGCACTTTCTCTACTTTCTAGGAATGACTTCCCTGGCAGCAGAGCCTGCTTTCTGGGTGCCTGCAAACGAGTAGCTCGTAGGGCTGTGCTACTAGAAGGTGCAACGGTTTTAGCAATCTGCCCTCTGTATATCCTGTACCTCACTCTGTCCCCTGATTACAGCTCTTTCTGTGGAGCGTAGCCACCCACCCTTCTGTCCTGCTATGATTTTGCAGTATATGTTAATTTTGGCCTGAACCGAAATGTGATTATTCCCAATGAATTGTTTGTTGTCATTCCAGCCTTCTTTGCTGATTTTCTGCCTGTGCTTCTGACCTCTCTTGATCTTTTAATATTATTTCTCTTCCTTTCTTATGTTCGGATTACCTCGCCATGCAGCTCATCTGTGAATTTAATTAATGGGTGATTGCAGTGCTATGGGAAATAATAGATACAAAGTGACATAACAGATTCTGTCTTGCATACACACAGTTTTATCCATTAGTGTTCCTCCCTTTCCTTCCCTGGTAGCCCTTGATCCATTATTCACAGTTGGATACATTGCTTGTGAAGTTTTCTGCGGCAGATGTTTGAGGTGTTACCTCGAACGCCCTCAGTGCTGCTCCAGTCCATTCCCAGGCTCTCCAAGTGCGATCGATCTGGCTCCCACCCTGCTCCCCAAGGCAAAACTCCCCAAACTCAACCTCTGTAACACTCAGCGTTGCGGGGCCTCGACTAGTTTTGGATCTAGTCCTCAAATCGCCTTTTAAAACAGCAAATTTAACCGTTGGTAATTTTGGAAGGTTTCTTTTTTTTTTTTTAATTATATATATTGGGATTTCAACAACTTGTAGGAGAAAGATCTCCGTAATTTCTGTGCATCAAGCTGAGAAGACCACAGTCTTCTTTGAAATATTTTTCCTCAGCAGAAGCATAGTGAACACACCCAACAAATCCCCACTTCTTGACTTCCTTGTGACTTCTGTTCTCTTTCTCCACCTCCCATCCTCCCCTTTTTTTCTTCGCTTTTCATGAGATTATGACAGAGGTTGACAAAGTGCTAATCTTTCTGAGGATTACACACAAGGAATCTCTATTGATTTCCTTGTTTTCTTTTACAGAAATAATAGAAGCCTGCATTGCAGAGTTCTGGGAGCTGCTGGGGATGATAAGGCACTTTTTTCCTAACACTAACTTTAAGGTTTTTGCTTGCGTAAAGTATTGATTTATTTGAGAACCTACAAAGAGTATACTTAGTAGAAAACATTACATTTATATCACTGAAAATCCTCATTTATACATATAATAGCTGAGATATAACAATGCAGGCAAAGGAATGTCATTATTATTTATTTTCTCTAGTGCTGTAAGTTTGTACTGTTATGCAAATGACAGTTACTCCCTCAAATACTGCTGGATGGTGTGGTGTGTCCATCCTGTTGGGCAAGTATTTTATTTCTAGTAAGTGGGTATAATTCTGTCGCAATGTCATTTTCCCCATTGTATTTCCATGCAATTTGCACTGGTTTGCAAACAAAGATTACCTCACTGATCATTACTTTGGCTGCACAAGAATCATAGAATCGTAGAACAACCGGGTTGGAAGAGACCCACCGGATCATCAAGTCCAACCATTCCTATCAAACACTAAACCATGTCCCTCAGCACCTCATCTACCTGTGCCTTAAACACCTCCAGGGAAGGGGAATCAACCACCTCCCTGCGCAGCCTATTCCAATGCCCAATGACCCTCTGTGTGAAAAACTAATCTCTAGCCTAAATCTCCCCTGGCGGAGCTTGAGGCCATTCCCTCTTGTCCTGTCCCCTGTCACTTGGGAGAAGAGCCCAGCTCCCTCCTCTCCACAACCTCCTTTCAGGTAGTTGTAGAGAGCAATGAGGTCTCCTCTCAGCCTCCTCTTCTCCAGGATAAACACCCCCAGCTCTCTCAGCTGCTCCTCATAGGTCCTGTTCTCCAGCCCCTTCACCAGCTTCGTGGCTCTTCTCTGGACTTGCTCCAGAGCCTCAACATCCTTCTTGTGCTGAGGGGCCCACAACTGAACACAGGATTCGTGGAGCGACCTCACCAGTGCTGAGTCCAGAGGGAGAATCACCTCCCTGGCCCTGCTGGTCACACCATTTCTGATCCAAGCCAGGATGCCATTGGCCTTCTTGGCCCCCTGGGCACACTGCTGGCTCATGTTCAGTCGGCTGTCGACCAACACCCCCAGGTCCCTCTCCTCCTGGCAGTTTTCCAGTCAGACTTCTCCCAGTCTGTAGCTCTGCATGGGGTTGTTGTGCTCCAAGTGCGAAAGATTGAAGGGTTGTATCTGGAAGAAAGAGATTATCTCACAGGCATTTTGCAGAAGTGTCTCACACTGCATGGGTAAGCAGCATGAACTCACGATGTTCAAAATCTTGAATAGTAATATGAAACCGCCCTGGGACAACAGTGGCATCAGGCAATTTATTTATCAGGGCACCCATAACTTCATGTGTTGATGCTGAAAAAGGATCTGGGTGGTAACCCCAAGCCTGTGTCTCAGAGCTCAGACCTGAACTATTTGCTCAGAAATGGCAAATGGGAAGAGCTCCTTGACAAAGTAATGGAGAGTTTCTGGAGGTCAGGTAGAGAAAGAGGACATGAGGGGGTTTTGGTCACCCAGCATAGCCCCAACTGTGCAGGTCGGAAGAGGTCTCCTGGCAGTGCTGTTCACTGGAAACAAGTACATTGAGGAAAATGAGAAAGAGTATTTCCACAAGGAACTGAAAGCTGTGGTTGTAAAGTGTCATGGCAGGATGTCTCGCTGGGAGAGGCAGCATGTTGCAGTCTCTGAAAGAACCCTAGAGACACCTGTGGGCTTGGCTTTTTCAAAATTAAGGACCAGGTCCGACTGCTTTCCCCAGCGCATACAGTGAGGGATGGCAACAACTCATTCATGGTGCCCTGGAGGTGATGACGGCTCTGACAGTCAGGACTGCCAATTGCCAGATTACTAGAGGGGGTCACAATATTTTGATATAGTGGACATGCTTCAGAAGAAAGTCAGGGATGGACACCCATTTCTGCTGTTCTCTGGGGGAATTGTAGTATCAACGTGCTCAAGAATGGCAAGACCTTAGTTTTGAAGGGTTGGTGAGTTTTAAAGGTCTTTCTCTAAAGGCAGCACCTGTAAAAATAGTCATGGTAGTACGCAGACCAGTGATCAGTTTGACCACTTTGGACAGAAGGGGAGTTGAGATGCACTCAGGAACTGCAGGTTTCTTTCAAGGACTCTAACTGGCAGGATGATACCTCATGTCCCCTGATCATCTGATCAGGTTCTGAACACCGTAGGACATTGAGGAGTGTAAAATTGGGTGCCTGGTGTCTCTCTCCTCTGCGTACCAGCTGTTACATCTGTAGCTGCAAGGTTTATCACTCCATAAGGCTTGTAATCCTCTGCTTCTCATTTTAATTAGAAGATTCCCAGTCACCTCTGTGGAAGGAAACACCTTCCCATTTGGAAGCTGTGAATGTCCTGAATGCTTGGAGCTCTTGGGATGCTTAAGTCATTGGGTTGTCATTTCCCTGGCACTTTTGGCAGCTGTTCCATCAGTTGTTTCTTTGTAGCAAACTCAAAATCATATTGTTCAAATGAAATATTTGGAATGCCTGTATCACGCTTTTTTGCTCCAATAATAGATTATTTCTCTAGGATGACCATGGAGGAATAAGAGTGAAAGTTCACACGACTAATCTCACTTCAGCCGTTATCATTCTCTTTTTAACTTCCCATTAATTAGGTTCCTTTCCTTTCAGCAGCACCAAAGGCTGAGTCCATCCAGCTGAAAGTCACATTTGCCATAAGTGAACAGTGTGGCTTTGGAACTCAGCATTAGTTTTCAAGGGAACTTGCCCAACTCTTTCAGCAGGATAACAGTCAGCAGATTATTGTGAGAGATTTGCTGCTTACTGCTCCAATTGCTCACACTTTCAAGACTAATAAGGAATTGCGATGACTATCGATACAGTTATGAGACAGTCACAATGTTAGCTCGGGAGAAATTGTCCATCCAAAGAGCTTCTGAAGCATTTAACCTTGAGTTTGTGAAATATGTAAGGAAAGCATTGCTGTTGGGGCATTATCAAAAGTGTTTACTGCTGCAGCTAAATTTAGATACTCCTTTAAACTGAGCTCATTCCCAAAGATTTATCATGTACTTAAACATATAGATCCCATTTACCTGAAACTCTTGAATTCGAAATAATTTAAAGTGCAATCAGTACATAAAATCTGTTGCTCATGGTGATTCAGCAGAGACACATAATTTGTCTCTTAATTTCCACACACAGTTTTGCATTATGAGTCCCAGAAACGTGGATACCTGCTGCATTTAGATCTTTAACAACTGTCATGACTCCGTTATGCCTCTTCTGTGGTATGAAATAAACGTCCCTACTGACTTTATGTCACCTGCCTGGCGATGACAGTATTTCATTAAGAAATTAGCTAAGAAATGAGAGAATTTTGCACATAAGAAATTAAATACTGACTTAAAATCAGGGACCTCCTTACACAAGCCAAGGTTCTTTCCAATAGACAGGATCCAAGAATTCAGACACCTCCTGACTTCTGCCATAACCAGGAGATGACCACCTCCAGAGGTGATGTATTGCATCCTAAGACCTTCTCTCCTGTCCTCTGGAGATGCCTTTCTTTCTTTTTGTATGGTGGGAGGGATCCAGAAAACTGAAGACATCTAACTGAACATGAGCCAGCAGTGTGCCCAGGTGGCCAAGAAGGCCAATGGCATCCTGGCTTCTATCAGAAATGGTGTGACCAGCAGGTCCAGGGAGGTTCTTCTCCCTCTGTACTCAGCACTGGTGAGGCCGCTCCACGAATCCTGTGTTCAGTTGTGGGCCCCTCACCACAAGAAGGATGTTGAGGCTCTGGAGCGAGTCCAGAGAAGAGCAACAGAGAAGACCTCACTACTCTCTCCAACTCCCTGAAAGGAGGTTGTGGAGAGGAGGGAGCTGGGCTCTTCTCCCAAGTGCCAGGGGACAGGACAAGAGGGAATGGCCTCAAGCTCCACCAGGGAAGATTTAGGCTAGAGATTAGGAGAAAGTTTTTCACACAGAGGGTCATTGGGCATTGGAATAGTCTGCCCAGGGAGGTGGTTGATTCACCTTCCCTGGAGGTGTTTAAGGCACAGGTGGATGAGGTGCTGAGGGACATGGTTTAGTGTTTGATAGGAATGGTTGGAGTCAATGATCCAATGGGTCTCTTCCAACCTGGTTGTTCTGTGATTCTGTGAACTTTTAGTCAGTTGAAGACAGTGGGATGAATCTCATGCTGCGTTCAACAGATATGTCAATGCACGCACTCTGTTCTCACAAGGTGACTGATTTAGGAAGGCTCAAGAACAAGAAGCATGCTACGGGAAAGCCTGTTTCTCATGCTGCAGATCATGCTATATGTGGTGCTCAACTCAAAGCTGCAGTGTTATTCCATGTTTCTTCACTGCATAAATGCACTGAGGCATACCAAAGGATAAAATCCACATATTAAGGAAGGAAGTGAAATTAAGTTCCATCTTCAGACCATAGAATCATAGAATTATTAAGATTGGAAAAGGCCTTTAAGATCATCCAACCCAACCGCCAGGCCATGTTGGGCCTAATAAACCACGTCCTGATGTGCCACTTCCCCAGGTTTTTGAACACCTCCAGGGATGATGTCTCTGCCACATCCCTTCCAATGCTTCACCACTCTTTCAGTAAAGAATTTTTTCCCTAATATCCAATCTAAACCTCCCCTGGCTTAAGTTGAGGTGATTTCATAGAATCATAGAGTCATAGAACAACCAGGTTGGAAGAAATCCATCGGATCATGGAGTCCAACCATTCCTTTCAAACACTAAACCAAGTCCCTCAGGACCTCATCCACCCGTGCCTTAAACACCTTCAGGGAAGGTGAATCAACCATCTCCCTGGGCAGCCTATTCCAATGCCCAATGACCCTTTCCGTGAAAAACCTCCTTCTAATCTCTAGTCTAAATCCCCCCTAGTGGAGCTTGAGGCCATTCCCTCTTGTCCTGTTCCCTGTCACTTGGGAGAAGAGCCCAGCTCCCTCCTCTCCACAACCTCCTTTCAGGTAGTTGGAGAGAGCAATGAGGTCTCCTCTCAGCCTCCTCTTCTCCAGGCTAAACAACCCCAGTTCACTCAGACGCTCCTCATAGGTCCTGTTCTCCAGCCCCTTCACCAGCTTCCTTGCTCTTCTCTGGACTCACTCCAGAGCCTCAACATCCTTCTTGTGGTGAGGGGCCCAGAACTGCACACAGGATTCAGGGAGCGGCCTCACCAGTGCTGAGTACAGAGGGAGAATAACCTCTTGAATCTCTTGTTACTTGCGAGAAAAAAAGCTGACATGCATCATGCTACAACCTCCTTTCAGGGAACTGTAGATGGTGATGAGGTCAGCTCTCAGTTACCTATTATCTATCACTTATATGTGCTACCTGTAACCATCTGTCTTAGAAAAAGGTGTTTGTTGGAGCAAATTATTTCATCTTCAAGCATATAGATAGAATAGAATAGCATAATTACACACAGAGACATGCCTAACGCTAATGGATAATGAATATTATGTACTCACTTATATTATTATTAAAGCTTCAGTTGTACAATTTATACTGAGATGCCCTGAGTGCCACTGGAATCAGAAAGACCGTTCTAGTTAGGACTTGCCAGCATGAATAAAAGAATTGCTCTTTCTAGTCATAAATAAGTGAAAGACAGGCTTCTGGCTGCATTTGTTTACCTGGGACCTAGTCTGTATTCTGACATTGCACTGGATTTCTAGAACACTTTGAAGATAAAAGCAGTCTGAGGGCAAATCTTAAAAAAGGATGGCGGGGAGAGGAAAGAAGAAACTCCTTATCACCCCTTTTGGGTCCTATTTTGTCAGTCTTCCCATAGATAAATCAAAAAGAGAACCACGATGCCATCACATTTCTTGGTTGTGTTATCTTAAGATGGATCTATATCAAATACACAAATAAATTTGTTTTTCAAGTCAACTACACAGATGGTTGCATAATGTTATTGACATTTAAAGAGACACAGAATTTTATGTTCATTAGAAATGTTACGGAAACAATTCTCCCATTAATATCATTTTTGCAGACTGATTTACTTTTATAATTATATTTTATTAACAAATATTAACACATCAGCATTTTTCCTCTAAGTCAAAACTTGAAAGGGTGAAATCTTCCAGATAATTGATGGACCTTATAAAAGTCATTATGAAGAAGATGACAAAGTAGAGTCATGCTGGAACACTAGAAGGTTAAAAGCATTGTGGACCCAATCTGAAGATGCAGCTAGAGGCACGAGAGGACTTGTTCTGTCTGATGCTCTTTTACCAAATCCACATCTCCCATCACTTGGATGAGACTCATCTCATCCAAAATCTGAATTGTCCTTCGGAGACAAGTCTGTGCTAGCGAAGGTAGAACATTTGGTTTAATAAGAGACAGTCAGTTCTTTACAAAAGGTCTGAAGGGAAAAGAATCATAGAATCATCAGATTGGAAGAGGCCCACTGGATCATCGAGTCCAACCATTCCTATCAAACACTAAACCTTGTCCCTCAGGACCTCGTCCATCTGTCCCTTAAACCCCTCCAGGGAAGGGGACTCAGCCTCCTCCCTGGGCAGCCTGTTCCCAGTGACCCAGTGACCCTTTCTGTGAAAAAAAAAAAAAATTCCTAATGTCCAGGCTGAACCTCCCCTGGTGGAGCTTGAGGCCATTCCCTCTTGTCCTGTCTCCTGTCACTTGGGACAAGAGCCCAGCTCCCTCCTCTCCACAACCTCCTTTCAGGTAGTTGTAGAGAACAACAAGGTCTCCTCTCAGCCTCCTCCACATCTTTTGGGAAGCCATCCTATTTTTTATTAGACAAAACTTTTATTTAGGATCTTGTGACTAAATCTATCCCTTGCCTGATGAGTGTGGAAAAGTGTATTCATTTTCTGTGAGCCCTGTATGAATTTGGACCAACAAAGTGATGCATATGGTAACCCAGATTCAGTCTCGGAGAAGACTGGGTGAATATTCCATTGATGTGGTTAAGACAGGGCTAAGCACTTTCTCTTTTCAATCTAAGCTGCAACTTCTACCGTAGTTGATGGTGTAATCTGAGTTCTCATCCATGGATTTTAGTTCAGGGTAAGAAGTATCCCAAAGGAGGAGGAAACGGTCAGCTCTTCCTATAGTTAGGTGGCTAGGCTGTGTTTTAGAAAGAGGAAAGGTAAGAAATACGGGAGCTTATTTTGGGTTTGATTCAAAATACTCCTAGGTGGTGGCTGTTGGAATCTCAGCTAGACTTGGCAAGGCAGAGGGGAACCTCTGGCCTTGCCCAGGTTTTCAGTTCCATTTTGTATTCCTAAAGAAATCTGTTTTTTTCAGTGATGTTTATTAGTTACCCTCTAAGACAGGGAGTATTTGGTGCCATCAAGAAATTCCTTCTTTTTAGAAGTATTGACTTGCTTCCTGAAGTGAAAATTGCATGTAAGACATTTTTCTCCAGAAATGACCAGGGGTTAAGTGATACGTGTTCATCACCTCTGAATCAAAGCATGTGACATGACTCACTCTGCCCAGCTTCATTGTTGGTCTTATTATAGGATCTCTTACAAAGGTCACATTTAACTACTAAAAATAACTCCATAGCCCAAAAAACATTTGTTCCTCAGCAAACAGTTTGAGAAAATATAGGCTACTCTTGTATTAAAAGTACAGATCCAGGTCACTGAGCTGACCTACTTAGGGGATATTTTAGGGCTTCCCAAAAGATTTCACGTCCTCCAAATGTCAGTCTTTTTGCAGTTCCATGCATCAGCATAAGTCTTCTTACTTCAGAAGAGACTGTTATTTAGATGTAGATTTTATCAAAGTTTAACCAGCTTAACATTTCTTATGAGGAACACATAGAAAGTTCAGATGAACTTGATTCTAAGTTGAGTCATCATCTATGTCTTATGGGTATAACTTTCTCTCAGGAAACTGCTTTCACTGACCAAGGGTTTGGCCATACCACTTGGGATGTTGCATTCATCCAGTCATCAAAGTCTTAGTAGCTTTAAGATTTGACCATTTAAGATTTTGACCATTTCTTGAAGGGCTGGTGCTCTGTATGGCATACTGCAAGAAGAGGACAAGGGTGTTACATATAACAAGTCAGAGGAAAAACAAGTAGGATGTCACAAGAGAAGTGGAAGGAGTGGAACGAGAAGCCAGGGTTAGGTCTCCCTCTTCAGCATTTCTTACTGACTCTCCTGGGGAAGTCCCTGCCCTGTGCATTGGTTTCTCTGCATCTCGTCTCAATAGAATCATAGAATCATAGAACAACAAGGTTGGAAGAGACCCATAGGATCATCGAGTCCAACCATTCCTATCAAACACTAAACCATGTCCCTCAGGACCTCATCCACTCGTGCCTTAAACACCTCCAAGGAAGGTGACTCAACCACCTCCCTGGGCAGCCTACTCCAATGCCCAGTGACCTTCTGTGTGAAAAACTTCCTCCTAATGTCCAGCCTAAATCTCCCCTGGTGGAGCTTGAGGCCATTCCCTCTTGTCCTGTCCCCTGACATTTGGGAGAAGAGCCCAGCTCCCTCCTCTCTACCTCCCTTCAGGTAGTTGTAGAGAGTAATGAGGTCTCCTCTCAGCCTCCCCTTCTCCAGCCTAAACAACCCCAGCTCTCTCAGCCGCTCCTGATTAAAAGACCCAATTGACCTCATTTAAAGACCCAATTGAACTCCACAAGATATATTTAGATACTACCAACATCAGATATTGTGTACCCCCTCCTCAGACATACCCCTCTTAGCAGATAGGACAGATCTATCCCTTCTCCCAAAAGGGATGTGGGAAAACACCGTTGAGAGCATATGCCCTCAGAGCCTCTCGGGAGGGGAGCTGAGAGCGCAGGTACAAACAGAGTTAGACGGAGAAGAGATTCCAATAGGTTTACCCTAGAAGTGTCCTGCACTGAGAGTAGAGCGGAGCCTGATAGAAACCACCAAAGAGGTGAAGCTGGAGACCATCCTGCAGGGTTCTGCCCATGTATTCCCTCCCTGCAGAATGATCAGTGGCTGAACAGCCTCTGCCTTCTGCTGATTGTACCCAGAGGCTACAACCTGCCTCCTGTTTGCCTCACAAATGGATGGCTCAGGATTTGTAAGACTACTCTGTTTGAGAGCACCTCACCCTTTTTCTGTGTTCTGTGTCCTGTGAAAAACAGGGACGGTAACACTGAAAACTCAAATAAATTTCTAACAATATGCTTCTGAGTGACAACTCTTGCGCTGCTCAGTCTGAAATACATCTTTTGGAAGAAACTAAGGGGAGAATATGCATGAATGAGTGGAGTCAGGTGTCTGTATGAAGTGTGAGACATCACTGATGGGCAGACTGCTTACTGGAGCCTGCTGCAGAGGTATTTCTTGGTGGGAATGAAGGACAGCACATCCACAACGCCACAAGGGATTCTAATTAACTGGTGACATTACTAGAGCAAGGCCATTAAACCCAGCCTTGTGCATTTCAGTCTAATCACATCTTCAGATAGAATAATACTTTAATAAGCCTTAAGCTGGAATTGATTTTTTTTTTCTTGCGCCAGGAATTGAAATGAAGGCAAAAAATGGTGGGAAATTATTTAGCAGTTACCAAGAATTAGGGAAAATCCATTATTGTTAATCTAAGTAGATTAATATTTTTTTTTCTTAGTATTGAGGAGCTATAATGTCTTTTACTGCATTTATTAAGTAAGCTCAGCTGAGGATCGCTTTCCCGGAATGGCTGTCATTGAAGATGACTGCCGCTTGCTATTGTAGGATTGTTTATCTGCTTGCGTCCAAGCAGCCCTCTGATGAATAAGTTGCCTTCCAGTGCTTTCAATTTGTATAACAGCATGGTGCATCAAGATGCCATTAACACTGAACAAAATAGATCTATTAATAGAGAGGTCTAGGTGCTCAATAACTCCTCAGCATGTATGCACGGTAAACACTCAAGATGCCCATACTATCCATGGTTTGCTATGCTTTGGGTCTCCGGAGACTGCTTTCTGTAGATCAGACATCTCTTCCCGCCCTGCTACGATAGCAGGAGCTGCCTTGCAGCCATCCATCTGTCCTAGACGCCGCAGCTCAGCAGCTCGGCATCGACAAGCACCCTGCAGCCTCCTCTCCAGCCCTTGCAGGCTGTCTGTCCAGGCGCTGAAAGTGTCTCCTAGAGTCTATGCAGGTCAGATATCACGTAGGCAATGCTACGATCATAATTCATTCATAGAATCATAGAATCATAGAATTATAGAATCATAGAACAACCAGGTTGGAAGGGACCCATTGGATCTTCTAGTCCAACCATTCCTATCAAACACTAAACCAAGTCCCTCAAGACCTCATCCACCCGTGCCTTAAACACCTCCAGGGAAGGGGAATCAACCACCTCCTTTGTTCCTCAATTTTCCTTGAATGCTTTTCTTGAGGCATACTGTGCTCTGACAGTTACTGAGATTGGCCCAAACTCATACATTGTTTCCACGACACCTGCCCCTACACCTCTCCAAAAGGCAGTGTTTAACTTTACTTCTACTATCAGTGCTGCCTCCTGACCTTGCCAAGGAGTCTCATTAGCAGGAGTGACGTCTCTGGCTGTCCCCCTAAGGGAAATCCTCCCAGGAACCACTGCTGAGACTGGTCTTCCCTGAACTCTTGCCAGTCTGGTCATGTTGATCTCAGCATGCAGACTCCAGCATCGGAGAAATCTTTATCCCTAGTCCTCTTTCACCAAGTTGTCCCAGTCCACAAGGAGGGTTCCTGGAGTAATTTTGCTCCTCCTTGATCGACTTAGATATTGCTCTAAAAGCCAGCTACTTTTCCACTTCACTCATGACTGCTTGCCCTATATGAGACACCCATGTACCAAGGACACAGTGTCACTATCAAGCAATTTAATACAGATCTACACAAAGATGTGATTTACCTGTGCCAGAAACTGTCATTGTTATTGACAGGTTTAAAGAGTGGGGGTTGTTCATCCTAGAGAAGAGAAGGATCTAAGGAGATCTTATAGTGACCTGTACCCTTCCAGTACCTGAAGGGGTACAAGAAAGCTGGGGAGGGGCTGTTTATGAAGGCTTGTGATGATAGGATGAGGGGGAATGGATGTAAACTGGAGAGGGGCAGATTTAGACTAGACATAAGGAAGAATTTCTTCACTATGAGAGTGATGAGGTGGGTTGCCCAGGGACGTGGTGACTGCCCCATCCCTGGGGGTGTTCAAGGCCAGGCTGGATGGTCCTTGGGCAGCCTGATCTAGTGGGAGGAGTCCCTTCCCATGGCAGGGGGTTGGAACCAGGTGACTTTTAAGGTCCCTTCCAACCCAAACTATTTTATGATTCTAGGATTTTCTTCTGAGGCTCCCCATACCAAAATACTTTGCCAGCAAAAGAGATCTGCTATGGAATCCCATCTTGGCATTTTCCGTCACTCTTCCAGCAGTCTCTGTTGGCAGTGTAAAGTATTTGGAAATTTGTCTGATTCATACTTTCCACTGGCACAAGTTTCCTGGAGGAAGAGAGGTCAAATGGTAGGCCCCCCAACAACCGTGGGATCTAAAAGACAAGCAAAGAAGGGAGTATTTAGTAGGGAGAATTCAGATAATGTTTCCTTCTTCAGTGACCGTCCCAGATGCCATGAATCTGGGTAGACCCACAAGGAAACCATGTTGGAAGACTTCATTTCACTCTATGTGTCTCTTGAACTCTGTAGTAGTGATTTCCCGAGGACTGCAACTCTGAGCCCCTGTCTTCTGGGTAACCAACAATGTTGGAGTTCCAAGACAACCTGTGCAAGGAAGGGTATGAAAGTCCTTAAAAGAGCCTGAATTTAGCTGGAGATACTGCAATCCAAGGGGGCGCAGGCATTTCTGTCTGCTTCACTGCAGCTTCTACCAATTACATTGAACAGCTACTGGGACAGATACTGTTTTGTTAGCACTGCATATGATTGTTGCCAAAGTGAAATTTTCTGTGAATTTCTGGTTTGCAAGATGTTAATTCAGTCAGAAACTGAATTTCAAAAAACAGCTCTTCCCGTGAAGTGTAAATCACGGGTTTGTGGCTGCTCTTCCTAATGTTTTATAGACCAGATATCTAAACATTTTGTTGTGATCAAGAATTTCTAGACATCAGCTCTGTGCTTTGCTTTCAGTCTGGTCTGTGCATCTGTCAGTCTCTGTCCAATTCAAATAATACCTGTTCACTCAACGGATGAGAGTTGAGACTTCTTTCTCTTACCTCAAAGAAAGGGTGCTCACTTTAAATTTTTCTGGTGGAAATGGGCTGACCAGCTTTTCTGAAATCTGTATCAAACTCACAGATGCTTCCTCTGAAAGGTACGAGACGTCACAGCATGTCTGGGACTAAGTGTTCAGGGAGGGAGCTGGACCACATGGGGCTGATGCCCACCTCTAAAGGCAGGAGGGCTTGGTGCCTCCCTGCCTTGCAACCCAGCATCTCTTCTCATGGAGTCACTTACCATCAACCTCTTTTTCTCTTCAGGGAAACTGTTTCTTCACAGCTACAGCAAGGTCCCTCCTCACTGCCTTCTCATACTCAGAGTGTGTCTTGTGCACAGTGGGGAGTAACTTCAAAGAAAACCTCTTTTTTTAGCCTCCCACTAATTTTCCAGACAGCCCCTCCACTGTCTTCCACACAGTAAAATGAATGGTTCAGCATGGAGACGCCTGCTTCAGGGGCACTTTCTGACCTGAGCTCACGTGTATCTTCCAGCTCACAGAAGACAGGCTGCAGTTTATGCCTGATCTAAAGGCAAATGTTTCCAGGCTGCTGAGCAACCAGCTGCATTCTTCTCCCAATTATATGAGGGGTGAAATGTGAAGTGACCCTCTGGGAGCACCAAAGCATACAGGGTCTGAAGAATCTGCAGTATTATTGTCCTGTTCTAAACTAGTTTCATGGAGGTCTGTTATAGAATGAACTCAATCATAGAATCATGGAATAGTTTGAATTGGAAAGGACCTTAAAGATCATCCAGTTCCAATTCCCCTGCCATGAGCAGGGACACCTCCCTCTAGATCAGGTTGCTGCAAGCCCCATCCAAGCTGGCCTTGAACACCCCCAGGGATGGGGCAGCCACCACTTCCCTGGGCAACCTGAGCCACAGTCTCACCACTCTCATGGTGAAGAAATTCCTCCTTATGTCTAGTCTAAATCTACCCTTCTCCAATTTATACCCATTGTTCTGAGTCCTGTCACTCCAAGCCTTTGTAAACAGTCCCTCCCCAAATTTCTTGCAGCCCTTTCAGGTACTGGAAGGTTGCTATAAGATCTCCTTGGAGCCTTCTCTTCTCCAGGCTGCACAATCCCAACTCTGTAAGCCTGTCTTCATATGGGAGGTGCTCCAGCCCTCTGATCATCCTGGCACCCTCCTCTGACCCATTCCAGCAGTTCGATATCCTTATGCTGAGTATTCCAGACATAATGACCCCAGCCTGCACTGACCATACTGGTATGACCACATCAATGTGACCAACACACAGCAGAGCCATGTCATGTGAATAATCCTCTAGATCTGTCCCAGAGCTGGCTTTTTTTCAGGCAGGCGGAGCAAAATCTACCCAGTGATGACACTGCATGTGGTACCATTTGACATCTCCAGCTGCATGATTGTGAATCCCCCACGGCCTTTGGGCACAATGCATTGGAGGATCCCAGACTTGCTGCTTGAGGCTACAGCTGGTGAGCAGATCAGTGCTGCTTTGCTCTTAGTCCTGTAGCACCGGAGCAGGCAGGCATTGATCTTTACCCTGCTGGACGGAAAATACCACCACATGGTGCTGTTGAAACAGGAGCCGTGTTTAGACAGCCTTGCCTTCTGAATCCTCCATAAGAGAACATGCGATGTGCTGCTGAAATAAAGGCACAGCAGTTTGAAGCATAGGCCTTAGTAAACAAGTTTATCTTACAATGAGGGAAGTCAGTCACTGCTCTTGAAACGGAGGAGATGGGGAAAAAGTTACTCCTGGGTCAAAAGTTCTTCCTGCCTGGTATCTCAGGGATTCATCCCAGCACCCAAGGAACATCCCTGCAACTGCCTCTCTGCTCATCCTGGGCTTTGGAAAATCAAATCAGAGTTGTAGGTGATGAAGCCAGCTCTGAAAGCTGGTATCTATCCTGCACAGTATCTTCCCTGCACAGTATTGTTGTTGCTGTCGAATGTAAATGAAGTTTCGAAGCGCATCAGAAGAGCTGCCACTGTCCTCCCTGTCGCTCTCCTCTTTGAGGAAGTCTGTCTGGACTTCGGCTTGTTGTGAATTCTTGGTGTCTGAGACTGCAGATGAAGAACCCATAAGGATCTCTGAGATGATTGTCCTTTGATGTTTAAAAGGTTTTGAGGAGTGCTGACTCCTCATTACTGTTCACCTTTTTTCCCTCAAGAAGGCAATTGACTTGTAACCATATCTGCCTACCTTGTGAAATTCCCTGGATTCAGAACCACGTCAGCTATATATCACAAATATATATCACAAATTCGTCGATGGGGTTTGTTTTTACCATGAGACCACCCATTGATCATTTACCATAGCAGATGTTAAATCCAAGGAGGGCTTTAGCTGCCTGTCCTGTACCTGTGATCTCAGTTGCTGGGGCACAACCAGAAAAGGCCTGAGGGCTGTAAGAGGTAATGGTGTTTAGGTGATGTGTAACTCTGCAGGACGACTCTGAGGTTCCTTAACACTTTTATTTCACACGTTCATTGGAAAATTAATTGCTAAGCTTAGTTTTGTAGGATCCTGATCATAGAATCAAAAATCATGGAATGGTTTGTATTGGAAGAGACCTTAAAGTTCATCCAGTTCCCACCCCTTGCCATGAGCAGGGAGACCTCCTGCCAGACCAGGCTGCCCAGGGCCCCATCCAGCCTGGCTCTCAACACCTCCAGGGAAGGGGCAGCCACCACTTCTCTGGAGAACCTGTGCCAGGGCCTCTCTACCCTCAGAGGAAAGCATTTGTTCCTAAGATCTCATCTAAATCTTTCAGCTCTTTCAGCTGCAAACAGTTCCCCCTCATCCTATTCCTGTACTCTCTGATCATGAGTCCCTCCCCAGCTATCCTGGAGCCCCTTGCAGTACTGGAAGTGGCTTTAAGGTCTCTAGGGAGCCTTCCCTTCTCCAGGTTGAACAATCCCAGCTCTCTCAGCCTGGTATCACGTGGGATGCATGAAGCTTCCTCTCCACAGGATGTTTCACAGGGCACTGAAATCAAGACAACTTGCTGAGTCGCTGCACCAAACCTCGCTGACACTCCTTGTTGGCATTTCCAAAGAGACCTGCATATATACGATGTACGATTCAAAAATTGTTCTAAATCTAGAGGATTTCCCAAGCTCTGCAGAAAATTGCATAATGATGAAAAAGCTCTTAAAATCCTCAAAGATTTTTTTCCCTCTTTCTGTGGCCATAAAATGAAATGTTTTATTCACATCCATACTCCCAGGGGTACATTTTCTGTACTGAAAGACGCCGTGAATGAAACTCCAACAGCAGCATTGGATTATATTATTTTGCCATTAAACTGCTTAGAATTGTTTTCAGTCTTTTGCTTTAAATTAGTTCATCATTAGTTTCCACAGTGAGATTTCCATTTTCCTTTCTCTGCGTTTGATACCAAACTGCTTCAAAGCAGCTTTCTTAGCGAGATGCACTATCAGGAAGGGGACATACTGTTCCCCAAACACGCTTGCCTCATTTCTTAACCAAAATAAGACAGAAAGAGTAGTTGCAGAGGCAATTATTGTTGTGTTTGCTATTGAGCATGCATATCTCATTTAGTATCAATGCCAAAAGGTCTATTTTATTCTAACAGGAATAATAATTTATTTGTCATGATATATAATTAAGATAATCCCGAGCACTCCATTGCATGAAGATGTTTGCATTGCTCAGCAGACACAAGGAAAAGTGCGCTGACTACCAGGCTTGGCAGCACTGCAGAGAATAACCTGTTGCACTCTTGTGGCAGGAAGATGGGTTTAACCTTCTGCTTTCTTGTAAGTCACCAGTGAAACCTTATTGTAGGCTGTGACAGTTCAAATATCCTCCCTCCCCGTCACTATATCAGGTCTATAACAAGCAGCAGCAAAGCTTGGTCAGAATCAAACCCTGGTCATCACCTGGTTGATCTTTCAATTGGCTGAGCTAGAGGCTCTCAGTCAAATATTGTCATTGGGTGCTCTTCTACAGTGCTGCCATTCAGCCTGTCACCTATTATTGTCCCCAGTGTATACTCTCCTCTGCTGTTTCACCATTTGGGTCTTTATTCAACAAAACACATCGCACAGAGGGACTGAGGTTTACCGAGACTAATTTCAAGCTTTTTCTTCTTCTCACTTGAGGAGCATGTTGTATGTAAGGCACATAGGCTCCCTCTTTAGACAGTGAAAGGAAATTGGTGCTTTCAGGAGAACAATGAATTCCTTCTGCAAATGGCCATTGATCTTGGCCCAAGCAAATACTGGGAGTATCAAGGCTCACTTACAGCCTGCTCAGTCGGGTTTTACTAATCATAGAATCATAGAACAACCAGGTTGGAAGAGACCCACCGGATCATCGAGTCCAACCATTCCTATCAAACACTAAACCACGTCCCTCAGCACCTCGTCCACCCGTCCGTTAAACACCTCCAGGGAAGGTGACTCAACCCCCTCCCTGGGCAGCCTCTGCCAGTGACCAATGACCCTTTCTGGGAAAAATTTTTTCCTAATGTCCAGTTTCAGCCTCCCCTGGTGGAATGTAGAGGTCTGTGGAAAAGGGGTGGTTTATTGCTCTGCACCCTGTCCCTTTGCCAAAACATAGCAACAGGTGAAGCAGCTAGAGAGAAAAAGGTGGTTTAATTCCTAATTTACAGGGCTACATAGAGGAGAAGCTGGGTTGTTTTTTAAATTATTAAAATACCATTTCCCAAAGTAGTTTTGCAAAATGCTGTGCAGAGAAATTCTGACACTTCCTTGAGGAGCTGAGACTGCCCAAAAGCCTAATGTGATATTTTTGGCCTAAATAGGAAACACTATCTTTGTGTTCAAGATGCAAAGGGGACCCGTGCCTGCCCAGCACCAAGCAGTTTGGGAGCACCCCGCAAGCTGGAGCAGCTGGTCTGTAGCTGATGCAGGACAGTTGGTGCTGCTCTGACACTCGGAAGCAGCACACAATCTGGGATGAAGGTGACCTTCACACTCAGCCTGTTAAATGTAGTTGGTCTTGAGGGGGATCATCACTCTGTAGTGGAGAACTGGTATTTTTATGACAACCAGTGCTTTCAGATGCATCCTGTCTTTGAAATTAACTCTTTCTTGGTTTGGGTTTGCTGACTTACCAATGCAATTTCTTTCTCCCCATTCGTGTGACAGCGGGTCGTGCCTTTTCTCCATCATTATCATAGAATCATAGAATCATATAACATCTATGCAAGTTCAGTAAAGAAGAATAACCTTGCTTTGGTGCTGGAAAGCAATTATTCCCATTTCTTAAGTCATGTGGGCAACCCTAGTTTGGCCGTTGCTGGTCTGACAGTACCACAGCCCAGGAGATGTGCCCCACTGCCACTGCAGAGCTGATCCTCATGAACTGAGCAGGCATCTTCAGTTGAAACGCAGAGGGAAAGGGATGAGAAGGGAATGTTGTTGGAATGTTCACACCCACCTGGCTAGAAATGAGCATCTAACTCTGGGACAGATGTGAGTTTTGATCCACACAGGAGCCTTAGCCATGAAAATTTCTCCTTGAGGGAGATGCTAAGAGTGGCTAAGAGGCCTGGGTGGCTTTGGCACAGGTTAGGTCTGCTACATCCATTACCTGTGGTGTGTAATTGGAGAATCATAGCACCGTTTGGGTCAGAAGGGATCCCAAAACTCATCTAGTTCCACCCCTGCCACGATCAGGGACACCTCCCACTGGATCAGGTTGTTCCAAGCCCCATCCAGTCTGGCCTTGAACCCCTCCAGGGATGAGGTAGCCACCACTGCTCTGGGCAATCTGGGCCAGGGCCTCACCACTTTCAGAGGGAAAAAAAAATCTCCCTAATATCTCATCTAATGTAACAGCAGAGGCAGAAACCACACAATGTTCAATTGTGTGACCAGTGTCTCTCTCTTATACAACCTTTATCACAGAATCACACAGAATCACAGAACAACCAGGTTGGAAGAGACCCATCGGATCTTCTAGTCCAACCATTCCTATCTAACACTAAACCAAGTCCCTCAAGACCTCATCCACCCGTGTCTTAAACACCTCCAGGGAAGGTGAATCAACCACCTCCCTGGGCAGCCTATTCCAATGCCTAATGACCCTCTGCGTGAAAAACCTCCTCCTAATCTCCAGCCTAAATCTCCCCTGGTGGAGCTTGAGGCCATTCCCTCTCATCCTGTCCCCTGTCACTTGGGAGAAGAGCCCAGCTCCCTCCTCTCCACAACCACCTTTCAGGTAGTTGTAGAGAGTAATGAGGTCTCCTCTCAGCCTCCTCTTCTCCAGGCTAAACAACCCCAGCTCTCTCAGCCGCTCCTCATAGGGTCTGTTCTCCAGCCCCTTCACCAGCCTCGTTGCTCTTCTCTGGACTTGCTCCAGAGCCTCAACATTTATCTCCAGTGAGGAAGGAATACATAAACATACTGGCAAATTTAGGCTTTTGTGTCCATCAGGAAAAGAGTTCATAGGTCTGTTGTACACTTAAATACACACCAGCTTGTGAGGCATCTTAATACTGCATTAATGGCTACCAACAACTAGTTGCTGGTGACACAGCCCGTGGCAGAAGCCGAGCCTTATGCTGATTGCAGACAGAAATAGTGAAAGTCCCTTGAAAATCTGTTATGAAAATGAGCAGAACATTTTACCTGGTGGTACAATTTTCAGTCAGTACCCAAAATCGTGTGCTGTAGCCTGGTTTTCGGTTATGCTTTTAGTATATAGTTATTAATGTTAATTAGTACAAGTTGTTCAAATGTATCTGCTAGAAGGCAACATCAGCATAACTTATACTGATGCATTTCCCAAGGAGGACTCAATGTAATACCTCAGAATAGTCATGCTGCTTCTGTAATGAGATCTTTATTGTTCTAATAATTATCACGGATGTGAGTAATATTTTACACTTAGAAATAAATCTTATTCTTAAAGGATCCCATAGGCCTTCCAATCCTCTTCGTTTCTAGATTATGTCCTGAAAAGACCTATGACTCAGTCCATGTGGGTTGCTCTGAGATAATGGACCTTTGGACACTTTGCAGCTGACCAGTGACCCTCAAAAGATCTCCCTAGGAAAAAGTCCTTTTATTGCCATTCTAGAATTTTTTTTAAGAACACAGCTGTCACTGTGAGTCATCATAAAATTGTACTCATATATATCTGTTTCACAAAGAAATTTCCATCTGTGGAGGCATTCGGGATCTGGCCAGACCAAGCCACAACTCACCTGATCTCCACCAGGGCTTTTTTTCTCTGTGTTTGAATAAGAACAAGACATTTCAGTCGGAGTCTGAGGTGCATGTTTAAGACCTTCCTTTTGCTGCATACAGCCTGTCACAAGGATGCCTTTACTAACGGGATCAGCAATAACAGGGCGAGCACAGAGAGCTTCATTGGAATTGGCACCGCTGGCTCTGATAGGTATGGTGCCTGGGGCAAAGCACATTTGTCCCTGTGCATTTTCTCCAGCATTTTGTCAAAACTAGCTTTAAATAATTGGATTTCCACCACTCTTCAGAAATATAGTGTTAAGTGGTATTAGAGCTTTCCTTAGAACACTTTTCCTGTTGTGCAGTCCCCATTTTCCACTATCAGTCTCACCTTTTAACTTCAGGCTGTCTCTCATCAGACTACGTTAAACAGTTTTGCTCCTTGACTGGCCATTTAATCAATGTTTGGCCAAGCCATGCATAATTTAGTTCCTTTAATCTTTCATATTTAGCTTGTCCTTCAGTCATTTTTGTGGCTGTTCTGAATGCCCTCTACTTCCTCTATGACCTTGCAGTGGCAACATACCCGTATCTCCTGCTGCACTCCCATGGATATGAAGGACTCCTGCTGTCTCTGTCACCTGCAAATCTATAGTGTGATTCGTTCATGACAATTATTTGTGATCTGTGCTGTTTTCTTTGGAGTCCTTGAAGTATTTTCCCAAGCTTATTTCCCCTTATTGTTTCATATTCTTTCTGAGATGTGGTGCATCTTACAGAAGAAGTTAGGGGTCGTGATACCACCTTGGGTGAATTTCCCTGGCTAAGGTCAAGAAGATAGGGTGTGAAATGCAGGAAAGTTCTGCTGAACCTTTCACAGAGTTTCAGATCTTTAAGCACAGACTTTTACAGGTCTTCTGAAGCAGAGACCTTCACACTGAGAAAGGTTTATTTGGAGGTCCTCTGCAGTGTGAGAAGATACCTGAGAAGCTCCTCTGTTACATTAGACCTCTAGCTGGGAGAAGATCTCTGAAAATAAGCATTAAGGACTTGCTTTATGCTTTCATAACAGAAACTGTGCAGCAGTTTTAGCTCAATGACTACAGTTTTCTGCTTTTCTTCCCAAAGACTGAACCCTGAACAGCAGGGCAGCTCCTATCTTTGCTCCTATCTTGCTTGATAGAAGCATTCATGCACTTCTGTGACAATTCCCAGCCACTGCAAGGCTCTGACATCTGGGGAGCATGTCAGGCAGCCCATTCAGCAGGGCCCCAGCTCCACCTCATCCTGAAAGGACTGAAACAGCTCCACAGTAAATACAAACATCTAATGCAATGTAATTACCATCTGCTGCTTTCCAAGGCAACACATCCGAATTACCAATTGGGAAATAATTACAGCCGACAAGTCTCCATCACAAGGGCCTTAGCTTCCCACTTGAATCTGCATAACTTCCCAAATCTTCACAAACTGCAGTGCTGTCACATCTCTAACCTTTTTTCTGCTGTTGCTGAAATGCACCAAACATCAGCCTGATCTAGTGGGAAGGGGGATTGGAACTAGATGATCTTTAAGGTCCTTTCCAACCCAAACTATTCTATGATTCTAGTGTTTGTTGAAGGAGTAGGTAGAACCACTCTTTGAGGGCTTGTCTTGTATCAGCCAGAAGCATTTCATAAACATTTGACGTTACTTGCTCCTTAAGCAAAGATTTGTAGCTGTGAGGGAAGGCAGGGCAGTACAAGCCCAACTTCTGTTTGCCACTCTGAAGAATTTTAGTTTTAATCATTAATTTATTTTTTAAAAAATAAAGCAAGGAAATTAGGTACTTGCAACAAGATAGTCCTAGGCATGAGTTCCACAACACTAATCATGGCACCAAATCCTCTGTTTGAAAGACCCATGCACATCGACCCACATGTCCCTGGGTGTACATAAGGTGTAAATAAGGCCAGTATATATTAAAACTGGCTCCTTTGCTTTACTCTTTCCTTGCCTCACTCTCCTTCCAACCTGGCAGCAAATGGTGCAAGCTGTGCTGCCTCCCTGCCAGCCTGGGTGGTCCTGCTGTGAGCATCCAGCCACGCAGAACCACAGTCATTGGAGGCACCTCTTGTGGGGCATTCAGCTCATCCCACAGCACAACAGAGCCTATTTCATTGTGTCAGAGCTTGCCTAATAGCTGTATATCAAAAGGCAGGTGGACAGAGCAGCTCCTGATCTGTGTGTTGATAATAGAATGATTAGCGAGGCCAGACTCAGATTTTCTCTCTGTTCACAGGATAAGGACTTCATTAGCCCACAGTTAACGGTGCAAATATCTGACAGTTGCTTGTACAGTCAGGCTTTTAACTCTCCTGAGTGCACTGTGCTTTTCTTATTGCCGTCCCTACGTTTGCAAGCCTAGATTGCCAGGGAGGCTGAAAGCCATTCATAGAGAATGACTGCAGAAGGGAGAAACATTGCACTACAAATTCCATTTCTACCTGATGTGCAAGCTCCACTCTTTTAGGTCCAGGCTTCACATTTCTGGAGCAGTGTTTGGAGAGAATTGTCCTCCATAAAACTATGAGCAACGGAAAAACATCTTTGTGTGGAGACTGAAGGAAGACCCAAGTCAATTGCCATATGATGTAGAAATGGACTTCAGTATAATTGCCAGAATCAAGTCCAATCACTTTCTCAGAATGAGACTAATCTGGTTAGATTAAGTCCTCAGAAGCCAGAATTGCCATGGTGTTTGACAACACATTTTACCAGAAACTGTTTATCCAGTTTTTTGTTCTGTAGCTTGCGGTGTGTGGCAAAGCTAAGGTTAAGACAGATTTTTTTTATTGTCACATGATTGTTACACATTGCCTTCAATTTGTAGACCTTGGTCTGTACAGAATCATAGAACCATGGAATGGTTTGGGTGGGAAGAGACCTTAAAGCTCATCCAGGTCCAACCTCCCTGCTGTGGGCAGGGACACCTCCTACTAGGTCATGTTGCTAAAAACCTCACTCAACCTGGCCTTGAACACCTCCAGGGATGGGTCACCCACTGCAGTGAATGCAGTGAAAAAGGTTGTACCATGGCCCAAAACACAGACGTATGTCCTGAAACCAAATCAGTAACAGAAACTCCAGCCTCAAACCTTCAACAAACTCTCCCATCCCACTTCTATCATGTCCACCCAGCAGGACTCTGCGCATGCTGTGGTCACCCTGGAGGTGCATGTGTGCTCTTCTGCAGGCTGGTTGGGAGGCACACGCTGACTGACAAGAAGGCAGCTGCCAAATGGAATATATAATGGCTGAGAGATGCTTCCTTTTCCCTCAGTGGAGACGCTAATTTGAATCTCTCTCATCTACTCGGCTGCCGGTTCTTGAAAAAACCCTACAGAATCTTAATTAGCACAGGTGCTTCTGCCATCCTTTCAGGTGGAGTTGGAATTGGCCATTGTGCTTGAAAGTTATTGCAGAAGAGAGAGGGGGCGGGGTGGGGAGGAATGAATTTATTTTTTTTTCCATGAGAAACCAAGCTAAAAAAGATTGATCAGCAAACTAGTACATCTTAGAGGTCAAGAAGCATAGTGATGGAGGAAGAACTGTCAAGTGTCACAACGACTTACACATTAAACCTCTTTCGTTATGTAAATGAGCTGAGGATGAGAAAGAATTAGCGAGGCCACTGCAAAATAAGAAGGATGATGAATTAAAACCATACAGAGTAGGAGTCCAAGATAAAAGGAGGACTTGTCTTCCATTTTTAATATTGTGGATGTTGGCCGGGGTACCAGAAAGAGGAGGGACAGCAGGAACACAAGGGCAGGGACACAGCAAGATTAACCAAGCAGAGGTGATATTCCAGGAGCTAATGCACAACCCCAACAGGCACCAGGGATTTCACCATAGGTTCTGAAACAAGCAGCAGCACTGCCTGTTTCGTGGGTTATGAATTTCCCATATCAGGCAGTTAAGCCAATTGCTACAGGCTTAGAGAATGGCAATTTGTTGTTGGGTCTCCTACCATGCAAAGTTCTGAGATAGATCTCCTTAATTTTCTGTAAAAGATGTCCAGATCAAACAAACAGCTTTCAAGCGAACTAAACTAGGGTTTATTTGAGCAGTAGATAGGACAAGAAGGGCCATTCTGTCAGTCCAGTTGCCTGGAAGAAGTGGCAAATGTAATACAGTCTTTCTTAGGGACCCTCTAAGGGAACCTCTGAGGCTTGTGTCTTGGTGACATATCTGAGCTCTCTCTGTGAGCCCTTTTCCAGCAGTCAGTGATATCCAACCTGCCAAGAACTCCTCTCAGCTCACCAGTTTTCCTCTGGGAGCTTTGGTCTCCACTCCTGAAGCCAAGCCCCACAGCCCAGAGGAGAACACACCGCGCTCGGATGTACCCGTGACAAAAGAGATCCCAACCACCGTGGTCACAGGGTCTTGATATGGAAGGGCAAACAATGTGAATCAAAGCCTAAAAGATGAACTCAGCTTGATGCAAATTTTGAAATAGATTTTGAAAGCAGAAGTAATTAAAGGCATGGAAATAAGTGGGAAATGAAGCATGGCTTTATCTAAAGGAGATTGTGGCAGGCTAATCCGATATCTTTCTCTGATAAGGTAATGGAGTTTTCAGACAAAGGAAACATGCTAGATACCATCTTTGTGGATTTTAAGAAAGCATTTGATATGGTGTCACATGAAGAACTGACTAGTGATGCCAGAGAAAACTGGGGATTACAGGAGAATTAAAAGGGAAAGGAGGAACTGCATAAAGACAAGACAGCAAAAAGCTTGTGTTAAAGCAGGAAAGAGGTTACCAGAGCTCCTAAGGGGCTAGGATTAAGGCCAGTCCTATTTGATACTTTTATTCAATGTCTCAAAAAAAATGTGAAGTGCCAGTAACAAATAGTTGGGGAGCACTGTAAGTACAGCCAAAATCTGGATATTGTGGCAAGAATCAGAAAATCTTGAGCACTAGAGAAATTAAAACTGGAAGAAACATTCTTCCAAAGAATTTTGGAGCAGAAGGTGGTTGTGGAGGTGCCTTTGTCACCCAGGAGGCTCTGTGTCAAGGTTCTTCATTGGATGTAACTGCTTGTTACTGCTTTGGAGTTTTCTGTTGCATTATTTGGTTTGGCTTGCTGGAACACCCATCCTTTCTCAGCTCGGGGTTGAGCTTTGTGAACTATGCCATCCTTGAGGGTTTTTTTTTCCCCTTAATGAGCTTCCTGTATACATCTTAAAAGACACAGGCAAGTTATTTAGTTTTGTAAGTCAGGATACCCTGCAGTTTTCATTTCCATGCAGGGAACGCTTTGACTCTCAATCTGCCGAACATTCATTCAGGATTGACAAGCACGACCACAATTTTAACACACAACAAGCTCAGGATGCAAGTGTGGAGGGGGAAGGCAGTTGTTGAACCTTCTTGCCACGGATGGCTATGGCCCATGTGGCTGAATGGCTCTGATACAGCTCTTTGGCTGAAGCACCATCAAATTTTGGGAGGAGAAAGTTGCATGGAGTTGTACAAACCTCCGAAAGACCTATTGCATGATTGAGAGTATCAGAAATGCTTTCTTCACTTTTTCTTACATTTTACAGAAAAAAAAAATCCTTATTAGTCCAAATTTCTGCAACTCTGGGAACTGGTCAAAACCAAACCACTCAGAATCATAGAATCGTTACGGTTGGAATAGATCATCCAGTCCAACCATCAGACCAACTACACCATGCCTACTCAACCACGTCCCAAAGTGCTATGGCCTCATGTTGTTTGAACTCCTCCAGGGATGGGGACTCCACTGCTGCTCTGGGCAGCTTCTTCCAATGCTCAACAACCCTTTCTGTGAAGTAGTATTTCCTAATGTACAACCTAAAAATCCCCTTGTGCAACCTGAAGCCATTTCCTCATCCTTTCACTTGTTACTTGGAAGAAGAGACCAACACCCACCTCGCTACAACCTCCTTTCAGGGAGCTGTACAGGGTCAGAGAATCAGAGAGAATCAGATAATCATCAGAGAATCATCAGGTTGGAAGAGACCCACTGGATCATTGAGTCCAACCATTCCCATCAATCACTAAACCATGTCACTCACACCTCGTCCGCCCGTCCCTTAAACCCCTACAGGGAAGGTGACTCAACCACCTCCCTGGGCAGCCTCTGACAGCGCACAATGACCCTCTCTGTGAAACATTTTTGACTAATGTCCAGGCTGAGCCTACCCTGGCCGAGCTTAGAGGCCATTCCCTCTCATCCTGTCCCCTGTCACTTGGGAGAAGAGCCCAGCTCTCTCCTCTCCACAACCTCCTTTCAGGTAGTTGGAGAGAGTAATGAGGTCTCCTCTCAGCCTCCTCTTCTCCAGGCCAAACACCCTCAGCTCTCTCAGCTGTTCCTCATAAGGCCTGTTCTCCAGCCCCTTCACCAGCTTTGTCACTCTTCTCTGGTCCAGGCTGGATGTCCTGGTGTCCATGGTGGTGGCAGCACTCGTGGTCAATGCCCAAGGTTCTAGAGTCCCTGTATCCCGCTCAGGGCTCCCCTCAATCTCCTCTTTAGTCCATTATAATTTCTGTCTCACTGCCTACATAGACAGACAAGCAGATTTTTAGGAAGGAAAAACCGTAATATTGCTGAAGCTGTACCCAAACTAACAGATTCTTCGTTTGCCAAAGTGCCAAGCTTTGTGTCAGACTTCTCTCCTGCCCTGGCACACAGATATGCAAGATTTAGGGGTGACAGACACAGCAGGAACTACCTGAGGTTCTTCTTTTCTCTTCAAATACTGTCTGTTTTCCACAGGAACAACTTGCTTTTCCTCCTCTCCCTTCCCCCTTTCAATGTGCCTCATGGAAAACTCCACATATTTGTTTTGAGTATTTAATACTAAATATCTCTTGAAGTCTATGCAACCGAGTGTCTTCTATCTTCCTCTGTTCTACAGGCCTTTATAGAGGAGAACACAGAAAGCCATTATCTGGAATTTCGCACGTGATGGAAATTCTAGGGGTTTTTTCTCACATGAAGCACCTGGGCCACATGGGAATAATTTCAGTGATGGGTCCTGGATGTGCTGCTTGACTGTTAAATGTGAGCGTGAATCCAGCTGCATCCTGACTACATCTAAGGGTGCCATCTGGTCACACAGCTCCCCCTCTGTGCTTTGTTTTCTGGTCAAATAGATACAGCCCATAGTCAGGAGAGATGTCTACAGTAAACTCCAAGGTCTGTGTGTCAAAGTGAGCTCTGCAGGGCCCATTTGCAGATTAGATGGAGTCATCCGGAGCAGCAAACCAAATGGGAGAGTGCTCAAAGACCATTTCCATTCAGCTGAGCTTCTGAGCCACTAAGCACAGGTTGTCTGTATAGGAAGTATCTGGCCACACAGAGCTATCTTTATATAAGACAATCCCTTCAGGCTCCCTTCAGAGTCACCAGAAAGAAGCAAGCATTTCTAAGACAGCGATCAACATACGTGAAAGTAATGTTTGCCATTTCTCCTCCTGCCTGTATAGGGAGGCTGAGTGGACCAGCTCAGAGGGAGGTGTCTGCGTCAGAGGTGTCAGAAAGCACAGCCCTGGAAGTCAGGGATCATTTCACCTGTCTTCCAGTCTCATGATGCTGAAAGTGCCTCTTGTTTGAAAAAGGTCAATTCCCTTATTCCTCATTATGCATTATCTTTTCATATCTATTTAACATCAGCTGTTTGAAAAGCTATTATTCCAGCATGTTTAGTGGTGAAATGGATGAAGTGCTCTTCTACCCCCATGATGTGACCTCTGTGATGGTCGTGAATAAAACTAATGACAATAAATTATAGAGGTGTTGCTGGATATTGCCAGAGGAGTGATAAAATGTGATGGCAGTTAACAGAGCATGTTGAAGAGACACAAGGCAACTGTTGTCTACTGAAAGACACTCAAATGCATTAGTAAATGGAAGTGGCATTCTGGTGCTCAGGGCTGTATCACTCAAAAGCTCCCCATGGCTTTTAGCTCTAACCTCTCTGGTGCTCTGCCTTGTGGGGCATCTGTTGCAAGGTTATGTGCTGCTTCTTACCCTGAAGTCTACCCAAAGCACATCTGGACACACAGCTGCCAGTTACACCCAAATTCACCTGCGGCACTGTGCTGTGTCAGGCACGTTTGACACATACTAATGCAGGATGCAGGTGTCTTGATTTGCATTGTTCTGATAGGTTGTAATTAATTGTCTGTATTAAAAAAAGAAGTGAGTCTTTTCCCAGCTGACAGCCTGGCAGGGTAAGCACAGCCCTCAACCCACCTGGAGAAGATTATATATGTTTGTGTTTAGCTTTGCTGTTGACCCACTCGTAAGATGCTTGAATGCTATCCCTTCCCCAAGTCTTGCTGCTGAGTGGCTCAGCTCATTTCTCTGTGGGCTTCTTTCCTTCTCAGACGTTGAATCACTAGCAGTGAAGCCAGCTCAGGGTCTGCCAAGCCCATGACCGTCACCTAGCAGCTGAGGCTAAGGAAAGGTGAGAATAAAGCACATCCAGCATGGCTGTAGCACTCACATCCGCAACTCCTCCAGCCACAAATGATAATGAGCTTTCTGCTCACCTTCCCCCAGAATCCACTTAGCCAGGTCCTACACCTGAGAACCAGCTATCTTCAAGCCCTGGCACATTCTCTGCACAAATCTGCCCAGTCAACATGGGTTCACAAAAGGCAGGTCTTGCCAAACTACCCCAATCGCCTTCTATGATAAAGTGACTTGGCTACTGGTTGAGGGAAAGGCTGTGGGTGTATCTTCCTGGACTTCAGCAAAGCCTTTGACACAATTTCTCACAACATTCTGCTATGGAAACTGTCACCTCTGGCCTGGACAGGCGCACACTCTCCTGGGTGGAAAATTGGTTGGCTGGAGGGCCCAGAGAGTGGTGGGAAATGGTGTTAAGTCCAGCTGGAGGCCAGTGACAAGTGGGGTTCCCCAGGGCTCAGTGCTGGGTCCAGCCCTGTTCAATGTCTTCATCAATGACCTGGATGAAGGCATTGAGGGTACCCTTAGCAAGTTTGCAGATGGTACTAAGCTGTGTGGAAGCGTGGATCTGATGGAGAGTAGGGAGGCTCCAAAGGGATCTGGCATCTTGGCTTGTATCAGAAACGGTGTGACCAGCAGGGCCAGGGAGGTTCCTCTCCCTTTGTACTCAGCACTGGTGAGGCCGCTCCTCGAATCCTGTGTGCAGTTGTGGGCCCCTCACCACAAGAAAGATGTTGAGGCTCTGGAGCGAGTCTAGAGAAGAGCAACAAAGCTGGGGAAGGGTCTGGAGAACAGAACCTATGAGGAGCGTCTGAGAGAGCTGGGGGTGTTTATCCTGGAGAAGAGGAGGCTGAGAGGAGACCTCATTACTCTCTCCAACTACCTGAAAGGAGGTTGTGGAGAGGATGGAGCTGGGCTCTTCTCCCAAGTGACAGGGGACAGGACAAGAGGGAATGGCCTCAAACTCCACCAGAGGAGGTTCAGACTGAACATTAGAAAAAAATTTTTCACACAAAGAGTCATTAGGTACTGGCAGAGGCTGCCCAGGGAGGTGGTTGATTCCCCTTCCCTGGAGGTGTTTAAGGCACAGGTGGACAAGGTGCTGAGGGACATGGTTTAGTATTTGATAGGAATGGTTGAACTTGATGATCTGATGGGTCTTTTCCAACCTGTTGTTTCTATGATTCTATGATTCAAATACTTCCGGGCTGACTAGTGCAATGCCAGCTCTAACCTTCATCCAGAACCTTGGTTTATCCCTTGCTCTTCTAATGGGAGGTAATTCTTGTTAGAATTTACTGTTCTTCTTATCTCTTCCACCCTCTTGCCAAGATGTCCTTAGAAAGGACAAAAATGCTGGAGTGCCGTGTCTGAGCAACCTGAGGGCTTCAGCACAGTGGTCACAAAATGCAGCATAAATCACAGCTGTAGACTAAGCAAGACGGCAAGATGTGTGAGAAAGATTCTGGAGGAGGGCATCTGAGAACAGTGCCCAGCTTACTCTCTGGGTCTGAGAGCACCTAGAGATAAGAAAGGCCACATCCCACTCCTGAACAGGAACAGAAGAAGAAGAAGGAAGGGTAAATAAAGCACAACAGCATTCATCTCCCATTCCAAACAGCAGCAGCCCAAAGGCTGTGATTGCTAATTAAACAATATCTCCCATGCAATGCAGGCAATGAGGATGACATTTACCTCTTGTAGGCTATAAATATCCAGTCATAAGCAAACATTTCTAATCAGTGATTATGGGTGAGATTAGTTTCCTTGATGTTATAAGTGATTGTTTGTTTATGCAGAGTTAATGGGCAAGATCATGCTGGAGGTGCTGGCCAAGGATTCAGACCTAGTGCCTGCACCAGTGCTTTGGTACCACGTTGAACTGGGTCACCAGGCTTGGGAGGCCTTCCCAGACCCTCCGGAACAAGCTATATCTGAAGCCTGCAGGCTTTGTTTTCAAGATCATTGAAGCAAAGAGCAGAGTGGCAATGGTTCCAACTCAAGGAACAGCAGTTCAGCTCAGGGAGGGTGGCCACGCGTGGCCTCCTTGTTTCAGAGGCTGCTCCTGAGCCAGATATGGAGGATCTGCCCTTGCTGTGAAGTGAGCAGTGTGTGGGGGAATCACCTGCCCACCTTACTGGGTGCAGCCCACCACTCAGATGGGGTGAAAGCAGCTATGATACACTTGAAAGGAACTGAACTTGAGATGACAGCTGACAGAGGGGATAGAGGAGACTTTTGCCCAGCCCGTGTTCAGTCTGGGTGGAAGTTGAGACCATGCCGAGGTGACAAGCTTCTATGTAGGGACTAGACAGGGAGACTGAAACCAACAGGGACAGTGAATATGTTTGGATCAGCCCTTAGCCGTTGTCAGAGCCATCTGAAGAGCTGGAGACATTTTTCATTACACCAAACTCTTCCACTCCAGTGAACATCCCCGGTGAACATCTCCGCACCACCCAGCGCCTTCAGCAGCTGTGTAGCAGCACGGCACAGGGAAATCCAAAGGGTCCGCCTGGGTAAACTCCTGCAGAGTGACAGGCAGTGCCAACAGCCCTGCGAGGGATGCAGGGAGGTATGGAGATGCACATGCTGTAATGATTTGTGACAGCTCCCGTCTTACTTCAGGGACTGAAATACACCAGTGTGTGGGGAACATGTAGAAGCAAATACAGCAAAACAAGCTCAGAGAGCTGGGACCAAACAGAGCTAGGGGAACTCCTATGCCAGCAGCATCTCTGTATTTTAGTCAGTATGTTTTTTTTCGTCTAAATGGAAGCTAGAGGGGCTGAGACAATGCCCTTTTCAGAGACATGGCCGTGTAACAGCTGGACTTCCTCCTGCTGGCAAGAGACCTTCTTAAATTCTCCATGCTGTAGCCTAGAAGTTGACCTAGCAAAGCACCTGCTGGACTCAGGACTCATGAAAAATTTCTGGGCTGTTCACATGCTCATTGCTACACTACCCATCATCTGTCTCATCTGTTTATAGACCAGAAGGTCATTATTGCACAGTCCTTAGCACACTGGGTCTCACTGGCTGGCTGTTCTTTACATTGGCATAACACAAAGGTATTTCTCAGATGCTTCTGCTAGTTCCTGACGAGTCTTCCAAGACAGTAGAATGGAAGGGCTTTTATTTCAACATTAAATATTCTAAACAAAGTTGTGGTTACTCAGCTGGAAGCTCGAAGATAAGATGCAGGCTATTTTCCTTTGTTTTGGTCCGTGCAAAAAGCTTAGGGAAGATACGCTGAGGGAGTTTGTGGACTCGGAGGGAAGTTAACAACCCAGTGAGCTGGTGGCCTACTTCCCATACCTGGAATCAGTTGTCTCCTTGTGCCTTTAGTTGGATGTGCCCTGAGCCATTCCAGTAGTTTGTAAAACTATTTTCATTGGAAACTAAATACACTGCAAAGTGAAATTTGCCTTAAAAAGTGCAGATTGCCTGGGGAAAATGCTGAGGCTTTTTCTACAGAGTGCCTCCAGAATAAAGCATTTCTGGTTCCTTGCCAAATCACATAGCCATGGACTCTTGTGATATGCATTCTTGCTCAATAGGTGCACTGCTGGAGGAGTCCAAGCTGAAAAGCTGCAGCTACCATGACAAGCTACAACACTGTTCAGTACTGAACTTTGCGGGAGCTTCCCGTGAGTTCCAGGAAAGCTGGGGATTTACACAGAGAAGAAACTAGGAGGCTGAGTAGGGGCTTTGATAGTGGCAGAATCTACGAGAGTGCAGCACAACAAGCTCCCTCCATACCAGATACCAACAGCTCAGTGGATACTGGAAACCAGTTGCCCTCTGCCTTCCCAGTCTCTTCTGGGCACTGGCTACAGAAGCTTAGCATATATATTGCTTCAAAGTAATATTACTTAGAATCATAGATGTCTCCAATGTCTCCATCACAAGAGTTATTTTCCTCGATCAGTCAGTTACTAGCAATGCTGTTAAAGTGGTAATGAGAAGATAAATTGTGCAAGGCAGCTGCCAGCAAGAGCATGAAATTATGTCTCTGAGGCTTGTTGTCCTCAGGGAAAGGGGCCCTGATCGCTGATGCTGATTACAAACCTAACTAGATTGGTAGGAGTGCTGGGATTGCCCTCACAATACATTCCCTGCATTTCCCAGGCAATATTGAGACTGCAGGGAGGTTTAGTGGGGCAAATCGATCTCTTCTTTGAGGGTGATGTTCAAAAGGTCCAAGTAAATAAGAGGGCAAGGAGGGAGGGAGAACATTGTTCTCAGGCCTGGGTGCAAGTCAGGCTAAGCAACAGCTCAGTTCTGTGCACACAAGTCATATCTGGCTGGGGTTTGCCACATTGACTGTGTGGCTCGGAAATCAGCAGTCTCCAGGTAATGATTCCTTTAAAGAAGTATAAGCAGAGTTGGACCACGGAGACCTGGGATGCAGCTGGTGGCTTTTTTTAGTTTCTAGAACATGGGATATCCAGGAGAAAAACAAAATGACAAAAAGCATGACAAAATTGACATTGTAATAGGGACAAAACTGCACCCTGAGTACAAGGGGAAGCACTCGGTGAAGGGCTGCCTGGTTCCTGCCTGTTTGTTCCCAGGAGTTAGGTCCAGTCTGGACCTCCTTGTCTATGCTGGGCAGAACCTTATGCACATGCAGGACTTGGTCGCTTTCAGAATCCTGAAGGTGGACTTAGGCCATGCACAGCTGAGCAGTTCAGGTGCCCTGTCTCTAGTACTCACAGAATCCATCAGCCGCAAACCTGCTAGAAACACTATTATCTGCTGCCAGCTAGGAAGGTCCAGACTTATAATTTATATGTGACAGAGCCATAAGGGTGTTTTGTCCTGGAGATATCTTGGTTAGAAATGCAGTTCTTTATATCTTGGCTTTGACCATCTTCAACTTCAACTTTCTTGAAGGCTGAAAGATCTTCCTAAGCACATTCAGTGGAAAAAATAGTGTGGAAGGGGAGTAAGAAGACATCAAGTGATACAGGGATCTGAACAGGACATTTCTAAAGAGGCATCAAAGGCCAAAGAGATACAGTGGATGGTGATAAGAGCTGTGTGTCACAAATGTATGCAGGATAGGTGCATCAAGGACACCAGCCTTGTCTATCTTGTATGGGAAGGTATACAAATGAGGAGGAGAACTTACTGCTCTCTACAACTACCTGAAAGGAAGAGAGAAGTGGGTACTGGCCTCTTCTCCCAAGTGACAGGTAATAGAACAAGGGGGAATGGCCTCAAGCTGCACCAGGAGAGGTTCAGACTGGATATTGGGAAAAAAATTCTCACAGAAAGGGTCAATGGGCATTGACAGAGGCTGCCCAGGGAGGTGATTGAGTCACCTTCCCTGGAGGTATTTCAAAGATGGGCAGATGAGGTGTTCAGGAACATGGTTTAGTGGTTGATGGGAGTGGTTGGACTCAATGATCCTGAAGGTCTTTTCCAACCAAGTGACTCTGTGATTCTATGAGTATCTTGGACACCATAGTGTAGAACCTATGTGAATAAATGACAAAGAGTGTTTGTGGGACTGTGTAGCTTTGGGTACAGTGCTGCACACCAAAAGAGATCTGGTACCAAGGGAACAGGAGTAACATTGGTTCCAAGGCTCTGGGAAGTCCACAGTACAGAACAAGGGCAGATTTTGTTAAATAATGACAGTTTGTAATAATACTGACATCCTAATAGGGACCAAGCGATACCACTGGTCTCTGCCGTCAGCCTGAACACTGCAGAGTCTTGTCTGGTTTCCTTGCTAATGATTCATCAAGCAAGAGGGATGCACAGGAGAGCAGCAGAAAGAGTTCATGGAGAGACTGCATTAGGCGCTTTGAAATATTGATGTCTCTACACTCCATGTAAACTGTCCCTCCTCCACCTCCCAAAGCAGGGAAGGGTGGAACACCCAGGAGGCAGTTCTTTGTGAGCAGAACCTGCCTCAGCACTGGCAATCAGGAGAAGCGACTCTCCAGGCTGCAGCGTGCAAAGTGTGGAAAGGGCTTTTAAATCACAAGCGACTAGAGAGAGACAGACAGAAGCAGGACAAGACGGGAATTGCCACAGGACTCTGAAATGCAGAGCTCCTCAGGAACCTGCTTCTCCAACCCTGGTCTGCTAAAAGCACCAGCACACAGAGGGCAAGAAGAGACCATGCAACTCAGGTAGGGGCTGCTGGTCCAGGCAGCAAGTCCCACATTCAGGCACACAGCCCCAGGTGGTACAGCACTGCTTTGCACTGCAGATAGGAACAAGGTTTGGGTTTTCCCAGGGCTATCCTGTCACTGCAATGAGGGGACGTGCTCGTGTGGGGCGTGTTGTGCAGGGCTGGTGGTTAAGCAGCACTGCTTTGCCTATGCAGCAAGGAGCTCACGTTTACAATGACAAGAGAAAACAGATAAGAGGTGCCTAAAGATGCTTCTCTGCGCAAGCAGGGGTGTGGGTCTGTGCTGTGACAGTTGGATGAGCTCTAATGGAGCGTGATCCTTGGGAAGATGCTCATGCATGGAAACTGTCTTCCATGGTGAAGTCTCCCCTGAGCCTACTAAGAGTTAAGCTTGGTACCAAAAGATTGTTCTAAGCCCCATGAAACGCCTTGTAATGTTAGAAGAACCAGACATGGGACTGCTTTGTTACTGCATGGCATGCTCTGAAATAGTGCCTTCATCCACACCCTTGGGACAGAACTGCCTTTGTTTTGATGCAAGAAGCAGCCTCACCAATCAGCTGTTTTGTCTTCCAAACACTCATCCAGCTCTAGTTCAGAAAGGGAGGGAGAGTGAGGAACTACACGTCGTCTCAGGATCACAGAGGCTTCAGACCAAAGCAGATATTCAGTCGGGTTGCTTCTTTATGATCCCCTTCAGGAAGTGGTGGGACTTTTTTCCTGCATCTCAGACTCTGTATCAGGTTGAAAGATCTAGGCCTGGATGCTCAGCATTTGCTGCAATGGGCCCTCGTGACTTTGGACCATGTCCTCACAAGAGCAGTCTCTGATGAAGAGTGGAATCCCTGCTCTCCAGAAAGCCACTCACTGTGACCTTGTCTGCAAACCAGAACTGCTGCTGTAGAGTAAGGATTCAGTAGAGGCTTTTGAGGAGGCACAGCTCCCTGGTACTGTTGTTGCAGGAAAAGAGTAAGCAGGGAAGTATTTGGGACTCCCTGTGAGTTTGGAATTTTAATTTTTTTGGAAGCTGCTGGCACTCGAGGTGGCTCTTCCATAGCATTTTTTCTTGCAAGTGGCAGAGAGAGACTTCAGGCTGTGCCCCATCAGTTCCCCCCATCTGCACTCTCAGGCCATCCCCAGAGGTGACATTGTTGAATGAAGTCCCCTATGTGCAGCCACCTGCCAACTGCCACGACTGAGCTGCCTGGGCAGTCCCTGTACTCCTAGCAGGAGGGTGAGTCATCTTTCAGGAGGATGGGGAGGAAACAGGCATTGCCAAAAAGCATTTACAGTTCCCTTTGGGCGAGTGGAGACTACCTGCACTCATTTTATGTTGATAAAGAGTGTGTTTGATGGACCTTGCAGGCTGCCTCCTCATCTCTGCTCCCCCGGCAACACTGATGTTGCAGAAGTGCAGCTCAGTCTTTATGTTGTGACACTACAAGGGGAACAGGATGTCACAGTGCTTGCTTTGACCCTCAAAGCCCAAGTCAGTGGCAGAGCTTCCCTGGGCTGGTGGCTTCATCTCCACTGAACCTCCCAGAGTGCAACCAGGACTAGGTTTTATTCAAGATTACCCAAAGAGATACCATCTGCTCCAAATTGTCACATCTGCCCTCAACAGTAGAGACTGCCAAAGCCTTTCTGCTCCCCAGAACCCATTTTACTACCTGCTGGCATCTCTGCCATGGCAGATGGGACATGGCAGCTGCGGAGTCCTCAGGCCCATCAACACCAAGTGAGTAACAGCTCTTTGGAGGACATGGCGGTACAGCAGCACAGTTACCTTGTCCCTGGCCCCAAGGGTAGTCAATGCTTCTGAGACAGCTGATGGCACTGGATGGAGGCCATACCTAGGAAGCCCACAAGGGTGCACATGGAAATGAATCATCCCAGAGGCTGATCCATCTCCAACACGCAGTTGGCAGAGCTGGAGCAGGAAGGCAGCATGGTAGAACATCTAAATAGGAGTACCAGGGGTGCCGGAAGCCTGTGGGATTCTAAGTAGTGTGGGGAAGGGGAGGTCTGAGTTACAGGGAGAGCGATGAACTCTCCACAGTTCGTTCCCCCTCCACAGCTGAAGCTGGTTCAAGGATTTCCCACATTTAACTGTCCCTGTGATGTGCTACTGTGGACTAACCAAGACACATGGGCACTGAGAGGCCACCTGGGGTCTCAGCCACACCAGATGGAGAGAAACTGAGGCTCTGAGCAAGGCTCTTGAGCAGGGAGGCACAGCTCATGTGACCCGCGGGCATTGCCATGAGCTGGAAAGCTCACGATTTCAGCTGATTTCCCACTGCGAAGTGGGACAGCCTTGACAGGTTGCTGGGTACAACTGGGAGCTGGAGGAGAGCTTGCTTTCTGCCATTGTCCTGTTTCCTGTTTAATTACTGCAGACATCTGTTGAGGGGTCTGTCAGTAGGTAACTTTCTTCCCCTGTAAGGGAATAAAAACCAGTTTTGAAAAACTCAAATATTGTTGTTCTCTGCCCAGCCCCAAGGAATATCAATGAACATGAATAGTTTAATCTGGCAGCCTTAAGCTGCACACTGTGCATGCTTCAGCAGCTACCCATGGCAGTCAAGAGGTAGCAAAAGCCAAAGCTTTCTGAGCACAAGCGGTTCTCCTGTGATGATCTGGCTGCACATCCTTTTACCCTGACTTCGCCAATAGGCAGATGCTTCTTGCAGAGGTCTGGGGTGGGTGGTTGAGGGTGTACTACTTTTTTGTAGTTCTTGATCTGGCTTTATGCTGTGTTCATAGGCCGCATGTTGCCTACAAGGCAGCAGGCTAGACTTGTGCCGTCTAAAGCAACCTCAAAGGTAAGTGATTCAATGATCCGATGGGTCTTCTTCCAACCTGGTTGCTCTATGATTCTATGATTCTAAGTTCTGTTGCGGCAATGCTTCCCCAGGCAGTTAGAGACTTGCTGGCTCTGATGAACTGAGCACCACGGAGCCTTGTCCAAGGCAGAGTACCTTGTCTTACCTTTAGCACAGGCCCTTCTCCCATCTCCCCGGCATGCTGACCTTCAGTTCCCAGACCCCTTCGAGGAGAATATTAACCTCCAAGCTCCCTCTTTAAAGCAGCTATCATACCCTCTTTATCAGAAAAAAATCCGCTTCCCCCTCCACCACCCGATGAGTATCCAGGGGATCCCTGCGTAACCCAGCCTTTGTGTCCCCATCCTGGGTGCATCACCTATCTCTACTCCACCCTGCAGCTCAGCAACTTACAGCTGAGCCCAACCAGACTTGCCTAAGCCAGAAAATGAAGATTTTGCCCTGAGCATTGATGCAGCTCTGTATCATAATCTACCCTGCCACCTCTCTGCTTCTTATTGCACAGGGATGGGGAGATGATGGGGAGGAGAGGACTAGTCCTGACAGCTACTGCCACGGGCAAGATCCCATCTCAGCCCAAATGGTACTCATTACCCTGCAGTCTTGCTTCTCTGCTTTTCTCCCTATTGCATGCAATCCATGTTCTGCTGGAGAAATAGGTCTTTTGCAAAGTGGGAGAGAGAGGAGAGCAGGGGGAGGGGAGAGAGAAGCGAGGAAGACTAGATATAATCTTCTAGACTTTCTTATGCACCCAGGTTATGCCCCTGCATGAGTAAGTCTTATCTCAAGCATCTTCCATAGCATGACTTGCAAACTTTACTCTTAATCCATATCGTGCTCTCATCTCTCAAGAATCTCTCAGGAGTTGCTGCCTACATAGACATCTCAGCAGTTGTGTCCTGGAGCAAATTGTACTCACAGTTACTGTGATCTCACTCATCCCTTTTTAGCACTGTCATGAATTGTTGAAGGGCTGCAGTGTTTCACCCCGGAACAGCTGGGTTTCGGTGATGGGTGTTAAAGATTTAAAGCAATATTTTTTTCAAGTGTGCAAAAATTCTTTGTAAGGTGCCATGTTTGTTCATCGTTTGTGAGCTCCCACCACGCTAACGTGTCTAAACCGCTGGCCGTGGCATCTTGCTGAGCCGCACTGTGCTCCTGGGAAGCAGAGCGATGTTGTGGCCCCAGCACTGCTCAACTACAGCACAGGAGGGAGGGAGGCAGGCTCGCAGTGGAATTACGGTGCTTTCATCACTAGTTTTTATTATGGCCAGACCCAGCCTTTGCATTCTGGTCAGGAGCTAACGAATCACTATTCATTGCTTCACTTGCAGAATGCAAAATATCCAGGAGAGAAGAAAGAGGAAAAATCCCAAGCCTTGCTCAAGGGTCTGTTCTCAGCCTGCCTCCAACACTGAGAGGGGACAGTGTTCGCGCTGTAACCAAGTTACGAGCCCAGGGATGATTCCCCTCTGTCACTTCTCTGTCCCAGGGTCCTCAGGCTTAAAAGGATTGTTGGAGGTTGTGGTCACTGGGGCCGTTCCAGGCTGCCACCACAGGTGACTGTTTCTCATCTTCCTGCTATCTCCCACTTTAAAAGCATCAATATTCTCAGCTATTTTGCTCTTACCTGGTGGATTTCAGAACCTCACTCCGTGCCTTGTTCAAGTCTCTCTTAATTTCCATCCCAAATATATTTATTGCCTACAACAAAGCGGGGGAGGGGCTCTTGGTCAGGGAGTGCAGGGATAAGACAAGGGGTAATGGTTTTCAGCTGAAATAGAGAAAATTGAGATGAGATCTGAAGAAGAAATATTTTCCTGTGAGGGTGGGGAGGCCCTGGTCAAGGTTGCCCAGAGCAGTGGTGGCTGTCCCATCCCTGGAGGGGTTCAAAGCCAGTGTGGATGGGCCTTGGAGCCCCTGATCCCATGGGAGGTGTCCCTGCCCTTGGCAGGGGTGGAACTGGATGGACTTTAAGGTCCCTTGCAATCTAAACCATTCTATGATTCTATGAGCAGATCAGTTCCATTGATCTTCCATCTGCTCCACTCTCATTGCTACTTAGCACAAAAGACATTGATTAGCATTAAAAGGGAAAAGATTAAATCTTTAGTTCTTCGGACCCAAGCCCATGTAAAACCCAGAAGTTTTGAGGCCAAAAGTTAGGTGAGTTTAAAAAACAAATAAAATAAAATTATACCGACAACAAGAATCGCGAGGTGTTGCCATTAATATGTGGTAATAATGTACTAGATAAAAATTTTGTAATTGCCACCAGAACTGACTTTCTGATAACGGTTGTGCTGCTAGGCCAAGAGGAAGTTTTCAGAGGAATGTTCCCACTGTCCTTACCTTCTCCCTTCTGCCATCGGTGCTGGACAGGGATCAGGTGTCTCTGAAGGGAAACGCTGGCAGCTGTCAGGCTGCTGGCAAAGCTGAGAACAGCAGAAAGAGCAGAGTGTAATGAAAATAGTGAACCTTATTAACTGCGGGTGTGCGGGTGGGGACTGGCAAAAGAGATTCCCAAATCGCAACGAATCACTGTCAGAGCCTTTCAGAGGAAACAAGCCTGAGCAAAATATTAAACTGCAAGAAAAGTCCAGGACATTTTAAGCAAGGAGAACCAGAAGCTGCGAAGTCTGTGGATGCAGAGGATGGGCTGTGATCCCAGGTACTCTTAGAGAACTGTTTTCTTCCAGTCTGAGTGCCGCAGCTAGTTTGTGGGGTGTGTGGGTTCCCAGGGTTAACTTGCACCCTGGTAGAGCAAGTCAAGGGGACCCAGGAGCACTTTGTGGAAATAACACACAAGACCATAGATCAGTTTGGGATGAAAGGAACCTCAAATATCATCCTCTTTGAACCTCCCTGACATGGGCAGGGACATTTCCCACTGGATCAGGTTGCTCAAAGCCCCATCCAGCCTGACCTTGAAGACCTCCAGGGATGGGGCAGCCACCACTTCTCTGGGCAACCTGAGAAGTTGTGTCTGGGCAACCTGAGAAGTTGTGTCAGTGTCTCCCCACCCTCATGGCAAAACATTTCTCCCTAAGTTCTCATCTCAATCTCCCCTCTTCCAGCTGAAAACTGTTGTCCCTCATCCTACCTTTACACTCCCTGATCAAGAGCCCCTCCCCTGCTTTTCTGGATCCCCTTTCAGCACTGGAAGCTGCTTTAAGGTCTCTCTGGAGAATTCTCTTCTCCAGGTTGAACAAATCCAACTCTCTCAGTCTGTCCTCATGTGGAAGGTTCTCCAGCCCTCAGCCTCCTCAACTGCCCAGGAGCCAGGTCTCCTCTTTCAGAAGTGCCTTCCCAGTAAGTTTTGCAGAGCTCATATTTCTGTGCGGAGGGAGTCACCTTCCTCAAGGGACTTGCATTACATCTGGTCTACATACACTGCAGTGTGTCAGCACCATCTGGACAACAACTACACACAGCATTGAAGGGGGGGAGCAGATGGAGAATAAAATAGGGAACAGGGAGAATCAGAAAGCCTTCTCTGCACTGGGAAAATGTCCTGCACCCTATTATTGTATCCTTCGAGAACCACTTTGCTGTTCAAGAGACTTCTCTCCTTCCTTCTCCCAGTTTCTCCATCCTATAAATCAGGTGAGGAATTTTCCCCACAATCTTTTAGAGCGTTTCAGAGTCAACGTGGAGAAATATGAATATCCATGTATCTACACCTTGACTTCATGATCTCTTTTCGATCTCAGAATCTCAGATGGTCTCAAGGGGTCTCTGTGGACTTTGAAATGAGTCCAAACCAAGACAGGGGAGACGGCCACATCTGTTGTGTCAATATTACTCCAGATGCCTGCCCATGAGATTACACCAGACAAATGTGCTTTCACTTAAATTCAACCCTTGCTGCATGCTCAGTTTTTAAGCGAGTGCTCTAGAGAAAGGCACCGCACAAGATGGAGACAGTGATCAATGTGGGTTTACAATCAACGTTTGGAAGTGCTACCGTCCCAGCACACCTTGCTTGACTTCATCTGTAGTTCATATTGCTTTGTCTTCTGTTTCCCACCTTTACTCTTTCCCCTCTCTAGGGACAGCCCATGCAATAACCAATGTAGTTGTTAGGGAAGCTGTCTTGGGGACATTGGAATAGGCTGCCCAGGTTGGTGGTTGAGTCACCTTCCCTGGAGGTGTTTAAGGCACGGGTGGATGAGGTCTTGAGGGACTTGGTTTAGTGTTTGATAGGAATTGTTGGACTAGAAGATGGGTCCCTTCCAACCTGGTTGTTCTATGATTCTATGATTTGACTCACAGGCTGCAGACAGGGCTGCTTGCCATCTTCAAGGATGCAGTTAGAATCCTTTGCTTCATCTGAAATGCTTTGTTCCAGCTGGGCTTGGATTTTCCTCCAGATACAGGGTGATCCTTGAGGGGTTATGGAACTAGAGGGGTTTGTGGGCTTTCAGAGAATATGGCTGTAAGGCTTGAGAGAACTGTTTGGCTTGGACAAACCTCATTTTTCTTCCTGAAATGTAGTTGTGATCTTTACTCTGAAGATACAGGCCATGTATTGTTCCTGTAGCAGCTTCATATGTGGACCAGAGTTCCTGAAGTCACTCAGCTTATCACCCCAATCCCTTCAATTGGATGCAAACACCATTCACCTCTGAAAGGGGCAGCTCCTCATAGGTTCTGTTCTCCAGCCCCTTCACCAACCTCGTGGCTCTTCTCTGGACTTGCTCCAGAGCCTCAACATCCTTCTTGTGCTGAGGGGCCCACAGCTGAACACAGGATTCAAGGAGTGGCCTCACCAGTGCTGAGTACAGAGGGAGAGGAACCTCCCTGGCCCTGCTGGTCACACCATTTCTGATCCAAGCCAGGATGCCATTGGCCTTCTTGGCCACCTGGGCACACTGCTGGCTCATGTTCAGTCGGCTGCAGACCAACACCTCCAGGTCCCTCTCCTCCTGGCAGTTTTCCAGCCAGGCTTCTCCCAGTCTGTAGTTCTGCATAGGGTTGTTGTGCCCCAAGTGCAGGACCCGGCATTTGGCTGTGTTAAACCTCATGCCATTGGACACTGCCCAGCGGTCTAACTTGTTTAGGTCCCTTTGCAGAGCCTCCCTACCCTCCAGCAGATCCACACTTGCACACAGCTTTGTGTCATCTGCAAACTTGCTACGGGAATGATCTGGCTGAAAATGATCTGGCTGAAAACTAACCTGGATGAGAAAAAAACCAACCGACTTAAAAAAAGTACCAGATATAATTTTCTGCAAGATCATGTATAACCGTGTATGTATAACAGTTATTCGTGTTATACATGTATAACACAGGCACAAGAGAGGCAGGAGACTCATAGCTGACGGCTGATTAGGGAGCAAGACCACCTCCTTCAGCAGCATCACTCACTTAGATCCAACTATTATGATCACAGAAGTGCTTTGCTTATATTTGTTGAGTTTGGTGCAGAAATAAAATAGGGAACTCTATAAGGATGCTATGTTGCAGCTAGCATAGCTGAGCATCAATTTGCTAACCTAAGTATTCCCATGGAAAGCAGTGAGTGAGTAAACAAATAGATATTGCTTTACCTACAGGAGAGAAGTTCATCCTGCTATAAATATTATACTCTGCCATATTGCCAGGTTTCAATACAGAAAGCTAGTAAATATTGCATAAGTTATCAGGGGAGTTTCAGCATTGCCAATCACACACGTTCAAGAAACCACAGATGAGATCTGAAAACAAATCTGAGGTTGGATTTAAAAGCACAAGTTCAAAATAAATACACATGGATGTCTTTTGTTTGCCTGTTGCCTTCAGGGCCTTCAAGGTGCAAAGTGCTGCCTCTTTACAAAAAGGGAAGCAGTGATCTCCCTCTAATGAAAAGACAAATGAAAATCCTGCCTAATCAAATGATTTTAAAATCTGGGGCTTTAAAGATTTATGATAAATACACTTCACTTCTGCTAACACGATGATGGGGAATGTTTTTGAGCTGAAAGAGGGGAGATTAAGATGAGATCTTAGGAAGAAATGTGAGGGTGGGGAGGCACTGGCGCAGGTTGCCCAGAGCAGTGGTGGCTGCCCCATCCCTGGAGGGGTTCAAGGCCAGGTTGGATTGGGCTTGGAGCAACCTGGGAGGCGTCCCTGCCCATGGCAAAGGGTGGAGCTGGATGAGCTTTGAGGGCCCTTCCAACCCAAAATATTCCATGGTTCTATAGCACTGGAATGGTTTGATACATGAGCAGTTATTTCACAGATTCTCATTTTTTGCAGAAAGAGATACCAAGATACCACAACTTTCAGTGCTCATTATAAAACTGCTACATCTTGTATCAGAAATGGTGTGACCAGTAGGTCCAGGGAGGTTATTCTCCTTCTGTACTCAGCACTGGTGAGGCCGCTCCTTGAATCCCGTGCTCAGTTGTGGGCCCCTCAGCACAAGAAAGATGTTGAGGCTCTGGAGCGAGTCCAGAGAAGAGCAACAAAGCTGGTGAAGGGACTGGAGAACAGGCCCTATGAGGAGCAGCTGAGAGAGCTGGGGGTGTTTACCCTAGAGAAGAGGAGGCTGAGAGGAGACCTCATTGCTCTCTCCAACTACCTGAAAGGAGGTTGTGGAGAGGAGGGAGCTGGGCTCTTCTCCCAAGTGACAGGGGACAGGACAAGAGGGAATGGCCTCAAGCTCCACCAGGGGACATTTAGGCTAGAGATTAGGAGGATGTTTTTCATGGAAAGGGTCATTGGGCATTGGAATAGGCTGCCCAGGGAGGTGGTTGATTCCCCTTCCCTGGAGGTGTTTAAGGGATGGGTGGATGAGGTCTTGAGGGACTTGGTTTAGTGTTTGATAGGAATGGTTGGACTCGATGATCCAATGGGTCTCTTCCAACCAGGTTGTTCTATGATTCTATGATTTGTAGTTGTCATAGGTTTTCCCAAAATAAGACCCATTTAAGCCAACCTAAATATACGATAAATACTGTCACTCATTGTCAGTATAGACAGTTTAATTATTTAGTGACCGTTCAACGCGCCAGGTAATTTCGTATGATGAAATTAAGGCAGGTTTCCTGGACCAGTTGCACTTTAAAGTCTATGTAAAGCTGATACCTGACATAGAGGGAGATCGCACTCACCCCCTGCTTGAATCACAGAATCAGAGAATCTCTAGGTTGGAAAGGACCAACTGGATCATTGAGTCCAACCATTCCTATCAATCACCCCTGAGACCTCCATTCTGTTTTCAAAAAAAAAAAGAAAGTAAGTTCTGCTAAGCACATCCAAGTTTTCTCATTTAAAATGACTTTCCTCCCCCCATGAACAGTAATCCCATTTCCCTGACATCTAAGTTGCTCTGAGACTTACAAACATACAAAAAGAATATTCTTAAAAAAATAACAGTTTGCCAGTTCAGCTGTTTTTGAATTGACCAAGCAGAAAATTTCTTGTTGCAGCATATGGAGAAGGGCTTTTTCATTAAATATTTATTTTTTAAAAATTACAATAATAAGCACGCATAAAGTAGGCAAGGATCTGTGTTTCAGACGAGGATCAAAGTACTGCTGCTGGTCACTTAGCACATCTGTCCTCAGCTCCTTCAAAGAGAATGAGTCACCTTCTCCCACATCAACTCTGATGGAGTGAAACACTGGAAGGACACAAAAGGTAATTAATAATAAAAAGCTAGATTTTGACACTGTCCTATACAGATATTTCTACGGAAGTGCCATTTTTACATCCACTGCTTAATGTGACTTCACTTAGACTTAAGCAGATGCTTAAAGTTAACCATCTGCTTAACTGCTGCTTGGTTTATGGATGGATTTAAATAGAGCTCTTAGGTCTTTCTTAAAATAGTGCCACTTTCTTTTTGCCTTAATAAAGCACTTTTGCTCACGGTGCATTTTAAGCGCTTGTTTAGTGCTAGTGACTTCGCTTATATGCCTTAAGTTAAGAATATGATCAGTGTTAGGTTGTATCTGGATCTTAATTGTCTATAAAGTACTGGCCCAAAGCCATGTTTAGCAGTTAGAAAGCGTGCAAACAAGCTCTGCATCTAGGAATAGAAAATGCCAGAAATAAGCAAAGGGATGAAATAAGCTACTAATAATTGTGGCACGGGTGTTCTTGTTGCTGACCCCTAGCAGAGCTCTGCGTAATAAAGAGAAAGCCCCCCTTTCTCTGCACAGACACCTTGAGGCCACCTGTGTCCTGCTGGCAGGTTGAGTGAGTGACTTCAGCATGACCTAAAATCAACTGACAGTTAAGAGTTTGCTTATCTTGCTCATCCTATTGGTTCTAAGGTGACACATTTATCAATCCCAAGCCAGAATAGAGGCTGGAGAAGCCCCCCTAGACTCTGGTTTTGATCCTTGGAAGTTGGCTGCCCCCCCCCCCCCCCCTCCTCTCTGTGGTCTCTGAGCATCCTCTTGTACTGCCCTGGGTGACAGGAGAAGTGCCTATTCTGAGCCATTTGGTTGCATGGGAATCTAAATAAGACTTTTTCTTTTTCCTCTCAATCATGTTTGGAGTGTAACAAGCAAGGAGGTTTTTGCTCACAGCTGTCTGTGAAGTCCTGTGTCTTCTCAGTATAAAGAGAGGGTAGATGGAACAGGCAGGTACCCCTGACCGTTTCCTAAGGGACAGGGTGAACAGGGGCTCTGGCTTATGCTCTTGAAGTGGAAGCATAATTTAGCCCCACAAAACTCACTGGTTTACCTTCCTGTGGCGATCTCACCCTCACTTTTTGTTTCTCTTTATACTTCACAAAAGAGGGAGAACAACAGGGTGGACTTTGTGTTGTTTCCTTCTCCTTCCTGCCAATACCATGGGGTTAAAACCAACCATATGTTTCTTTCAAAGGTATTAGCATAATTATCTCTCCCCTCTGAATGTGCAAGAGTTGGCTGGGTTCCACCAAAGATTGTATTTAACTAATCCTGCTTTAGAAATCCACACTAGTTATATCTTCTAAAATCAACTTCATCTTCAGAAATGCCCTTTAAAGGACACATTTTATTCTATTCTGACCATATGTTTTCTCTGTAATCTGCGCATTTTCAATGTGTTTCCAAAGGTTAGCATCCAGGACTGCTCCTCCAGATGCTGCTGTGCATCACTGTCTAATGTTAGTCATGCAGCCTACTCAGCTGTTTGATTTTTGAGAAAACCAGTCCATATTTATCTAATTACTTTGTGTTTGGAAAGTCAGCATGAAGTTCTCAAACACAGAGGGGATTCCAGCCACTGACTGTCAACACCAGCTAAGTTTGTCCTGTGGGGTTTGCCACCAGTCGTGCAGAGCTTTCTCTCTCAGAGAGCAAGTACTTTTCATCTGGATTTCTTCTGTTCATTTCACCACTTCTTTCTCCTGATTCATGCTGGAACATACGAGGGAGAACAGCGCTAAGTAAATTAAAAACAAAGAAAACCAGAGCAAATAAAATATGAAATACTATAAAAGATTTTAAACTCCAGGTCAAAAGTGAGTTCATGGAATCATAGAATAGTTGGGTTGGAAAGGACCATGAAGACCATCCATTCCAACCCTCCTGCAGAGAACAGGGACATCTTTGATTCAATCAGGTTGCTCAGAGCCCCGTCCAACTTGGCCTTGTTCGCAGGGATGAGGCATTCGCCACCTCTCTAGGCAACCTGGGCCAGGGTTTCACCACCCTCAATGTTCAAACATTCCCATTTGTAGGGGTGGGAATCACTGTGGCTATTGCTCTCTAAAAGCAGAGGCATTGCCGTTGAGAAATTCCCATGCAGGATAGGTTGCTTTTCCAGAGCTACCCTTGGTAGTTCTCAGAAAGCTTTGTTGGTAATGGAAAAAGCTGCTTTTTTGATAGACCTCATTCTCTGTTGTCTACATGGAGTAAAAAAAACATTTCTTCATCGAGAAAAGAGACTTTCCAAAGATGCTTCAAAAGGTATCATTTTCCTTGGAGAGAGACCTTTCTGTAACCTTTTTCTTCACCGTGGCGTTGCTGTTTTTTTGCTATAACATTTTAGCCAAGACTAGGATATATTCTTCTGGTGGTTTTGCTTTTCTGTAGGTGGACTTTTTAGCTGTAGTTGTTCAAAACCAAGAGCTGTCTTTTCGTCATACCAAGCTCTTCCAGACAGCTTGCTCCTGCAGTTTGGCACTTCAATGTTTTTGAGAGTCAGGGAATATCTACTTCAATGCTCTGTGAAGGAGAAACTCGCCTGTGCGCAGAGAGTCTGTGAGTGGGCACAGTTTCCATCCTATTTCTTCCATGACTGGATATAAGGTTTGTGCGGGAGGAAGATACCCCTCTGTGAACGACTGTCTGAGTTTGTGCATGCTTTCGACAGCGGAGACATGGTTTTGTGGGTGAACTTGATGCCCTATTGTACAAGAAGTGAGATGCGGGTGGATGAGGTACTAAGGGGCATGGTTTAGAGATTGGTAGGAATGGGTGGACACAATGATCTAGTGGGTGTCTTCCAACCTGGTGATTCTATGATTCTAAGGTAGTGCTCATGCTACCCATTTTCACTTGGATGTTTAGGCAGAAGGATTATTTTCTCCTGTTTTCTAGCATAGCTCAGAGGGCTGTGATGGTGTTTGGGGGTGGTCAGGATAACCTCTTCAGTGCCTGCTGCAGCAGAGTATTTTCCACCTGCGCCTGTGCATTCACCTCTTCCATCATTACTCTCAATTCATTTAAGCCTCCATCTCCTATAGGCTTAAAACAATGATCCTTGCCCCTCCATGTGCTCTGCTTTTCTGTCATGAGGACCAGGTGGTACAAACATGTATATGTCAGTATCTATGTGCATATAGCACATGTGCTCCTACAATACTGCCTGTGCACACTTACATGAAAAAGCCTACAAGAAACACTTTGAAGCAAGCCCAACAGCAACATCATAGCTTTCAATCAGGAACTTGCTCAGAACCAGAGCAATGGTTCTCTTATTTCCTTCCTTTTCTGGGTAGAATTAACTCTGCCTTTAACTATGCCTAAGTATCATAGAATCATAGAATTGTTTGGTTTGGGACCTTAAAGCCCATCCAGTTCCAACCCCCCTGTCATGGGCAGGGACACCTCCCATTGGATCAAGCTGCCCAAGCCCCATCCAACCTGGCCTTGAACCCCTCCAGGGATGGGGAGGCCACAACCTCCCTGGGCAACCAGTTCCAGGGCCTCTCCACTCTCATAGTGAAGAAATTCCTCCTTATGTCTAGTCTAAATCTGCCCCTCTCCAGCTTATACCCATCCTTTCACTCCAAGCCTTTGTGAACAGCCCCTCCCCAAAGTACTTACAAGGACTTCTGTTTACACTCTAAAAGCAAGAGACCAAAAAGTAGTGGATGGCTGAGTTGAAGTTTCCTTTGGAACGTTCCGTCACACAGGTTTTGGTTAATTGATGAATATTTTCCAAGTAAAATATCTGCCTTGAGCGCTACCTGGACAGAGTTGCTCTGAACAGGAGTCACTGGTGTACAGTGAAGGAGACTTGTAGCAGTCCCAAGATGTGAGAAGCACAAGGCACCGATACCAGTTCCTGGAGGCAGGCAGGGTAAGCACTTGACTGGTGTCCAGCTGAACCAGGATTCTCTCTTGCTAATGCCAGGGAGTTCCTGCAGCCAAGTCCACAGTGCAAATCCTGCTGGCAAGTCTGCAGCAGCTCCAGGGGTGAGAAATACTTGCCTCCTGCCTGCAAAGCACAGAGCATCCAAGCAACAGCTTTGGCTGCCCTCAGTGATCCTGCTCAGGAGGGCATGCAGTGGGATGGGCAGGAGGGGAGCTTCTATCTGAAAATACTGGGGTGCTCCTGGGAGGCTCTGCTGATGTGGACAGAACAGTAGGATCTGTCTCGTGCATAAAGCCTGGAGGTAGCTGAGCTACTTGGTTAATAAGAGCCATTCACAACCACTTTGGTGTCTTGTTCCTTAATTTTCAAACACATACAACATGATGTTCAGAATTGAGCAATGAAGCTGGTGAAGGGGCTGGAGAACAGACCCTATGAGGAGCGGCTGAGAGAGCTGGGGTTGTTTAGCCTAGAGAAGAAGAGGCTGAGAGGAGACCTCATTACTCTCTACAACTGCCTGAAAGGAGGTTGTAGAGAGGAGGGAGCTGGGCTCTTCTCGCAAGTACCAGGGGACAGGACAAGAGGGAATGGCCTCAAGCTCTGCCAGGGGAGGTTTAGGCTAGAGATTAGGAGGAGGTTTTTCACACAGAAGGTCATTGGGCACTGGCAGAGGCTGCCTAGGGAGGTGGTTGATTCACCTTCCCTGGAGGTGTTTAAGGGACGGGTGGATGAGGTGCTGAGGGACATGGTTAAGAGTTTGATAGGAATGGTTGGACTCGATGATCTGATGGGTCTCTTCCAACCTGGTTGTTCTATGATTCTATGTACAGAATTGTTGAGCTGCAGCGAACTGCCACAGCCATGGTCAGGCAGGGTGTGCTCTCACTGCTGTGGCTCCACTATTGGGATGGAGAGTACTGAGCCTGGGGTTGAACTGGGCTGGGGGAGGATTTCCAGTCCTCCTCAACTTACCGTGTGGACATAGGGAAGAGATTCCACCTGTTTTCATCATTTTCCCCACATGTAAACCAGGAACATTTGCACCTGCTCTCCCTTCCCCACTAAAGTGGGATGATTAATTAACATCTAATTTATGCTTGCACAATCCTATTAAAAATCCCATGTGTTATCTGAAAAAAACTGGACCTGAGTGTTCCCCAGCTGTTCCTCAAAAGTAATAAAACCTCTACAGCTGCAAGTACAATTGCTCTCTGGCTCAGCTGGAATCTGGGGCTGACAGACCCCACCCTACCTGTGATGGGAGTCTGGAAGCTGTAGTGCTTAGAGGAGTGCTAGAGGAAAGCCTGCATGGAAAATAACAGTTTCATAATCAGTGCAGGATTTGGATGGCGTGGGATACTAAAGAACAGGGCCATTCACCGCTTAATGAGGATTAAAATAACTCTTGAATAGCTGCCTTATTCCCCGAGCATCCTGTTCAATGAATGACTCACAGGATTACAGTTGAAAAATAGGCTGAAACGGTAGAACAAAAACCTGACATAATGAATATCAAATTGAGGGCTTGGGGACAGCCTTTAATCTGGCATTTCCAACCCTTTTAATGACTGACATGCTGACTTTACTAGTAGCTTATTTTGTGGGTTGTGGTCTTGTGTGCCCCTTGCTACAGTTTTGGAGGTTTTTTAGCTCAGGTTCTTTGGGTATCGTTTGCCAGGCGCAGAACCACTCCACAAGAAGGATATTCACAGACTAAAAGTATAAATAATTAGTTATTGGCTAATGTACATGAAAGGCAGCTGGGGTTTAATGATCTATTAGAGAAGTATTCACATGCTCATCACCTCTGATATGGCCCAATAGAGTTCTGGCTGGCTGGGCAGATCTCCCTTGAGGAGGAGACCATTCCCCAGTTCTCTGGGGTGGCCCCTACTACTGGGAGAAGCTGTCTGTCCCATCTCTCTAATCTAAACTGAGGGGTAAAAGGCTATTCCATTTGCCCAGATGCCCTACCCAGCTTTGCCTGACCAGCACAGCAGCAGTTAAAGGACGTTTGCTCAAGGGGTTCCCCTCTGGTCAACAAATTGTGGGTAGAAAACGCTAGTGAGGGGCTGACAGATGATAAATGGGTAGCTTTATCCTGGAAGTATTTACATTCTCACCTTCACTTATTGGCCTGCTTTCCTCCTTGCCTGTGGGGTCTGTGCTTCTTCAAGATCCTGAATCCTAAAATCTTTTGTTGTATTGAAGTACTCTGGAAGATCAGCCCTTGAAAAGTATTTTTTCTTCATTAGTGCAGGTGCCAAACAGTTATCTTGGCATCAGAAAAATAAATGCTTGTTACATCCTTCTCTACATATCTCAACTGGGGAATAAGATTGAACGTAAGCAAACGCTGAGGTTGCTGGAAGGCAAGGAGTTGTATTTCATAGGCTGATTGCTCCTGTTTAGTCCTTTTCTTTCGCCTTGTCAACTGTAGATTTCAGAGCAGTTCCCAGGGCTTTAATAAACACTGGAAAACTAACGCAAGATATTTCATGGCAGTTGGAAATACAATATATACATAATGTAGTTGGCATATATTAAAAACATCCTTGCTTTGCAGCTTTTATAAGGAACTTTATTGGGAAAGGCAGGCTGGAAATACAGTGTTTTCTTTTCATATTCTGACAGTTGCTACTTTTTTCATTATGGAACACAATAAATCTAGTTTTTATTAAAAATAAACACATATGAAATCCCTAAGACTGAGAAAATGTATCCTAGAGAAGATTAAATCCAGATACCTTAGGAAGAGTTAAGTCCTTATGCAAAAACATTGTTTCTTAAGAGAACCTGCAGGATAAGAAGTACAAGGGGGCTCTTTTGGGACTATTTAAAGTTTTCTTCATCAGTTACGTGGGGTTTTACACCTTGAGGCAGACAGTTTAGTTGGTGATTTCTGCTGCAAATCAGAGTGTCAGGCCTGACTGCAGGAAGAAGAGCTTCTTTCAGTGCTGAGATCGATACCTTGGCAAATGAAGAAACCAGCTTCTGCCAAGAAGGCAATGAAAGGCTGTCCGGCACTCATCCTGGAGCTCACCCAGTGCTTTAATTTCAGTTACTCATTGTCATAGAATCATGGAATAGTTTGAGTTGGTAGGGACCTTAAACGTCATCTAGTTCCAAAACCTCTGCCAGGGGCAGGGACACCTCCCACTGGATCAGACCACTCCAAGCCCCATCCAACCTGGCCTTGAACATCTCCAGGGATGGGGCAGCCACAACCTCACTTGGTAACCTGGGCCAGTGCCTCACCACCCTCACAGTGAAGAAATTCCTCCTTATGTCTAGTCTAAATCTGCCCCTCTCCAGTTTATACCCATTGCCCCTTGTCCTATCACCACAGGCTTTTGTGAACAGTCCCTCTCCTGCTTTCTTGTAGCCCCTTCAGGTACTGAAAGGTTACTCTAAGACTTCCTCAAAGCCTTCTTTTCTCCAGGCTGAACAACCCCAACTTTCTCAGCCTTTCCTCATGTGGAAGGTTCTCCAGCCCTCTGATCATCCTTGTAGCCTCCTCTGGACTCGTTCCAACAGCTCTATCTCTTTCTTACGTTGAAGATTCCAGAACTGGACATAATACTCCAGATGAGGTCTCACAAGAGAAGAACAGAGGGGCAGAATCACCTCCCTCAAGCTCTTAGCCATGCTTTTTTTGAAACTCTTGGGTGCTCTCAGGTTCCCAGGGCCAGATCCTGACCTTCTCTGGACACCCGTAGTGTCCATTGCCCAGAGATGTCCAAGGGACTTCATATTGCCCCAATGCCAGTCACTCACCTCCTGCAGACCTATAAAGCATTCTCTGTGATCACTGGAAAAATTATAGCTTATGTTTTATCCTCCTCTGTGGAAAAGATGCTTGAGCATCTTGAAATCAGTCATTACATGCCACAGCTGACACCAGACTCAGCCTTTCCAAAAAGGCACTGCACTCTCAGCAAAACTTCAGGAATTATTAGAGGGATCCTTCCTCTCCATCTTCAAACACAGGCTCTTGGGGAAGCATGGGAGTCCACCTGAACCCCACTCGTACAGCTGCCTGAACCCTGACTCCAGGCACAGTGGGAACCACCGTTTCCTGCCGGAGATGCTTGCTCTGGCCATGTTGGGCTGCTGGTCCGTCCGAGCATCACTGATGTGGAGAGATGTGGAGAGATATGAGGAAACAATAGGGAGAAGAGAGACAGCGAGGACTCAGGTGTGTTCCAAAAGCTCATTCGCTTCCCTAAATCATAGAATCATAGAACAACCAGGTTGGAAGGGACCCATCGGATCTTCTAGTCCAACCATTCCTATCTAACGCTAAACCAAGTCCCTCAAGACCTCATCCACCCGTCCCTTAAACACCTCCAGGGAAGGTGAATCAACCACCTCCCTGGGCAGCCTACTCCAATGCCCAATGACCCTTTCCATGAAAAACCTCCTCCTAATCTCAAGCCTAAATCTCCCCTGGCGGAGCTTGAGGCCATTCCCTCTTGTCCTGTCCCCTGTCACTTGGGACAAGAGCCCATCTCCCTCCTCTCTACAACCTCCTTGCAGGTAGTTGTAGAGAGTAATGAGGTCTCCTCTCAGCCTCCTCTTCTCCAGGCTAAACCCCCCCAGCTCTCTCAGCCACTCCTCATAGGGCCTGTTCTCCAGCCCCTTCACCAGCCTCGTTGCTCTTCTCTGGACTTGCTCCAGAGCCTCAACATCCTTCTTGAAACAGGTTCCTCCTTTTCAGGGTCCAAGTTATCACTGCTACCAGCAGCAGGAGGGTGCTAGAGCCCGTGGGTGCTGGTAGTGGGGTTCAGGGTGAGGAACCAGACTGGGGATTGCTCTGGCTGAATGTGCTATGTGTGTTGGATGTTCAGCTGTGCCATGTTCCCCAGGGCTTGCAGGGCAGCTGTACAAGCTCTCTCGGTCAGGGCAGGTGATGGAGTTGTCAAGCTTCTGTCAGCAGTGTCTACGTTTGGGCTGGTTTCACTGTAAGCTCATGCTGGTTGAGCCTACTCAGTAATACTGAGAACTTCTGGAGTGGTTAGATGGGTTGGTAGCTGCAGCAGAAGGGTCACCTCAGCCCAGCAGCAAGTCTCTCTAGGCAGAAACTTGTCTCTTATTGTTTCCCGGTATCTACAGGCTTCTCTCTCTCCTTGCAGTGTCTCCTCCTCCCCAACAGAATCTTCCCTTGTCCTTTCATAAATGCATCCCAGACTCACCTTCCTGGCACAGGTGAAAAGTTCCATTTCCCAGAGCAGCGGTTACTGGATTCACACATAAACAATAGATATAATCGCATGAGATGCAGCATTTGCTTCTGTTCTTACTATATGAACCTATTTCCTTTGGAAAGAACCCTGATGTCCTCAAAGCCCCTGCCTGTCCATGTGTCTTCTCTTGGATTGCAAAGGGGCTGGAAACGCTCTTTTCCCTTCTGTCAGCAAAATCTCTCATTCTTTCTGCTGGTTATTGTATCTGATCACTCCTCCAGTTGTGCTCAGAAATTTTGCATTATGGTCTGGCAATTCAGAGCACTGTGAATTTCCCTAATGGAATTTCCTAGTAAATAGCTTTGAACTCAGATCCTTGTCTCTACAATAGATGCTACAATGCCTCCACCTAACTGATGCTTCACAATTAACAGCATTATCTTGTTAAACCTGGAGAGGTGCAGGAAGGCTCAGCTGTCATTTTTAAAGCATTTTATTGCTTAGGAAGTGTTTACAATAGGCTACAGAAGTGTTAAATGAAGCCCAGTGCTGCATTCAGATGCCTGATTAGCTCAGCCACATGAAAATGCCAATAATTCAGGGTCTATTTTGGATGCCATTTCTTAAGCAGTACCTGAGTTTTTGAAAGGGGAAAAAGGAGAGGGGAGGAGAAGGAGCATGTATTTGGGGTGAAAAAATAAAGCTGGTCCAAATCAGAAGACAATAGTTCATGCAAGTGTAATTGTCCTCAGTGAAGACACAATATCAACCAAGATGTGAGGTTGTGAGAGTGACTACGTTGTAGTACTCTGTGTTTTCCAGAGAGAGAAACCTTTGTTGTTTCCCTTCTGGAAGAATCAATGTGTTAAAGTTATGTCTTCTGCCATTTTAAATGCTTGCATTTCACACACGTGAGTCTGTCTCTGTGCAATCTTTTATCTGTCGGCTTCTGTAATGTGTAAGCAACACCAGTAGGGAAGAGGATAAAGTGTTTGGATGTTTTCTATGATTTGATTTGTGAATTAGCTTTGCTGTAGCCAGGCTGGAAGTCCTTGCTGTCCTTTGTTATCCTGCACGATTTCAGACCTACACCAGGCTGAAATCCAGAGGTATCAGTGTAGGAACCACCAGCTTCTACACAAAGCTTGGGGAAGGATGGAGACCTCCTGGAGAAATAATCTCACTTTCTAAGGTTTTCAGGACAGCAGCCCTTGTGTAGCATTCAGTCATGCTCAATGGACTTATCAGTTGCAAATGTCAAGAAGAGGTCATCAAAAATTAAAGCAGGCTCATTACTCACTACCTAGCCTGCAACTTTCAAAAATAGATCTAACAACTTATAAATGAGGTAATGAATGGTGGGTAAAACAACCTATAAAATAATTGATGGATACCAAGTGGAACATGAGCTAGCAATGCACCCTTGTGGCAGAGAAGGCCAGCAGCATCCTGGACTGCGTTTGTAGGAGTGTTGCCAGCAGATCAAGGTTGATGATCCTTCTCCTCTGCTCAGCACTGGTGAGAAACATCTGGAGTGCTGGGACCAGTCAAAGGCTCTCCTGTATAGGAAAGGCATGGACCAGCTACACTGGGTCCAGAGACAGGTCAAGGAGATGTTTAAGGGAATGAAACATCTATTGTAATGGGAGAGGCTGAAAGCTGGGTCTTTTCAGCCGGAAGAAGAGGCAGCTTAGGGTTGTCTCGTCAGTGTATGTAAATAAAGAACTCTTTAGGCTCTTTCCAGCTTCTTTCCAGTACTACCCAATGATAGACAGGACAAGAGGCAATGAGCAGAAATGTTGTACAGAAAACTCCACTTAAAAATTAGAAAAAGAGTTCCAGAAGCATTTGGACAACACCCTCAGACTCATGGTATGAATGCTGGAGTTGTCCTGTGCAGGGAAAAAGAGTTGGACTCAATGATAACTTGTGGGTCCCTTTCATAGGATCATAGAATCACCAGGTCGGAAGATACCCACCAGATCATCGAGTCCAACCATTTCAACTCAGGATGTTCTGTTATTCTATAAGATTTTCAGCAGTTTCTGAGGAAGCAATACGATACTAATTGGAGAAACGTGTTCTTAATGAACTTATATAAAGTAGATTCCCTAATAACTGGTTAACCATAAAAGGTGAGTAAATATCTGTAGGTCAAGTGATACGTTTCCAGGCTTAGATTTTTGTTGCTGGTGGAAAAAGAATTTGCTTATTCAATTTGCACATGGTATGAAGCTTGGATGACCATAAGTCTATTAAAGGATGAGATTAGAATTTAAAGCGTTCTTGACAAATTGGAGAAATAAACTGAAAATAAATTGATTAAATGGAGAAAAATGCTACATATTGGACTGAAATGGGAAAACTAAAAATCATTGTATATGTTGAAGAACAATCGAAACGGTAGCAGTTCTTCAGAAAAGCAATAAGAGATCATAAAGGATTACAAAGTTTATGTGAACCAGGAAAAGAAATATATCATGTCAGTTTGTGTGAGCAGGAGTTGGTGACAGAGAAATCCAGCCACCTCACTTTACTGGTAAGGTCTCTGCTCAGAAACATGTCTCGGGCTGTATTCCAGAGTTAGGAGCAACCTAGATCAACTGGGGAGAGCACAGGGTGATAGATTGAGAATAATCAAAGGCAAGGCAAGTTATATAGGGAAACATAAAGGAAATGGCATTGTTTAGCTTGAAGAATAAAGTTAAAGGAGCATGTAGTCACAGCTTTCTCTTCAAGAACTACTGCAAAAATAAGGAGGGTTTACTCCCTGGTAGAAAGAAAGAAGCAATTGGCTTTAAAAGCAGTAAAAAAAAAACCCGATGAAACAGACTGGGGAGAAAGTGAAATATCAGTGAGAAGGTTTTAAGAACAGCAGACTGGATATCAGACTAGTCCATCCTGCATTGAGAGAACGTGAGATTTCAAGATTTCTTGATATCTCTTCTTGCCCTACCACAGTTCCATGAGGGGTCATAAGGATCCAGACAAAGAGTTCATTCCCTATTGAAGGCTCTAAAGATGATAGAAGTTTGTCAGCAGTCACTTATCTAATGGTTTTTATTACAGTGAAAAATGGAGAAAGTTGTTTTCTAACCCAAAGGGTGATCACTAACCACAATGTAGTCCTTCTGCCATTGAGCATCCTCCTCCTTTGCAGCTCAGTGCATTTAACACTGAATGCACCAGGTCTTACAAGATTATCACTTCTCTGGGGAGGGAGATCTGCAGTCCAGCCTCAGTGGTTTGACTCAACCTCCTGCATTTACGAGGCCACTTCTTTGATCCTTCCCTGTACTCACGCATGATGTTGTTGCTGTGATTGTGGTCACAGAGGAAGAGTCTCTCAGGTAGTTGGGGTTAATGTCCTGAAAGTCCCAGGCTGGATGGAGGTGGAGTAGAGGAGGAGCTATGAGGTTCCAGCAGTTGTGTTTTTTTCTGTCTGGACGTGCTCCTTACCTTTGCAGATAACTCTAGATCGCAGGCTCAGCAGAAAGGGTGGGGGGCAGCTTCCCATTATGATGTTCTTCTTGCATCTGGAATTTTAAGTGAACTACATAAAGAATCTTCTGCTTCCTTAAGCAGTTTCTTCTCCTTTCTTTAATCATGCTGAGATTTCCTGTGAATACTGTGAGCTGTAATTATCATCTGCAGATCAGTGGGTTTGCTAAGCTGTTTCTTAAAGGGATTTCTTTTTTTCTGTGAATTTCAGATGACCAAGAACAAAATTATAATCACCTGATACTAAACAGTGCCACCCAGACACCTACACATGGTAAGAGAAAACAAAGAGCAAAATTACACATGTTGTAACTTTCCTCTGCCAGACAATAACATTTACTGGTACCAAAGTATGTTTAATGTTAATAGAAAGGTTCGCATGGCAACGATGCATGAATGATGATTTCCATTAACATTAAACATTGGATCATATGTTTAAACAGTGCTTACAATGAGGTATGGTCCAGTCTCTTATAACTTTACCTATCAAGTTTGTGTTTCCCTCTGTCTGGTTGCTGCTTGCTCCCTTCCGCATCAGCAAGGTGCTGTCAGATTTAACACACCACGGCAGGAAAAATGATAATCAAAGGACAGTGCATCTTGTCAGCCAAACCACTCAACTTACAGTGCTGCTTGTGCGTGTTTCTAAGGCAGATTGGAAGGACATTGAACAGGGGCAAGGGCTCCAAAGCTGGCATAATGTTGGCATCACTATATGTGGGCAGAGGTTGGATTCATAGCTAAATCCAAGCTGTCCGGCACATACTTGCGTGGGCCGGGTTGGAATAACCTGCTGAACCCCTGATTCACTGCACAATATCTCTCTAGTTTCTAGTACGCAGGAGAGGTAAAGACCATGAAGAGATTCAGGATTGCCCACTTTCTTAAATAGTACTGCTTCCTTCTAAAGCAGTTCCCATGGTTGCTCTCACACCCTTCCAAACCCTCTTTATTTTATTGTGGAAACATGACATTCCTCCAAATCTAGGGACTTATGAAACCCAGAGCACCTTTCATGTCCCTATATGTACCGCAATGTAGACCAGCACTGACCTGTGCCTGTAACCTCAGAACTGACACCTCGGGAGATGTTTGGGGCAGCCTATCACACCCATAGAACCTGTCTGGTCATCCTTCTAAGGGTGAGAGCAGATAAAGGTTCCCTCAGTCTGATCTTCATACATCATCACAGATGTTAATACCCCTTCTGACAGTGCTCTTGCTGAGCTCCAAAAGACCACAGTTTTGTCTTACCTCTGCACGTGGTTCAGCACTTTTATTGGCACCTCTCTATCCAGCCCTCTTGCCCTACTAAACTTGGGGGTGCTCCATGTCATCCTTTAATGAGTTTCAAGAGTTCAGCTGCTATTTCGAGATACTCCTTGTTTTCCCCTTTGTTTCCACCATCTCACCCCAGCCTGGAGATGTGTCTTCGCTTCTTCCAATGCCAGAAACCTTACCCTTCTCTGCTCAGCCCTGTTCCCCCAGCCCTTCTGCCTCCTCTGCCTTGGCTCCCCCTTCGTTTTGATTTCCTTGGCCTGTGATTAGCAGCTGAGTGTGAGCAGCACGTCCCTCCCTGCATCGAAGCAATCATAGACCACACAGTTGAATCACCTGCAGTTTCCTGACTCCATCCAAATCTGGACCAATCACCACCACCCAAATCAGTGGTTCCTCCTGTCTCTGTGCAATCTGTCCAACCTCTGAATGAACCCTCAGGTCCTCTCTGCTTTATTCCCTCTTCTGCTGCTATTTTGTCTTGGTCTTGTCCTTGTTTTTTCCTGCATCCTTTACCCTTTGAATGTGAGAGATCCCTCCAGCATTCACAGCTGGAACATCCCTTCTACTGGGGAACCAATAAATGATGGGTAAGTCTCATCTTAATATACACCAGTTCTCTCTTCTTGCAGCTCTGAATCTCTGTGTTTATTACTCTTTTTTTCTGACATTTGTTTTTAATTCTGAAATTTCACCTTGATAACTATTGTAGAATTCATTTATTGTGACGGTTGTGTGTTCTTGTATAGAAATTCCCTTGCTGTTGTGCTGGGAAAAAGTGTGGGACAACATTTGTCCTTGAAAAGGTCACCTCAAACCTTTGCTGTTTTTCCTTCCTACAAGAGTGGGTCAGGCACCTCCTCAGCCTCCAAGTCCTTTAAACCCACCAGTTGCTCAGGAGCATTTATTGAACTGGAATTGACAGCCTCGAGCACTCTTCAGACTACTTATTCTGCTTTCATTTTATGTTCCTGAGAAGAAGAAAAGATCTGGTACTATTGCTTGTTCTTCAAATCTAGCACATGCTGGGTTTTGAGATCAGCCCCAGCAGAGCCAGATGAGTCCTTTTTATTGTCTGTGTCTCTGCTCAGAAGTTTTAATGTATCTCCATCGTCAGGTCCCTGTTGCATTCAATAAGGTAACAACATGTGGAAAAACAGTTAAACTTCCTCCTGGACCTGACAGATGGTTTTCTTTTTTATGTGCTTGAGAGACAAAAGTCAAAGCAGATGTGCTCGTGATCTTGGATTACAAAGTTTCACTTTTTTCCTTTACTCATTTCGTCTCTTTACTGTGTCTTAATAGTTTAGTTTTACAAAGCGACTTGAATGATCGAACTACAAATACCTGTACCATTCAAAGTCGTATTTTGTTCCTAAATTATATTTACGGTCACGAACGCTGTGTTTGTGATAGTCATGTGTGTTGTTGCTGGTGTTGCTTGGTGAGCCTAAAAACATATTTTGACCTTTCAAGTAAGGCATCAAAAGAGCTTGCAGTATTCATAATTCCTGCCGAAATTCTGAGATAGCTCAGCAAAGCTGCAGGTTTAATTTGATTCCTTTCCTGGGTAGGACATCATCTACATATTTTCTGTGGGATTATGCAGACTTGTAGGTGAATGTGAGCCGACCTTCTGAGCATTGTGTTCATGAGGCCTGTCCCTTCGCCTGGCTCTAACTCCCACCACACATGCCACTCCTAACTGCAGTAAAACACGCAGAGAAAGTTTTCTTGGGCTACCAGCATAAAGCAAACAGGGCAGCGGTGTCACCAAACAAACAACACTGCAGCTTGAACAACCTAATCCCTTGCCCGGAGGAGGTCCCCACAGACTCCCCAAGGGCTGTCTTACCCAGCAATGGTGCACCTGGTATATAGAATCAGAGAATGGTAATCATTGGGTTAAACTGGGATCTGAAGGCTAAAATGTATGTGAAGGGAAGCATGATTTGTTGCAAACTAAACAGGTTGGAGCGCTGGGCAGTGTCCAATGGGATGAGGTTTAACACGGCCAAATGCCGGGTCCTGCACTTGGGGCACAACAACCCTATGCAGAGTTACAGACTGGGAGAAGCCTGGCTGGAAAACAGTCAGGAGGAGAGGGACCTGGGGGTGTTGGTTGACAGCCAAATGAACATGAGCCAGCAGTGTGCCCAGGTGGCCAAGAAGGCCAATGGCATCTTGACTTGGATCAGAAATGGTGTGACCAGCAGGTCCAGAGAGGTTCTTCTCCCTCTGTACTCAGCACTGGTGAGACTGCACCTCGAATCCTGTGTTCAGTTGTGGGCCTCTCAGCACAAGAAGGATGTTGAGGCTCGGGAGTGAGTCCAGAGAAGAGCCACGAAGCTGGTGAAGGGACTGGAGAACAAGCCTTATGAGGAGCAGCTGAGAGAGCTGGGGGTGTTTATCCTGGAGAAGAGGAGGCTGAGAGGAGACCTCATTACTCTCTACAAGTACCTGAAAGGAGGTTGTTCTATGAACCTGGTTGTTCTATGATTCTATGATTCTAGGAAACTAGAGTATCTGCCAGGACAAGAACTCAGCTGCTGTGGACCGGCAATCTCTCTCCCATCTCCTGCCATCTTAAGTTCACAGGTTTCTTCCTTTCAGCTCTAATTCCTATTACAATGAGTCTTCAAACTCATACAGCCCTAGGACTGAGCAGTGGAGGTTTTCCACAGGCAGTGCAGGCAGACACGAGGGCCAGGGCTCTGCAGGAGACCTTCTCGTGGAAGAGGAATGAGATCCAAGTTCCCTGTGCTCCCCTCCTTCCCGTACTGGCCAGTTCTTTGCAAAAATACAGCAAATGGCACCAACTCATTCATTCATTTCTCCAAAGGTCTTGGGAATTGTAACAGGATCGTAGTGTACTGGAATGATCCAGATGTGCAGTGGCTCAGCCATTCCACCAAACAGCCTTCTGGGAGCAGCACTGTCAGCAAAATCGTCTTTGTTGAGAGAACTGGCAGTGTTTAGCCTAGAGAAGAGGAGGCTGAGAGGAGACCTCATTACTCTCTACAACTCTCTGAAAGGAGGTTGTAGAGAGGAGGGAGCTGGGCTCTTCTCCCAAGTGACAGGGGACAGGACAAGAGGGAATGGCCTCAAGCTCCTCCAAGGGAGGCTTAGGCTGAACATTAGGAAAAAATTTTTCACAGAAAGGGTCATTGGTCACTGGTAGAGGCTGCCCAGGGAGGTGGTTGATTCACCTTCCCTAGAGGGGTTTAAGGGACGGGTGGATGAGGTGCTGAGGGGTTTAGTGTTTGATAGGAATGGTTGGACTCAGTGATCAAGTGGGTCTCTTCCAACCTGGTTGTTCTATGATTCTATGATTCTATGTTCAGCTGAGAAAGGCAGAGGATGTTAAACATCTGTTTCCATGGGCTCATGCTACCCACAGGCCCGTGTCCTGCTCCCTGAGGGTGCCATTGGGGTAGGACCTCCACAAATGCACAGCAGCATCTCTCAGCACCTTATGCAAGCACACCTTGTAGTACTGTGGCAATTTTTACCTGACAAAAACCCCCAAATTAAAGGGGAAAAGGACAAACTATGCTCATAAGAAACCAGAAAAAAAGGAGAAAAGCAGATTTGACCTTAGCTCTCTGAGGGGTTTAGCTTCAACTTCAAGTTCCCAGGGTTAAAATCCCAAGTTGCCTCTATTTTAAGCTGGTTTGTGCTCTTGGCACACAACTTCTCGACACAAAAAGCATCACCCATTGCAATGGGTTGTGTGGCCCTGAGGTCACTGATGTGATTGCACTGAACTCTTCCAATGCAGGGTGGAATAACCACTAATTAATGGTGGGATTGCATCTAACCTCTTCTGTCAGGCTGCTATCATTTAATTAACATAGTGCTGTTTGCAGCGCAGTTAATACAGGGCGAGGAGCAAGTCTCCCTTTTATCCCTGCCCGGCTGGCACACTGGGTTCACAGAGGAGTTAAACACAAGTCTGTCTTGGTTTTGGAAAATGTGATATGTTCGGGAAGGCGAATCCCAGTGGAGATCAAGAGAAATGACCACAGGCAAGTGAATCTGTCAGCCTGTGGTCTGCAGTACCAGTATCTTTGTCCTGCTGTTGCGACTGGGGATCCCTCTTGATTTTCTCCTAGTGTTGCTCTATTCATGCACCTAATTCACTTCTAGGACACTGAATTGTAGAGGAGCCTCCAGTCCTTAGAAACCTCAGCCTATATTCTGCGTTCTGTGATGGACATCAGACCCAAATTCAACTGGAATGAGAAGTTTGTTGTGGGTTTCCTTAGCTCTGGGCTTTAGTTTTGCATCAGCTGCAGATCTGACCTGCAAATGAAGAGCTCTACTGCAGGTTTTGGAAATGTAGTGATTTTGTATGTTAAAGGTGACCATGAGTGCACACATATTGGCTCTAATCACAGCTAAGTTTTTCATAAGAAGTGCAGGTAGATCTTTTAAGAGATTGTTTTATCTTGCTTGGCTATTCGATCTTTATGCAAAGCACATAAAGTTATTTTCAAATAAAAAGATTAAAATGTGGGGGAAAAAAGAAGCTAGGGGCACAAAACAACTGAGTCGGCGCAGCAGAAATAGATGTTGACCGAGCTTAGTTTCTGTAGTTTATGACTTTATTTTTTACAGCTACTGAAGTTTAATTTCATCATATTTAGTGTGTATTTAATTACGCTAACCAAGAGACTCTTGTATAAACATTTTTTACATCTATATAAATAACAGGCCCATTGCTGAATATTATGGTTAGGAAGAAGTTCATATAATTTTTATGTCAGTTCATCACATTTGATAATCATCTCGAACAAGACTTGGTAAACCACCATAAGCAACAAATGGCTCCACTTCAAGTTTTTAATTTGGACGAGTATTTTTCCACAGATAATATCTGGGTTTGCTGTGATGGAGGCAAATTACCTTTTACAGCTGTACCCATGTGAACATGAAACAAATTTTTACACACATACACCAGCATGCCTGTGTCTTTTTTATGTTCTCTCCTTGCCTTCTTCCTTGCCTTCCTTACTCCTTTCTTTCCATTTTCTCTCTTTTCTTTCCTTCTTCCCTTCTTTCCCTTTTCTTCATTTCAAAAATCCAGGGCATCTCCCTTCCCACACAAGTAATAGGGCTTTAGGGGATATATTGCAGAAATAATTCTTGCATCAATTTTCTAACATCAGACCAGAAGCTTCAATTTGGGACAATCCCAGAAGACGTGAAAATGATTCCCTATACTGTCACATCTCCTCCAGCAATTTGTTAAGAATTTTGTGTCTATTGTGTTTAAGACACTGTTTACAAAATCGTAACAATTAAGGACTGTTTAAATTAGATTTATCCCCAGTAGAAATATATGTGAGGAAATTAGAAGATAATCAGATCTCTGGAATACGAGCTACAGAACAAATAGTCGCATTATGTACACTGCTCTTTCTGCAAAGCAGCCGGGATTTAATGAAAGTGGGAAGAGAGATGAAGCAGGTAATGACAGGACCAGACAGCACAGTGCCAGCATTTTGATGCATATGAGTTTGTGGTGGGGACACAGCTGATGGTTCGGCTGCGTTGCCCAATGACTGTGCAAAGCAAAGCACACGGATTGTTGTGTTGCAATATAGTTCCAGCTTTACTCAATTAGAAAGAAGATTGGAGCAAAGTTGGAAGTGAACGAGGATTACCATTTACCTCAGTTGACCTGAGAATCTGCTAATGATGTCCTACGGTGCAGGTACCTGTTTGTTGGGGCCGTGGTTGGACTTAGAATCATAGAATCATGGAATCACCAGTTTGGAAGAGACTCATTGGATCATTGAGTCCAACCATTCCTATCAAACACTAAACCATGTCCCTCAGCACCTCATCTACCCATCCCTTAAACACCTCCAGGGAAGGGGAATCAACCACCTCCCTGGGCAGCCTATTCCAATGCCCAATGACCCTCTGTGTGGAAAACTTCCTCCTAATCTCAAGCCTAAATCTCCCCTGGCGGAGCTTGAGGCCATTCCCTCTTGTCCGGTCCCCTGTCACTTGGGAGAAGAGCCCAGCTCCCTCCTCTCTACAACCTCCTTTCAGGTAGTTGTAGAGAGCAATGAGGTCTCCTCTTAGCCTCCTCTTCTCCAGGATAAACACCCCCAACTCTCTCAGACACTCCTCATAAGGCCTGTTCTCCACTCCCTTCACCAGTTTCATTGCTCTACTCTGGACTCTCTCCAGAGCCTCAACATCCTTCTTGTGATGAGGGGCCCACAACTGAACACAGGATTCAAGGAGCAGCCTCACCAGTGCTGAGTACAGAGAGAGAATCACCTCCCTGGCCCTGCTGGTCACACCGTTTCTGATCCAAACCAGGATGCCATTGGCCTTCTTGGCCACCTGGGCACACTGCTGGCTCATGTTCAGTTGGCTGCCGACCAACACCCCCAGGTCCCTCTCCTCCTGGCTGCTTTCTAGACAGACTTCTCCCAGTCTGTAGTTCTGCATAGGGTTGTTGTGCCCCAAGTATAGGACCAGCCATTTGGCCGTGTTAAACCTCATGCCATTAGACTCAGCCCAGCAGTCCAGCCTGTTTAGGTCCCTTTGCAGAGCCTCCCTTGAGCAATGTGACCAGCCTCTGAGGACATATGTGCTGACCTTTCTTCAGTCAGTGAGATAGGTAGAGGGCAGGGAATAGCCCTGGGGTTGAGAACAGATCATAGAATCATAGAGTAGTTCAGGTTGGAAGTTAACAGACTGACATTTTAAAATTGCACAGTCTCAAATTAATCAGGAATCAGTCCTGGTCCCAGTTCTATACAGTTCTGCACGCTGACTTCTCTGGTGCCAAAGCCATGTTTTGTTTTCTGCATCCCCATGAAAAGGCAGGGAGCTCAAGGTGAAGCGAGTGTATCTTTTTCTGAGATTGCTAAGTGCAATTCTACTTTCTGTAGCTTTTCCTTCCATTTTAATTGGCAACATTATTCCTCTCACCCAGCATTGTTGTATGAAACTATACTCTGTTGAGTTATTCACTTTGTGAAGGATCTTCACGTTAATAGTCCCTGGGTGATAGGATTCAGGTATATTGTTATGCTGCATGTATATAATGTAACGTTTAAGGGCATCATCTTGCAATGTGCTGGTATTCCTCATCCTCTTTGCATCCTACCCCTTCTGACAATTGGGCAGTGTCAGAGGCTGCCCAGGGAGGGGGTTGAGTCACCTTCCCTGGAGGGGTTTAAGATGCAGGTGGACGAGGTGCTGAGGGACATGGTTTAGAGACTGGTGGGAATGGTTGGACTCGATGATCCAATGGGTCCCTCCCAACCTGGTGATGCTATGATTCTATGATTCTATGAATGCTGCTCAGCTCTCAGCCATGAGCCCTGATAGACCTCATCCTATCACCACCCTGAGATTTTTTTATCACTGACTGAATTTAAAATCCACGTCTCCAGCCCATATAAATGAGGGTAGCTATTCACCAGAGAGCTGCTGGTGAAGGATCTGACCTGGAAATGTATATGCCTCTTTGAGATTCCTTGTGAGAGTTCCGATAGACTATTAATAACAGTGTTTGTAACACATACACACACACACACAAAAAAAAAAAAAGACATGTGAAAACACAGATAGTTCCCCTCACAACCACTGAAGATATATATGTCATAAATTTTAATTTGAGTCTGTGAACATCATTTCTTTGTCTGCTCCAACAGTATGGCACTTCCAGGATGGCTCAGGCGGCGCTAAGTCTTGGCACAGAAGGCTACCGAACGTCATGAGCTCCTACCAGATTTTCTTGAGCTCCTTTGTAGGAGCTTGCGTCAAAATAGGAGAAGACTTTGTGTTTGAGCCTTCAAATGGCTGAGCAGAAGGCAGTTCTGGGGAGCAGCGTGTGATTTGACAGAGGACTGAAGCTATGCTGGGCTGCAGCTGAGCAGCAGAAGGCTTGGTTGTATCAGCTTCTCCTAGGTGACATTGTTTGCTTTCTCTGGGTGAATGTTTTAAAAGGCATCTGTTGAAATGTCTTGCGGAATTCACACAACATATGTGCAGACTCATATGCAAATATGGAGCACAACCCTTTTGCCACTTGAGCTTTGTTTAAAACTTTGCCATAAACCCCCCCCTTTTTTTTGTCTTGGGTATCATCTGCTCCTGTGCTTGTACACGAAAGTTTCTGTATCTCATGTAAATACACTTTGAAACAGAGTCTTCCAAGAACAAGGGCAGAGCAAGACATTTCAAGGCTTCAGGTCTCATCTCCATAAGTCTCCAGCTTTAGAGATCCTGAAACCGTTTCTGAGCGCTTGTGCTTGCAGAAGGTTTGTGAAGCACTAACGGTGAAATTAGTCTCTTCCTCAACTTAGAGTGACTTTCTTTCCTTCTTAGATTACAAAGCAGTTGAGTGAATCCATATATCCTACCAGAGGCTGGCAGTCATTGCAGAGCATGGTGCAGAGTAGGCACCACAGCCCCTTGGCACCCGTGGGGATGACTTGCCAAACACAGGCTGTATGTCCTTTTCCGGATAAAGGATGTAGCAGGAAACTTGTTCCATCAGTGCAAGCAGTGCTCCTGGTTCCACAGGGGCAAAGCTCTCTGCCAGTCAGCTCCAGGGCAGCACCTTCTCAAGTTTTTAGGCAAGAAGCTGGTCCTAATGGAGCAGGGGAGCCTTTCTGAGCCTGGCCCATGAGTCCACTCGTTCTGATCGAAATACAGTGAGGTTTGGACTGGCCCAACATTTCTGGTTCATGAAGCAGAACAAATGAACAATCTTGTACAGAAGGTGCCCAACAAGAGAGATTAGACCTGTGAAGGAAGTGTCTTTCAGCACAGACAAACAGGTTGTTGAGCCTGGAGAAGAGGAGGCTGAAAGGAGACCTCATTGCTCTCTCCAACTCCCTGAAAGGAGGTTGTGGAGAGGAGGGAACTGAGCTCTTCTCCCAAGGGACAGGGGACGGGATGAGAGGGAATGGCCTCAAGTTCCACCAGAGGAGATTTAGGCTAGAAATTAGGAAAAACATTTCACTGAAAGGGTCATTGGGCATTGGAACAGGCTGCCCAGGGAGGTGGTTGATTCACCTTCCCTGGAGGTGTTTAAGGGATGGGTGGATGAGGTGCTGAGGGACATGGTTTAGTGTTTGATAGGAATGGTAGGACTAGATGATCCAGTGGGTCTATTCCAATCTGGTGATTGTATCTTCTCCCTTCCTCAGCTTATTGTGCCATGTTGTGAGTGAGTTTTTGGCAGCACTGTGGCTGTGCTAGCAGCCCTGCCAGCAACCCAGCAAACTGCTCAGTGCGCTGTGAGACCACCAGTGCTCAGTTGGTGAGGAAATGCTGCAGAGCTGAGCCCTCCTCTATTGAATTAATCAGAGAGTCACTAGCAGAATTTTAAGCTAGAGCATTGGCTGTAAAAAGGTATGGTGGTTTGAGGCTGAAGTAAAGAGAAATTAGAAATCAAGAGGAATGACACTGCTGGATGATCATAAAACCATAGAATGGTTTGGGTTGGAAGTAACACTAAAGATCATCCAGTTCTGACTCCCTGGCCCTGGGCAGGGATGGCTCCCAATGGATCCGGTTGCTCCAAGTCCCATCCAACTTGGGCCAGTATCTCACCTCTCTCATCATGAAACATTTCTAATGTCTAGGTCTTCCTACATCCACATTAAAGCCATTCCTTCTCGTCTTATCTCTACAAGTCCTTGTAGAAATTCCCTCCTCAGCTTTCCTATAGCCCCCATCGGGTACTGGAAGACCACTATGAGGTCTCACTACTGGAGACAACTCTGAGGTGTCCCCAGAGCCTTCTCTTCTCCAGGCTGAACAACCCCAGCTCTCTCAGCCTGTCCTTGTCACAGAGGTGCTCTTGCTCTTGGATCAGCTTCATGGCCTCCTCTGGACCTGTCTCTGGTTTATGTGTTACACCCTGTCTGGGCTTCATTTCTTCTCTCTTTGTCTCCAAACAACATCACAAATTGTGCCCGTGATGTATCAGAGAAGCATAAAATGGCATGTGGCTGAAGGATGGTAGAGAGGAAAATGTGAACTAATACTGACTTTCTAAGTCAATGCCAGTAATGATGGGACTTTGTCCATTTTCCAGTGGTCATCTCCCATTCCCCAGGACGTAGAGCTGGACTAGAATGAGTGGGAATGCTGGGAAATAGGACATCTCAGCTGCTTTGCAGGAAATGGGGAGACCTTTTTATTTATAAGCTGTTAAAATTCATTCTGTCCTGCATCTTCCACAGGAACCAACAAACACCAAAACCAAAAAAAGGAGAGAGATTAGGGAAACAACTATTAAGAAACTTGCCCTGAACTGGTCCCAGAATATAAATTACAAAAGATATTTCTCTTTACTAGAGTCTCTCAGTTCTCTGATCTTGCCCTCAAATTACATTATGCAAAAGACATCTGAAATTATCTTTGGTCATTTCAGTTTATCCCTTATTTTGCTGAATGATAGGTAGTGGATTACAAGGTGACTTCTCATTTGCCAAAATCATTACAGTCTGTTCCTGACTGACTGGATGGAAAAAGCACTAAGAAGATGTCCTGATTCTGCAGAAGCCCTTCAGATAAATGTGTGGCACTTAATTTCACACACCTCATGCAAGCAGTCAATTAATAATCCTGCTTTGGCACTGAACACAAATTCCATACATCTGACTGGGCTTATTTCAGCATGTCCAAACCTCCATGTAAAATGGAGATTCGATACAGGTTCTGGCTGAGAAATTTGCAAAGAGATGTCACCCCCGGGTCCTTGCAACACAAGCACAAATAGGAGCCAGGACATAGTTTCAGTGCTGATATAGTCTCTGTTTACTGGATAATATCTAATCAATTGTTTCCAGTGCCCTGATGAATATGATGCACTTCCTAATCCTGCAGTCAGTCTATTAGACATGGATTGGAGTCATCATCAAGAAAATAATGTTCGCAAAGAGATGACACATTAGCTGTATGCTCACTTCAGGCTATGTTCTTTTTGCCAGACAATAAACCTATTGCAGAAGTGTAGAGCCATACATAAGCAATAGGCAAAAAGAGTTTATTAACCAAGATGGTTATTGCATTGCTAAGAGGGAATTTTCTCCATTACTAAATTCCTTAAGAAACTGCCTCGTAATTTCTCAGAGCTGGGAACAAAATGATGCTCTGGCAGAGAGCTGGGCCGTTCCTTTTCTGTGGGGTGGCTGACACTGGCTGTCATTTTTTGAGCCCAGAGGACAGTGTGCAGGTGCTTGCTGAAGCCTACCAAGCCCCTGTGGCAGTGCAGTTTTCTTCCCTCTCACCTTGCCGTGCTGGCAGCAATTAGGGATCGCACACAATGGGATATCCCATACTATCCCAAACTAGCGTTCAAGGAGAGGAAAAGCTATTCCTCCACTCATGGTCATACCCTGGACGTAGCTAGGGAAGAGTGCACTGTTATGATCTGTTCTGCAGGAACCTTCATCGTAAGGAAACTCATGGAGTTTGTTGACATGGTAGCTGTAATTCAAGTCCCTGAACATGTGTAGCATTGAATCTCTGATAGGTCCCACATCAATCCTTTCAGCCCTTTATGGGTCTCTAATATAACCTAGGATACCCCAAATGGTTCTTGTGTCTCTTAGTTGAGCTCTGGGCACGTAACTCTCCTGAGAGCTGAAGAGGAGTGCTCTGGACACACTGACTTTGGGAAATCATGAGCAGGTTTGTGGCGGAAGACAAGACCGTCTCAACCTGTCTTTGTCTGAGAAGCATGTGTGCAGTGAGAAAGGTAGGTGACAGAAGGCTTAAAATATCTAGGGGAAGACACAGTGGGAGAAAAGCTGTGGAGGCAGCTCTGCATCCCCACATGCAGACGTGTGTGGGAACTGCTGAGTTCATTTCTAGGCAACAGAGAACACCGAGGATGTGAGCACTCAGAAAGGAGGAAGGTGTGTTGCTGTCTCACTCCGCGCTGGAGAAAAGCAGCACTGGAGGAGATAGGCTGACTCCTGCATTTTTTTTTTCAGGAAACAGTTTAATTCGTTACTCTAGAAACATGTCTTCTGAGATGTTTGTGCTTTACTTAGGTGGATTATGGTTAAAATTTTTATAGGAAATAAGGCAAGTTAGCAAATATCTGGATACTGCCCAAAGTCAACACATTTATCAAGGTGATGTTCCCCTGCCACTCGGGTACTTTTCCCAGAATTATAGAATGGGTCAAAGAGACCTTAAAGATCATCCAGTCCCAACCTCCTGCCCTGGGCAGGGACACCTCCCACTGGCTCAGGGGCTCCAAGCCCCATCCAACCTGGCCTTGAACCCCTCCAGGGATGGGGCAGCCATGACTTCCCAACCTGGGCCAGGGCCTACCCACCCTCACATGAAAATATTTCTTCCTAAGATCTTATCTCAGTCTCCCCTCCTTCAGCTTAAACCCTTGTCCTATCCCTGCACTCCCTGATCAGGAGCCCCTCCCCAGCTTTCCTGTAGGCCCATTTAAGCACTGGAAGGCTGCTATAAAGTTTATTCTGGGCAGAAGCTGTGCTTTAATCTCAACCAGCTCATATTGTTCCTCCTGGAGAAGAGATGGTTCCCAGTACTGAAAGGAAAGCCGGGAAGGGGCTCTTGATCAGGAAGTGCAGGGACAGGATGAGGGGGAAGGGTTTTCAGCTGAGAGAGGGGAGATGGAGAAGAGATCTGAGGAAGAAATGTTTTCCTTTGAGGGTGGGGAGGCCCTGGCCCAGGTTGCCCAGAGCAGTGGTGGGTGCCCCATCCCTGGAGGTGTTCAAGGCCAGGTTGGATGGGGCTTGGAGCAACCTAATGTGGTGAGAGGTGTCCCTGCCCATGGCAGGGGTGGGACTGGGTGGGCTTTGAGGTCCTTTCCAACCCAACCCGTTCCATGGAGATCCCTTTGTTCACTGGGATCACCTGTCCTGGCTGAGTCCCCTCTCAGCTCCTTGTGGAGCCCCCATCTTCTCACTGGTGTGTGTGGTGAGAAGCAGAAAATCCCTCGACTCTGTGCAAGCCGTACTCAGCATTACAGTTGGACTTGATGATCCTGTGGGTCTCTTCCAACCTGGTTGTTCTATGATTCTATGATTCTATGGTTCACAGGAGGCAGGCAGGTCTTGAGGCACACGAGTGCTTATTGAGCACACGTTGCATTGCTCTTCACGACAATACTTTAGAGGGGTGCACAAGAGGAATGAGTGAACCCAAGACTTGGGCATTGTGCTGCTCCTCAGCTGTATCAGAGAGCTTAGGTCTCATATTTAATTTTCAAACCATACTTGGATTGGCTACCTCCTCGGCCTTTTGATCCAGCTAATACAATCCCATCATCACTGCGAGATCCTACAGAACCCACTGTAGTTGTTTCTAGCTTTGCTTCCAATAATTGAAGCTTTTGCTATGTTTAGTACCCTTAGATCTGTCTGTTTTAATATCTGAATACCTAGAAGTTATATATACAATTCAACAGGTCCCCTTCCCTTGGCTGAGATACTGAAAGACCATTTTCAATCCAACTTGTAGCAAAGAATTGTTATTTTAATACTAGACAAACTCTACGTATTGTCTGGATTTGACTTTTAACTTTTGGGCTCAGTGTTAATATTTTATTGATGGTTCCCCTATCATTAGCATCCTGACAGTGGGAATTTTGATACTGGCTAGGGACTCCCTCAGTGACCAACAACATGAAAATAAGTAGAGGAGCATCCTCCATTCATTAGGGATGTCACCTTCTTTCCTGCTTCAGGAATCTCTCCAAACCTTGCCTTATTTTCTCTCTACACCCCAATTGCCCTACACAGCTTTTCTTCACAGTTTCTCGTGTTTAGGGGAAGCACGATTGTCTCTAGAGCCCACCAGAACTCCTGGGGGCGTGGAACAGCTTTTCTGAGGAGCTTCCCGTTTCAGAGCATTGATCAGAAATCTGGCACTATGTGAAAAGAATTCAATTCTCAGCCCTGCAGATTCATTCCCACAGCTCTGAGGGTGGGGAAAGCAACCTGCTGGGGTCAAGGTAGGTGATGCTGCCTGAGCTCCTGCAGGCTGCAGTGGGGTCAGTCCACAGCACCACGACACAGCCTTTCACGGTAAGTGAGGTGACTCACAGCTCACCAGATCCTCTGTCCCTCTGTGAGAAGGGTGGGTTGGTCCACGTGCTTTTGAGGCAGCAGCAGTTTGCTTCTCTCCCTAATCGCTGCGGGCGAGAAAACAACACCACGGGATCCATTTTTCACCCTTCTGCCAGTGCCAGTTTGAATTACATCCAACAGCCGGTCACTGAGGCTGGCTCAGACGCAGCTCTCAGCCTTGCCAGAGTTTGTAGGAATGGCTTGCCTCTCTCCACTTGGTTTGGTTCTCACTGTGGACATGCCTTTCTCTATTGTTTCTTTTTTTACAGACAAGCCACGAATGAACAACATCCTTACTTCTGCCACCGAACCCTATGATCTGTCCTTCTCCCGGTCATTCCAGAACCTCTCTCACCTCCCACCGTCCTACGAGTCTGCCGTCAAGACAAACCCAAGTAAATATTCTTCTCTGAAGAGACTAAGTAGGTGTCAGCTCATTTCATTTCCTTTGTATCTCATTGGGTTACAAGCCGCAGTGAGCACAACGCTAAGGCAGTAATCTTCCCTCTGTCGTTGTGCTGCCCAAGTTGGCATCTTCAGTAATGATTCTTTTGGCTGTCACTTCCCATCAAGGAAGGGCACAGAGAAAGAGTCACTTCATTACTGTGAGAGCACAAGTGGTTATTTGCTTACTGACCTCCTTGCTGTGCTGTCTCCCACTACTCTGCCTCGTATCTACTCCTGATAGAGTCATCTGAGAATTATTTTTCCTCCTGCTGGAGTCGAGATGAGCGAAGCTGGCTGCCATGGATCAGCTGAACTCACCTCGGTGTACCCAGGGCAGATATCTCACCATCCGTGGGGGTAGTCGGAGCCACATGACAAATTCATGGCAACCGAAAGGTCCTGAAATGGTTGGGAGCATCTATTTCAGTGGGAGCCCATCTGCCTGCCTTGAGCAGTGCTGTGATCTGCCGTGTTTCATGATGTATGTGTCTGGATTTGGTCCTGATCTGTGCTGTACACCAATCATGGTGCATCTCTAATATTACAGCATGTGCCTCTGCCCTGTTCACACCAGTTATTATCTGTTCTTTCTTACTCTTCAATGTATTGCATTGTTCTGCTGACTTTCCTGTAATGCTCTAGCCTTTACTGATGGCAAACTCTTCAGCTTTGGTGGGATTATGAAATCACTGTTTGTGCAGGTAAATGCTCTCTCCAGACTCCGACACCAGGTTTGTAGTACGTTTCCATGAACATCTGCTGGAGGCAGCTACGAAGTCTCACTGCCTAACTTAGAAAAATAACTTAGGTGTTTATACTTGCAATAGCTTCATTGGAGGTAGGTGAGGATGAGGAGCAGCTCCTGCTTCCTCAGTCATCTTTCATCAACATTCCCACTCAGCCAGCAAAACGAGACACACAAAATTAAGTGGCAGGAAAGCCTTTGAACTGTTTGTAACAAATCTCTGTGTAGAAGATTTTCCAGCAGAGAAAATGGAATGGAAATTTAGCACCTAAAATCTCAGCCAACTCCTTGGTGCTTCCATGTGGGACTTGTGTACGTGCTTAACATTAAGGCAAAGGTATTTGATGTGTTTAAAAGCAAGAATGCACTTAACTGCATTGGAGAACAGAGCTGAGGTATTTTGTGACTGGAGCCTGCTGTCTTCCCTATTTGCTGTGTCACACACAGAGCTCTGCTTCGGCCATGAGCTTTTTTCCTTGGTAACATTTGGATCTCACTCTCCTAACCAGAAGTATTTTTCCCTCGCTCCATTCCACTAATGAGATGTCTATGTTCTTAGAATCATAGAAGCATAGAATCATAGAACAACCAGGTTGGAAGAGACCCATCAGATCATCGAGTCCAACCATTCCTATCAAACACTAAACCATGTCCCTCAGGACCTCATCCACCTGTGCCTTAAACACGTCCAGGGAAGGGGAATCAACCACCTCCCTGGGCAGCCTATTCCAATGCCCAATGACCCTCTGTGTGAAAAACTTCCTCCTAATCTCCAGCCTAAATCTCCCCTGGCGGAGCTTGAGGTCATTCCCTCTTGTCCTGTCCCCTGTCACTTGGGAGAAGAGCCCAGCTCCCTCCTCTCTACAACCTCCTTTCAGGTAGTTGTAGAGAGTAATGAGGTCTCCTCTCAACCTCCTCTTCTCTAGGCTAAACGCCCCCAGCTCTCTCAGCCACACCTCATAAGGCCTGTTCTCCAGCCCCTTCACCAGCTTCGTGGCTCTTCTCTGGACTTGCTCCAGAGACTCAACATCCTTCTTTGATGGTTCTATTCGATACTGGAAAACCCTTGAACTCATGGTATTGTACTTCACTGCTTTAAAATGTCCCTACGTCGAGGTGATGATTTGTTTTCAAAATTCAGCTGAAATGAAAAAATTCTCAGCACAAAAAAAAAGTTGTGTTCCCCCCCACCCCCAAATGCTATTTCATATGTCATTGCCTTACAGTGCCTGGGATTACCTGAGATACTTCATATTCAGTCTGAGAGATATCTGGCCTGGCCTCATTGAGAAGAGGTTACCAAACTGTTCACCAGGAACAGCAGCAATGAGTCATAGAATCACCAGGTTGATCCGATGGGTCCCTTCCAACCTGGTTGTTCTGTGATTCTGTGATTCTGTGAAGAGACCCACTGGATCATCGAGTCCAACCATGCCCACCAATCTCTAAACCACACCCCTCAGTACAATGGTTAGCAAGTTTGCAGATGACGCTAAGCTGGGTGGAAGTGTCAATCTGCTGTAGGGTCAGGAGTCTCTACAGAGAGACCTGAACAGGCTGGATCCATGGACTGAGTCCAACGGCATGAGGTGTAACACGGCCAAATGCCGAGTCCTGCACTTGGGGCACAACAACCCTATGCAGAGCTACAGACTGGGAGAAGTCTGGCTGGAAAATTGCCAGGAGGAGAGGCACCTGGGGGTGTTGGTCGACAGCCGACTGAACATGAGGCAGCAGTGTGCCCAGGTGGCCAAGAAGGCCAATGGCATCCTGGCTTCTATCAGAAATGGTGTGACCAGCAGATTCAGGGAGGTTCTTCTCCCTCTGTACTCCGCACTGGTGAGACTGCACCTCGAATCCTGTGTTCAGTTGAGGGCCCCTCAGCACAAGAAGGATGTTGAGGCTCTGGTGCGAGTCCAGAGAAGAGCCACGAAGCTGGTGAAGGGGCTGGAGAACAGGCCTTATGAGGAATGGCTGAGAGAGCTGGGGATGTTTATCCTAGAGAAGAGGAGGCTGAGAGGAGACCTCATTACTCTCTACAACTCCCTGAAAGGAGGTTGTAGAGAGGAGGGAGCTGGGCTCTTCTCCCAAGGGACAGGGGACAGGACAAGAGGGAATGGCCTCAAGCTCTGCCAGGGGAGATTTAGGCTGGAGATTAGGAGGAAGTTTTTCACGGAAAGGGTCATTGGGCACTGGCAGAGGCTGCCCAGGGAGGTGGTTGATTCCCCTTCCCTGGAGGTGTTTAAGGCACTTGTGGATGAGATTGTGGGGGACATGGTTTAGTGTTTGATAGGAGTGGTTGGACTCGATGATCCGATGCGTCTCTTCCAACCTGGTGATTCAGTGTGATTCTGTGTGTGTGTGTGAATCCCTGTACACTGCAGTGGGAATACATATTATTTACGCATCAACATCAGATCCAGATAGAGTTCAGTCATTTTTGCAAGGCACCGACCCATCCTCTTGCAAAGCACCTGACAAATGCCAAGCCAACTGGCTCACTATCTGTTTGAGTAACTAAATAGGCAGCTTCAGCTTTAAAAAGTGCTAAGAAATTCATGCTTCCACTAGGCTTGCCTGTGCTCAGCACCTCTAGTATCACTGAATTGCTTTCTTAGGTCTGGTCTTTTCCACAGCCAAAGGAAAACAGGCTCACACCTCCTAGACCTTCCCTTGTAAAATGCCAGCAATATCATTTTCTTATTACACAGGAGGGAGTTAATGGTAACACAAAATCTGGAAAAGAGTAATATCTAAATGCTGGGCTTTGCAAGTGAATTATTGGGCATTTATTTTTCATATTTAAAACCATTTGTTTCTAATGAACTCCCTACCATGGTTAAAAAAAAATGTTGTGAAGAGCTCGTTAGCAAACATAATATTTCTATGTGAGTAAAACAAAAGGCATTAGTTATTTTTTTAATCTGCATTTCAGCTATTTGTCTGGGTTTCTCCAGGGCTGCCAGACAGCTAAAGGTCACTTATTTTCCCACAGTTAGCAGTGATAAATAGTGAGAGACAGCTTCTGCCCAGGAACATCTAAATTGAATAATCAAGGCACATTCAGGAAGAAAGAATATTTAGCATCTTTTTGCCAGAGCTGAGGAGGCAGAGCTCAGCAAGGGTATGGTCAGATCCACCTCACCCTGCTTTAGTCACCCAGCAATCAGGTTTCTTGTCTCTTTGACTGATGCAGACACCTCTCCGATCAGTGAAGAAGGGCAGTCATTTCCATATTATGAGAAACCCTCTGAAGGTCCCAGTCTCTCATTGACACCGGAGTTGTTCTGCCAAGTTACCTAGCTCTTTGCTGGATAAGAAGCCTAATTTTTGATGCCTAGAGCTTGAAGAACTACATCCCTCTTTAGGAGACTCACCCAAGAGATTCATGCAACAAGGAAGAGATGAGCTATACTTGCTGCCTCCACTTCCACGTCCCTGTGGTATGCACCTGGCTTGGGGAGGGGAGATCTCACTGTGGGCTTTGCAGGGTAGACACTCACCTTTCATGGCATTTGACCGAGAAAGTGTCACCGTGGCTTCTTCTCCTTCTGGAGTGAGGGCTTGAGTATGTCCAGGTCTTTTATGGAGCATCAGGGAACAGGTTACTGGCTGCATAGAAGCCAACCAGAATGAGGTCCCATGCAAGCAGTGAGCTTTCTTCTTCTTCCATGGCTGCTTACCTCCCCAGGAAACCCATCTGGGGTTGCTGCTTGTGAGGGCATGTAGGAAGATCTCTGAGGGACAGGGTATCACCACGGTGAGAAGCCCTAAGCCAGCTTTGCCCTGGCAGCCCTCTCAGGCTGGCATGGGGGAAGAGTGGGTGGATGTGGGAACACGTGGCTGAGCAACAGCAGACGTTTTAATTCTGTCCTGCCCAGAGCTCCAGGGAATTGCCGTCTGCAGCAAAGTGAGAAAGGTCAGTCAGGAAGGGAGCTAATATTTTCAGGCATATTAAACCGCTTGGTGTGGGCTAAAGAATCATCACAAATGAGTAGGCAACTTGAAAATGTTAAAGACAATTAAAACAGGAGAGCTAAGCCCAAAGAGGAAATACATTGGAACTGCAGACCTTTAAGAAAAGCAAAGACACTGCTGGGATGGCCTTACCTACATACACATATGCATATATTTTAACCATGTTAACAATCATGGGAAGAAAAAATTCTCTTGGCTTTTCTCCACTCTCTTCCCAGAATGACACAAATGTACCTTGTTTATTTAATTTCAGCGACGGAAGAGCCATGCTCAGCCTTTCTGAGGTGGCATCTTAGACATGTTGAGGTGATGTATGTGAGTCAGAGCACTCATTTGGGGTTCTCCCTTCAAATGAGAAGGGGAATAATGCTACTGGAGGACTTATCCTAAACTTGTCAGCTTGTCCTAAAACCAGAACGGATGAAGGAAGTGCTCATGTTTGATGAGATCATCCCCGACCAGAAACTGCCAAAGGAGGAAAAAGAAGGGGAAAATAAACATAAAAAAAAAAAAAAAAAAAAAAAAACAGAGAAAAATGTAGAAGATGTGGTTTCCAGGAATTCCGCTTCCATGTGCTTGAAAAAGGTTAGGGAAGTCCCAGAAGTATGAGACTGGCTTAAAAACAAAAAGACATTTCTACCAATCAATGGACCAGTGATTTCTTTCTGTCTGCTCTTCAGTTATGGTCTTTTGGAATCCATTTAGGGCACAGTTTTCATTTTTAAGCACATCTATGAGGGAGAAAACTACTTGATTGCAGTTTTATTTTGGCTAAAATGACAAATGTCACTTTTCATATGAGCCTCAATGGGAAGACAAGGAGCAGAGGCACTAGAGCCCCACTATCCCAGTGCACTGACTGCTGCAATGAATCAGATTGGATGGTTTCAAGTCCTGGAGATGCTTTGCTTTTAGCAAATTATACAACTGGAAAGCACCTGGTGCCTCCGATCTCCAAAGCCTGGAGCTGTATTTGTTTCATTGCCTTCTTTGGGTGCAGAAACATTGTGGTTACAGAGCTGTGCTGAGCTTCTCCCTCAGCACGAAGGCCCACGTCTGGTACCTTCTTGTCGAGCTACGTTCTCCATGAGGAGTTCAGCAACACTCGTGAACTGTCACCACCTTTCAGAGGCAACAGCCTGTTAAATGTCTGTCTGGTGCCTGCTTAAACCAGCTTGTTGTTCATGCAAAACTGCAGTTGCAGCTTTGATTCCTTTGAGACAGAGATGTGAAGCTTGTTTACACCTGAAAATGTTCCTAGAAGAGCTGTGCCAACACTACGTGTCCCTCAGCATCACAGAAGCAGAAAGCTTGGATGAGCTTAGAAATACCTTCAAAATTAAATTCGTTCCCTGAATGGTTTAGCCATGGCCATCCAAAGGCCATGCAGGCTTCGATGCTGTTTACAGGGGAGGAGGAGGGAAGGAAAGGATCATTTTAATGATCCAAATTGACAAAACTTTTTAAAGGGTAGAACATACTGCATTTTTTATCTAAATTAGCAAGGAACAACTTCAAACCACTTCTAATCAGCTGATTCTGCTGCCTCACTAACAAATTCAGACCACTGTAAACTCACAGAAGCTGGTTTAGCTCCTGCTGGCAATTACCACAGCCAGGTGTGAGCATCCAAGCACATCTCCATTAGGGATGTTCTCTGCTTTAATTACATCTCTTTAGAGTCACTTGGGCAAATCCAGTGGAACTTCTCTCATCCAGAGCAGAGGCCAAGTGCCTGAGTGCTAATTGCTTAGCTCCTGCTCTGCACCCAGCCTCAAGCATCATTATCGAGTCTGTGCATGCTGAGCCTCTCTAAGTCTATCTATGGCCACATTATAGAATAAAAATGTCTAAAATTACTGTGGCCATATGGAATTTCCCCAGTCCTTCTCAGGCTCCCTAGAAGGTGATTTTAGGCACAAGAACTTGAGGCCAAGGGAGTTGCTGTCTGACATTTTCAATGAGATGTTCTTCCAAGAAGTTTCTGACTGCAAAATAAGATTTGCTCCTCCAATATATAGCTGGGAAATTCCATCAGCGGCAAGCATGCCAGTACAGGAGAGCCCTGGGTGATCCTTACACCTTGGTGGTGTAGTAGGCTGTAAAGAAGAAGCGGGAAAGGCAGTGCCAACAGGCCATACGTGTCAGCACACATGTTCTCAGCTTGTACTCCTGGATGCTGAGATGAGGGATCAACCATCCTCCTCATAGACTCTCTGGGTTTTGCGGACTGTTTGTAGAACCATGAAGAATAGGGTCCAGGTGTGTTTAGGAGAGTGTTGAATGTGTGGGAGAGGGGATGAGGAAATCTGTGAGGGAGATGATCCAGCACAGGAAGCTTACGGCACTCCGGGTTTTGGCTAAAGACCTGAAGGCACTGATGCGTAACTGTTTTCTTGTGAGTAAGCTTCTGGGTTATTGTCAGCACCAATCACATATCATAAGGCATTGGCATCTCCTGCAAAAGCACTTTGCCTCATGACACAGCCAGCCAATTGTCTTCATTTCTCAGCCAATGTGGTGCATAAAATCTATAGATTTATGGCTATATCAGGGCAAATAGGTGGTTTCTACACCGTATTTAACTACTGGGTCTGTTGAAAGCCTAAAGGTACTCAAAGCACTGGAAGTGAGAGCGTCTACCACACCTGCCTCATGATTGCCCAGACTGTCCCACAGCAGAGCTTTGCTCTTTTTATCACTCAAACATCCTCAGAAATTCCAGGCATGTGAAATTTTACTCTTCCACCATTTGGTACTTTCCCATCTTACATCACCTCCTACTGAATGAAATACTGGAACTGAGAACATCAATGTGGTTCCTCTTGGTTATCACTATCATAAATCTCTAACATACTTGTCTTATAAGCGAAAGGATTTTCAAAGGATTTTTTTGACAGGTCCCAGGTTCTAGCCAGGATGTATAGAGATGATGTCTTTGCCCATCAACGCTTTGCTCAAGACTGGTAGGGAAGCTGCATCTTCTCAGCTGTGTAGTGTCTATGCCAGGCTGCTCCCATAAGGTTTCTTTGCAAGAAACCTTTTTTTTTTGATGTAAAGTAGAGAAATTTTCTCTACCTTTGCATGAGGAATCATCTTCCTGCACACCAGTGGGTGTTATGCTGTCTTCTCCAAGGAGAGGATAGCTGCTTGCCAGGTGTCTTGGTTGAGTCTCACTCTGCGGTCTTCTGAAGTCACTGATGAGACAGTAAGGATGGGAGATGCTTTCAGATGCATCAAGGAAACACCTCAGGCAAATAAATGAGGAAGAAAGCTCCTACAGATGAGCAGTGTTGAGCATTAAACATGCCTCCACCCACTTACTCACAGAGGCCAGTGTTGTGTTCTTCCGTTTATGACAGTAAACTTTTGGTAAGGGACCAATACACCACACTAGACACTTCTGCAGCCACAGACTCTCTAGTTCACAAATTGGACTGGGCTTGAAGCTCAAGGACTGTTAATCCTCCTTACAGGTAGGATTATCCCAGTACCCCCAGTTTAAGGCACATGATTATAAACTGGGTTTATTAGAAAGTTTTGATGCTTCTGTTTTGTTTTGGTTTTTTTTCTTAATCAGAAATAATTGTGGAGCTATTTCTTCAAATTACAATTTGGTTGAATCTGGTTATTCTAGTTGCTGGAGAGTTCTGGTGATCTGTCAGGATATATTTGCAATAGCCAACATCTTCTCTGAGTCTGAGACATTTGCCTGAAAGCCAAAAGAGGAGTGTGTGTATGTGTGTATGCTGAGTTTTCATAGAATCATAGAACAACCAGGTTGGAAGAGACCCATCAGATCATCGAGTCCAACCATTCCTATCAAACACTAAACCAACTCCCTCAAGACCTCATCCACCCGCCCCTTAAACACCTCCAGGGAATGTGAACCAACCACCTCCCTGGGCAGCCTATTCCGATGCCCAATGACCCTTTCCATGAAAAACCTCCTTTTAATCTCTAGCCTAAATCTCCCCTGGCGGAACTTGAGGCCATTCCCTCTTGTCCTGTCCTCTGGCACTTGGGAGAAGAGCCCAGCTCCCTCCTCTCCACAACCTCCTTTCAGGTAATTGTAGAGAGTAATGAGTTTTGAGTGAAAAGAGGGTGAGTTAAGACACAGAAGAAACAAACTGAGCAAGAAAATTCCATGGGATAAATTAAATTAATTATCTTAACCAAGATGTCCAAAAAAAAGCAAAATTATATGTTAGGCAGATGGTTCAGTGTCTCAGAGAGAGCATCCCATGCTCACTAAACCTGCTTTGTGATCATCTCAACAAATATTCAAAAGTAGTAATTAAAACATGATATGGTCAATCATGGATTTCAGAGCACATCCACATCTAAGGCCAGAAACATGGTATGAATTTCCTCAAGTGAGGAGCTTGCCTGCCTCAGCTCACCTTCTGTGTGCTGTGAGGGTGACATTTGATAATTTCTCCATAACTTGTCATTGTGTAAATCATGCGCTGCCACAGTCTGGACTCGACTGTGCATGGAGTCTGTTGTGTCATGGTGTGAGAAGGTGTGATGCATCGCACAGGGACATAAACCTGTCTGCATGCAATTAGAAATCTCTGTGTCTGCTGTTAGCCCACGGTGTCGCAACCCACACGGGGCTGGTGTCTCTCTGGTGGACAGCACCCTGAGACGGATGTCCATGCCCTGGTCAAGCTGCTAGGAGATGGTCCCCCAAGGAGGCTGCTCCAAGGCTGTGTGCCCTACACAACGGGACAATGCTCTGATGTTTCTAACTGCTCCCTTTCCTTTCCCACAGCTGACAAAGAGGCTGATGAATACTACATGAGGAGGAGGCACCTGCCTGACCTGGCAGCCCGGGGCACGCTCCCTATCAACGTCATCAAAATGTCTCAACAAACCAACCACAGGGACAGGCCCCGCCGTCCCATCAGGGCCATGTCCCAGGACAGAGTGCTGTCTCCTGAGAGGATCATGCCTGAGGAGTTTAGCATGTCCTATGAACGGATCCTCTCAGACGAGCAGCTTCTGTCCGCAGAGCGCCTCCACTCCCAAGACCCCCTGCTCTCCCCGGAGCGGTCGGGGTACCCCGAGCAGTCTATGTCACGGGCATTGTCACACACAGATGTCTTTGTATCGACACCCGTCTTGGATCGCTACAGGATGACAAAAATGCACTCCCATCCTAGTGCCTCAAATAACTTGTACAATACCTTAGGTATGAACCCAACCTCCGCCAAGCGCCAAGCGTTCGCCTCCCGACGGCACAACACGGTAGAACAACTGCATTATATTCCAGGACACCACCACCACTACCGCACAGCGAGCAAAACAGAGGTGACTGTTTGATATGACCTCGTGCATTGTAGATACTCATTGAGGACTGGGGTGGCCGCAGCACCCCATACTGCAGTGGCCTTATCGGCCAAGGTAACCTCTAATAACTCAGTGTCTGAAAAGACTTCTCTGACAGTCCCATCCACGTTGTTGTTTTTAAATCCACCCCTTCATTGGTGATATAATAAGAACCCAAGCAAACAAACAGGTGATAGCGAGGGATAACAGAGGAAATTTCCTGATGTGCATCAGTTTCTGTCAAAGAAAGCCATAGTAGTAGATGGCTCCTTCCAAGGGCTCATCAACATTTTCTCATTGTTTTTATGAGTTTAGGACTTTTGAGTTGCTACAAGTAGAAGCATTCTCATGCAGCCCAAGACAGGGAGGAGGAAATGCAGCACCTCGTCCTGGTACGAAGGGGCCCTGTTCTTGGTCCTCATGCCAGCTCTTATGTTTGGTCTCTCTGTAGCAAGTAGGTAAGCTTCTGGCTGCTGGGGATCACGTCCAGACTGCTTGATATCAGCCAGCATCCATGTACCTGTTCTTCCTCACCCTTGGAGCAAATTCAAGGGCAGACTTTCCTAGGGGACTGGCAGATCTAGGGACAAGAATAGCCTCGCTGAGAAATCAAGTTTTAGTTTATATTAAATATACTCATAAGATAAAAATATACTAGTGCCTACAAATCGCCTGCTCTCTCAGTGTAGGAAGTAGTGGGATTGATGTGTTCAATAAGCACAAATATACTGAAATGCTTGTTAGACCCTTTTTCTCCACTCATTCTAGTATCTTGCTGTCTGTAAATAGGAAGGAGGAATAGGGTTTCTCTTCCTCCAGCTTCTTGCCGCTGCTGAACCTCAAGCACCACAATGCGTTCAGCTTTACACTACTGACCTGTGCTTGGGGAAGTCCTAACTCCACTGAGACCCCTGCAAAGAAAGGCAAGGCTAGAACACATCTCGCCAAACCTGGATTTCTCAAGAGAAGTTTATTTTCCTGACAGCATTTTCCACTGGCCGAGTACCCCCGTTTCTGAACATATTTCCTCCCCTCAGTTACAATCTATGAGAGAACTCCGTATGTAGCAAATCTTTTTCTAGCCCTTAGCGGAAGCGCAGAGCTGAGGGTGTCTGTCTGCCGAAAAGCAGGTCGGTAATTTTCCATGATTCTCTCTCCATGTAGTGGCCTCCCCCCTCCAAGAAAACCTTCCAAATTCCAGCTCCATTGAGTACCAATCCTAACCATGAAGACAGTTACATTTCATGCATATAAATTATATATCCAGCATAATTATACTAAATGGGCATGTTGTATATCTGATATAATGCTAATTAGATACTGTATATTTGTAAAATCTTTGAAATGTAGACTCATGGGTCCAGAATTTGTGAGGGTTTTACCTTTGGCTTTGTAGCCAGAGTGTGCTTGGCTTTATTTTTTGTTCGTTTTGGGTTTGTTTAGGATACTTTTAGCTTGTATTTTTGTTCTTATCAAATTCTGTAGAACTAACTCACACTAGAACATCCTTCTGTGGCCAAGAAGGGGTCTCAGAAGGTTTTGAAGGTCAGCCAGATCCAGTGCTGTAACAGTTACTACTGGACACTCTCCACCATTCCCCCTCCATGGTGTGCTCTCCAAGCCCCTCCACATTCCCACACCAACCCGAATGGCAGGCATGCTCCCTCCTCCTTCGTGATACCTGAATTCAGGCTGCAGATGTTCTTGTACAGCACCCCTCTCTGCCTGTCTTACATTCCTGCCCTATTTTCCTTCGTGGCTCTTCATTAAACCACATTTGAATCAGCTCTGCCCTTCTTACTGCCCTCAAATACCTCCCACCTCCTGGCCTTAAGGATGTTCCCCGCTCAACGCGTCAGTCCTGTAGCACTCAGTGATTGTTGGCTCATTGCAAACTTGAGTCTTGTGTGAAGGCTTACAGTGCGATACTAGGGTCTGCTGGTGCAGGGTACCCAGGAGGAACATTCTGTCTTCCCACAGTGGGATTTAGAGCTAGGCCCCAGTAGGGTGGCCATGTGGCCTTTCTCTTTCCCAGACTGTCCTGGGGCTGCTGGTCCTAACTCATGAGCTTTCTTCTGCCCTATCTGACGGAGACTGTGTTCAGAAAGGACTCCATCTCTGAGAAGTACTATGGCTTTGTTTGACGGAAACTGAGCTGGGAAGGATAAATAAGAGTTTCCATGGTCCAGATCATGGTTACCGTGCTACCTTGGGTGAACTCATTCTGGGCAACAACCCAAATTGTCTATGGGTCAGGGTGGCTGTTCATGACATGTGAAGGACGTGAGGGAAAAGTCTCGCACCTCATGTCCTGACCCCTTCCCTTGATGGGCACTTCTCTCCCCTGACTACCTCCAAGCTCCTCAGCTCAGTCACTGGATATTTCTTCACAGAAGGAAATCCCCTTGCTGACCTTCTCACAGACTGAAACTTGTGACTCTTGCGAAGAGAAATGCAGATGGCTGATGGGGAGGTGGTCCCTGCTGACATTCTGGGGCTCTTGCATTCTCTCTTGGCCCAAGAAAAACCAGAATCTTCCCCTCTGCAAGTAGGAAGATGTGAACATTGTAGGAGAGGAGAGTCCACCTAAGAGTCTCCAGGAGTTGAGGTGGCAGAGGTAGAGGAGAAGAAGTGAGCCTGTGAGGCTACGGGTAGTTGAACACTCCTCTTATTCCTTTTCCATAGCTGTATGTCTCAGGCTTTAGTCTTGATCTAAATGTTCTCGTGAAGAAAGAAGCTGTTGGATGAGATGCAAATATGGAAAGTTTTCACTCAAGTAGCCGGTGCAGATGCTGAGCTGGGTTCCAGGCTGTTTGACCTCAAAGCCTTCTCATGTTCTGACTGAAAATATCACAGGCCCTCAGCTAACTTGTCCTACTTGGGCAATAATCCTCCAAAGATATCTTAGCCCTACTTCCTCATCTTTTGCATCCAGTGAACGGTTTCAAGCAGATGTGTCCCACAAGGACCATCAAAAAGCCTTTCTAGGGCCAAATCCCTTCAGGAACTCTGCCACCATCAGAGAAAATTTTCAGCAGATGCCCTGGATGACCACAAATTGTTCCTGGACACCGGGTGTTCCCATGGCTTGCTTTATGTGCTGGAATGAGTTGGTAGCCAAAACACTGGCATTTCAGCACACACGGGTGGTCTTATGTCATTTTTTTTTCCTTCTTCCTCATTCTAAGAATTTGCTACTGAAAGGACACTTAGTCCAGGACGTTCCCCGTGGTCAACATGTGATGATGGCAACACGTTCGCAATATGGTAACACATTTGTACTCTGCAAAGGCATTAAGATGGTTCGTACCATGTCTAAAAAGTGCTTTGAGACACTCCTACAACAGACACAGCAGAACAGCAAGGCATTTTTATGAATATTGTTTGTTACCATTGTCCTGGCACGTCACATCTGATGTGTTGCAATCCAGTCTCCATTCAGAATGCGAGTGTTGGCGTCAGGCGATGCGGTTCCCTAGATTTCCAATTGCTCTCCTTCTGGTCAGGGTCCCTAGAAGGCAGCAGGTCTAAGGGATGCCGTCATCTGCACTTTGACCTTTCTGCTTTCTTCTTCTCGTGTCTGAGTCACCATAACATTCTGCGCTCAGGAGAAAAGCAGGAAGCAATCACATTCCTCTGTACAGTAAATTATAATCTGCCTTGATTAATCTAATATACGCAGAAGAATTATCTGTCTTTTTTCTCCAACCCATAGGTGGAAACACACATTTGTGTAGCATCCGTTTCCCAGAGTGCATGTGCAGGGACTGGAGGAAGGTGATGTAGAAAAGCTTCTATGATAATTACTGGTGTTCCCCAAGAGCTACACTGGGTTTTATACAACACTCTCATTTGTACAGATACATGTATGTATATGTGTACACACACAGTTATACATACATGCTCTAAAATGCAGTTGTTAAGTTCTGACCCACCCTGTACCAATCTAAGCTTCCAAACTGTATTGAGCTACTCTTTGAAATGTGGAAAACTATTTTTAATGATCCACGTAGATCACCACATGGGATGGAAGTATTGTCATAAAAGGCTTCTAATGCCAGTAAATCGCATTTTAAGGAAAAATGAAATATTTTTCCATGTTTTAAATTTCCTTTTATAAATGCTGATCTGCTACTTGTGGGTTGGGGGTGGGTGGGTGAGTAGAAACAGGGACAGTTACCTGGGAGTAAGCCTTCCTTTCCTGACCTAGATTTACTTTCTGCTGGTTGCAAAACTGGTCCTACCAACCCAAGCTTCCTGCATGCATCTTTCTGTTCTTGTGTCTAGCGGAAACATTCCCACCGAGAAGCTGCAAGAGCCTGGCATCAAGTTTTTGTAAGAGATGGGTAGTTTCTGGTATCTGGGAAGCTGCCTTCACCTTCTTCCACCACAGCAAACAAAACCATCATGAAACAGGGTAACTTTAGTCTTATTTAAAGTAAAAGTGTTCTGATTTGTACCAATTTGCCATCTTCAGCTCATGTGATAGAGAAAGAGCTTGTCTTAGTTTTGTTTCAGATTTAGTGTTTAAACTAGAAGGAGGGACTCTGCTGAAGTATATTTATGACCAATTTCACGTTCAAGTATATTTCAGAGGAGGGAGAAGGTGGTAGGGGAAATACATGAGAAAGGGAGTTAAATATTTTCATAACAAGAGTCATTAGCAATAAGCCTGCGTGGGGCTACTTCTTAGAGAGAAGCCGCTTGTGTGTTCTGTGTCCGCAAGCGGATGGTAGAAGGTACCGTTCCCAGCCTCTCTTACCTGGTTCGTGGCTGTCCAGGAGGTGCCCTCACCAAGCTCAAAACGCAGCTGGAAAAACCAACCTACGCTTCACCCACTGGGGGCAACGGGAGAGTTGGATGATCCCGTTCAATCCTGTCAGTGTAAATCTGAAAGAGATCTCTGCTCTCAGCAGCAAGCAAAGTGGCGTCCTCTGTCTCCACTGTGACTGCACGATGTCCAGGAGGTCTCCATGTCCACCACCTTCTGCCGCAGGGAGGGTGCATCACACCACCCTGCCCCCTCTGCCCATCTGCTTCGTACCAGCTCCCGACCTTCTGTCTGCAAATCCCTTCGACATTTTTTGTAGCAAGAATTTCTTGGCTCTGAGAAAGACACTAATTACTGTAATATTTTTAGTTTGGGGGACAATATTTCCTAAGAAGGGTTAAGTGGATATTTTTGTGCTTTAGCCCAGTTTATGGATTCCATGTTTATTATACAGTAGTACTGAAAAGGAAGTACATTTGTATCTGTAACTTTGCACAGACTCTTGGTTAACCATTAAACAAGCTTCAAGATGAGCAGTATTTGACTGTTTTTCTCTGTATTATTCTTGTTGTAATACCTGTAAAAGCACATTCTGTATGTACTGTAAACAAAAATATTATCAGTTTAGTAAAATTTAGAGTCTTAAGGGTTTTTCCACTTTTGTCAGTAACAATTATTTATGGATTAAAAAATAAAGGCAATTTCAACATATAAATTGTGTCTTTTTTTGATATCTATGGGGAAAGACCATTTTCTGGGCAGTCTTCCCAATCTTTGTAATGAATGTCTGAAAGGTAGATATCTATATTTCTGTGTGTAACAAAATAGCATCTATTAAAATCATAGGACTCCTTGTTTGGAAAAGACTTTTGAGGTCATTGAGTCCAACTGTACCTGTCCATTACTTAACTAGTTCCCTATCTAAGCCATATCTACCTGTCTTTTAAAGCCCACCAGGGATGGAGACTCAACCACTTCGCTGGGCAGCCTCTGGTAGTGCTTGAGAACCCTTTCAGTGAAGAATTTTTTTCCTGATATCTATTAGAAACCTCCCCTGGTAAAACTTGAGACCATTTCCTCTTGTCCTATCCCTTGTTACCTGGGAGAAGAGACCAGCACCCATCTCGCTTTAATCTACTTTTAGGTAGTTGCAGGCAGTGATGAGTTCTCCTCTCAGCCTCCCTTTCTGCAGGCTTAATGATCCCAGGTCCCCTCTGATAAGAATTGCTCTCTGGACCATTCCCCAACTCCATTCCACTCCCCCAGACATGCTCCAGCCTCTCAATGTCTTTCTTGTTATGAGGCACCCAAAACTGAACATGGTATTCCAAGTGCAGCCTCACCAATGCCAAGTACAGGGGAATAAACTCTACAAGGTCTGGAACGATCATTATTCTAATATATTTATTTGCTGCATTTCATCATCATGCCACAAACTATCAGGGGGAGAAGCAAGACATTACCATTCAGTGTCAAATTGTGTCATGTAAGCCTAAAAGATTTTATTTTAGAGTTCCCTCCTTTAATTTTGCATTCATAAGCCATGAATCTTTCTACATCTAGAAAACATTGTGTTGCAAAGTAGGAACTTGTGATATGTCCCATAGTGCTGAAGGCTTCAACAGGAGCTTTGTTTTTGCTGTTGGCAATAGAATCATAGAATCATAGAATCACCAGGTTGGAAGACACCCACTGGATCATCAAGTCCAACCATTCCCATCAATCACTAACCCATGTCACGCAGCACCTTGTCCACCTGTGCCTTAAACACTTCCAGGGAAGGTGACTCAACCCCCTCCCTGGACAGTCTGTTCCATTGCCTAATGACCCTTTCAGTGAAGAATTTTTTCCTGATGTGAAGCCTGAACCTCTCCTGGCGGAGCTTGAGGCCATTCCCTCTTGTCCTGTCCCCTGTCCCTTGGGAGAAGAGCCCAGCTCCCTCCTCTGCACAGCCTCCTTTCAGGTAGTTGTAGAGAGCAACGAGGTCTCCCCTCAGCCTCCTCTTCTCCAGGCTAAGCAACCCCCACTATGACCACAAGGGCAAAGCTGCATTTTCATTTCTACCAGCTCTGAGTCCTGGCACTGAGCTTTAGAGGAGTGCGGTTGAGATCACAGAGTCATAGAATGTTCTGAGTTGGAAGGGACCCACAAGAATTGTCGAGTCCAACCCCTGTCCCCTCACAGGGACACCAACATTCACACTGTGTGTCTGAGAGTGTTGGCCAAATGCTTCTGGAATATTGTCAGGTTTGGTGCTGTGGTTGCTTCCCTGGGAGCTGTTCCAGGGCTCCACCACCCTCTGGGGGAAGAAACTTTTCCTAATGTCCAACCCACCCCTCTCCAGGCATCTTCCTGCCATTCCCTCTGGTCCTGCTGGGTCACCAGAGAGAAGAGATCAGTATTTGCCTCTCCTCCCTCCTTTCTTAGGAAGCTATAAACTGCGATGAGTTCTCTTCTCAATCTTCTCCAGGATGAACAGATAAAGTGGCTTCAGCCACTCCTCATCTTAGTGAGACCCCTCTAGACCCTGTACCAACTTTGTGGCCTTCTCTGAATGTTTCATTTTCCAGAGGCAACATGACAAGGCTAATTTGCCAGAGATCCTTCCCCACTTCTGTCTTCACATAGTGCAGGTGTTACCACCATCACCTACCCACCAAGACCGAGGCTCTTCTCTTCACTCTTTCCTCAGGAAGAGCTTTTTGTTTCTTTGCTTCTCAGCTTAAATATATTGAAGAAGATTAATAACATCTCATTATAACCAAGAGAAGACAATCATCTTCCAGGATAGGTCTACTGGGAAGACAAGGTCCTTTCTGAGCTCTTGGGCCACGTTGGTACTTAAGGTCTCCTATCTCCATAATAGCAAAGCTCAGAGTCAGCAAGACGTAATCAGCAATTCCAAAGAAATGTGTGAACCTAGCAGAGAGAATTAAAGCACATTTTTAAGGGAGAAGTTTCTTTTTTCCCCCATCAGTTCTATTCATAGTCACCCAATCCTTTGTAGCGCTAATAAGTGCAGAGGGAGCAATGGGGAACGGGCTAATTTCTGCACTTCCCATAAAAGGTATTGAAAAGAACAGCAGGATTTATGGTGCTGAGAGCCAGTGATGACTGAGATGAAGCTGGAGCTAGTTCTTACCTCAAAAGACAATAAATCCAACTGTTTCAAATTCCTATAATAACTGATCTCAGTACTTTGGTGAAGAGATTACTCTCTCTTAGCGAGGCTTCATTCAAGCAGTTTTCACTGGCCCCACTAAGTGATCTCTGCAGGATCTGCAATGATCTCTGCAGGGAATGGCCTCAAGCTCCACCAGGGGAGGTTTAGGCTTCACATCAGGAAAAAAAAATTCGTGGAGAAGGTCATTGGGCACTGGCAGAGGCTGCCCAGGGAGGTGGTTGAGTCACCTTCCCTGGAGGGGCTTAAGGGATGGGTAGATGAGGTCCTGAGGAACATGGGTTAGTGACTGATAGGAATGGTTGGACTTGACGATCAGGTGGGTCTTTTCCAACCTAGTGATTCTGTGATCATCTGTAATGGCCCAGTAGGTGTCTCTGGTGGCCTGGGCATCCTGACACCACCCCAGATGATGTTCCTGCGATGCAGGGTATGACTTCACATGTATGACTGGGGGACACTTTGGTGGATGTCAAGGAAGAGAGTGAGTGCTTGGCCTGTCCAGTACAGGCTGTTGCAGCCAGTGCCCTTTTCCCGGGCAATGCAGCAGGGGTCTCCTTAAGCTGCAGGGCAGGAGGCAGCGGTCCCTGCCCTCCACTGGCATGCATCTAACCAGAGCATGACACAATTCACACTGTCTGGGGGAAGATAGAGTATGAAGGTCCTACTGCTCCTCTTTGGGGAACAGTGCATGGTGCAGGGCTGCCTGGCAGACATGACTGGAGAGACAGGGTCAGGTTGGGAAGGTCCCCATGACCCAGCAGGTATCCTCACTGAGCACACTAAGGCAACAGGGCAAAGAAAGGGCAAAATTAGCAGTGAGCAGGGGCTCTGCCAAACTAAAGACTGTAATTCTCCCCCTGTGCTCCTCTTTCATGAGACCTTACCTGGATCAGTGTCCGGTTCTGGAGTACACAGCATAGAAAGGACATGGTTCTGGTGAAGGGGCTGGAGAACAGGCCTTATGAGGAGCGGCTGAGAGAGCTGGGGGTGTTTAACCTGGAGAAGAGGAGGCTGAGAGGAGACCTCATTACTCTCTCCAACTACCTGAAGGGAGGTTGTAGAGAGGAGGGAGCTGGGCTCTTCTCCCAAGTGACAGGGGACAGGACAAGAGGGAATGGCCTCAAGCTCCGCCAGGGGAGATTTAGGCTGGAGATTAGGAGGAAGTTTTTCACACAGAGGGTCATTGGGCATTGGAATAGGCTGCCCAGGGAGGTGGTTGATTCCCCTTCCCTGGAGGTGTTTAAGGCACGGGTAGATGAGGTCCTGAGGGACATGGTTTAGTGTTTGATAGGAATGGTTGGACTCGATGATCCGACGGGTCCCTTCCAACCTGTTTGTTCTATGATTGTATGATTCTGTTGGAGTGAGTCCAGAGGAGGCCACGAAGATGATGTGAGGACTGGAGCACCTGCCATCTGAGAACAGGCTGAGAGAGTTGGGCTTGCTCTGCCTGGAGAAGAGAAGGCTGTGAGGAGACCTTAGAGCAGCTTCCAGCACTGAAAGGGGCTGCAGGAAAGCTGGGGAGGGGCTCTTGATCAGGGAGTGCAGGGACAGGATGAGGGGGAACAGTTTTCAGCTGAAAGAGGGGAGATTGAGATGAGATCCTAGGGAGAAATGTTTTTGTTGTGAGGGTGGAGAGGCCCTGGTACAGGTTGCCCAGAGAAGCCATGCTTGCCCTATCCCTGGAGGTCAAAATCCTCACTCATGAAAGAAGACAGGACTGTGTTCACTCCTTGAAAGGCAAAACACTTCTAGAAACACTGCTGGGAGATCTCAAAGATGCTGTTGAAGTCTGAAGGAGGACAGAAGTTGCAGTTGGAGGGGTGGCCACTCCATCAGTCACAGCTTTCCAGCAGCTCTCCTGCTGTTTCTAGGCTCAAGCAAAACATATGGGAATGCTTCCTAAACCTAAGGCCTAACACTGTTTCCAGATGCCTTGGAAAGATGTTGAAAAATGATGAATTAAAGGACAGCAGGATAATTAACACCTGTCAGCACAGGTTTAAGAAAAGCAGGTCTTGTCAAACAAACTGGAATTAATTCTCTAATGTTCCTGCAACTGGGGTTGGCAAGGATGATGTGCAGATGCAATATGTTTAGCCTTCTCTGCAGTACTGGATCATGTACTGTTTAACAATCTGATTAGGAACTTTATCGCTGCACATACTCGAGAAAACTGATGTTAAACGGATGCAGCAGAAGGGAAACAGCAGATCCCAAAGAGTGCATTTCAATGGGTTTTACCCTTAAGGTCTGTTCCAAGTGGCATTTGGCAGAACTTAGCATGAGACCACACACTTATCAACACTGAGCTCAACCACCAAGAAATAAAGATGAAATTGTTGCTGTTAAAAGTTTCAGGATGCTCAGAGGGCTTGGGATGCAAAGAGTGGCAAAAGAGGGATGTTATGATTTAAGGGTGGGCTCAGTCTTTTGAACAGAAAGTTCGTGCCGTAAAGCTGCAAATGAAATCAGATCTGCAGGACCTGGAGCAGGCCTTGTGGGATGGACACAGATGCCTTAGTGAAGAAGCAGCCCAGTGCAAAACTGAGTTGGGGAAATGTTTCTCAGTGATGTTTTTACAAAGCTTAACAGTTCAGTTCAAAGGGAGAATCATAGAATCATAGAACAACCAGGATGGAAGAAACCCACCGGGTCATCGAGTCCAACCATTCCTATCAAACACTAAACCAAGTCCCTCAAGACCTCATCCACCTGTGCCTTAAACACCTCCAGGGAAGGTGAATCAACCACCTCCCTGGGCAGCCTATTCCAATGCCCAATGACCCTCTGTGTGAAAAACTTCTTCCTAATCTCCAACCTAAATCTCCCCTGGCGGAGCTTGAGGCCATTCCCTCTTGTCCTGTCCCCTGTCACTTGGGAGAAGAGCCCAGCTCCCTCCTCTCTACAACCTCCTTTCAGGTAGTTGTAGAGAGTAATGAGTAATGAGTAATGAGAAGCTGAGCAGTGACTTGGTCACTAGGTATAAACATTTTTTAGAGGGTGAAAAGTAAACATATTAAAGAGCTCTTTAATCAAGCATTGGAAGAACCAGCTGATGAAAACTGAAGCCAGATAGACTATTGCTGGAACAAACTATCAAGGATACACTAGATAGGCAATAAATGCTATGTGGCTGCTAATGCTACGTCTTACTGTCACAGTAACTATTTGGACAGGATCCCCACCTTTCTCTCAGCTATTTTCATCAACAAAACCAACAACTCGGTGAGCTCTTCTGTGAACTGAAGATCACTTCGAACCTGGAAGTGTTTTCTGCCCACAAAGGAGGGATCTGTTTCCACAAGTCGTTTCCTCCCAGGCAGTAACACATTTAAAGGCATTTAATAATTGATGGAGCTTTGCAGGAGCCTACAGGAGCACTACCCTCCCATGCAGAGCAGAGAGGACGTTAGAAGGAGAGACTTTGGGAAGTGACTCACCCCACTCACAGAGTGAGTCAGGAGCAGGCTGGGAATACGATGCAGCCTTCCATCTCCCTTCCTGTCAAAATGCCAGGTAGCAGCTCTTTTTTTTCTGCCTTTACATTCAGGAAGCACTTTTTGTTTGTTTTAATTTGAACTTTGGGCTGCTGACAAAGCTCAGCATCTGCCAAAGGAGCAGGGTGCTTCAGCTCTGCAATAACCACAGCGCTTTGCTGAGGGAGATCTAGTGCAGAGCAGAGGACAAGAGTGGTGGTGATTGTGCCCATTTCATTATGCAAAGATGGCTGAAAATCTTTCCTGAAAAATGTTACCTTGGATACAATTTGGGAAAGTTATAATCAGCTGGAAAGACTCTTGCCACGTAGGGCACACTGAGCAGCCAGAATTATTCATCTCCCAGCAGCCCCAACTGCCGTGACGACACATGCAGGAGTACGAAGAAAACAAGGCAAGCACCAACAGGAACTGAGATAGCTCTAAATTCTGATATATCTCTCCTATAAAACATAATCTAATTATTACCAGACTCCCCACCACTACTTACCCAGAAGCTGTCCTGCTGTCAGGAAGCCATCACTCTCTTCCAATTACTGTGCTGTCAATTATTGTATCTTCTGCAAGGAGCCTTCTTGTTATACCATATTTGATATGTGTCTGCTCTGTTCCATCTCCTTTGAAGCCCATTATAAATATCAAGATTAATTGAGGATTCTTTGGATCTCTGACTGTAACTCTCTTATAGGAAATATCTCAGGCAGGAGGGCTGGTGCTAGCGTCTTGTGTTCAGGTCTGATTTTGGGTCAGGGCTGAAGGCAAATTCATTCCTGTCTTCGCACTCCCTATACTACAACCAAGCACTTCAAGAAGAGAGGAATGCAGTCATAGAATCATAGAATCATAGAACAACCAGGTTGGAAGAAACCCATCAGATCATCGAGTCCAACCATTCCTATCAAACACTAAACCATGTCCCTCAGCACCTCATCCACCCGTCCCTTAAACACCTCCAGGGAAGGTGAATCAACCACCTCCCTGGGCAGCCTATTCCAATGCCCAACGACCCTCTGTGTGAAAAACTTCCTCCTAATCTCTAGCCTAAATCTCCCCTGGTGGAGCTTGAGGCCATTCCCTCTTGTCCTGTCCCTTGTCACTTGGGAGAAGAGTCCAGCTCCCTCCTCTCTACAACCTCCTTTCAGGTAGTTTTCAGTCCTCACAAAGTTTTACCTGTGACCTTTTTGTGTGTGTAGTGGGAGGTAGGAAAAGGAGTCCAAGACACAGACTAACGAGAACAACTAATTTGATGGTGTTGTCCCTTGTCTGGTCTATGAATAAGGATGCACAGAGCTCTATATCCCATATTTGTGACATGGGATAAGATAGCAGGTTAGAAGAGAAGTCCAACTGCTTTCTTATTTACAAGTCTTTAGAGTAAGATTTGGACCTCAGCCTCTAATCCAAGTGAGAATTTTTGCTAACACTGCCCTTCTGCAGACTCAAATGACCCACAGAATTTCTTTCGTTGCTTCTGTGTTCTAGGAAACACGGGAAGGAAGTAAAACCAGGCAGGTTGAAAGAGGTGGCTTTGTTCAGCCTGGAGAAGAGAAGGAAGGTTCTGGAGAGACCTTAGAGCAGCTTCCAGTGCTGAAAGGGACTCCAGGAAAGCTGGGGAGGGGCTCTTGATCAGGGAGTGCAGGGATAGGACAAAGGGGAACAGTTTTCAGTTGAAAGAGGGAAGATTGAGATGTAGATTTTAGGAAGAAATATTTTGCTGTGAGGGTGGGGAGGCCCTGGCCCAGGTTGCCCAGAGCAGTGGTGGCTGCCCCATCCCTGGAGGGGTTCAAGGTCAGGCTGGATGGGGCTTGGAGCCCCTGACCCAGTGGGAGGTGTCCCTGCCCATGGCAGGGGTGGGACTGGATGGACTTTAAGGTCCTTCCCAACCCAACACATTCCACGAGTCTATGGAAAAAATGTCAAGGAAGAAAACCTTTTAAAAAAGGAGGACAAATTGCCTACTCATAGGCATGTGAGACCATTGATTTCTCTCACCACAGAAATAAAGCTGCTGCAGGAAAGCCTGGGGTTGGCAACTACTCCCCAAAACCTACTGTCTGTCTGTGAAAGTCACCATGAAGGTAAAGGCCACCAGCACAGGGTCCCACCTTACCTCTCTGCTGTGTGACAGCCTGTCCTCACGGGCAGCAGCCTATTCCCATCACTGGTGCTTCAAGCTAAAGGGGAGCCTGTTCACCTGAGGCATGACACCTTGATTGATTCACCTTCCCTGGAGGTGTTTAAGGTGTGGGTAGATGAGGTGCTGAGGGACATGGTTTAGTGTTTGATAGGAGTGGTTGGACTCGATGATCCGATGGGTCTCTTCCAACATGGTTGTTCTATGATTCTATGATTCTACGACACTCCATGTCCCCACACCATGTCCTGGGTTGCTGTGTTGGATTAAGCTGTTAACTGACCTCTTCTTACATGCACATTACCCCTGGCACGGCTCTTATTTAGGAATTGCTGCTGAGCTCCTTGCTGCGTGGCGCAGGCTGTTTAGCTGGTTATCCAAGCTTTCTGTATGCAACTAGTGAGTCCGAAGTAATTGCTATGAGTGATAGCAGGAGAGAGTGTTAGTGCTCATTAGAGACAAATTGAGCTGCCTGCTGTGAGCAAAATAAAGAGGCATTTCCCTGGCTTTCTTAGTGTTTGTGTTTACACAGAAACATCCCCCTGTCTATGGGATTGAAGAGCTGAGTCTCCAAGGACCGGGTGGGCAAATGAGGACTGCCTGGGAGCTCTGAACAGGGATGCTGTGTCTATCTGTTCTGTCCATGTTTGAGGGAGCTCAGCCTGGGCTCTAAAGCACAGCTAGCTTTAGATATAAAGAAAATCAACCAACCGTGATGGAAAAACTTTACTACCAGGGGAATCTGGCAACCAGCTTGGATTTTGGTTTAATCTCCTCCACGAACTCAACCCCCTCAGGCTGCTGACATGCTGGAATGGGTTTACTGCAGCTAGATCACAGTCAGTTCTCTCTGTCCCTCCAAGCCAGGCTGTTTTCCACAAAGTGCAGCCAACTCGGTGCTGCCTTTGTTTGCAAGCGAGTTGGTAGGAAAATAGCCCATCTTTGCTTCTGATGGAATCATAGAATCATAGAACAACCAGGTTGGAAGAGACCCATCGGATCATCGAGTCCAACCATTCCTATCAAACACTAAACCAAGTCCCTCAGGACCTCATCCACCCGTGCATTAAACACCTCCAGGGAAGGTGAATCAACCACCTCCCTGGGCAGCCTATTCCAATGCCCAATGACCCTTTCTGTGAAAAACCTCCTCCTAATCTCTAGCCTAAATCTCCCCTGGTGGAGCTTGAGGCCATTCCCTCTTGTCCTGTCACTTGGGAGAAGAGCCCAGCTCCCTCCTCTCCACAACCTCCTTTCAGGTAGTTGTAGAGAGTAATGAGGTCTCCTTTTAGCCTCCTCTTCTCCAGGCTAAACACCCCCAGCTCTCTCAGCCACTCCTCATAAGGTCTGTTCTCCAGCCCCTTCACCAGCTTCATCATCAGATGGAGAGGGAGAAGGAGAGAAAGCAAAGCACCTGAGCTCAGCTGCTTGTTGAGCTGGTGGTTTCCTACTTCTACTCCCAGGGCAGTTGGTTGCTGCAGCCGCTGAAAGGCAGAGTATGAATATGGCTGGTAGGGGTCTGGGTCTTGATTTGCTGTTCTCTGTCCTACACACCAGCAGTGCTCCTGCCCTGCAGCAGTCTGTGCAGTCCCATCCCAGCACCCCTCCCCAAAGACCCTAGGATTTTTGCTGATACTCAAGTGACTTTGCCGCTGGTCAAACCCAACCCACTGAAGCATCCTTCTTCTGCAACTTCTTTCAGAGCAGGAGAGAGCAGCTTTTAACCCAGGTGAGATGGTAAGAGACCCTTGCCTGTAAGTCATGGGGCAATGCATACTGAAACAGAGGAAGGCAGCCAAGCATTTCAGGGCTGGCATGGAGTCCTGGCTGTAGATTTGGCTCTAGACAGAGAGACATCACTGGCTGGACAGCTTGATCAGGAGCCCTGCAGGGTGCTGATCACATATGGCCTGGCTCTCTCCTCAAAGAGCTCTCGCCGCAGGGGCCCAGTTCATTCACTACAACCATTTGTCACTGGAAAAGTACGTGTGTTCAGGGATGCTCATCTCTATGAGGCAGCTTTGAGCTGGTTCCAGCACCAGTAAAATGCTTGTTTGGTCCCCTAACTTGGAAGAATCCCAGCTGCGAGTAACTTCCATCCATGTCCCTGCTCCTGGGCTCCCGCCATGACTTTGACAGGAGCAGAGTCACTCAGAATATTACAGTCCACTCCTCTTTACTCATTCCATGCACACATGGGAAATCATAGAATCATAGAATCGTAGAACAACCAGGTTGGAAGAGACCCATTGGATCATCGAGTCCAACCATTCCTATCAAATCCTCACACTTAAGGAGTGTTTCAGGACTGTAGAGGTTTGATTGGCTCCTGGAGCCTGCAGCACACTGCCTAGGTCATGGTACCACTGGAGCAACCTTCAGGAACAGCAACTGCTCATCCTCCAGGCACACTGAGCTGCACTGGAATGCTGCTCTTCTCCTTTGCCCAGATATGAGCACTGGAGGTGCTAATTCATGATTTTCACCCTTTCCTGTTATGGTTTCAAGATATTTTTCCAAGGCAGCTTTGTAGTGGACTGGACAGATCAAAGAGCTCAAGAAATGGATTTAGTCAAATGCTGGATTATGTGATTAACCTACCTTCTACACCTTTTTTTCTGAGGTATATTCAAATTAGCACCTGTTGGTGAGCTTATCAGTCAGTGTCAAGGCTCTGGTGCACTGGAATTCAAAGGCTTTTCATGTAACACAGGACAATTTCTCATTGTCTTAGTAGCCAGCATTCACCTTCTTGGTTTGTAATTAACCATAGAATCATAGAATCATAGAACAACCAGGTTGGAAGGGACCCATCGGATCTTCTAGTCCAACCATTCCTATCAAACACTAAACCAAGTCACCTCATCCACCTGTGCCTTAAACACCTCCAGGGAAGGTGAATCAACCACCTCCCTGGGCAGCCTATTCCAATGCCCAATGACCCTTTCCATAAAAAACCTCCTCCTAATCTCCAGCCTAAATCTCCCCTGGCGGAGCTTGAGGCCATTCCCTCTTGTCCTGTCCCCCGTGACTTGGGAGAAGAGCCCATCTCCCTCCTCTCTACAACCTCCTTTCAGGTACTTGTACAGAGTAACCAGACCACTATATAGCCACAACACACAGCCACCACTTCCAGATGTGTCCCCCTGGTCTGTCCAGCTTGCCACACTCTCCAGGACATGATGACTGCATCTTCCCATCACTTATGTGTGTGGTCCAGATAATTGGTACTCAGAGTAGCTGTTGCCCTTGCAGAAAGGCTGTGTTGAGCAGAGTAACCCTAAATCA